>CM062813.1:380208112-380867376 GCA_031772625.1 Pinus tabuliformis
CTTTAGCCTTGGTTCTCTTATCAAAAATCTTTTTAATCCTTTCCTGCACAACTTGAGACCTGATATATACTTCCTCCCTAGTTTGTTGAAGATGAATTGTTTGGTTGATTCTTCTTTGGATACTATTTGGTTCAACCTACATTTCTTGAAGCAACTTCATCATTGGTGTTCCCAAGGAAGATGGAAAAACAACTTCCATCCCATAAACTAGTTGATAGGGAGAAGTACCAATTGATTTCTTAGTGGTTAGTCTGTTTGCCCATAAGGCATTGACTAGCTTTTTATTCCATGTTTTCTTATTGTCCTCTAACAACTTTTTGATGATGTTTACCAGGCTTTTGTTTGAGGATTCTGCCAGTCCATTTCCTTGAGGATAATAGGCTGTGGAATGGCCCAGGGTTATATGATACTTATTGCAGAAATCTATCATTCTTTTGGATTTAAAGGCTGCTGCATTATCAGTAATGAGCTTAGTTAGACATCCAAATATTGACAGAATATTGGTTTCTAGGAAGGTTATGATAATAGTGTCAGTGGCTTGCCTTGAAGTTATGGCCTCTATCCATTTCGTGAAATAGTCTGTGGCAGTAAGGATCCATTTGTGTTGGGCAGAGGAGGGTGGGTGAATTTCACCAATAAAGTCTAAATCCCATTGTTGAAAATGTATTTCAGTAGAGATTGTCTTGAGGGGTAAAGGTAAAAGCTTTTTATTTCATTAAAAAAATTGGCATTTGTGACAGGAGGTCACATATTTCTTGACATCAGAAAACAAAGTAGGCCAGTAGAAACCAACTCTAAGAATTTTATCTGCAATGGTCTTCCAGTAAAGGTGTCCTCCACAATCACCTGCATGAAACTCTTGCAATATTCTATCAGATTCATCTTTTAATAGGCAATTGAGAAGAATGCCTTCATGATCTCTCCAAAACAAAGCATTGTCTAATATACAAAATTTTAAGGATTTCATCTTCAAATCCTGCTTTTAGTTCTAGATAATTCGGGAGGAGCCTGTATGTTTTGTAAAACATAAATAATATCAACATACCAAGGTGATTCAATAAAGGCCTGGATGATTAGTGGAGTCGCAATCTCCTCCCTATCATCTATTGCTGCAATAAAGTTTATATCCAAGGCATGACAGCTCAATTCAACCATGAGTTTGGCTAAACCTTGGCCCTTGATTAACTTAGTCAGTTTGATTTCTATATCATACTCTAAAATAGTAGCAATCCACTTTCCTCTCTTTCCATTTGGACCTTCTTGAGTTAGGATGTCTTTGACTACTCGATTAGGAACGTAGGCCACTACATGAGAATATAAAATGTATACCCTGAAATCCTTAATGGCTTTGACCAAAGCAAAGGCTTGTTTTTCCATTATATTATATTGCAAAGGGGCATCTCTTAGGGCTTTGCTAAAGAAAGAAATAGGTTGTTCATAGCCCTGGTCATTTTTCTATAGTAGGACTACAGAAATTGTGTGCTTAGAAGCAAAGGAAAATAAGATGAAATCTCTGTCAAATTTTGGACTGATTAACACTGGTTTTTTAGTTAAGGCCAGTTTAATGTCTTCAAAGGATTTCTTAGCCTCAAAAGTCCAATTTATGGTAGAATCTTTTTTCAGCATATTGTTCAGTGACCTAATTAACTCTGCTAAATTAGAAATAAACCTTCTAAGAAAATTAATTTTCCCTAAGAAAGCTTGCAATTCTCTAATGTTCCTTGGATGTTGTATCTGTAAGATGGCTTCTATTCTTGCAGGGTCTATTCAGATACCATCTTTTGAAATTATATGACCTAATAAACTTCCTTCTTCTAACTCAAACAAATACTTCTTGGGGTTCAAGGAAATTCCATATTTCCTACATTTAATAAAGACTTGCCTTAGATGATTCAGATGTTGATTGTCATATTTTGAAAATACAGTAATGTCATCTAGATATATCACAAGGAAATCATGAATTTATTTTACAAAGGCTATATCCATAGCCCTTTGGAAAGTTTCTTCTGCACTCATTAGTCCAAAACGCATTTTCACATACATAAATGTGCCCCAAGGAGTAGTGAAGGTAGTCTTGGGTTGGTCATCTGGATGAACCAAAATTTGATTGCAACCAGAAAACCCATCCAATAATGAGATCTTGGTTGCTCCAACTACTCTCTGTAAAATGTGGTCCATTTTGGGGAGAGGGTAATTGCCTTTTAGTGACACTTTTTTGAGGTTTCTAAGATCCACACAGAGTCTGATCTCAGCAGTTTTCTTCCTAGTTAGCACCAAGTTTGAGACCCAATCAGAAAATCTGATTGGCACAATTATTTTAGCATCATAAATCCTCTGAATTTATTTTTCAATTGAAGGTAATAATATAGGATTAATCCTTCTAAGTTTTTGTCTAAAAGGTTTTTGACTTTCTTTAATAGGGATTGTGTGCTGGATGATGTTGGTGCCATAGGACTTGAGATCCTCATAACTCCAAGCAAAGACATCTTGAAATTCTTTTAATAATTCAATGTATTTCATTTTTTTAGTTGGAGGTAATGATTTCAAAAGTTTGATCAATTTTGGATTTTTATCAGTGCCTATATTACACTCCTCTATATCATATTTCAAAGGTTCCATTTTAGGTTTCCTAGGAACATCATTTGAATCGAACAAATCTTCCAAAGGGGTTAATCCCTTAGGTAAGAAATTATCTTTAAGATTCATTACTTTAGTGTCTTCGTTAATTATTTCATCAATCTCAACTTGGTCTAGATTTTCTACATCTGACTTAGTAAATTTAGTAGGGTGAAATCTATTTATTTCCTCACCTTCTATCTAATTTAGTTTTATTTCATCCTTAGGGTCAGGATCTATGGATGTATCAGTATCTATGTTGTGATTCAAAAAATCTTCTTCTAAATTTAAAAAGTTATTTATCTGTTTATCATTAGTAAATACTTGCCAGTTCTTCAAATTATCTGGAATTGCAGGTCTATGCCTAACTTCAGTAGTGTATTGATGGTTAGGTTGAAAAGGTAACTTGCAAGTGCTGGAAAACATTGCTAAACTATGGGCTTGCATATTTTGTTTTCTGGGGATTATTGCGAGCTTGGTTTTTAAGAAAGTGTCAAGTATTTCTACAATAGTTCCTCTATAACAACTTAATATAGGATCCTTTGTCATATATACAACATCAATCTATTTTATAACTAGTTCAGAGTCTCCCATGACAGAAACTCTCTTAGCTCCTAGATTCCTAACTAATTTAAGACCTAAAATTAGTGCCTCATACTCGGCCATATTGTTAGTACATTGAAAATTCAGTCTGTATGTGTGGCCTTCTAAGTGATTATTCTCCAAATTATATATCCATACTCCTGCTTCTACTCCAAACTTATTGATTGACCCATCAAATTCAAGATTCCATAATATCTCATGCTCATAATTTTGATCATTTGGTGCAACAAACTTTTCCTCATTTAAAGCAATTTGGCAATGTTGTTTATTGCAAAGTTCTAAAGTTTGGTTAGTTTCATTTCGAATAGAAACTACAATTTCTTTTGGTTCCGTATCAATATTGTCTAAAAGAACTTCTTGTGTTTGATCAACATTATACAAGATAAAGGAATCAATGTCTGAATGTACAAAGTAGATAGGAAAGTTTTGAGGCCGATCCTGGCTACTTACCATGTATTTCATTAAGGTTTCTCGGCACAACTTCTTAGGTTTTCCAAAAACAGAAATCGTTGCATATGACATATCAAGTTGTAAAGATCCTTGAAGTTTGGCTCCCCATGATCTAGATAAAAGCATGCCATACTTTGGTGGGATGTCAGCAACTACGATACCCATAAGGATGCTTTTGGCAGGATATTGAACTAAGGTAATACACAGGTCTATAATCAACCCTAGACACTTTACTTGACTTGATTCAAATGAGAATAATTCCTTGTAAAGCCTTGTAATGTCTAGGTTTAATTTCTCCATTACTGATTTGGGCATTAAGTTGTGGGAGGCCCCATAATCCAACATTTTATTGTGTAGGATTTTGTCATGGATGCTAAGGCTAATGTAGAAAGGTGGTACTCCTCCTTCTAGTGGTTTTCCATTAACATCAAGACCAAATATAAGTTTTGGTTGGTCATCAAATAGGTTAACAAAATCCTCATTTTCAACAATGTTTAAGGTCTGGTTTATCTGTGATTTGTAAGTTTCATTCTTGATTAGTTCTGTTAAAGGGACTGAAATCTTTAGCTTAGCCACGTCTGCTCCCAGATTGAATGGTAAAGGGGCTTTTTCTATTTGAGGATTTTGAATTTTCACAATAGGGATTTGAGTAGGATGGTCTTCTTTTCCTTCATTGGGGACCTCTTTATGTAGGTTTTCAAATCTAGTGTTTTGAGGTTTTTCCACTGGTTCTTTAGAGGGAAATAAAGTGGATGGCTGATCATCAAAAGGTTGATTAGGGGTTATATCTACAATGGTGGGGTCAGAAGGATTCTGGTTTTGTATGGGGAGAATTTGGAGGATTTTAGAAACTGGGGCTTCTTTGATTTTCTTGGGTTGATTTCACACTACTTTCTTGGCTTGGTCAGGGACATCAATGTTCTTTTTACTCCTTAGGTTATAATGTATATGCACTTCAAAGATGGTAGAATCATATCCTTGTTTATAATAAAATGACTCTCCAGACTGGATTTGAAATTGCTGCAGCATATGCAGTTCCTGCTCATCTTGGGTTATAAAAACAACATCTTCATCATCTAATCCCATTAGGTTAATCTGTGTGTCTTACTCTGGGTCTTCAGGATGGGATGTTTCTGCATAATTTTCTTGAAAAGGATGCCTAATATTCTGATCAAGTCCATTTTTTCTAGTGTTTTGGTTTTGGTTTTTTCTAAAGTTCAGGTTTCTAAATGGAGGTGCTTGTTGATTATCCCATTGGGGTTTCCTCTCTATGTTATCTATTCTATCCATTAGTCTTTCCATACTTTTGGCTAAACTATCTATTTTGATGTCAAATGGTGAAGCTTCATCTTCAACAATTCCTCTCTTTTCATTTCTAACTCTAGCTCTTTTAGCTAACAAATTAGCTTCAACACTAAAAACTACACTTTGAATATCTTCTAATGTTGGGGGGTTTCTTTCCCTAAGTTGGGATGCCATATCTGAGTCAAAACCATCAGGGAACTTTATTAAGGCTAAGTTATGTGGGGGTCTAAGATTAACTAGGATTGCATATATATACTATTAAATCTAGTGCAGTAATCTTGAATAGTTTCATTAGGCCCCCTTCTAATATTTTCATATTTTGAAAGGATTTGTAGGGGATTTTTCTTCTTTTCCCATTTGTTCAAAAATCATTGATGAAATACTTCTAAACTATCAATACTATTATCAGGGAATGCTCTAAACCATTTCCTAACATCACCAGCTAAAGTCTGAGCAAATAGTCTCATTTGAACATCCACAATATCAATTTCATGTAGTTTGAATTAATCTGCCATCTTATTAACATGGTGATGTGTAGTGTAGTGTCCTATGCCATCAAATTGAACAATTTTGCTTTGGTAGTCTGCTGGCATAGCACCAAGTGGGGCAGGTAAAACAAGAGGAGCATATATATTAGCCATGGTTGTAGGCTGGGAGGGGTTAAGATGTGGATGAAGAATGGATGAAGAACTAGGACTAGTAGGTGGTGAATGGGATATGATAGGTTGCTGAGGAAGAGTAGGTACAAATGGTGGTGGAGAATGAACTTCTGAAGTTGAAGGGAACAATGGTGAACTGAAAGTGGTGGAAAATTGTTCAGAAAGCTCAGGGATCTTAGCAGTACTTAGGGATGATTGTGGAGAATTTAAAATGTATTCATCAATTGACTGGTTGACATTTTGGACTTCAAGGTCTGCAATGAATTCAGGGTCTAAAACAGTATCGTATATTTCACTTTCAGACTTTGTTTTAAATAATGACAAATCAAATTGCTCATCAAAGGGAAGGTCTTCTAAAAACAACCACTCATCAGGACATGAATTAGACTTAATCAACGATGTGTGACTAGTTGAACTTTCTTCTTTTTTGGATTTTCTTGAAATTAGGTTGGGATTATCAAATATTGGGGCAAGATTTGGGTCTGGATTAGCCCTAGTAAAATGAGTTCTCCTTGAAGCCATAATTTCAAAATTTTTCTAATTTTTTTCTTTTGTGAGATTTTTAAAATAACTTCTAATAAATTACTTTAAGAGGCTCAAAATACAGGTTCAAAATTTCTTAAAGATTTATTAGGACTGAGGGTTGGAGTCCCCAGTATGGTCACCGCTATGTTAGCACTTAGAATTTTTCCCTAGAAGTTATCACAAGAAGGAAAAGACTGAGGTAACCACAAAACAATCTTTTAAGTATAGGCTCTAGCCAACCTATGACTCAGAGAGGGATCTCTCTATATGATTTAGCTTTGTTTGCTAAGATTTTAGGCTAGTTCTTAAAGTTCAGGGGGTTTTGATTTGTATTGAAGTTTGGGTGGTGGAATCCTTAAAACAGATGGATAGAATGAAGTCTCTAGGCCATTGGGCTATGGAGTCAAAGAAGGACATCAGAATTGGGATTAACTCATTAAAGGGAGTGTTCAAAGGGCAAGCTAGCAGAGTGAAGTATAGGTCTTTAGGTCGAATGGGTGAAATGATATTAACCAGGGTGAGAGAGCATTTAAGAATTCTAAAATCGGGATTAAAATGAGGAACAGAGGTAAATCATGAGCAAAGGGAAATTAAGAATCGTTTATTATAGATCAGAGGGATCTACCTAGACTAAGAAGCAATCAAGAATTCCTTAACTTAGATAATTAGCAAAAAACATTAAAATGCATAATAGTTAAAACAGAGTGAAATGAAGCAAATTATGAGATATCATTCCATATTATAGCATTCAGATTTGAGATCCATTAAAGATTATGGAAAAACTTTTAAAGAAAAATAACAACACAAGAGAAAATACTTGACTGCACTTTCGCTCTACACATGAATCCAGTGAAATGTCTTGGCTTCATTCATTAATCCAACTTGCTGGTCCAAATAGTGATATAATATCTTACAATCTTTGATCAAGAAAGTCTATAGAAATGTCTATGAATCCACCCTACACACTTGGAATTGTGAAGTATTTATACAAAAAATTATTACAAAATATCTCAAACTAACTTGAGATTTAATTTATGAAATACAAATATCTTCTTGCAAGAAGATAGAGACAGCTAATGAACTGTTTCATGTTGTCCCTTTTTATTTGGTACTGCTGGCTTTTATGGTTGAATTTGTAGCCCTTTATGCTGGCTTGTAGTTGTGGTCTTTCACGCTGGAATCTTCTTCAATTTTGATCTTTCACCTGATACTCTTTGACCTTGATACTCTTTGACTATGCTGCTCCGTTTTCATCTGTTTACCTGGTTGCTTTCGTTTTTACTATGTAGTAATTTTTTGCTGTAAATTAATTACAGTAAATCAGTCATTATCTCCCACCATTATGCATTAGGTAATTTTACATTCATCATCCTCCTATAGATCTCGTCAGCTTCAATATACTTGGAAAAATTGGGCTTGGTGATGAATAAGTGTTTTATCTCATGTTCAAGGAAAAACAAGTTCTCAAATGTGATGCACAAAACTTTGCCTGTTCGTAGTGCTTTTATAGATGAAGTGCTTGCTTGTTCCTTAGTCAATTGTCTGAGTCTGTTATCATAGTCCAGCTGTGTCCTAAGTTTATCATTGATAACTAATGGACTGGGCAGACCTTTCTCCCTCAAAATTTAAAATTTAGCCATGAACCTATCAATGGATATCTACATGTTGTGGCACTTTTCTTCTAAGTTAAGCATAAGGTTCCTTTTGGAAAGGACCTTCCTTATTTCCAAGATGGTTTTAGTCCTGTTCTATATTGAGTTCTTGGAGCTCATACCTATTTTTGTTGTTGAGGAAGTGGATGAGTCTATTGGCATCCTCAGGCATGTCTCCTAATTCTTCTTTGACCTTTTGGATAGCTTCTATAGCTATCTTTACTAACTCTGTTTGCTAAAAAATAACTTGAATTGATGGCCAAATATCCTTGATGGAGTCAATGATATTGGCCCATAACATTTCCTTGGTTTTCTCAAGGGGTTTCTCCAATGTTAAGTCTTTCTCTAAGATTTTTATCCTTTCACTCATTCTTTGGGCCTTTTGTGCTTCTTCCTTTTGCTTAAGCTGGGCAAGTTTTTAGTCAGTTTCCAAACTTGCCACCTTTTCTCTCAATTTGTTCATTTCTGTAGCCTAGATAGACATCTCTTCCATGGATTTAACCAATTCTGATGCTTTATCACATGATGCACTTGTTGTTGTAGATTCTGCTGTGACTGGCAATGCTGTGGCAGGTGGAGCTATAGATGCTAGTGAAGCTACCAGTGTAGAAGCGACTGCTGTGGATACTGTAGGGATGACCTCTTTGGAAGTTGTGGCCAAGTTGCTTTGCTTCAATTGAATTAAAGCATACAACTCCTTTTTTGTCTCCTTTAATTGATCATTCAGCTTTAGGACCAAGTCCATCAACTCCTCATGTCTGGTTTGGCTCTCTACGACTTCTAGAGTTTGAGGATGTTGCAATTGGGGTATTTTTAATTGCCTCTTAAGTGCAACAATATCATTGTTTTTATTCTTTATAAGTTTCTTTGTAGCTTTAATATCCTTGGGATCGTGTCCCAATTCAATCACTAAGTCCTCTAAGGACTTGATCCTGGTATCCTTGGCCTGTGAGGAGGCCTTCTCTAACTGAAATTATGCCAAAATTTTATTCAAAGAGTTTTGTAGCTGATGAGAAGCTATGGCTTTACCTGTTAGGGTGGAGTATATCATTTCTCCAGCCTGTTTGTGTAGTTCAATCTGGTCTATGGGATGAATATCCCTGGCCAACACTTCAAAATCAACCCTTTTGAAATCAGATGCTGTCTTGGGCTACTGAGCTATAGGTTTGATGAAAGACATCTGCAGCTTTCCCTCTTTAATGTGAATGGCTGACATTAGTCTTGTTTGATTGGTGGGAGTCAGCTTTAGGTACTGAGCATATGTTTGGGCCTTAAGCCTCTCATTTCTTGCTTTGATTTCCTTGTACCTGTCTTTTATGTCCCGGTCTTTATCAGTAGGCCTGCTGAAGGAAGATACTTCCACACTAACCTGCCTTTTAAACATCTGAGTCTATGATGTGGAAGGCTCTTGCATGCCTTCAGATGGAGTAGTGGGCCTACTTCTTTCTACTTCCGTGTTTGTAACCTATGCTGATTCTTTTGTGTATTCCTATTCAGAGGCCAGATTGAGCCTTTGCCTCTTACTTGTTTCCTGTTGCAAATTTGAGGTGTCCATTCCTAAAGTGGAGGCTCCCTCTCTATTTCTTTTTGGAATCTTCTCCTCATTTTGAGGATTCTGCATCACTGGAGGGGTACTCATGGCTCTTTCTTGCTCTTCTGGTACTTGCATAAAAGAGCTCTCATCAAGCTACTTCTCCAAATCAATCAGAGCATTTTCTACATCTACTTTGGTGCTGTCTCTGTCTACTAGAGTACCTTCCACCCATTCTGTTTGATTGGCATATGCCTCTATTTCTGGTATGGGGTGGTGGATGAAAGGTCCTAGCTTGACCTTTTGTCTTTTCTTGGTAATGAATTCCAAAGGGTCATATCTCCATACAAAACTCCTTTGGAATTTCATTCTTTGCAGGATTAGGTCTGCCTCTTTCCCTACCTCTCTGGAATTGCATATGAAGGGACCTAATTGATCTTTGATTTTAAAATAGGCCTTCCTTTTGGCATTGATGAAGTTGACTTCATTTGCATTGATGATTTTTCTATAATACTCTAAGGCAAACAACCTCATGGGGAGGTATCTTGGAAACTTATATGGTGCAAGCAGGCAACCATATATTCTGATTTCTGTGTGGTTTTGGTAAAGGTACCAATCACCCACTTTGGTTTGCTTGGAAATATGGAGGACTCTCTTTATCTCTAGGCTTATCCTAGGTGGAGGATTCCCAGTCAGCATAGTCATTATTGGATGCACAAAAGAGTCTATGAAGTCAGAGTATGTATAAGGTGATCTAAACTCATGGAAAAGTGGTGTCCAAAAGATGACAGATCTGGGCTATCCCCTGGTGTCAAGCTTTCGGAGAGTGAAAGGAAACTTCTCTAATTGAGAATACAGAAATAGATGGTATAGTACAGAGGAGTATTTGAACACCCTCTCATTTCCCATTCTTGTGAACTGCTCATGCATTTTATCAACTATGAATGTGGCAAAGTCCTATATGGTTGCAGGGGGCTATCTTGGGGTATAGATGGACATGAAAGCAAGAATTATTTCATCAGTGTACTCACTTGTGGTGTAACCCAAAACACATGATATCATGGCTACAATGTTCTGGCCCCATGGAGAGAAATTAGCTGATACATATGGAGGGGAGTCCTTAGGGATGTGTTTCTCCTCCCTAATGAAGGTTTGGAACAACTGGGCCAATTTTGCAGGGCTAAGCTTGGGATACTAGTTGAACAGGTCTCCAATTGAGAGTGGATTTAGGTTTGGCTCTGGTTGGAACTGCAACATTTCATTAATGGACTCAGCTGTGATGGTGAATAGAACCTTCTGGTCGTGATACATTATGGTTCTGTGGCTGGGGACGTAACATGCATAGCACATATGAATAATTTCTGGAAAGATGTGAACTTGGGGAACTGGTATTTAGGCAAATTTGATTCCCAAAGGCGAATCTCATAGCATGGTTGAGGTATTTGTCCCTACTTTGACAATGCACTTTGAGTAGGGGATCTAGGGTAGTGATATCTTTTATTTGAAAGTCCCTGTCAAGTAGGGGAAGGTGGTCCAAGTCCAAATGGGGAGTAGTAATGGGTCTTACATCCATGGCGATGGGGGTAGCCATAAATCAATTCTTATGGATTTGAATTATGCTTTGGGGGTTTCAGCAAAGGTTCTTGGGATTTTTAAAGGATCTTAGGTAAACAAAAGTCTTGTAGGTGGTTATGGCTCAGAGTGTTAAAATTAAAGTAAATTTGATATTTTTTTACTTAATTAATAGTGTTATGAGGGTGAATTTACTTGGAATTTGATAATGGAGTTGGTATTCCATGGTTAAATACCTAGAATTATGTGAAATTGACGGTAAATGGTGGTTGATGGCGGCTGTAGAGGTTCGTACAGTTCTGGTACGGACTGATGAATGATCTGGGCTGTCTGCAACATCTGTGGAGCAATGTCGGAGGTATGTGAGCAAATTTTCTATTTGTAGGGGTCGCAACGACTTTCTGAGTTCTCAATAGAAAATGCGTGAAAAGAGTGAAAAGAGGGGTAATTGGGCTTATATAGAAAAAACGTTAATTTTGGCGGGTTCATTAATTGATGAACAATGGGAAGTTTTTCAGTTATACTAGAAGGTGGTTTAATGGGGTCATCGCATTGCTTTTGAGAGGGAAGTGGTTTTGAGGGGGGCTCACCCGATCTAGTTGAGCGCGTGACATGTAGCATTCTGGGGGTCAGGGAAAACTGCCTTATCGGGCGGGTAAAGGACGGACATCGGGCCAGACCGATATGGACGTGAGCCATAGGATGAGGGGGAGGGAGATTCTATGGGAGTCGGGTGATGGAGTTGCACGACAATTTACACAAAACGTTTTCGAGGGGCCCATGGGTCTAATCACTGGCGGTATAGGATTAAATTAAAACTTAATCTCATCGGGGGCGCTTTAATATAGGATTAAGGACTAAGGGTGGGGTTTTAATATATTTTGTGGGATATGGGGTAGTCATATAGTTTATAAATAAACTAAGGGGTGGGATTACTTTATATAAAGGAGTTAAACATATACGGGCCAATGGGTTTTTCGAGAATTTTATATATTTAATTAAAAAGTTAATATGAGGTGAAATGAGTGGAAGGGGTATTGTACTTAGGTATACAAAATATTATGCGCTTTCCATACACTTAGTACTTAGGATAAATGTATTTGATGGGTTTTTGCATAAAATATGTTTATCATGAGGTTTTCCTAGGCAAAAAGAATTTAACGTTAGGAAAGGGGGTTTTGTGAGGGGGATGAATGAATTGCAAGGGAATTTAACACCTTTGCTTCTTAAGTCGTCAAGCTGAGGGCCCAGTCCCACCAGAATTCAGAGAAATGCTCTGAGGCTCTTTGAATTAAAGAACTATAGGTATTAATATTTTTATTATGAAAGGGAAATTAGTGAGTGTTATAGGGGTTAAAATGAATGATGGGGAATTAATCATTTTGAACTAGTGAACCATTGCTTTTTCCTTTGTAAAATGCTTTTTGTACATAGAAACATATCATTTAAGCATAATGGATGTGCTTTTATCAAGTGATCTTTGTAATCATGCAACCTTTCTATTACTTACCCATTCACCTACCCTACCATTTTTTCTTCCTTTATTTGGGTGCATTTAGGCTAGCAAACCCTTATCAATATTTTTATTTTCTTTTACAAAGTAAGCTATCTAATTCTAACCTTATATCATCCAAGGGCTCAGATTAAACTGATGAGCTCCTTTTATTTACTTTACTTATCTAATGATCTCCTAAGATTACATTGTTTGGTCAGATTTTATTCGCTAATTATAAACATAAAATTCAAAACATGAAATGGCCAAGTTTAAGCATTTTGACTATCATGGATTGTGGCATGAGTAACAAGCTGCACACAATCATTATTATGCATAAAAGTAAATAATAGTGGAATTTTGAGTTGCACACTTTCATGGTCTCTTTTTGTCTTTTGGGGTTCATATATCTTTTTGTTTTGACCTTTTCTTATTCTTTTGTCCTTTGATTATTCTTTTAGGACATACCCTCTTTACATTTTTTAATATGGAAAACATTTGCAGAAAGAAAAGGTATGTACAATATTACAAGGCTTCACCTTAGTCATTCAAAATTATGACTCCTATTGGTATATGAACATAATAGTGGCTCCACTTGGGGAGGTCATTTTCTGGTGAAATGTCAAGGACTTTGTAGATATTAACCAGGGTGAGAGAGAATTTAAGAATTCTCAAACCAGGATTAAAATGAGGAACAGAGGTTAATCATGAGCAAAGGGAAATTAAGAATCCTTTACTATAGATAAGAGGGAAACTACCTAGACTAAGGAGCAATCAAGAATTCCTTAACTTAGATAATTAGCAGAAAACATTAAAATGCATAATAGTTAAAATAGAGTGCAATGAAGCAAATTATGAGATATCAGTCCATATTATAGCATTCAGATTTGAGATCCATTAAAGATTATGGAAAATCTTTTAAATAAAAATAACAACACAAGAGAAAATACTTGACTGCACTTTCGCTCTACACATGAATCTAGTGAAATGTCTTGGCTTTATTCATTAATCCAGCTTACTGGTCCAAACAGTGCTACAATAGCTTACAATCTTTGATCAAGAAAGTCTATAGAAATGTCTATGAATCCACCCTACATACTTTGAATTGTGAAGCATTTATACAAAAAATTATTACAAAATATCTCAAACTAACTTGAGATTTAATTTAGGAAATACAAGTATCTTCTTACAAGAATATAGAGACAACTAATGAACTATTTCATGCTGTCCCTTTTTATTTGGTACTACTGGCTTTTATGGTTGAATTTGTAGCCCTTTATGCTAGCTTGTAGTTGGGTCTTTCATGCTGGAATCTTCTTTAATTTTGATCTTTCACCTAATACTCTTTGACCCTGATACCCTTTGACTATGCTGCCCTGTTTTCATCTGTTTACCTCGCTGCTTTCATTTTTATTGTGTAGTAACTTTTTGTTGTAAATTAATCATATTAAATTAGTCATTGTCTCCCACCATTCTGCATTAGGTAATTTTACATTTATCATCCTCCTATAGATCGCGTCAGCTTCTGTATACTTCGAAAAATTGGGCTTGCTGATGAATAAGTGTTTTATCTCATGTTCAAGGAAAAACAAGTTCTCAGATGTGTTGTACAAAACTTTTCCTATTGGCAGTGCTTTTATGGATGAAGTGCTTGCTTGTTCCTTAGCCAACTGTTTGAGTCTGTTATCATAGTCTAGTTGTGTCATAAGTTTATCATTGATAACTAATGGACTGGGCAAACCTTTCTCCCTCAAAATTTGGAATTTAGCCATGAACCTATCAATGGCTATTTGCATGTCGTGGCACTTTTATTCTAAGTTAAGCATAAGGTTCCTTTTGGAAAGGACCTTCCTTATTTCCAAGATGGTTTCAGTCTTGTCTTCTATATTGAGTTCTTGGAGCTCATACCTATTTTTGCTGTTGAGGAAGTGGATGAGTCTATTGGCATCCTCAGGCATGTCTCCTAATTCTTCTTTGAGCTTTTGGATAGCTTTTGTAGGAAGAGTTTGCTTCAGAAAGATGTCAACATGAGGTGCATGCACACCATCACGGACGACCAAGCTTGGCATCAGCTTACCACCTTCACCATCATAAGCATGTGAAAGAGTTGGTCTCACCACAATGGAACAAGTGTCAGTGATGTCTTGCTTGGCTTTTTCAAGACATGTTGTCTCACATGAGTACATGTGCATTGTAACGTTGAGTCATGTCAAGTGTAAGTCGAGTGTCAATAGTTGGACGTAACAGTCATAAAGTAGGTGAAGAGTCATGAGGGTAGTTGAACTGTCACAAAGGGGAATGTCAAGAGTCACCCCACCCTTTGCTATAAATAGTCCCTCATAACTCATTGTATAGGATTTTGGTTAGCTAAGCTTCTACTAAGACTATCTTGAAGAAGGCTTGGACAATATTGTAATGTGCCTTGGCTTGTCCATTGCACAGAGCTAGTACGTCTATTTGGAGGAGCAGGCAGATGTGGCTATATCATTTCACTGATTGGGCTAGCAGGTTTACATGGATGTATTGTATGATTGGAACTTACACTTTTATATAATAAGAGCCAACACATTTTCATGCATATGTTGTTATTGTAGTTGGACTGCTCTGGTTGCCTTAATGATATATGTTGTTTAACTTACGTATTTGTGTATGAATGGATTCACATGCAATTATATGAACCTTGTTACAAATGTGTTGTATATGTTGTTAATGCTATCACCATCTGTGTCAACTGCTCTGTCAGAAAACAAACAGAACTTTCACACGAACCTTGTTGTAACAATCGTTGCACTTGTTCATACTGATCCGTGAGTGTTGTATGTGTTATCTTACCTTGTATGTTGTGAGTACCACATCCGAGTGGACTGCTCCGCCGAAAGCTGTGTATGTCCTTTTTTGTTGTGTTCCTAGCCGAGTTGGGACTGATCCCTTTCAACTTGGAACTCACCTTCACCCTTATTTCCCCCTTTTGTGTTAGAACCTCTCATGCATCTTCCTTGATTGACTGTAGCAGTCACACCCTTGCTACTGACAAAGTTATCTTACTTGCCTCTGTGTGACATCACGGTCTAGGCATTACCTTACGACCCACTACTAGGACTCCTACACCAAATGGTTTGAGGTCCAATTGGGACTTCTTACTGGGGATATCCCCTTTACATTTTGGCGGGTCCAACACCACCAACATTTCTGGCGCTAGAAGGAGGGCTTGATGATAAGTTGTGTCCTCTCATCCAGTTTTGAACCTTTGCATATCTTTCATGGAGTCTTGCACTCTTCTTCCCTCGAGGTGTTTTTCGAATCATTAAGATGTCTCCATCTCGGGGAAGCTTTTCGATCTCTTGTACACTCACACGTATTATGGTGAAGGCGAAGTGGCCTGGACTAAGCACTTACATAACTTTCTTCCCATGATTCATGAGGAATATGAGTTTTCTCACGAACAGGCCAGTTCGCTGATTGCATACACACTTCACGAATCTCCATTTCATTGGGTGCCAAGCCTACTGACTGACACTGTGCACCCATTTGAGCACTTCTGTGATCTTATGAAGACACGTTCTATCATTTTGATCCAGAACATCTTGACAGTAAACTGTTACAACAATGGAGTGCTCCACATGAATCCATTATTGATTTTTGGCAGCGCTTCCATGACTTGAAGTTTCAAGCTCTGAGGAGCTAGATGAAATTTGCTTATCTTTGGGACCAGTTCAAGTACTGCCTTAAGAAATTTGCCCGTCCCAAGAGAGCATTTGAGATCAAGCCTCGCTCAACATTCTTCATTGATGGAGTTGCGCAATCTCATGTGGAATTTGGCACTATCTCAACTGACTACATGCCTTCCTATTATTCAACAGCTCCACCACTGCCCAGTGATGTTGAGGATCATGCTCACACACCTATTCATCCTTCACACCCTCCCA
This sequence comes from Pinus tabuliformis, assembly GCA_031772625.1. NCBI lineage: Eukaryota > Viridiplantae > Streptophyta > Pinopsida > Pinales > Pinaceae > Pinus > Pinus tabuliformis. The sequence goes on from CM062813.1 coordinate 380,224,444, forward strand.
ACATCACTTCAATCAATTTTTGCACAAATTTAGTTATAAGTCCTTCGAGTCCTCATATGCATTCTTTTCTATGACCTTCGTCTTTGCACCCAAGTGTTCCTCTGGATGATGCTCTCTTGTGTTCATCCATTCCGGACTCTTCACTTGTTGTGAATGAGGAACAAACCAGTGATGGAGTTGGTGTTACAAAACCAACATGTACTATCATTCATGAAGAGTATGAGTGGGAACTTGAGCATCAAAACTCGGTGAAGGATGACTCCCTTCCGTCCGAGCCCCCTCCATTCTTTCCTAACATCGTTGGTGAACCAGCCATCCATGATTTCACATGTGTGTCTTCATCCACGAATGCAACCATTGTTGATCTTTCACAAGACACATCGTGTGTTATCCCATCATCCAACAATGGAGAGGAACAATCATTCATTGTAAATCCACTTGATCTTTCATCTGATTTTTTTGGAAACGCAGAGGGTGAACATCCTTCCTTCTCATCTACCCCTCAGTTTGATTCATCAAACCATGAGGATGCCGACCAACATCATGAATTTTCTGATCTTGGTTATCGTGATCTCTTCACCTCATCATCTGATCACGACATTGATTCACTCGTTGTTAATCCATCTAAGCCACTGGTCTATGAAGATCCATCTGTCAACGAAGTCAAAACCCTACATACCATCGAGGCACTTCAACCCGAGCTGATGGTTATGTCAGGCCCTCGCTGTCCTGAGGTTGATTTCATTTCCGATCCAAAATTTTTTCAAACACTCAAGGCTCCTCATCACTCATCTGTATGCATTCAAGATCAATCTAACACTCAAATATTATTTACTACACTCGAACTACATGATCCCATTTCTCATTAATTGGAGGAGTCTTACATTGCAAAAACTCATGTGCAATGCAAGTTATCTTTGTTTCTTTCATTTGCTTGCATGTCACAGTCAAGACTGTGCTTATCATTCAAAGTTTCACGTAGTGTCACACAACACCATGATAAGTTCGCCGACTGCCTATCATGCACATGCACTCACTTATTTCTTGTGGGCACTTTAAATCACGAAGTGTGGTTGTCTTCATTGTTATATCTTCCTTTCTTGCTGGTTCACACAACTGGGTTGCTCGCGGACCAAGCCTTCACCAACATGGGTCGACCAATGCGCCGGTGGCTGCATTGGAAGTATCACTTCATGTGATCAGGCCCATGTACCGTTAGTGTAGGAGTAGGAGTGGTGTTTAATTTCAGTTGTTTACTTGCATGCTTGTTTCGTACGTGCTTTGTTTTCTTGTTTGTTTGCTTGCTTTGCTTTCATTTTTGCTTCCGCTCTTTCTTTGCTTTGTTGATTGTTAGTTTGTTCACTTGTTTCATTCATAGGTTATTTTTGCATGAAACCATGTATGACTCTTGAAGCGAGATGGGTAAAGTAGAAGAGGGCTTGTACAACTATCACTACTTGGTGATTTGTCATCTTTCCACTATATGATGAGCTTGTTACTTCTAGTCCATGATACGCCGAAGGAAAATATGTACTGTTTGAAGTGAACCTTGGTGTAAACACATTTCTTATGCACTGACTAGTGTCACCTTCTCTAGTCGATTGCTTTTGGGTAAACCCTTGTCAGCTCAGTCAAGTAGAGTAAGGTAAGAGGGAAAACCTTAACAAACACGTTAGAGATACAATAAACTACTTCTCTTCTGGAACAACCTCTTCTACTCTCAATAAGTCAGAATCCGTCTTCCGCCTTTGAAATGAATAAGTGTTATGCACAGTGAAAAATCAAAAAATGAAAAGTAAAAAATTCAAAATGAAAATGAATAAGGCAAAAGAAGAGAAAGGCTTCTTGCGCAGGGATGTGATGCAAGTAACTCTGACGGGGTATTGACCAGGTTCACTGGCAGCGAAGCCATGCTTGTGTTCCTATGTGACTCCACCGGGCTGTTGTCTAGGCCTGTTGGCAGTGGAGCAACACCACAGATGAAACTAAGAATCTGATGACTATACTGCTTGTGCACCTATATACCCCTCAACCCCAATCGAAACAAATGTGTTGCCTTGGCTTGGAATGTGTGTTAATCGACTAAGGGTTTGTAAGATGCTACATCTTACAATCAAGTTAGTGTGAAACTAAGATGAGTTGAAAACTGAGCAATACTTTCGAGGTGTTAAACTTGCTTTCCACGAAAAAGGTCCATTAAGAGAGCTGGAGTTCTACCAGTGTGTCGCCAAGTGTTGTAGCGACTACAACCACCCTCCAAAATTTTGCGTTAGCCTCGTTTTGGAACCTCCCTTCCAACCTTCACAACAACTTGCCTTGCTTCATCAAGTTCACAATCTTAGTGTCTTTCTTGCACAAAGGCAGCATGTCGGTCACAACTTGATCCATTCCCCTCACAGGTTGTTCACCAGGACTTGGTCCAGCTGCAGGTTGAGCAACTTCCCCTTGAAATTTGCACATTTTTGGAGGGAAACCATCCTTCCCTTAAGCAATTGCACAATCCTCTTTGGCAGCTTGTTGGGCTCTAGGATTGTGCAATCCTGCTTGCCAACACTCCTAGCAGGATTTGCACAAATTTCCTCAGCAAGGCTGCTCAACCTAGAATTTTCACAAATCTAGGTAGCAGTCAGTTGCTCAGCCCATAAATTTCACAAATATCCTGGGCAACCAGCATGGCTCCCAGCTAGAAATGTGCATTTTTCTCCAACAATTGAACAATCTCTTGCATGTGCAGCTGAGTTGACCAGTTCCTTCTGGGACTGAGCCAAGCATATTTGCATGCATAGGCTACTTCTCCTAAGGAAAAATGCAAAGGCATCCCTTATCTCAGGGATCTATTTTTAGTAGTTGGAGGTTACATGCAAGGAGCCATTCAGAAACTTCCCACCAAGTATCGCTTCCCCTAGATTTGTGGCATGCACGTCACAACCTAGATGTTATCAAAACTCATCAACGAGACACTGCAGAGCTCATTTCTCACATCAACCGTTCATCTCTGACATCCCACATCACATCTAGGAGAAGTCGGCACATTCAACTCAGCTGTTTTGTGGTAAGTCTGCTTCCCATGCCTTGTGCTGCATTTTTGTCACTTTTTGTGTTTTCGCTTGTGGGAGTACTATTTGCTTGATTTATTTGAATGCTTGACATTGTTTACATGTATACTAGCTTGCCCCGACTCTGTTTTAGTTTTCGTTGCTATCTCACTATTGTCGTATGCGAGAAACTATTTTGCATGGACATTCCCCAACCAGCGAACTGCCTCACCCACATGCATGTTGATTTGTTTGCTAAATATTTCATTCATGTTTTGCATGCACTGTCAATCACTTCTACTATCACTTAGTGTTGCCATGGATTTACTATCTTAGTTTCTTTCAGTTGCCCGTCAGGGAGTTGGGCCAACATTGGTCGGGACTCTACCTTCACCAAGGCTTCATTGCACAATTTGGGGAAGGAAGGCTCACCTTCCTCTCTAGATTTATGCATTCCTACCCAACACTAGCCTCCAGGACTATTTTGCACATTTCTGGAGGACAGTGGCTGCTTGGCCCAACAAATTGTGCAAATGTGTCCCTAGGCCAACATTCCTTCCCAGCTAGAATTCTGCATTGCACAATCCAGCAGTCATCAGCCAGACTGGACTATGCATTGCATAGTTCCAGTAGTCATTCAGTCTCCTAGAAGCCCAGACTATGCCTTGTGTAGTCTTGGCAGTCAGTCTCTTGACCTCCTAGTCGAAATTGCCCAACCTTCATGATCAGTCACACAGGTATGTTGAAAATCAGTTCTCATGTTCATTTTGTTTTTGACTGACAGATTGCTTGCCATGAGTGTTGCCATGTCTCCAGGTATCCTATTTGTTCATTTGTCTCTCAGTAGTACAGATACAATGGTTTTTAGGAGAGTAGAGACGAAGACATTGTTCTGAGCACACTTGGGGATTCAGTTGATCAAGTGTCCACAGACTTGCCTACCCATGAAGACATCAAGTTGTTCGTAGAAAAGGACATCAAGATATGATAGCAGCAACATCAAAACAAGCAACATCATGAAAAATAGTTGAAGATAGCATACCAAATGAAACAAATGCAAGAGGAGGGTTGTTGAGAACATGGAGGCAGAACAATTTTGCAAGCTCAAGCAGGTCCATTGATTATGAAAGAAACTTTGGAGACTCCAGCTATGAAGTGACGACAAGAAATGAAGATCATATGGAGGCAGAAGATGGAACAAAGAAGGAGTTGCATGTGCTAAAGCAGTAACTCAGGAAGAACATGAAGCTGCACAGACAAATGAATGAGCTACAATAGGAACAAGAACAACAATGGGTGCACCATGCACTCATGGATGAAACTGCGCTCATACAAGTTAAGGATCCATCCTAGCAGATGACACAGAGTAGACATGGTGAGAAATTTTGTTGATCGCATGCAAGGGATTCAACAGCATGCATGTCATTGAATGCATGCATGCAATCCAACCCATTCAACACACTCACCAAGGTGAAGACAAGAAGCAAGTCAAACTGGGGCTGAACACGTACTTCGGCAAGTTGATGCACATGACCACCAACACAAACTTGAGGTTAGCACAGACACTATGCATCAGTATGTTGTCGGTTCAACCCATACCCAAGAATACCATGCACATGTTAGTAGACGAGTTGGATGAAGGTGCCGAACCAATGCACAGGTTGCAACAGAGGCAAGAGTTCGCTTCAGCAAGATGTCACCATGAGGTGCATGCACACCATCATGGACGACCAAGCTTGGCATAAGCTTACCACCTTCACCATCACAAGCATGTCAAAGAGTTGGTCTTACCACAATGGATTGAGTGTCAGTGATGTCTTGCTTGGCTTGCTCAAGCCATGTTGTCTCACATGAGTACATGTGCATTGCGACGTCGAGTCATGTCAAGTGTAAGTTAAGTGTTAATAGTTGGACATAATAGTCATAGAGTAGGTGAAGAGTCATGAGGGTAGTTGAACTATCACAAAGGGGAATGTCAAGAGTCACCCCACCCTTTGCTATAAATAGTCCCTCATAACTCATTGTATAGTCTTTTGGTCAGCCAAGCTTCTACTAATACTATCTTGAAGAAGTCTTGGACAGTATTGTAACACGCCTTGGCTTCTCCACTACATGGAGCTAGTACATCTCTTTGGAGGAGCAAGTGGATGTGGTTGTATCGTTTCACTGATGGGCCTAGCAGGCTTACATGGATGTATTGTATGATTGGAACTTACAATTTTATATAATAAGAGCCAACACATTTTCATGCATATGTTGTTATTGTAGTTGGACCTCTCCGGTTGCCTTAATGATATATGTTGTTTAACTTACGTATAATTGTATGAACTGATTCACATGTAATTATATGAATCTTGTTGCAAATGTGTTGTATATGCTATTAATGTTGTCATCGTCCGTGTTGAATATTATTTGGACGCCATATAGAACTTTCACATGAACCATGTTGTAACAACTGTTGCACTCATTCAGATTGATTCGTGAGTGTTGTACATGTTATCTTACCTTGTATGTTTTGACTATCACATCTGAGTGGACTGCTCCACCGGAATCTGTGTATGTCATTTTGTGTTGTGTGTTCCTAGCCGAGTTGGGACTGATCCCTTTCAACTTGGAACTCACCTTCACCCTTATCTCCCCCTTTTGTGTTAGAACCTCTCATGCATCTTTCCTGACTCACTGCAGCAGTCACACCCTTGCTACTGACAAAGTTATCTTACTTGCCTCTGTGCGACATCGCAGTCAAGGCATTACCTTACAACCCACTGCTGGGACTCCTACACCAAACGGTTTGAGGTCTAATTGGGACTTATTATTGGGGAGATCCCCTTGACATGTTGGTAGGTCCAGCACCACCAAGATTTCTGGCACTAGAAGGAGGGTCTGATGACAAGCTGTGTCCTCTCATCCAGTTTTTAAACTTTGCATATCTTTCATGAAGTCTTGCACTCTTCTTCCCTTGAGGTGTTTTTCGAATCGTGAATATGTCTCCATATCGGGGAAGCTTTTTGATCTCTTGTACACTCACATGTATGATGGTGAAGGTGAAGTGGCCTGGCCTGAGCACTTACATAAATTTCTTTCCATGATTCATGAGGAAGATGAGTTTTCTGACGAATAGGCCGGTTTTTTGCTTGCATACACACTTTGCAAATCTCCATTTCATTGGGTGCTCAGCCTACCGACTGACACCATGCACCCATTTGAGCACTTTTGTGATCTTATTGAAGACACATTCTATCATTTTGATCAATACCATCTTGACCATAAACTGTTACAACAACGGAGGGCTCCGCATGAATCCATTATTGATTTTTGGCAGTGCTTTCATGACTTGCAGTTTCAAGCTTCGAGGAGCCAGATGAAATTTTCTTATCTTTGGGACTGGTTCAAGTACTACCTTAAGAAATCTACCTGTCCCAAGAGAAAGTTTGAGATCAAGCCTCACTCAACATTCTTCGTTGATGGAGTTGCAAAATCTCATGTGGAAGCGAGCACTATCTCAACTGACTGTCCACCTTCCTCTTATTCAATAGCTCCACCACTACCCAATGATGTTGAGGATCATGCTCACATACCTGTTCATCCTTCACACCCTCCCAACATCACTTCACTCAATTTTCATGCAAATTTGGTTGTGAGTCCTTTGAGTCCTCATATGCATTCTTTTCTACGACCTACGTCTTCGCACCTAGGTGTTCCTCCGGATGATGTTGTCTTGTGTTCATCCATTTCAGACTCTTCACTTGTTGTGAACGAGGAAAAACCCACTGATGGAGTTGGTGTTGCACAACCAACATGCGCTGTCATTGATGAAGAGTATGAGTGGGAACTTGAGCATGAACACTTGGTGAAGGATGACTCCCTTCTATCCAATCCCCCTTCATTCTTTCCTGACATCGTTGTTGAACCTGCCATCCATGATTTAGCATGTGTGTCTTCATCCACTGATGCACCCATTGTTGATCTTTCATAGGACACACCTTATGTTAGCCCATCATCCAACAATGGAGAGGAACAATCATTCATTGGAAATCCACTTGATATTTCATCTGATTTTTCCTGAAACAAAGAGGGTGAACGTCCTTCCTCCTCATCTACCCCACTGTGTGATTCATCAAACCATGAGGATGCCGACCAACATCCTAAATTTTCTGTTCTTGGTTGTTGTGATCTCTTCACCTCATCATCCGATCATGATGTTGATTCACTCGTTGTTAATCCATCTAAGCCACTGGTCTACTAATATCCATCTATCAACAAAGTCAAAACCCTATAGACTATCGAGGCACTTCAGCCCAAGTTGATGGTTATGCCAGGCCCTCGCTATCCTGAGGTTGGTTTCACTTATATTCAAGAAAATTTTCAAACACTCAAGGCTCCTCATCACTCATCTGTATGCACTCAAGATCAATCTAAAACTCAAATTTTATTTCCTCCACTCGAACTACATGATCCCATTTCTCATGCATTGGAGGAGTCTTACATTGCAAACACTTGTGCGCAACACAAGTTATCTTTGTTCCTTTTGTTTGCTTGCATGTCATAGTCAAAAGTGTGCTTATGCTTCAAAATTTCACGTAGTGTCACACAACACCATGATAAGTACGCGGGCTACCTATCATGCACATGCACTCACTTATGTCCCGTGGGCACTTTGAATCACGAAGTGTGGTTTTCTTCATTGTTATGTCTTCCTTGCTTGCTGGTTCACACAACTGGGTGCTTGCGGACCAAGCCTTCACCAACATGGGTCAACCAATGCACCGGTGGCTGCATTGGAAGCATCACTTCGTGTGATCAGGCCCATGTACTGTTAGTGTAGGAGTAGGAGTAGTGTTTTCTTTCAGTTGTTTTCTTACATGGAGGTTAAAGGAGCCATTCAGAAACCTCCCACCAAGTGTCGCTTCCCCTAGATTTGTGGCATGCACGTCACAACCTAGATGTTATCAAAAATCATCAACGAGACACTGTAGAGCTCATTCCTCACATCAACCTTGTAGCTCTGACATCCCACATCACATCTAGGAGTAGTAAGCACATTCAGCTCAGTTGTTTTGGGGTAAGCCTGCTTCCCATGCCTTACACTGCATTTCTGTTGCTTTTTGTGTTTTTTCTTGTGGGAGTACTATTTGCTTGATTTATTTGAATGCTTGATATTGTTTACATGTATACTAGCTTGTCCCGGCTCTGTTTTAGTTTTCGTTGATATCTCACTGCTGTCGCATGCACGAAGCTGTTTTTCATGGACATTCGCCCAACCGGTGAACTGCCTCACCCACATGCATGTTGATTTGTTTGATGAATCTTTCATTCATGTTTTGCATGCATTTTCAATCACTTTTGCTATTAGTTAGTGTCACCATGGATTTACTGTCTTAGTTTCTTTTAGTTGCACGTCGGGGAGTCGGGCCAACCTTGGCCTGAAGTCTACCTTCACCAAGGCTGCATTGCACAATCTGGGGAAGGAAGATTCACCTTCCTCTCCAGATTTGCGCATTCCTGCCTAACACTAGATTCTAGGCCCAAGAAATTATGCAAATCTCTCCCTAGGCCAACAGTCCTTCCCAACTGGAATTGTGTATTGCGCAATCCAGTAGTCAACAACTAGACTGGACTCTGAATTGCGTAGTTCCACTGGTCAGTTAGTCTCCCAGTGGCCCAGACTGTGCCTTGTGCAGTCTTGACAGCCGATCTCTTGACCTCCCGACCGAAATTGCGCAACCTTCATGATCAATCACACATGTATGTTGCAAATTAGTTCTCATGTTCATTTTGGTTTTCAACTGACAGATTGCTTGCCGTGAGTGTTGCCATGTCTCCAGGTATCCCAGGTGTTCATCTTCCTGTTAGTAGTACAGGTACAATGGTTTCCAGGAGAGCAGAAATGAAGACACTGTTCAGAGCACACTTGGGGATGCAATCGATCAAGTGTCCATCGACTTGCCTACCCACGAAGACATCAAGTTGTTCGTAGACAAGGACATCAAGATATGATAGCAACAACATCACAGTGAGCAACATCATGAAAAACAACTGAAGACAACATACCAAATGAAATGAATGAAAGAGGAGGGTTGTTGACAACACGGAGGTGGAACAAGGTTGTAATCTCAAGCAGGTCCATTGATGATGAAAACAAGTTTGGAGACTCTGACTATGAAGTGACGACACGACATCAAGATCACGTGAATGTAGAAGATGGAATAAAGAAGGAGTTGCATATGTTGAAGCAACAACTTTGGAAGAACATGAAGCTACACAGATAGACGAATGAGTTGCAATAGGAACAAGAACAACAGTGGCCGCAACATGCACTCACGGATGAAACTGCACCTGTAAAAGTTAATGATCCATCCCAACAGCTAACATGGATCAGACATGGTGAGCAATTTTTTTGATCGCATGCAATGGATTCAACAACATGCATGTCGTTGAAAGCACGCATGCAATCCAACCCATTCAACACACTCACTAAGGCGAAGACAAGAAGCAAGTCAAACTTGGGCTGAACATGTACTTCGGTAAGTTAATGTGCATGAACACCAACACACACTTGAGGTTAGCATAGACACTGTGCATCAGTGTGTTTCTGGTCCAACCATACCCAAGAAGACCATGCGCATGTTAGCAGGCGAGTTGGATGAAGGGGATGAACCAATGCACCAGTTGCAACAGAGGCAAGATTTCACTTCAGCAAGATGTCACCATGAGGTGCATGCACACCATCACAAAGGGGAATGCCAAGAGTCACCCCACCCTTTGCTATAAATAGTCCCTCATAACTCATTGTATAGTCTTTTGGTTAGCCAAGCTTCTACTAAGACTATCTTGAAGAAGGATTAGATAGTATTGTAACACGCCTTGGCTTCTCCATTGCACGGAGCTAGTACATCTCTTTGGAGGAGGAGGTGGATGTGGGTGTATTGTTTCACTAATGGGGCCAGTAGGTTTACATGGGTTTATTGTATGATTGGAACTTACACTTTTATATAATAAGAGCCAACACATTTTCATGCATATGTTGTTATTGTAGTTGGACTTCTCCAGTTGCCTTAATGATATATGTTGTTTAACTTACGTATTTTTGTATGAACTTATTCACATGCAATTATATGAATCTTGTTGCAAATGTGTTGTATATGCTGTTAATGTTGTCACCATCTGTCTTGACTACTTTGTCGGACGCTAGATAGACCTTTCACATGATCCTTGCTGTAACAACCGTTGCACTCGTTCAGACTGATCCGTGAGTGTTGTACGTGTTATCTTACCTTGTATGTTGTGACTACCACATCTGAGTGAACTGCTCTGCCAAAATCTATGTATGTCCTTTAGTGTTGTGTGTTCCTAGCCGAGTTGGGATTGATCTCTTTCAACCTGGAACTCACCTTCATCCTTATCTCCCCCTTTTGAGTTAGAACGTCTCACGCATCTTCCTTGACTCACTGCATTAGTCACACCCTTGCTACTGACAGAGTTATCTTACTTGCCTCTATGCGACATCGTGGTCAAGACATTACCTTACAACCCACTGCTGGGACTCCTAAACCAAATGGTCTGAGGTCTAATTAGGACTTCTTACTGGGGAGATCCCCTTGACATGTTGGCAGGTCCAACACCACCAACAGAACGACAAGGCGAGGTGCTTAGTATCATAATTTCTTTATTCAATAATTCTCACAAGTATTTTTTTCATCTGATTTGACTCTAATAAATATTTTATATATAAAATCTTATGTTTAATAAGGATATTCCAAAAGTGGAAGTAACACATGCTCCACTTCCCTCTTAGGTGGCCTGCCTTTCCTCTATTAGAACACTTCTTTGAATACACATAAATTTTCTTATAGTTGACACTTTCAATTTTCACACATACTACAAAGGATACCTTCACACCCACTAATTAAGAAGTGTCTTTCTAATACTATATCAAGAGGAAAAATGTTATGCAACCAACTCACAAAATAGAAGAAAAGATAGATCAAGGACTTCAAAGTTAGCCTCTTCGAGGGGGAAACCTCCTTTACATTACGAAAATGAACAATTCATTGATGATACAAATGAAAAAACCTCCTTTCTATATATACGAGTCTAAGGGGTCACAATATAATCAAAACCTACATAAAAATAACAATATATGGGCATAACAATAACAATAGTGGGCTTCTATGGGGCACAATAATAACAATATGGGGACAATAGGGGCACAACAATAACAATAAGGGCTACAATGACAATATTAATGGGGGAATCACTACTATTATAGGGACCTAACATGCCCCTCTCATTCAAAAAAGTGTTTTCCTTAATGCTGGAGTAGTTATGGATGCTTCTGTATAAAACCCTCATCCTCCCATGTGGAATCTTCAGCAGGTAAGTTCTTCCACTTGATGAGATACTCTAAAATTAATCGATTTCGTAGTTTTCGAGTTCTTGTTTCTGTGACTGATTCAGGTTCCAATATGATTTTTCCTTCCTCGTCAAGTTCTGGCAATATTGTTTGAATTGGGAGCTCGTCACCTATAACCTTCTTTAAGCATGAAACATGGAAAACTAGGTGCACTCGGGAAGTTGCAGGAAGCTCCAATTTGTATGCCATAGTACCAATCTTTTGCAACACCTTGTACAGAGGATAATGCTTTGGTGATAATTTATTATCCTTCTTATCTTGCTTGAGGGATATTTGTTTATATGGTTGTACCCATAGAAATACCCAGTCACCTACATCAAAACTTCTTTTGTTGCGACGTTGATCTGCCTGTTGTTTCATTCTATTCTGCGCCAAAGTGAGGTTATCTTTTAAGAGTTGGAGAACTTGTTGTTGATGCTCGATTTGATATTCCACGACTTGAACCTTAGAATTTTCTCTTAAATATGATGTGATGGATGGTGGATGATATCCATAAAGTGCCATAAATGGGGTCATTTTTGCTACAGTATGGAAGGAAGTGTTATACAACCATTCAACCAGAGGTAACCATTTGACCCATTGTGTTTATTTATCAGCTATGAGCTATGAGCTAACTGAGTACCAAGACAAGAAAATAATTCTGTCCAAAATTTCCAGTGAAAATGGGATCTCTATCGCTTACAATAATCTTTGGGTTTCCATGTAGCTTTTGAATTGTTTCCATAAATGCAGTAGAAAATGTACTGGATTTAAATGGATCAGATAATGCACAAAAGTGTGCATAATTGGTAAGTCTATCAACTACCACCATGATGACACTCTTTCCTTCGGACTTCGGTAAACTTGTGATAAAATTCATTGAAGCCTCCTCCCAACGTTGACTCAAAATGGATAAAGGTTGTAATAGACCTAGGGTCTTAATTTTTTCAACTTTATTTTGTTGGCAAACCAAATATTCCACCACAAACTTTTGAATATCAGATTTAAGGCCATCCCAAAAAAATTCCTTCTTAACCCTGTGGTAAGATTTTAAAAATCCTAAGTGCCCTCCTAAGGGAGTGGTGTGCAATTCCATAAGAATATTTTGTTTCAGTTGGGAATTCTTACATAGGTATAAGCGATCTTTGTACCACAATGAATCATTTTTCTAGCTAAATTTATCAGAGGTACTCAGATCTTGTTGTATCATTTGAATGAGTGCCCACACTTCTTCATTATTATTCCATTCATTCCTTGCTTTGTTTATCCAATTTGGTTGTATAATAGAATTGCACAAAGAAATGCTTCCACATCCTCATCCTTTCTTGAGAGTGCATCTGCCACAACATTTTCCTTCCCTTTTCTGTAGATGATTTCAAAGTCATAACCCAACATCTTTGTGACCCATTTTTGCTACTCTTAGGAGGACAATATTTGTTCTAAAAAGTATTTAAGACTATCATGATATGTTTTTACCTTGAAGTTCCTTCCCATTAGGTAGGGTCACCATTTCTTAAGTGCATGTAGTATTTCCAAAATTTCATTGTCATAAATAACTTTGTGTAAATACTTTCCTTTGATTGGACGACTTTCAAAAGTAATGTGTCTTTCTTCTTGCATTAAAACAACACCAATTCCATTTCCTGAGGCATCACATTCCACAATAAATATTTTTGTGAAGTCCAGCATATCTAAGACTGGTGCTTGGCACATTGCCTCTTTAGGATGTTCATGTTATCTCAAAATCAGGCCCTGGAAGGCTGCAGACCAGGAAGACTTCAAGTAACTATTTCAAACCGACTTTTGGCTGAGGCTTAGCCTCCTCAACCTGAGAGGGCTCTCTCAAAGGTTAATGATTTTGATAAAGATTAGATGGCTAACTCTATGAAACAAGTGAAAAATATGAATGGTTGAACATGATCAGTAAACATCCATTGGGCTTATGGAGTCAACAACACCTCAAAATAACAATGAACTCAACCTTACATGGAAGTCAGGGCACTCGGCGTTTAAATATTCAGAACATAAACTCATATGGGACACACAGTTTATGCATGTATACAGGAAGTCAGAGCACATTCAGTGAATTCTGAGTGATTATACATCCATACCACTGTAAGAATTAAGAAAAAGGACAACATCACATATTCTGAACATGAAAAACCCTTCATGAATCCTGAGAAGCAAAGTCAAGCATCTATTATTGAAAATGAGTCATACATATGCCAAATACAAGCTTTTCCATAAAGATTTCCAACCCCTTGTACATCAGCTCTTCTGCTATATATAGAGCTCTTTACACAACTTAGATTCCTCCTCCAGCATGAGGGAAATTCGAATTCATCCTACTATGACACCTATTGATACTCAAAACTAACTATTAAATGTAAATGACACCTAACTAGCAGTCCTAGAGACCTAATACAACTAGGAGTGTAACTCCTTATCATGATTCAATCAACCTTATCTAAGCATTTAAAGCATTATTTGACACCTAACACTCCATGAAGTCGAATTTGATGAAGCCTCCCACGTGGTCACCCAACTGCTAATGACAAACCCTAGACAAACCCTAGAAATTAGGGAACATGTTTCCCTGTTTTTAGGATTAGATACTTGAAAACTGGCACGTGGGACAGAGCCTTTATCTCTTCATCCATGACACATTTTACGAAACTGAAGGAGGTTTTTGTAGCCCATGACGTCTAGAGCAAAAACCTCTCCTGGTTTTTTAAAACATTCCTCCAGCTGTTCAGAATCTGTCCTTGAAAAACACGTGTCAAACAGGAAACTGTCCTTTGCTCTGTTCTTCCCTTGCTGGATGCTTGCATTGTGCAAATGATCATTCTTCAGAAACTCCCTTTCAAAAAAGGTTTCCCTTTTGTCCCTCAAAATTGGTTAACTACATCAAAATAGGCAGCTACAGCAGTTTCGTAGCGCAAGTTTAACCACACATTTCTCCCACCTCAGAATGGAATTGAAGAAACTGAAAGAGGTTTTTGTAATTCAACATGTTAGGAAGAAAAGCCTCTTTCAGTTTGCAAAATTGAGTTCTCAGCTGCTCTGGAAAGCTTCTGGAAGTTACCTAGTAAAACAGTTTTTTCTGCTGAAACAGGCTGCTACAGGGGTTTCGCAGCGCGCTGCGAAAACACTGATTTCGTAGCGCAAAACAGGATTTTTACACTGTCTGCGCTACGAAAACGTGGATTCGTAGCTAGTTTCAAAATTTCTCCGAAATTATGTGAGATATGTCTTCTAAACACATGGTGAGGCTTCTAGGACATGGAATGAGGCTATCAAACTTTATTTGAAGATGGACATGAGACTCTAACCCTATGACTTAGACTTTAAAACATAAAAATTACTTGACCATGACTTGACCATGACTGATACAAGAATTGAGAAACCATGTAAGTTGTCCAAATTTTTAAAGGAAGTTTTGCAGTGATAACAGTTCAAAGGCCTTCGTTGCTTCTGGAGTCCATGAAAATGCATCTTTCTTCAATAATGTTGTTAGAGGTGTTGCTATTCTCCCATAATTCTTAAGAAACTTGCGATAATACCTTGCCAACCCGAGAAATCCTTGCAGATGGTTTATGGATGTGGGGATTTTCCATTCCTTAATGGCTTTAATTTTTCTAGGGTCTCCCTTCACACCTTCATGAGATACAATATGACCCAGATATTCCACCTCTTGTACTCAAAAGAAACATTTGGAGATTTTTGAATATAATTGTTTCTCCTCCAATAGTTTGAGCACATTGTCAACATGTTGAACATGATCCTTCCAAGATTTGTTGTAGATTAGTATATCATCAAAAATTACTAACACAAATTTTCTAAGGAAGGGTTTGAAAATGGAATTCATCAAAACTTGAAATGTAGAAGGTGCATTGGTAGGGCCAAAAGGCATGACCATAAATTCATAATTATCCCTCATGAGTTGTAAATGATGTTTTCAGAATGTCTTCAATCTTCCTTATGATTTGATGATATCCTGAACGAAGATCCAACTTGGTGAAGTAAAGTCATCCATGAAATTAATCAAATAATTCATCAATGACAGGAATGGGAAATTTATCTTTAATAGCGAGCTTATTGAGCTCCCTATAATCTAGACACATGCATCATGATCCATCCTTCTTGTGCACCAATACTATTGGAGCAGAGAAAGAACTTTGACTAGGTTGAATTATACTAGCCTCTAGCATTTCTGCAACCATACATTCAATTTCACTCTTTTGGGAATAGGGATATATGTAAGGCCTGATGTTTGGAGTAACACTTCCTGGAATCAAATGAATAACATGATCATGATCATGAATAGGTGGGAGGCCTTTGGGAGTCTCAAATACATTGGAATGATTGTCCAAGACTTTTTGGAGATTTGGAGAAATATATGATTTCGAGGTGGGAACCTCTAGTGAACATAATTATGCAATTACGCCTCATTGTTATTTATTTAGAAGATTTTCCATTTCTTTAGAGATGATTATCTTTCCCGGTTTCCCTACAATACCCGTTAATTCAACTTCACTTCCTTTTGAAAAAAATTTCAGGAAAAGTTCTAGAAAATTAGAAGCTATCATACCCAAATATTGTAGCCACTAGACTCCTAATACAACATCAACACCACCCATTGGAATGGAAAGCATTGGGCTATTCGATACATATTCTCCCATGGATGGATTGATATTATGGCACTTTCCAAAGCAATTTATGGTTCCTCCACTTGCAATCATCACTTGACACTCTGGTGCTGGATATAGGAAGTAATTCAATTCCTTGGCTATCTTACAATGAACAAAATTATGGGTATTGCTCGAATAAATCAACACTATTACCTTTTTCTTCTTGATATGTCCTTCTATCTTGATAGTTTGAGGAGTGGTAATTCTGGCCAATGCATTAAAAGATATGGTCAGGTTCATTTCTTCTTTCTCTAGGGTTTGTTCCAGGTGTATATCCTCTTCTTTTAATGTTTTCCTTTTCTTCCTCCTCTTCACAATCTATGTAAAATAATTTCTTCTCAGCACTCTTATGACCTTTAGTGTATTTGCTATCACAACTATAATAAAGCCCTTTTTATCATTTTTGTTCCAATCGTTGGGGTGTCAACCTTGTAGGTTGTGGAAGGATAGGGCAACAACACTTCCATATTTATAGTTGTGAGTGGTAGGCTTCCTTGTTGCCATAAATTTTCTTTCCAACCTGAATGCCTTCTCCAATGAATCAGGTTCCAAAAGCCACTCCTCATGTTGGATGTTATCCTTTAAAGTCCCTATGAACACATTAATCCTATGCTCCTTTAGAATATCTTTTACCCTTATATTCAATTTTTGGAAGTCCTCAACGTGCTCCATCATTGAACCCTTTTGTTTGAGATTTATCAATTGGATAAAAAAGGTGTTTCTTTTTGTATCCTCATAATGTGCTATCATTTATTCCATAAAAATTTCCCAAGTGACAATTTTTTTATGAGAGTAAAGCCATCGACACCATACAAACTAATTTGGTTCCAAATATAAAGTTGTAATGCGTACCTTTTGTGTGTTTTGCACATTATGGAGATCAAAATATTGCTCCATATGTAGCATACATGTTACAAAATCCTTTCCATCAAAATTCCTCATATTGATTTTTGGAACATGGTGGGTCTTCAATCCAATGTTAGAGTCTATGAAATCATGATTAACATTTCTTTTGTTCTCATCATGAGTTTCCTTTACTACCCTTTCGCCATTAGTAAGCATTTCTTATAGCAACTTTGTCAAATATATCTTCAAATCTTCCATGTTTCCTTTAAGTTTTTATTCTATACCATCCATCTTAGCATCCACACCATTCATCTTAGCTTCCATGCCTTTCTTTAAACCATCCATCTTAGCTTTTGTTACTTTTTGTGAGAGTGAAAATTGTTGCACTTGATCTCGTAATTTTGATATATCATGTTGCATTTCTTCCTCTTCTTCATGAGCCATGGTAGAGCTTTCAGGATGCTTAATAGGTGTTTCCATTTTATTTCTTTGGGGCATCAATTAATGATAATTATTCTTGACTATGCCCTTTGAATTACTTCAAACTAATTTTTCAAACCAAACTTATGCAAACGTTTTTAAAAAAACTACACACATTTTTTCTCTTTGTAGGAGCTTGATATTGAATCTATTGTATCTTTGTAACTTAGGATCTCCAAGTTCTAAAATTACATCCTGTGGTATCCCTCTGAGTTCTGTTTCTAACCCCACCATTCTGATCAATATTGGATTCTTCAAGAAAGAGTTATTCCAAAATTCCTACGATGACCTGATTATAGACCAGTTCAATAGAGGAAACTTGTATGACCTTCCACGTGTCACTGTTTCGACCTTCGGCCTTGAAAACGATATAAAGAAAACTATAGTCCATCTTATTTCTATAAATTCTTACAAATTTTCAATTTGATTCTTAGAGAGAAAGTTATGATGATTTTCCCACGATCACCTGTTTGGGATGTAATTCGGGAGGCTGCAACAAGCCTACATTCCTTGGATCATATCTCCAACATTATAGCGAGAAAAGATCTGAAATTCGTACCTAAGGTTCATCGAGATTTTGGCTCAAATGGGTTTTAATTTCATATTTTGAAACATTGTAGAAAAAACTTTATAGAAAAAATTCTGTGATGACCTGTTTGAAGCAACAAAACCCTAGAATCCAAACCTCTGATGCCAAATGTTATGCAGCCAACTCACAAAATATAAGAAAAGATAGATCAAGGACTTCAAAGTCAACCTCTTCAAGGGGTAAACCTCATTTACATTACACAAATGAATAATTATTTGATGATACAAATGACAAAACCTCCTTTCTATATATATGAGTCTAAGGGATCACAATATAATCAAAGCTGACATAACAATAATAATATAAGGGCACACCAATAAAAATAGTGAGCTTCTATGGGGCACAATAATAACAATATGGGGACAATAGCGGCACAACAATAAAAGTAAGGGCTGGAATGACAATAGTAATGGGGGAATCACTAGTATTATAGGGACCTAACAAAAAATTCTTAGTGCTTGAGCTAATTAAACTCTCAACATTAAGTACACTCATCAAAGATACCATATAATTCCCTTTATGTGCATTAATGATAAAAATTTACCAAACTTGATCAAGGGATTTGTTTCCCCTTCTTATGAAAATGGTATTTCTCATATACATGTAGGAAGTACTAAACACTATACAATAGCCATCAAGATGCACTTTATGAACTTATATTTTATGACAAAATTTACACTAATTTCAAATATAAGCCATGCATAATTCACAGTATTCTTTGACCTTTGCATCTCTATGGTTCTGAACACGATTCAAAGCATCCGATCTCACATCGATAGAGTCCTTGCAATGTACATATCTACAGATCAAAGTGATTTGGACTGACGAAGGCTTCAAGTTGATTTGAAGGCTTCAGATATGCGGCCTAGATTCTTGTAGGTTGGTCAAGATGTCTAATATTCCGCATGACAAGGATTCCCCCCCACCATGTAGCACAAAATATTGATGCATTCAATCAACGTCTTTCAAATGGACCCAAATATAGGAAAACCAAGCCCTCTTGCTTCGTTAGAAATTGGACGAGATCCTGAAGGTGGAAGTATCTTCCCCTCAGGCCAAATTGAGGGCTCTACAACTAGAAAAGCAAGTATTAGTTGTCTAGTTTATGGGCCATTGTCCATCTCCATGATCTATTTGAATATGGGTGGAGAAGAGTTAGAAACCATTGATGAAATATGATATCTCTTCCTCCTTATGTGGGGAAGGATTTTTACCTTTTTCTTTGAAAAAAATATCATATCGGGATTTGATCTTCCAGAGTGGGCCTTATTTCATTGGGGCCCAAGATCTATATCTGGAATGTTCAAGCATGAAATTCAATCTAGATAGTGATGTCTCTTCGACTGTCCTGATCTAGGTAAAACCCCCCTTCCTCCCTCTACACTGCTAGAATGAAAATACTTTCAGAAACATAAGAAACAACCTAGACAAGTATATTGATCAAGAAAAAATTCATGAGGGTTTATTTTCCTGTGTGTGAATCTATTAGAGGTGGATCTGGAAAAAGATCTACCAGTGGAAATAAATCTAAATATGGACAATTGGTCACATATACAGGAGGCAGATTATGACCAACTCCTGTTTAAATGCAAATTCTACCATGAATATGGTCATTTTTCCCATAATTGTAGGAAAAAGAAAAAGGATTAACCCATACAAGGTGAATCTAGAGAACAATGGAAACGTGCCAAAATAAAATGAGGGTCATCCCAACAGTAGAACACTCAGCCAAAGAAAAATGACCAAGTTGGGATCAAAGGGAAAGGACCACTGTCCCCAAGGAAATCGAGGCAAGATATTGGCGAAGGAACCGGGAAATCAAGAAGTGACAAAAGTAGAGGAAATATTTTTGAAACATTAAAAATGGAGATAGAGGAAGGATAAATCTCGCATGCATTCCCTCCCACCGTAACTATGAAACCTTATAATGACACAGGGCTGGAGATCATTGAGAATAATATGTCAAATTTTGGAAATATCAAATAACATACAAACCAAGAAGATCCACTTGAGGAGGAAGATGAATTCTTGTCACCAAGGGATATTAAAGTAGGATCAACATTTTCTAGTTCGACTAATGAAAAATTAGAAGTTGAAAAAGAAAAAGAGAAAGTGAGGCAACACAACAGAGCTGAAAGGAAAACAAATGGGGAAGTTAAATTGGAGAAATCGAAAAATGAAAAGGAAGTAGATCTCCAAGGTACTATGGAACCACCATTTCCAGGAACTAAAAGCACAAAGAAAGGAAACAATGTTTCCCAACCCCAAGGGGAAACCCACACTCTTAGAAAATGATGAAGATAATCTCTTGGAATTTCAGGGGCTTGCAATAAAAAAAAGAATGAAAGAAATTAAATCCATTATAAAAAAATAAAGACCCGTAGTGGCCCTATTCTAGGAGACAAAAATGGAGGATTGTAATATCCTCCAAATACATCACAAGTTATGGAAAGATAGTGGAATATAATCAGACAACTCAAGGGGAACCTCATGGGACTATTAACAATGTGGGATCCCTCACAAATTCAGTTGTTGAATCATTCCTCAACTCTCCATTGGCTAGCGATAAAATTCATGAACCTTCCCTATAAATAGGTATGCTTAGTAATAAATGTCTATATGCCAATTCAATTAAAGGAAAAGAGGTAATTTTTGACTTCCTTAATGGCTTTAGTAGATACCATTTATAGCTCTATTGTATAATTGGGGGGGTGGGGGGTTTAATACCACCTTTCATAAGTGGTAGAAAAATGGAGGATCACCAATAAGATATCAATTCCAAGGAAATATGGCGGAATGCATCGAGGAACTTAAGATATTGGATATAAATTCAGTCATGCACAAGTACACTTAGAGAAACCAACGATATAGGCTAAGGCATATTGTTTATCACTTGGATAGGTTCTTGATTTCAGACTCCTTTCTATCTCAGTAAATGGTAGCTTGATATCATATTCTCCCTTGGAGTGGATCATATAACAGTTGATAGTGCTAGATCTAAATGTGAGCACAAATTATGGGCCAATACCCTTTCAATTCAGCTCAATTTGGCTTAAGAAACCAAAATTCCAAGAGTTAGTGGAAACAACATGGAGTGAATGGGTCACAGGGATTCCTATCAAGATCTAGGAGAAAAAAATTAAAAGATTAAAGGAGAAGATCAAAATATGGGTCAATACCTTAGGAATGGAAATACATGAAATTATTAAAGAACATGAGAAAAATATGGAGGACTTATAGTATAAAATAGAAGAAGGCCCAGTCACAAGTGAGCTCTTTCTACGAGAGAAAGAAATATTCATAAAATATAATGCTCTAGTGAAATAAGAAGAAGAAATGTGGAGGCTAAAGTTGAGAAGTGTATGTATTCAAGCAGGGGACAAGAATACAAGGTTCTTCCACAAGTAGGCCAAAAGAAAAGAATGGAAAATTAATATTCATGGGATAAAATCTATAGGAACACAAGTAGAATATTTTCAACAGATCAAGGAGGAGGTTGTTCGTCCTTTGGTACTTTGTAGAGTCAGACAAATCCTTCTTCAGTATAGGCCGAGACCTTCCTATTAGAACACGTGCTCTAGTTAATCTTGGATGAAACAAATCAATTTCTAATAAAACCCCCAATGGAAGACAAAATTAAACAAGTGGTTTTTTCCTTAAACCCAGATAAAGCCCCAGGGCCAAATGGATTCATCCCATTTTTATCATTACTTTTGAGATGTGATTAAATATGATTTATGTAGAATGGTGGGATACTCACTAAAATAGAATTCCACAGGAGGAGGAGTGAATACATCCTTCCTTTCACTAAATCAAGAAGAAACAAATCCATCCTACTTTTCTCGCTTCTAACCAATCTCTCTCTGCAATGTCCCTTATAAGGTAATCTCCAAAATTTTAGCCATCCAACTACAAATAATTCTTCCAGACATAATATTTGAAAATGTAGGTGGGTTTTTGCCTCAGAGGAAAATTCTAGATAACATAGTTTTGGTCTAAGAAGTGATCAACTCCAGTCAGAGTCATGGAGATAAGGGGATGTTTATCAAGCTAGATATGGAAAACACATTTGATCGAGTGAAGCACACCTTTATATATATCTATATCTATATATATATATATAGATATATAGATATTTTCTAAGTAATGCTATTCTATTAATGAAAATGGTAAAATTAAAAAGAGGCTCCAGCCTCTGCAGTGCTGAGCATAGCTATATCAGTATGAAACCAGAAACCCAAAAACATGACTGCCCACCGAGGGGAAACTAGTCCATGTGTACCCAAAATCAAAGCCCATGCAGGGCTCCCAATTCATAAACAAAAATAGGTAAAGCCCACACAGAGGTCCTAAGTAAGATCCTATCAGATTGAAACACGTGGATTGGAAAAATATTAGGAAAGAGCCCTATGAGAAAAACAAAGAGTCAGAACCTGGCTTGCACACCTGTCAAGCGGAGCCCACTAGGCATCTGGTGGAGGCTTTTCCCATTCCATACGACAGCCATAGTATTCCCAGTCCATTGGCTCTTCCTCAATTCAACAGCTGTAGTCATCCCCCTCCTCCACTTCTACAGATGTGCCACCCTTGTTGCCAATGACCTCTTACGTGCCACCCAAGCAGCCATTGACTGCATGCTTGCTGCTAGTCGTTTCCTCACGATGCAGGGTGCTGTCATGGCCATCTTTGTGCCTGTGTGTAGCTGTCTTTCTGTCCGTTTTTTCTCCAACTCCTGTGTCTCATGTCTCCTCGGCCTTCTCCTACTTGTTGGTCTTCCCTTTCTCTGGTTCAGGTCCTTGGGTCTGTGTAGCTTGCTCATCCCGCTGACTCAATTCTTTGATGAATGCCACTGTAATAGTGGTAATAATGGTGGGACAATGTAGTGTGCTGTGAAAAAAAAGCTGGGTAGTGTGCTAAGAAGGGTGAGGGGGGTCAGGAGGGCGATTCATTTGGGTGGCAGTGTTCGCTCTTCTGGCCCCATATGCCTATGCTCGACCTCTGCCATTGCAGGTATTAGGGTATCTGCTAGAGAGAATACCTCTAGATTGATCAGAAGAAGGGGAGGAGGAAGGGGTCTCTGGATCAGGGGTGGGCGGCGAGGCTGGGTGAGTGCTACGGCCTCGAATGCTACTGCGTCTGTTGCGCATCCTATGGCGAAGCCGCGTCATTGCGTGTCCGGTAGGTTGGCGATTAAAGTTTTGGGCTGGGATGACAGTGGTATATTCAGAATGAGTAGCTGGTGAGGTAGAGTTCACTCTGGGATTACTGATGTTGTTTAGCCTAGATGCAGAGGTGTTCTGGGTGGCATTCAAAACGCAGTGAGTGGTTTGGGTGAAATGGATGCCATTTCCCAAATCCACGCAGCTGAGAAGCCAGCAACGTCGCCCTGTGACTGTGCGGGTGTTCGGCTCCTCAGCTTGAGGGGGCAAGAGCATCTAAGTGGGGAGGGGGAGAATGAATTCTGGCCAGCGTTTGCCATGGCCTTAAGCCTGCTGCAGCCGTCTCGACCTGAGCACCAGATTAATGGTGCCTGCAGGTTGATAGTGTTGTGCCATAAATTGGCATGGAGGAGGACGCGGGTGGCCATGTGGCTCGGCCGCCTACCGTTCTCCTGTCTTATCTTCATTAATTTCCAATTAATCACCCACATCTGGGTGAGCACACCTTTTTATATTGAGTAATATGTAAGATTTGATTTGATGGGATATTTATAAATTGGATTAATTTGTGCATTAGATATCTATGGATATCCCCTTTGATCAATGGAAGCGTTGTCAGTTTCTTCAAGTCCTCAAGGGGGCTCAAGCAAGGATGCCCGCTATCACCTCTCTTATACACCATAATGGTTGATACTATCAGTCACATATTGAAGAACAAAATATTGATAGAACATCTTCCTGGAATAATATATTTTAGAGGAATCTAAAGTATTAACGATTCTTAATTTGCAAATGATATGCTCCTCTTGGGTGGCACCTCAATTGTAATAGAAAGAAGATTCAAGGGGTGATGTATAAATTACTTTTGGAAACTGGAGCATAATTGTTTTTAGCCAAGTTAGAAATACACTTCTGGAACACATCAATATCCAAGTAGAGGAAAATCAAGGAGATTTTGGGTTTTCAATCAATGGAATCTTGGAAAGAACTTAAATATTTGGGAATCCCTATATGCTTGAAAGCTCACACATCACAAGCCTAGTCGAGCGTTCTCTACAAATTAAATAACAAATTTAGTGTATGGGGAACAAGGTGGATTAATCTAGCTGGAAAAATTGTATTAATAAAAGTAGTACTCTCGGCCCTCCCTCTCCATCAAGTTTTAGCTATTCTGGTGCCCCAATGTGTCATGAATACTTTGGCCAAAGAAATATGGTGATTCCTCCAGAAAGGAGGTAAATAAAGCATAAAGAAGTTTCATTTGATTAAGCGGGCCACTATTAGATCTCCCAAAATTCATGGTAGACTAGGAATTAGATATCCTCTTATTATGAACCAAGAAATAGGGGAAAAATTGGCTTGGATGTTTGTAACATAATAGGAACACTGATGGAAATAAATCCTCAAAGTAAAATATCTTTTTTCTAAAACGTGAATGAAGCCTTGGTTACATTCAACCCACTCAAAGTGGATAAAAAATATGGAAAATTATTTCAATAATGCTGCCCCCAATTAGCAATGGCTTATACTAGATTCCTAGCAATGGATCAAAAATCAATGTATGGACAAACCCTATAATGGATAAGTAACCTTTGGAGCATTTGTAAGATATTTCACCTCTTATGGAATAACTTGTAGAGAAAGGGAGGTTGTCATTAACAAACATTTCTTTATGGGATGAATGAGGACATCAAAAAGGATGGAACTTGAATGAAATACCACCACATCTCACCCACCTGGCTACAATATTTAGAGAGAAGTTGATCATATGTGGTCCCTAGATCCTACAAGAGGAAGAATAGGTTGGATGGAAAACATCATCATACACGACCAAAGAAAGATATGAGACAATTCTATTCTCAACTCAAATACCTCCAAAACCAATCCTCTATAAAAAGTGATAGCACCCTAATGCTAACCCAAAATATAACACCTTTCATTGGTTGCTAGCACATAAAACAATCCTGATAGGTCATAATTTAAGGAAGGGAGGAATACAAGGAACTTCAAGGTGCTTCAATTGTAAGCAACAAGAAGAATTGATATTACACATTTTTTGTGCAATTCCTGTATACAAGATAGGTATAGGCCAAAACCCTCTCTCCAACGAATAGTAGAATGCATTGGCTTGTTGACCTTTTGATGTTTTTCACCTCTTAGCCAAAACTCTACAATGATTTGTTTTCAGGAAAGCTGAATCTAAAAATATTTTGGGGGGATCTCCCAAAATTTATTTGCTAGCAAGTTTGGCTTTTCAAGGATTATGAAATATTTTAAAATTCAATCAACAACCTCGAATAATAGCCGTGAAATATTTATACATGTGTGGAGAATATGGAGGTCAAAATACAGTAAATTTGACCAAAGTCTAGATTGTTTGGAACATGAATGGCTCACCCAATGGATAGACCCAAGGAAACATGGTATAACCGTAGAAAATGAGTGCATGAAAGCTTACATAAAGTGGAAATTATGATTAACATAACATGAATTGTAAGAATGGAGGAAGGAAGACAATAGTTGGATTCTTTATTTTGATGGAGCTTCAAAGAAAAATCCAGGGGCGACATGAGGGGGAGGGGTATTGTATAGCCCCAAAGGAAATCAAGTCAAGCGGTATGTATGGGGATTGGGATAAATGAAAAACAACTAAGACAAAATGTGTTGTTTGTTGAAAGGTTTAATATTACCCAATACAACACAAGTGCCCAACATTGAGATCCAAGGGGACTCACTTATCATTATACAACACCTATGCAACCAAACCCCTCCCAAGGATAATCATTTGGAGAAATTTTTGAACAGAATAAGGAATTTGGTGGACAATATTCCAAGCAAACAATACATTCATATTCTCAAACAACATAATGCAGAAGCTGATAAATGTGCCAACAATTCCTACCATCTCCAAGCAAGGTAATTAGAGATAAATGGATAAATTGGGTGGGGGAATTTTCCCTACTTTAAAAAGGGGGGGGGGGGGGGGGGTTGAAGTTATATAACACAAAAATGTATATTATTGAACTATACTCATCAATTTCCCATCTAAGTGCTCAAAGGATAGGACTCATGAATGATCGAAGGAATCAACATAAAAAATGTGATGGGGTCTTGAAGGATGTCATGGAAATCCCATCCATTTCTCAACATAAAAACAACATATGCATACAACATTCACACGAGATTGAAACCAAACACAAGACGAAGTATAGGGGCACCAAAAGATAGTCAATAATAAATATGATGGATCTCATGTGGGAAGAATTTATGAAGGGTGTGGGATTATGATGAGAATGGATGATGTCAAGTTTTCACAACATCACAGAAATATGGAGAGTTCCATTCATAACCACCAAATCAGGATATATAGCCACCAAGAGTGTCACATGAATTGCCAAGTTTCTTTGGATGTATCAGGAAGACAACCTGGTGATCCAAATCCTCATGCACGACTAATTCAAATAAGAGAAAATATATGGCATAGTGAGGGACACTGAGTAAAGTTTTTCTATGATGATGCCTGATGAGCACCAGTATTGTAGCAAGAATGCTGCAACTCCTGGGGCTACCAGATTTACTTTATCAACCCGGGGTTCGTACAAACTTGGAGGTGACAGTGCTTTATACAAAAGTAAAAGTGATGGTTCTTCCTTTTTTCACTGTTTAGCTGGTGAGATTCCACTAGGGTTTTCAAGCCAGACTTCTATGGACTTAGAATAAACTTGATTACTGATGAAAGAAAGAGAAATCTACTCTAGGAGAAAGCTTGTCTACTGCAATAAGGAAAAGGACTGAAATCCAATGCTAAAAACACACCATTCCCTAACTAACTCTTGAGAAACTATGATTTAAAAGAATGTCAAGCTAACACATATGAAATTCTACTGTCAGAAGCATGGAATTTCAAAACATCAAACATTACTATTATGCATGTAAAGGACTGAAATAAATCTGTTTATTTCTTTTTATTCTTTTTATGGAAAAACAAGTGTGAAAGCTAATCTCTTTTGGTGGTGTGGCAGGTGACTTAGGGATCCTGGTGGATGTTTGGAAGGTTTGGGAGACCCTTAGGTGGCTTTGTGTGTCTTCCTGAAGGTTTTCCCTCAATTTGGCCTCAAAACAGGCCATTAGAGGAAAACCTATAGGATGTCCTAAAAACCTACAGGATATCCTATATTTCTACAGGATACAACCGAGAGAAAAACGAAGGTTGCTAAAGGTGATGGAAGGCTTAGGGAAGGTGGTTGGCGGATGGAATGGAGTGAGAAAACTCCTAGGATCACTTAGAACTCAAAACCAAGGTTGGGAGATGGTTGGATTTGCTCAACATGCTTGGAGAAGTTTCCATGTAAAATGATGAAATTGGTGAGGGTCTTAGTGAAAGTGAGGAATGATCATGGATGGATGAAGTTGGAAGGAGGTTTCTTTCTATGAAATCTTTCTCTACTTCTGAAACACCTACACTGCATCAAACAATGATATTTTCCCAAAAATCATGTAAACAAGAAGAATTTCACTAAGCTAGAAAAACAGAGTTTAATGAGCTAGCTGTCTACTTCATGCATGAGGGAAATTGCAGAATAAAATGGAATCATTGATGAGATCTACTGTAAGACTGAAAATGGAGGAAATGGTAATTAAATCCTACACTTGCAAACTGATCAAATGCTGGTTCAAGTATAGTAAACTCTAAATTCTATGAGAAAGTAGAAATTTGTCTTTTTGGGGCTGCATAGGGGTCCTTTCCTCAAATCATGATCCCTGGAGGAAGAAGTGAGGCCAAGACACCTATTTATACATTTTTGGTGTTCCTTTTATCCCTTCTAACCTACTGCTAAAGTAAGGCACAAGTGGAAGAAACTAATAAATAAAATAATCAAATCTACACTAATTGCAATGAAATACTTCTAAGGACAATTTAACCATAAATCTATGAAACTAATCTAAGCATACAGATAAAAGAAGAGGAGCCTTTGCTGCTAGGGTTGGGCCCTAACCCAAGAGCTTCAGCCCTATGAGTTAACTCAATACTGGATCATGAAAAAGTTCATTCTCATTATCAAAACAAAAAATTACATAAGAATGTCTTCCACAAGTCTGGAGCTCAAAAATAACTAGTGTTTTTACCACAAAAATTCGAATCCTAATGAGGCTCTAGGCCTCTTTATTTATACAACTGAAGTCTCCAACGACTTCCTTAAATCTAGGGAGGTTCGACTCACAAACTCGAGATGAACTAACTCTTTGACTATCACTTGCTCGACTGCCTTTTGATATTCATGACTTGGCTGCTTGTACTCCGAGCTGGTGTGATTGATGGAGGAATATTTGAATGAGGGGGGAGTTAATGAGGAGGATTTACCTCCTACAATCTCTCTTCCTTGTCCCATTCGAGTTTCAACCATTAATCTTGCCAAATTTCCCCGATTTTCTCTCAGAAACCTGCATTCAATGCACATTAGTCCACTAGTCATAATATCTCACTTTAACTCATCTCGTTAAGAAAAATATAATCAAAACATGTAATAAGTTGTGAGAAGAGTTGATTTGACTAATCTAGGAGGTGAATGAAGGTCCATATAGTTACCCAATGATGAGACTCATCATCACCCCCTACTGAAAGTGTTCCTCATCCTCTGAGAAACTCAATCAATATCCATGTCTTTCATAGCTCTAGTGGCCTCCCTGACATCCCATGCTTTTGTTGTGGTTTCCTCTTCTTGTGCATAGAATCTTTCCTTCCTTTCTACCTCCTCCCACTGCTTTCTTTCTTCCTCTTCCTTCCTTCCTTCTAACATCCCCAAGAGTAGTGGTGGACTAAGTCTCAAGCCAATCCAATTGACTTTGAGCCTTTGGATGGTTTTTTTGTACATGGGTGTCCTGTTCAGTGCTTATCTCATCCTTTGAATAGAATGATACTCTTTGATTTTAAAATTGTATGGCAAAGTATTCCATCTCCTTTGGCAAGCTTGCATGTTGTCATCCCCTAATAGTTTGAACATATCCTCAAAATGTGTAATGGCTTTATCTTGGGTAGCAAGATACCTGGGTGCAAGTTGAGGATCATTTGCAATTAAATTATGTGTTTTGATGACAAACATTGGATTTGACTGCTCAACTCTTATCATGAGAGGCTTTGTTTGTTCCCTTACCAATATCTTCTTCATTTATTCAGCCCTTGCTTCCTCATGGTTCATCCATGATGCCAAAGCCATCAACTCTAAATTCCCTAGCTTTACATTAGGGTCCCATACATTCATATCTGTTAAGGCCATGTTATGCAAGTAGAACTCAGACATCATAGCCCTAGATTCTAATGTGCTTTGATCACAAAGATCAATGAATTGTCTATAATCCTGGAATGGCATAGTGCCTCTCTGTGCTAGGGTCTTGATTTGGAACTGTAACCACTATTCCTTAAGGTATAATGCATAGGAATTAGCTGGCATCCTGCATTGGATTGCTTCCAGAGATAGATTGGCCATGAATGCCAATTGATTCTCTCTTTCTTGCAACTCTCCTTTCAACCATGCATTTTCTGCCTCCAACTGAGTTTTCATTATGGCCTCTTTGTCCCTCAGGATACTTAGTTCTCTACCTATCTCTTTGAGCTTCTCCTCCATGTGACCAATGTCCTCCACTCCCTTGGACTTGGCAATCTGCATCCATCTATGTGTTTTGGCACTTTCTTTCTCAAGCTCAAAGAATAATGGGATGGAAAATTTTTGTGTAATGACCCTGCCCCGTCAATAAATATGTAGTAGGAGTCAAGGTTAGGTTGAGGAATAGGTTCGCTTAGCTCTGGGTCCTCTCTCTTTGTTTCTTTCCGCATACTTCCTTCCTTATCCAACTTCCGAGTTTCCTATAGGTTTAGCAGAGTTTCTTGTAGGAATACCTCTGCTTCTTGTAGGTCGTGTTGTGTATCCTGTAGGATGTCTTTTCCTTTGGATGAGGTAGATCTAGTCACATGCCTTCTCTCATAAGTGATAGGAGACTTAGGGGAGGTTTATGTTGAGGATCCTTCTCCTTGAGTTTTTATGAGAGGATCCATCTTCTCCTACTGTTTAGGTGAGTCCTCAATAACAATGGGAACCTTGGTTGGAGTTTGAAGTTTTCCCTACCTTATCCTTGTACTTTTTCTTGTTCTAAAGTACAAGGGGGTTTGCTTCTGTCTCTTGCCTTTTTGTTTGATAGGGGTGCTAAGGGCAGTGAGGGCAGCTGCAACCTCTTTCTTAGTGGGTTCTGGAGACACCCTGGGTGACTCCTCCTTGTCCTCTGCCTCCTCTTTTCCATTACCCTTTTCACCTTTGTCTTTCTCCTCTTCTTCTCCCTCTAGATCCTCATCTTGTTTATCAGTTTCCTCCTTGACATCTGCCTATGTTTCTTCATCACCTTCCTTATTCTTCTCTTGCTCTTCCTCCTCATCTATTTCCTCTTCATCCCTCTCTTCTTCTTCTTCATCTGTTTCAGTCTCTTCTTCATCCTTTTCATTGACAGTAGGGTTAATATCATATGTGAGGGCTTTGATATCCTCCTCTGTCTGCATGTCTCTGAAAATTTCCCATTGGATAGGAATTTTGAGGTTTTGGAGGGCATCTTCTATGATGATTCTAATTAACCCATGGTGGGCTAATTGTTGGTAGTTTCCTTCCTACACCTTTATGCTCATATCTATTAGTGATTGCAAAAGGAAGTATGGTATGCGGAGCCTGTGCTGAGGAGGTGTTTCTGCTCCAAACCTCAATTCTTTAAGAAGTCTAAAGTGATATTCATATACCACACTATACCTACCTTCACATGATATGTATTTTATAAGATGATAGCTTACCTCATTCTAGGGGTATGGTCAGCTTGCTCTCCTCTCTCCATTTTTGTCTTCAATGGGCTCCTCTCCCTCTAGAAAGAATGTCTTCTTGGCAGTTTGGCTATTTCCCTTATCTTCCTTTCTCCAAGGCACTCCTAAGGGATGTGTGGTAATTATGCTTATGATTTTAGGGGTCATCTCTATGGAGAGGCCTCTCACCACAAAAGTGGCATGGGTTCTGGTCAGTGGAATGAGGGAGAGAGAAAAATATTTGGCTACTTCATCATCTTACCCCCTCAATTTATCAAAGTACCCCATCCAATTATGCCTTGTGAATATTTCTAGCACAAGAGGGTGTTGGTGAATCCTTACAGTGTTAATGGGCTCACTTTAGTTAAACCCCCTTGTCATTTTGTCTGGTGAATTTGGGGAGTAGAGATGTATGATACAAAATTTTAATGGAGGAAATGGGACTAAAATTTCTGTGGATACAATTCCCTTATACAAATATCAATTTCAATCAAACTAGGAGATTTTTCTATTCTTTTTACATGGAAAAATGGAAGGAAATGTAGAGCCTACATCCTCATAGTGCTTGATGTATCCAACCCCTGTGTTTCCCCCTGTAAAATTGCTCACTTCCAATCCTGTAGACTTCCTGACTGTATCCTGTAGGATTTCCTGTAGGATCCTGTAGGAAGTCCTGCACAAGAAAATAAGGTTTTCCTCTCCTGTAGGTTTCTTGGGGATGAGAGTGACTTTGATAGAGTGAGCCTCAAGAAGATGAATGCATGAGTGCATTGGGATCAATGTTTATTTCTTCTTATGGTCAAGTTGAGTGAGGTGGTGTGCTGGTAGCCGAGGTATGAATTTCTATTTTTGGACCGTTGGTCTCCACTACCACATCATCATTCCCCTCACCTCGTAATCAACTTCGACTTTGGGAATCCATAGTCTTAACTACTTTTGACCTCATCTTCCTTTTCTTTGACTTGACTGCTGCCACGTGTGGGAGGGCCAACTATTTTGTCCTTGTTGACTGAACAAAGGTGGCAAAGTTAACTGGCCACCTTTCACTTATAAACCAACTCGTTCACAACCTTTACATATTTTGATTACATTATGAAAATGAGAGAGTGAAGCGAGATACTTACCTGTGGTAACAATACCTTGCTGCAGTTTGTTGAAGAAATGAGGTTTTTGCTGTATGTTGGTTGCATGTGATCTCTCCTTATTTTTATTTTATTTTATTTTCCTTTGATGATTTCCTTGATGTGCAGGTACCTGGTGTTGAAGATGATGGTGGTGGTACTACTCTGGAGCTTCTTCTACCCTTGGATCTCCATGCTAGAAACTTGCTGCAACTTATGATTTTTATTCTTTGGGATAGGCTGCCACAAGATTTCCTATAGGATGTCCTGTAGCTGCTTCTCCCTAAAAGTTTTTAATCATTTATACTGCTGGGACCTGAGTATGATGAACATAGATAGAGAGGAGGTCTAGGGGTGTGTGAATAATGAGAAATAACCTTTAGGTGTTGTTCCCCTTTGCTCTCTATCTCATTTTTTCTCTGTGTTTTTTCTTGAAGACTGTAATTTTTTTTTGAAAACTGATTTTTTTTTTTTAATGATGAATGCAGGGGTGATCAAGGTGGAGATAGGTATGGTAATAAAGTGGTAATGTAGGGATTTTTTTTTTTTTTGTTTTTTTGTTTTTATGTGGGAAGGTCATTTCCTTGCCCTAGGGTTACTTCCTTTACGATTCCCAAGCCACTGAACACAATACCCTTGAAAAACTTAGGCAAATGAGTGGAAAAATGACAGGAATGGTGGAATGATGAAGGATAGTGGATGGAGAAATGAAAATATGAGTGGAATAGGTCCCTTTTTATTCTCCTTTGATCTCTGCTTGTCCTCTTGATGACCTGCAAACAATTTTTCATGATTTTTTTTTTTGAAAACAACTAGTTTGCCTCCAAGAGGTTTTCATCCTAGCTATTTTCCCTGGGCGCCTCAAGAGGGGTTTTCACCCAGAGATATTTTTATTTCTCTTGTTTTTTTGTTTTTTTGACACCATTGGGCTGCCCCAAGAGGTTTTCAACCCAATAGTGGGACTCAAGCTCCTCATGGAGGTTTTCACCTGAGTCTCCTTTTTTTTTCTTTTTCTCAGTGACTTGATGAGGCAGGAGATAAGTCTTGCTCCACCACCATCACTGTTTTATTGATAGCATCAATGAACTCTTGCTTTCACAATGGCCTTTTGTAAACTTTCAATATTTGCCCATTAACAAATAAATGAATGGCCTCTGCATCTATGGTTCTGATATGCACTAAACCATTATCATGACATCTCTCTATAACATAAGGCTCTAACCATCTTGTCCTTAACTTGCCCTTAAATTCCTTCTATATGGAATCATATAACAAAGCCCAATCACCTTCTTGAAATTTCTTATCCTTGATGTTCTTATCATGCTAGATCTTCCTTTGAATTTGAGTTACCTCTGTGTGTAGGAGGGCTTGCATTCTGAACACATCTAAACCATTCAACTGGAGCAATCTCTCTTTTTGTGCACCGCTGAGATCTAGATCTAGATGGGCTGCCATCCTCAATGTATTATACTCAAATTCAATGGACAGTAGGGCCTTTTTCCCATAGACCAGTTATAGGGTGTGAATCCAGTGGTTGTCTTCTAGGTGGTATTATAGGCGCAGGTGGCCTCAACTAGTCTATCTGCCCAATCTGTCTTGTTGCTGCTAACCACTTTGGTTAGGATGCCCTCCAGCACTCTGTTGGTCACCTTCACTTTCCCATTAGCTTGTGGGTGATAGGGAGTGGAGGGTCTATGCTTGATCTTATGCTGGCTCAACAAGTCTTCAATCATGTTTTAGGTAAATTGGATGCCTTGATTAGTGACCAGTTCTCTGGGGTACCCAAACTTGTAAAATACATTCTCCCTTAAGAACTCAGCCGCCTTCTCCTCTGTTGTTTCCTTGATTGCATTGGTTTCAACACACATAGTTAGACAATCAGTGCATACAATGATAGACTGCTTTTGCTTGGAAGGAGGTTCAATAGGTCCAATGAAGTCTAGCCCCACTTGTCAAATGGCTTGAAGTCACTTGAGGTTGCAGAGGCATTTCATCTCTTGGAGTAGGATTTCCCATCCTTTGGCACCGATCAAACTGACTAGTATATCTTTTCACATCTTGATGAAGAGTGGGCCAATAATAACTACCTTGTAACACTTTAAATGTTGTCCTCTTTGCTAAAAAGTGACCTCCATAAGACCCATCATGACAGGTTAGAAGGATGTGAAAGACTTCCTCCTCCCTGACACACCTTCTCAGAATTTGATTTGGGCCTAGTTTGAAGAGGTTGCCCCCAATCCAGGTGAAGGGGGCACTCTTCCTCACAATCTTTCTTTTCTCTTTGGAGGAAAAATTTAGTGGCAAGTGTGCAAATACCAAATAGTTTTCTATGTCACCAAACCATGGAGAGAGAATTGAAATTGCGAATAAGTGCTCATCCGGTAACTGGTCATCAACCATTCCCTCCCCACCTACAGGAAAATTTAATCTGGACAAAAAATCTGCAACAACATTTTCCATTCCAGGCTTATCAACAATAGTTAGATCAAACTATTGTAATAAAAGTAACCATCTAATAATCTGGGCATTTACATCAGGTTTATTCATTAAATATTTGATTGCAGCATGGTATGTACGTACAAATGTTTGATAACCTGTAATATAATTCCTAAATTTGTTCAATGAATGCACAACAATCAGGAGCTCCTTTTCGGTCACTGTGTAGTTCAACTCGGCCTTTGACAGATTCTTACTGATAAAGTAAATGGCATAAGACAATTTTTCATCTATCTGGCCTAGGGCTGCTCCTATGGATTTGTGTGAGGCATCAGCATGTATATGAAAAGGAAGGGCCCAATTTCAGCCTCACAGAATCGGTGCAGTGGTTAGCTTGTCCTTCAGGGTGTTCAGGGCCTCTTGATAGCTTTTTGACCACACAAACTTAGAGTCTTTGTCCAACAACCCAAATAAAGGAGAAGCCAACTTGCTAAAGTCTTTTATAAACCTTCAGTAGTATCTAGCTAACCCTAGGAAACTTCTGACATCTCTCTACTTTTGTGGAGGTGGGACCCTTTGGATGATAGATGTCTTGTTTGGGTCCACCTGTAGTCCTTGCTGGGATATTGAATGACCTAGCACGGTCCCTGCAGTCATCAAAAATTCACATTTTTTGGGACTGAGAGACAAGTTCATTTCAATTCATTTGTGCAACACCTTACCTAAGTTGCATAGAGCCTCCTAGAAATCACATCCATAAGGTGTAAAATCATCCATATAAATCTCTACCGCATCATGGACTAATTCGGCAATGATACTCAGGATTTCTCTTGTTGGGAATGGGTTCCCCTAAGGACAGTTTTGGGGCTAAAAGCCCATGTTTTGGGATAAATTTTGTAATAAAGTTGTGAAGTCTCCACATTTTTTGGTCACGGAGTGCAGAGGTGTCAAGAGTCATAAAGGGTTTTCTGCCCTTATTTTGTAAAGTGTAAATTTGGCTGTAAAGATCCACCCATGGTCCACAGACCATGGATTGTATGAAAAGGAGCTAAGAAAGTAAGCTCTAAGTAGGTAGAGAAGTGTTGAAGTCTTGGTAGAGAATTCTAAGTGTTTTGGGTCTTAGCGTACGTAGAGGCTCTGTAGCTGAGTGTGCAGAGGCCTAGGGTGGAAGTCCACAGCTGAGTGCAGGGACCCTTATAGCCATGTTCACAGGGATGATAGAGTTTGTATTAATATGAAGATATCAATAAAGAGAAGTATTTTGCAAATTCTGTGTATTTATTTCTTTCTAATGCATCTAGTTACATTGCATTTTGGGTTTAATTTACAATGTTCATGTGATGCACAAATGTATGTGATTGTATTAGTTAATTGAACACACGTAAGAATATCTGTTTATGCGACGCTAATTATGGTTGATTAGTAAGATAAGAAAAACACTTAAGATAACTTGGGAACCTATACAAGACACTGTCATAATAGTGCAGAAGTACTTGGATCGTGGGTTAAGGGTGTGCAAAGTTAAATCATACACGTTCGTAGAGGTACCGAAGGCTAGAATAAAGGTTAGACTAATAAAGCCCTAAAGCTTAGTGACCTGGTCAAAAGTAGGAACAGAGGGTATAAAACGACATCATGACCATATTAGGGTGTGGAAACTTGGTTCCAACATCCCCCCATACTTCTTCGAGTGAGACTTCAGTTCGCGCTCCACGGGCTGATGCCAAAAGCGCCAGTAGTGTAGGGATTTGTTTGGTTAACTAAAGCTAAACCTAGGTCAGGTCCCACAAAGCCAACAAATGGTTCTGTTTCTGGGACTGGAATCTACATGAGAGATGTGTGATGTCGTATCACTGGAATCCAACTAAGAAAGAGATCAAATATTGGTTGGACAGGAAGATCCACGAATTCGTGGCGCAGGAGAACATAAATCCACAGTTGACAAAGGAATAGTGGCTGGACAAGTACCTGTATACGGAAATCCATGAGATATTTTTCTATTCCTTTCCAGTTGAGTTATATGAGTGGATCGCGAAGCTAGAGGATAGCCAAGGAAGGTGGAGACTTGACGGTCCTATTGTCTGGACCCTAGAGTTAGTACAGAGACTGGAAGCCTCTGAGGATAAGATTGCCCATGCTATCGATCATTGGCTCAATCGTGTCATAGGAGGATTTGTGAATGAATTTGCGGTCAATACCTCAGTTAGTTACAACGAGGCAGAGCAACGCTTTTTCAAAGGTCTGCGAGGTAAGTACTTGAAGTCTTTAAATACCTGGATTAAGATGTTATTGTGCGAAAAACGGGTTATGCAGCTACCTTGATGTTCGGAGCTACGCGAAGTGGAAAGACTTACAGAAACGAAGGAAGAAAGGGTTTTGAATATAGCCCACTGATTTCACCTCCTTTGGGTGATGAAGAGGGAGTAGCGCAGGCTTCTCCATGAAGTGCAGTTCAGTTGATAAAACAGGGATTCCTGCAATTTCCACCTCCACCTACACCACCTCCAACTTCACCACCGTCACCTACACTTCGCCCATACCATCACCACCTCCACTTAGTTCAACATGGCGAATTCAGTAAAGTTGCCTTTTTTTAAAGGCTTGGGAAATGAGGACTCAGACTAGTTTTGGTTCATTGTGAAAGCTATATGGGAAGCTTAGGGCACCACTGATGATCACATGAAGAAGGTAACATTGGTTAGTTCTTTACAGGATCGCACGCTAACATGGTACATCAAGTACTCTAATGATAACCCAAACACTGGGTTGGCAGAGATCTAGACTGCCCTGAATAAAGAGTTCAGTAGGCCTAAATCTGAGGTGCAGTCGATTGTGGGGTTCAAGGACACCGTGATGAAACTAGGTGAGACACCTTGGGAATTGGATCAGAGATTGAAGTGTAAAATCCACAAAGTTAATATGAACTTAACAGATGGAGAACACCGCAAGTGGTTCATGGCTTCGCTCTTGCCTCACCTAAGGGTTGCACTGTCACAACAGAAGATTATGACTCAGGCCTTGGAGATTTCCATATGATTGCATGAAACGTTGATGCAAGATTCGAATATGGGGGTTTAACAGATCCATGCGCAGTTGCAGAATCTTTTCCTTGAAATGCAAAGTTTGAAGCAAGACAGAACAATTCGATCGGAGGTGTGTGAAGAGATATGGTGCCTGAAAAGTAAAGGTCAGGGGCATGACAAAGACCACTGCCCGGTCTTTGCGAACTATATTGCAGGAGGAGGACCAATGCCTTTGAGGCTGGAGGCCCAAGCGGGACCGAGCGCGTGGCCTGTGTTGTGGTGCGCTATATGTCAGGTAGTAGGAAAACATATGACAGATAACTCTCATTTACTACAGAAGTTTGTACAAACACCGCAACAACTGTTCTGCAACTTCTGCAGGTTGGTAGGGCATGATGAGTGCAATGGCTGAAGTTATGAATTGATGATGGACAAAACACCCACCTATAGAGTCCAGGCAGAAACACAGCCCCCTGACCAGAGAGCTGAGATGGCGCAAATAGGCTTTCAGGAGTGCAGACAAGGTCGAGGCGAAGGAGGACTTGGCAGAGGTTAGGGACAACTAATCTGGTACAACTATGGAGGACTAGGACACTATGCTCCTGAATTCACTAACCTGACGCGTATGTCATGTAAGTATTGTAATTAGTTTGATCATGAGACAGAGGAATGTCCTACACTGATAGCGAGGATATGCGACAAAGGGGTGTTACCACCTTAGCTGACTCAAAACCCGTAGAAGATGAGGTTTGAGCCTCGTGTAGAGGATCTGAATGTGAATATAGTGCTCTGAAGTGGAATTGCAATTAGCGATGATAAGGGGAAACAACCTAACGACAACGCATGGGTTCATAAAGCTCCAATGAAGGAGGCTGAATTTGACTTGGAGCGCACATGTGAAACGTTCATGGAAGCAAAGAAGAGCTTTGCTGAGGCATCTACCTCAAGAAGCAGGGATAGGCCTGGTCAAGAAATGGACCCTTATATGCTTACGATCTTTCTAGAAACCTACATGAAGCTACTATGCGATAGTAAGGTTGTGAAGGGGTTACAGGAGCTTATAAATATATGCGTTGGAAACACTCTCGGTGAACCACACATGGTACGAAAGATTGGTAAGCATAAAGCAAGGACAGGACGAGAGATGAGACTAACCGCACATATAGGAGAATATGAAATGGATCATGTTATTTTGGATATGGAGTCAGACACAAACATTTTACCAAACCAGACTTGGGAGCGGATGGGAAGACTCGCGCTGTAGTGGTCTCTGATTCAGTTAAGGATGGAAAATCAGCAGAGGATTATTCCCATGGGACGACGACAAGGAGTAACTGTAGATATTGAAGGCACGAGTGCATTAGATGACTTTGAAGTGATAGAAATTGAAGATGACATCAACCCCTACCCTGCACTCCTTGGCATTGATTGGGCTACTGACATGAATGGGGTAATCAATCGAAAGAAGCAAAAGATGATATTTGAAAAGAAATTGCTTCGCGTAATAGTACCCCTAGATCTTGCTGAAGGGTCTCACTATACTGAACCGGTACGCGATTACGAAAGCGATGATGATTTGGATTGCATATATAAGATAACAGTGCGATACCAAGGTTGGGTGAACCCAACAGTGGATGGACGAATTACATGGGATCACAAGAGTTCCTACACCTCAGACTCTGATGAAGAATTAGAGCGCAGAATCGGCTACATGAAGTAACCACGCTGAGCTGTAACATGATGACCCGGTCGCTACGCTGTGTATCATCAGAAATAAGAAGTCTACCCACTTACGATGGTTTGAATGACGTAGATGTATTTTTGGATTCATTTGAGAGGGAGGTACCAGAAAAGTAGCACTTCCAAGCTTTGGATTGGGCACTACGCGCTATGCTTGCGAGGAGGTGGGGTATGCACAAGGGTAGTTTTGACGATTGGCGCGAGTGTAGAAGGATGATGCAAACATGCTTTGGGAAACCGAAGGTACGAATGACAGAAAAATATGACGGGAAGGATGATCCGCGCGCACACTTGGCCAAATGGGCTAAGGCTTATGGAGTGAAGCCCCAACCTGAATGGGTGCACTTGTTCTATCACACCTTAGATGTCATCCGATGAACTGGTACTTGGAAATAGAGCTCTGCCACGGTACAGGTGAATGGGATATTCTGCGCAAAGGATTAATAATGACGTTTAGCTTCGAAGTTGGGTTTGACTATATTGACGAAGCGCTACAAGAAGTTAAAGCAACAATCTTTAGGATACTGTAGGATCCTTTGGATCTGATTCAACCCGATTGGAATACTCAGTTGAGACATGCGCTGGAATGCTATAATGTGACTGCTGAGGAAGAAGATGAGGATCCATGAAATATTAATATCCCTGAAACTGAGGGTTACCGCGAGGTTGAGGGAACACAGATTGAGAATCCTGATATAACCACACCCCTGAAAATGAAACTGGTAAATATTGGTACGGAGGCGGAGCCCAAATTCACAAAGATTGGAGATTACTGGGAAGACGCGACGATATATAAGGTCACCGAATTGATCCGTGAATACTAGGATTTGTTCCCTACCAAGTTTACAGAGCTAAATGGGATAATAGGAGACCTGGGTGTTATGAAGATCACATTAAAACTTGACGCAAAGATGGTTATGCAAAGACCTTACTGTCTCAATCTGAAGTATAAGGAGAAGGTCCACTTAGAGCTAGATAATATTCTTGCTGTAGGCATCATGGAGCCCGTAGAATAATCTGATTGGGTAAGCCCAATGGTGGTACAGGAAAAGAAGCAGAAGGATAAAATAAGGATATGCGTAGATCTTAGGAATTTGAATGACGCTTGCGTACATGATCCTTTCTCGACTCCATTAACTGATGAGGTATTGGATAATGTAGGTGGCCAGGAAGTGTACTCCTTCACTGATGGGTTCTCTAGGTACCACCAGATTAAAATCGCACCTGAAGGTAGAAGCAAAATGACCTTTGTGACTGAATGGGGGTGTTTTCAATACACTGTAATGCCTTTCGGATTGAAGAATTCACCTGTGATTTTTTCGTGCGTAGTCATTGCTGCATTCAAAGAATTCATTCATAAGTTTTTGGAGGTGTACTTTGATGACTGGACTATGTTTGGGTTGGTAAAATTCCATGTGGCAAGTTTGTGCCTGATGCTAGATACTTGTCGAAGGTACCATATTGCACTCAATCTAAAGAAAGTCCTGTTTTGTGATCCTTTTGGAACTCTGTTGGGTCATGTGGTTTTTCGACAGGGACTAATGGTAGAACCTGCGAAGATCATAGTGATACTTAACTTGGAGGCACTGAGGAGTGTAAAAAAATTGCGTGCAACCTTAGGACATACTGGTTATTATAGGAAGTTTATCAAGGGCTATGCCCAAATTGCCACACCTATGGAGAAGTTGTTGAAAAAGGATGTCACGTTCTGTTGGAACGAGGATTGTCAGAAGAGCTTGGATGTATTGAAAGGAAAAATGGTCACCGCGCCAATTTTAGTCTTCCCAGATTGGAAGAAGGAGTTTCATGTACATGTAGACGCATCATGTATAGCACTGGGAGCAGTACTGACATAGGCTAGCAGAGGAGAATTGGACCATCCTATAGCATTCATAAGTAGGAGGTTATCCAAGGCTGAGAAGAACTATTCCACCACCAAGCGTGAAGGGTTAGCCATGGTATACGTGCTCCAAAATTTTAGACACTATTTGCAGGGTGGACATTTTAAGATGTATACGAATCATTCCGCGTGGAAATACTTGGTCCATAATCCTGTGTTGGGGGGGAGAACCTGTAGGTGGTTTTCATTATTCCCGAAGTATTATTTTGAGGTTATTGTGAAGCCAGGATGACTGAGCGCAGGACCAGACCATCTGTCGTGCATCGAAATGGGGGAAGAACCCACTAATTTGAAGGAGGGATTATCTGACACGTAGCTATTTGCAGTGCGCATCGCAGATGGTCACTTTGAAGACATCATACACTTCCTAATGACAGGAACTGCCCTGGAAGGTTACATTGTCCAATAGAAAAAGGAGTTAGTGGTATGCGAATAGAATTTTTTGTCATTGTCAGACATCGGTACAAAATGGGGTTTGATGAAGTATTACGACGATATGTATCGGAGTTTGAAAGGGGCAGTATCCTCCCGAACACTCATGGGGGCGTCACGGGAGGGAATTATGCAGGAAGGGCGACCGCGCATAAGATTCTATGGGTAGGGTTGTGGTGGCCAACCCTCAATCAGGATTCAAAAGCTTATTGCAAGGTGTGTGATGTGTGTCAAAGGACTGGTAGGCCATTGTAGAGAGATGAGCTACCTATAAACCCACAGGTGACATTACAACCTTTTGAGAAATGGGTGATAGACTTTGTGGGACCCATTCAACCCCAAAGAAAGAAGACGGGAGCGCAGTACATTATCACTGCGACTGAGTATTTGACTCGATGGTCGGAGGCACAGCCTGTGAAGGACTACATAAGCATGACCACTGCAAAGTTTCTCTTTGAGTATCTACTGACGCGATTTGGGTGTCTAAAGATTTTGATGAGTGATCAAGGTACGCACTTTCTGAACAAAATGATCAGCGCACTGATGGAGGAATTTCAGGTATATCACCAGAAAAGCACACCTTATCACCCACAGGCTAATGGGATGGTGGAAGCATTCAATAAGGTGCTGGAGAATGCACTGACCAAGGTTTGCAATGCTCAGCGAAGTGGGACCTGCACATACTCACAGTACTATGGGCCTATCGGTTGACATGCAAAAAGTTGACTGGACAGACACAGTTTAGGCTTGTATATGGTGTTGAAGTAGTGATTCCCATGGAATACATTGTGCCTAGTCTGCGCATAGCAGAACTCACGGGTATGATGGATCATGGAGTCTTGGAAGAGAGGCTCGCACATCTTGCTAAGCTTGAGGAAGAAAGATTTCTAGCGGGATTTCACCAACAGGTCCAAAAGCAATGCAAAAAAGAATGGTGTGATCGACACATTGAGCTGCACACCTTTAAGGTAAATGATATGGTTTTTTTATATGACAACAAGTTTGATAAATTTCCAGGGAAATTTAGAATGCACTGGTTATGGCACTATGTCATTAAGGAGATTACCGACGGTGGAGCAGTTCAGTTGGTTAAATTGAATGGAGATCCCTTCCTAGGAAAGGTGAATGGCAGCCAATTGAAGCCATACACCAATGATCCGACCAGGTGACTATATGAGGGTAGCATAGTCTTAGCACTCTAGGCAGGTGAAAGGAGGCGTGGGACTATAAAATACACTGCTTGGGTTGAGGGACTGTGCGATTGGAGGATTGTGCAGAGCAAGGAAATGTCACAGGGTTCGTGGAAGCGCGAAGGAAGCTGGGCTACCCAGGGAGAAATCACGCGTGTCACCCGAAAAGTGACTGTTAAAGTCAATGTTCATGATTTGACGGTTGGAATGCAGCCAAATGGAGCGGGCGACTGACATTTAAGATGAACTTTATGGGTAAGATACTTGGAAATCTGCTACCAATCTGGGGGGAACAGTGGGATTTGAATTCAAAATTCCCTATAAATTACAGGTGGAGGCCCAACAAAAAACACTTGGCATTTTGAGAGTTGAGTTGTTGAGCTCTCAGGCGCACATGAACTGTGAAAACTTCGAATATTTTCTAGCCAGTTTAGTATTTGAGATGTTTCCAAAGGAGACACATGAGTTGTTGCATAGTGTCATGTCGACACCCATAGAAGCTATGGACATCGAAGCAGTGACAGCCAAGGGGGCTGCACCAGAGGTTGTTAGGGAGGCAGAGGGAGCTACTCCAGAGGTTGCAGAGGTATTAGCTAAAGTTCCCAAATCACCATGGACACCTAGACCGAAGCCGACCCCAACCAAGGAGAGTGCGAAGGATAAGAAGGGCAAGCAGGTTGCGATACTAGTGCACACATCACCTAGAAGAAAACCATTGAAGGATAAGCCCACCACATAGGAAAAGGG
Organism: Pinus tabuliformis; assembly: GCA_031772625.1. Lineage (NCBI taxonomy): Eukaryota > Viridiplantae > Streptophyta > Pinopsida > Pinales > Pinaceae > Pinus > Pinus tabuliformis. The sequence goes on from CM062813.1 coordinate 380,268,059, forward strand.
AAAAGCCATTAACCTGGAGCTGGAGGAGGAAGAAATTGAGGACATCCCGATGGATGATGAGGACTTGGGGATAGAAGTGGAGGAAGTTGAAGTCCAGGGTGCTGACCCTATCACTAAGTTGCCCGAGTACGTCCCTCCATACAAGGGCAAGACCAAGGTGCCAAAGGACATTGACAAGAGCAAGGTCCCCTTGCATACCCCTCTATTGCCGGACAAGATTGTCTCTGAAGGACCACGCTTGGGGTGGGTTCCTATGTTGAAACTGAAAGATTGGGACTTAGCTGACCATAAGAAGTTCCCACACTTAGCGATAGAGCAGCTAATGCACTGCATTATTAACACAACCAACGGGATGACTGCATTGGAACCATGAAAGTGGCTTAGGGGAGTAGACAAGGCATGTCTACTCAACCTGCTATGGGTGCTACACTACAATCACACCCCCATTATAGTATTGGTCATCAAGTAGCTACTATGCTTGGTGCACGATGGGTGTCTGTGGCTAGAGGAGCCAATACCCATCACCGACAGATTGATCCATAGGATCACACAGCTACCCTACACAGGAGAAAATCTGGCCATGATGTTTGGCGGAAAAGGTGGCAAGCTGGCCCTTGTGAAGGCCATGAAGGAGAAATTCAAGCTCATAAAGAAGCCGTGAGGTTATGCCATCTCGAGTATCTGCGACCCTGCAGTCAAGGTGGCCATGCAAATTTTGGCAGGAAAGGTTATGAGGAAGTGTTGCGCAGATGAAGTGCCAGCGCCAATCGTTGCTCTTACAACCCAATGCACCAAAGGAATCCAGTTTAATTGGGTGTGTTATCTCTGTGGTGAGTTCCTTCAGAACTGCCGTGAGGCACAGGATCTTAGCAAGACCTTACACTATGTGTGGCTATTGCTATTTATTGTGCTGGTAGACTAGGAGCTACTGGAAGACAGTCAATTTCCCTCAGTCACACTGGACTTGCTAGAAGCAACAAAGTACACTTCACTATGAGTGACCAAGGATGCTCAGCGCATCAAAGATAGCAAGATCTTCTAGATCTTGATGGAAATGAACATCTGCATGGCTATTAATCACAAATCGCGGTTGTCGCCTACTGTGTTCACCAACCTGTAGGGGTACTGCTATGGGGTAAAATGAACGGCATATGGAGAATGAAAACTACCCTCAAAGGCCTTCCTGGGACCTTTGACAGACTGTAAAATTATCTGCAAAAGCTACCAAGTTACACACATGTTCATTTATCAATATCAATTAACAAGGTATGGAAAGAGGATTACCTCAAGTCTCCTTCTAGATTTGTTTGGAGATCTCAATGCAGCTAAGAAAAACTCCTTCAAAGCCGGCTCCAAATCAATTCCTACACAAAGGAAAGGAAAACACAATCACAACATACAATCTTAAAAACCAATATATGAATGCACAATGAACATCTATTTGTATACAACTAAATTACTCATCTCAACAAGTATTGAAATGAACAACTCAATGAACAATGTGACTGACACTATGGAGTAGGGAACATAACTACAGTTCTGTATTAATAACGGAAGAGTGATTACAACCATCTATTGTATCAGTCTTCCTTTGCCCCTTCCGCTTCTCTCTCTCTCTCTCTCTTCTAGCTCACTTCTTCATATTTGAGTCAATTCTCAACAGCTTAGTAGGCTATCCTTTCAAATGCTCTGACCCCTTTCACAATGACCCTATCATTGCTTATGTAGCAATCGAGTTAGGTTTGCCAAGCTCCTCATAGAGTTCATTAGGGAAAAAGTAATTAACCTGCCCTGCTTTTTTGCTCTTTCCCATTTGCCTCCTTTTTTAGATTGGAATTTCCCCAAATAGTTTGATTTTTGGATGTTTCCTTGCTCTTCTTGAGCAAATTTAGGGATAAAGATATAGAAATTTGTGAGTCAATTTGTTGGTTTGACCTACTGAACTTCCCTTAGTTTCACTAACGTTGCCCTTGTTCTAACAAATTGAGTTAGTAGGGTCACTAACGCACCCTTAGGCTTGGTAACAAGCTTTATAAAGCAAGTTTTCTGTGTGCAACCAGCGTTAGTGTGGAGTCAAGGCTTGCAATTGTGGTCTTTGCTTCAGTCATGCTATCTTTCACCTCTGAGTTGATGAGGAGGTCATTTTGTTGTATAATAGATGCCCCCTAAAGTATGAGATCAGAGGCAGAGATGATGGCTGAAATACTTTACTAAAACTATAATTTTCTGTCAAAATTTTTAGAGAGATAGAAGCTTCGGGCAGCAAGGAAAACCTGATACAACACATATATATAAAACTACTAAAATCATGTCCTAAGTCAGGCATTCCCATGCTCAGTAGCTATGTCAGAGTAATTTTCTCCAAAGAGATATAACAAGGTTGGCTGCCGATAAGCATAATGCGGATCCAGTGTCATAATAGAATCATCCTGAAACAACTGTCTCCAAAAAACAATATCCGCAGCTTGGGAGAGGAAACAAGGCTGAATGATGCAAGCCTCTACCCAAGGTCTTGATTTCTGCTTCACCAAACAGCATAGATTGATACATGTGAAAATATGCGTTGACGTCGAACATGCACAAAATCATCTGATTACCAGTCAATAATGGAGACCATTAACAGACACGAGGAAGGCCACCAATAATGGTGATGGTCTCCAAGATGCATAGTACAAACTGGCGAGTGTGAAAGATGTCTTTGTTGTCGAACACTCGTATAATCACTTAACTAGGAGCCAATAATGAGAACCCCTAGTCAAACACAAGGTAGCCTGCCACTAATGTCTGCAAGTACCAAGGCACTGAATGTGTTTCTGGGTTATCTTCCTAGATAGAGTGTTGAAGTCGATAGGAAGAAACATATCGAAAGGTAGGAAATGATGTGTCCTACATCAATCGACACAAAACGAGACAAGAATGATTTTTTTTTTTGAGGAATCTTTTGGTCATTTGGGTCTAAATAGCGGAGGGCATGATGAAAGGATACGTTTGATCGGTTGATGGAGGAAACAAATGGGTAATCCTTGAACAATAGAAGGCATGACAACGGTTTTAACCAGACAACACTAGACTCATGAACACTACAGAGTGTTAGGATACAAACATGTAATTACATTAGGGTATATAGGCTAAAACTCATAGGATGGTAGGGTTCATATTGAAAGGCCATCAAAAGGAAGTTTTATCTGAGGGAGTGCCATGTTCAAGGGAATGACTACTGCTAAACCATGCTTTCTAATATGGAATGCAATTGTATTGTCCACTTTCCCCGTCTAATTAATTTAATGAGTCCAGATGGGTAAACTCATTGATATTTTCATGTTTGAAGAGTCTGAAAAGGATCGCAAAAAGAACGACTCTTTGCCCTATCTAATTAGTTTAATGAGTCTAGATAGGCAAACTCGTTGATTTTTTTAGTTTGTAAGAGTTTGAAAAGTATTGTAAAAAGAACAACTCTATAGCTTGTCTGTGTAATTTAAAGAGTCCAGACTAGACAACTCAGTGGTCTTTTCATATTTAGAGAGTTTGAAAATATCGTAAAGTGCAACTCCATGGTGGTCCCTTTGTCATAGTTGTTAACTGAGTGTGACAAAAGGTTAATAGTATACCCGGATCAGTTACTTTTCCATTAATTAATCTATTGAACCCGGATAAAGAGAAACCTATTTTCAATAGATGTCGACCTCATTTTGTTACGAGTACGAGGTGACAGACTAAACTCATTTTTTGTTGTGAAGTTTTAATGAGTCACATGACGACAAACTCAATACCTTCATCAAAATTTTTAATGAGTCAAATGAAGAAAACTCAGGGTATCTTTTTCAGATTAGTGAGTGAGAAAAGGAGGGAAAAGAACATCTCATCCCTTCTTCATAGTTTTACAAGCTCGAAGGAGGGGAAAAACTCGGGGATTTTTCAAATTACGAGCGAGAAACGGTCCCAAAAAAGAAAGTGCTCTTGCTGTTGTCATATATTTTTAATGAGTTCGGTAACAAAAACTCGGGATTTTTCAGTTTAACGAGCGAGAAAAGTACCTAACAGAATGCTCAGGTCATCTTTATCAAGTTTAACGAGCAGAAAGACATAGCTTGGGATTTTTTCAGTTTAAAGAGCGAGAAAAAGCACCTAAAAAGAATGCTACTTTGGTCTTTTTCTGTTAATGAGTTGGAAAAAGAACAAAAAAGAGTTTCTTAGAGCATCGTTGTATGGATTTAACAAGCACAATGATGAAAACTCAGAGATGTTTCTATTTTTTAAAGAGCAATAAAATATCACCAAAAGTGCTCTAACCATCGTCGTATAGATTTAATGAGCTCAACGATGAAAACTCAGAGATGTTTATATTTTTTGAAGAGAAATAAATTATCCCAAAAAGTGCTCTATTGAGAATTGCATAAAAGTACAAAGCACATGCCGAGTGCAATACTAGGCATAATACTTTTTCAGATAGAGCCCATATCTGGGCTCCTTGAGTGGGACTCCTTCCCGGTCCTGCAGTTCATATGCCCCCATGGGGAGGACTTTCTTTCCGACATAGGGACCTAGCCAAATGGGTCGAACTGTGCATGCCTTCAAGAGGTTATCTTTTGGATGATAGAGCGATATGAGGTCACCCTCTTGGAAAGAACAAAACCTAACCTCTTTCACAAATTGGGATTGTACCCGTTGCTTGTGAGCTTCGAGTGCCAAATTGGCATCTCGACGGGTTTTATCCAGTTGTTTAAGGTATAGTAGGCATTCTTCTACAGTAGTAGGGCTGGGCATGGGTTCAACGGCTATTTCCAGGGAAGGGATCTGACACTCAATGGGTTTTTCATTGTCGTAAAACTGGATCTCATGCGTGACAATTGATGGATTAATGTCAGGCATTTCCTCGTGAGACCCATGGAATACATCATGGAATTCCTCATATAGGCAGGTGGAGCTCGCAATTTCCTCAGGATTGCAATTTGCTCACATCTGGATGTTTTCCACGATGCTTGTCGTGATTGAAATATCTATGGGCAATGATTTGGAAGTGTTGCCCATGTTTCCCTCCGCATCCAAAGTTTGGATGATCGCGTAGGGTGAGGAAACAATTTCTGGTATGTTAGGGGACAAGATTTGAAGAGGCATCATGTCTGAATCAGATATTGGGACACGATGGTGCCAATCCTCCCAATGTTGCTCTCCAAAACTCATGATTTCTCGAATAGCTTCGTCCGTAGGTAGGAGTTGATTGAATGGATCTAAAAGAGGAGCGGTTATGGGCGGTGGTATTGTCGGAAATAACCAACATGACCGGAGATGTGGATGCAGATTGAATGCCTTGGTAGGCCGATTCAGCTGGTGACAATAGCATCTGGTCTCCGAATGTGTCAAGGTCTGAAGGAGCTGATAGGATCCATGGATCGGTCAGTTCATGAGGAATAGATGAAAGCATGTTGACCGATTGTGAAACCTTGGGCGGCTGAAGAGGAAAACAACCCATGAGGGAAGAAGCCTTCAGTAGACTAGTACCTAAACTGACATAGCAGTCAGTTCCACCTCCTACTAAGGGTACGGAGCCACTTGGTAATGGTGAATAATCAGGGGTGCAGAAAGACAACTAATCCACTATAATGACCATTCCATCCAATGGAAATAGGATGATACGAAAGATAGTAGATACGATTACCGTCATGGCATATGTCCAACTATGACCTAGTAAGAGATTATAGTCGAGTTTCTTGTCTACAACTTCTATGTCCACCGTTATGGTTTTCCCATACAAAGTGATGGGAAAACTGATTAAGTATCCTTTTGGGATAAAGGTGTGGCCGTCGAAAGATTTAAGGGAGTTCGACGGCGGGGATAGGGTTGGAGAACCTAGGGCGAGCCAACATCAAGCCAACATGATGCAGGTAGAAGCACCTTTGTTGATGACAGTTCTGTGTATACCTTTACCTTTCAAAGTGATATGCATCTGAAATGAAAGCTGGTGGGAAAGGGGGGGTTTACACTTGTCCATGTTGAAAATAGCAAGCATGGAATCCGTAGGGTCAATACCTCCAATAGCCGAAAGTAAATCTTTCCATTGGGTGGGGCATGTTTGTAATACTTTGAGTGCCGGCATAGCTGATGATGCTTGTGCCAAAACCTCTACAATGTTGTAGTGTTCGGCGGCACGTGCAGATGTATTGTGCGTTGTGTGTCAAAGTGCCCCTTTTTGGGGTTGAATTACAAAGTCCTCAACGAGCCTTTCAATATGAAAATCATTCGGCAGCAGTGGGTTTTGACCTGAGGGTGGTTCTGCTGCAAGAGCGATAGGAGATCCATAAGATTTGGCTCTTGTGGCAAGATCTACCATTTCAAGTGTGTAAAGGTAGAAGATCCTTCACCAGTTGAAGGATGTTGCGAACCATTGTTGCCCCCTTGCAGGGGTTATGGTTGGTTGGCAATAAGATTTGCTATTTTTGGGTAGGAAAAGGATTTATAAGGACAGCGGGTGCCTTACCAGAATCCCTTTTGGCAAGGTAGTCTATGCATTCCTGATGCCACAGACAATGCCAAGTTGTGTGGTCTTCAACGCAGAGTTTGCATGGATATCTGGTGGGTTTATCCTTTTCCTCATTAGTAGGCACAACGGCCTTCTATTTTGGGTTGGGATGCTTAGGTGACTGCTCTTCAGAAGGAGCAGTATTTTTCTTATTCTTCTTGTTCTTGCCACCGGATTTTTGCGTAGACTGCACAGAGTTTATCGTAGTGGCAGGAAGAGCAGTCGTATTGGTAGAGGGGTCCATTGCCAACTTGGCAATGGAACCACTGAGTTGTTTTACAGTGGCCCCATAGGTTGTGCTGACAATCTCGTCAGCATGCACTTTGGGGTGCTAAGTGGCAGAAGCGTTGGGGTTACCAGGAGCATTGGGGATTATGTCGTAAAGAGTGCCAGACTATGAATATATCAGATCTAAGTGCTAGGCACGACGTATGGATTGGTCTTTTGTGACCGCACCACCTAGAGCAACATCTCTATCGATTTGTGGGAGTAAGGACTTACAGAACCTGTCCATTAAGAGAAAGTATAGGATGGGAGCTTTTACTAACATCCACCTACGTCTCCATTCATGAATATGATCAGAGATGTGGGTGTCGGTATCCTGACAAAATGAAGCGAGGAGATCTGTCCCAGTCTCGTAGCAGATAGGTAACTAGAAGTTCTTTAGGAATTCCATCGCTAAAGCATCAAAGGTGTTTACTGACGCGTGTGGTAACTCAATATACCATTTCACTGCATTGCCAGTGAGGGTGTGGGGAAAAAGATGTAACCAGACACTATCGTCCACCATAGAGTTTGAAACACACTAGAGATGGTAGGTGGTGATATGGGTGCCCGGATCCTCCCCTTGTTTTCCATCGAACTTTGGGATTTCCGTTGGTATCTTATGCGGGATCAATGACCATTGTAAGTTGTGATAGATGGGGTTGTTTGTTAGCTTGTATAAGTCGGGTATATCCAACATTGCCAAGAAAGGCAGAGAGTTAGGTGCCCCCGACTCGGACCATGGTGATGATGGATGACTTGAGCATTTTTACGCTCTTCCCATCGTTTGGTTCCCCATAGTGTACATGGGTTGCATGGTGTAGTAGTTGCTTTATGGTATGGTGTTGTAGAGTGGATTTCCATGAGGATTTTGATATTGGGGTATGAAATTGCCCCTAGTATAAGTGGTGCCCCCTTGACTCATTTGAGTATGTGAGTAGGGTGCCCCCATGGACTAGTTGGGAACCCTTTGTGGATTCCCACCCGACACAGAACTAACCATTTGGCCTTGATTGACAGAGGGAACACCTATGTCAATTAGCGACTGACCATGCATGCTTGAGAATGGAGGGGGAACTGTTACATTCCCATCGGCATGTGAATATTGGGAACCCCCCAGGTATATGAATCTAGGGGTTTGAACTGTACATTAGCGGTTGACCTTATTGTTGGTAAATGGTAACCGCACCCATAGTGCCACATTGAGTGTTATGGGGAGCACTGTATGTGGCACTTGTCAAAGGTATGCATTGTGGCACCATAGGGGTGGAACTTGGCATCTGCTGGGTTCCACTCATAGAGGGTGTCATGTGAGTTGTTGTACCTGGGACAAATGGGATAGTAGGATTCGCCATTACTGGTGTTGTGATCACTGTCGACTAGGGAAGTGGTAAAGGACCAAAAGTTTCCCTAAAGTTCCACAACCCGTGAGTTGTTGACTGGATAGATGGAAATGTTCCAACTACTGAAGTACGAAGTACAGGTACCACGGGAGCCAAGATAGGCTCCAATAGATTCGTGAGTGGAGGGTTAAAGGGAGGAAGAAATCTTTCAGTAAAGAAATCGTTCGGCAAACTTGAATCGTCAGTTGTCCAAACAGATCCTGTGTGAGATCTAGGAGACTGATCCCTCGCAGATGAGGAACCCGGTTCAATGGAACTCGTTGGATCTTCCACAATGAGTGGAGGAAGTCCTAACAATCATCTGGAGTGACGACAAGGGCCGGATGTAGCCATGGTGATCGTTAATATTTATCAAATAAATTTTATCGTGATATTCTTTAAAGTCTCAAAAATGATAGAACTCAGGTACCTAAAAAATATATAAAAAATACACTAAATGGATCAATCAGCAAACAGAGGGAAATTACCTCGTCTGATAAGCAACGATCACCAGAGATGAAACCTAGTATATCAATGAATAACAGAGAAGAATGACCAAATGTATGGTTACGGTTACTCTAGAACTTCGCCCAAACCTCAGATTGAGGGGCCAAGTACTCTCGTGAAGACGAGCACCGTCCCAAAAACTGAAGACGGAGTAGATCTGTCCGTGTTAGGTACCAGGATAGCCCGTCCCAGTCACCTTGTGTAAGTCCCTATAAGTTTGGCCAATAGAGATACCTCAAATCACAGACATTACCGGGGGGACATACTCATAGATAGCACATTGTGTGGGCAGGATACTTGAGTCCCCGACTCAGTTCTGAAATCCCCGAAGGGATCCTCAATACACAGAATGCCCAAAGGATTTGTAAGAGAAGGTGGGCTACCTTCAATTATAGTTCAATGTTGTCTCGTATTTCGCTCTGTTTTTAGTGAAGTGGTCTCGGTAATATGAGTGCAGAAGGAATTTTTCGCTCGTTAATGACACTAGTTTTAGTTTTTGACCTTGGGCAGTTCACTCACATGCTTATCCCAAGATCCTAGCCTAGCTAATGTTGGTTTGCTCAAATGAGTAACTGATTGATTTTTAATGTAAATTTTATGTGTACTTGATTATTTGTATTCGGTAGGGGTGTTGACATATGAAATATGGTGAGACTCTTGACTCAATAAATCATGCAAAACAATGCTCTGATTTTTTTTTTCAATTTGATGCAAACAAGCTTTATTCTACATATTCATATTTTTCGCATATTCATAGTTTCATCTGTGCATCTATAGTCTTTAAACACATGCATAACCAAAATATTGTTTTCCAATATTTCCTAACAACTACTAAAAACCAAAATGAAGCAACTTACAACTATTTCGATAGAAGGATAAATACAATTTGTCAGTCTTTCTTTAAAAAAAATGTTTTTAAGAGAGAAAAACCAAAACTTTTTCCTAAAAATAAATTTCTAGGACTCCAATTTTGCTAACATAATACAATTACAGATCTTATTTCAGCCCATGAGAAGATTTTCCATCCCTTTTGGTCCATAGATACTACTGAAAATCAAGGCAATGGGAGACTAACGCTCTATAATAGTGGCTATAGAGAGTTAGTAGGCTCACTAACACTCCCTGGACACAGGCATAGTGCTTTATAAAGCTCTGTGTAGCCTGGTAACCTGCGTTACTGTGGGAAATCAGTCAAACAGATGGCTTTCAAGATTGGTTTCTGAGATGAATGTATACTAGTAGGATGCAACAAGATATTTGGTGGATCAGAAAAGGATTGCAGAAGAGTAGGGAGATCTTAGAAGGAAGATAGAATCGAGAAGAGTCTGGGTAAACCAGGAACTAGATGTATAGTCCCTAGCGAAGTCGCCAATTCTACTATGGGGTAAAATGCATGATGTATGGAGAATGGAAACTACCCTCAAAGGCCTTCCCAGGACCTTTGACAGACTGTAAGATTATCTACAGAAGCTACCAAGTTATACACATGTTCATCTATCAATATCAATTAACAAGGTATGGAAAGAGGATTACCTCAAGTCTCCTTCTAGATTTGTTTGGAGATCTCAATGCAACCAAGAAGAACTCCTTCAAAGCCGGATACAAATCAATTCCTGCATAAAGGAAAGACAAACACAATCATGGCATACAATCTTGAAAACAAATATATGAATGCACAATGAACATCTATTTGTATGCAACTAAACTACTCATCTAAACAAGTATCAAAATGAACAACTCAATGAACAATGTTATCGACACTATGGAGTAGGGAACACAACTGCAGTTCTGTATTAATAACTAACGAGTGATTACAACCATCCATTGTATCAGTCTTCCTTTTCCCCTTCCACTTCTCTCTCTCTCTCTCTCTCTCTCTCTCTCTCTCTTCTAGCTCACTTCTTCAGATTTGAGTCAATGCTCAACAGCTTAGTAGGCTATCCTTTCAAATGCTCTGACCCCTTTCACAATGACCCTCTCAGTGCTTATGTAGCAATCGAGTTAGGGTTTCCAAGCTCCTCATAGAGTTCATTAGGGAAAAAGAAATGAACCTGCCCTACTTTTCTGCTCTTTCCCATTTGCCTCCTTTTTCAGATTGGAATTTCCCCAAATAGTTTGATTTTTGGATGTTTCCTTGATTTTCTTGAGCAAATTTAGGGACAAAGATCTAGATATTTATGAGTCAATTCGTTGGTTTGACCCACTGAACTTCCCTTAGTTTCACTAATGCTGCCCTTGGTCTAACAACTTGAGTTAGTAGGGTCACTAACCCACCCTTAGTCTTGGTAACAAGCTTTATAAAGCAGGATTTCAGTGTGCAACCAGCGTTAGTGTGGAGTCAAGGCTTGCAATTGTGGTCTTTGCTTTAGCCATGCTATCTTTCACCTCTAAGTTGATGAGGAGGTCATTTTGTTGTATAACAGGTACGTGGAGTTCAAGGTAGAATTTCACCATGTGTCGATCAGGGCACGGAAGGACCCTGAGCAGACATGGTATGAATTTCAAAAGTGGCATACTACCTCAAACTTGGTGGTGGGGGTGAGAAAGTCCGTCGCTTAGCGCAAAAAGGAGGAGCCAAAGCTCAAGATGGCACAACTGGCTAAGAAGAGGAAGAAGGAGGCCACCGATAAGGCCTAGGTGGAGCGCGATGCTGCCCAGCAGATGGAAAATCAGACAGACGAAATAGAGTGTGGCTCTGGCAAAGGCGCGAGGTCACCTTCACCTGAAATAGAGGAAGAAATGAATGAGCAAACAGAGCAGCATGGCATGGATCCACAGATGATGTCGGACTACATCAAGCGTCCACGAGAATAAGAGAAAGTGGGGTCAAGGAAGAAATCCAATGCCATTAAGGCGTTGCTGGACCCAATCACCCTCATAGAGGGCGATTTGCATGACATTGGAGACACGGTGAAGGATGTCACTGCGGAGGCACCACAATAGTTCGAGCAGCAACATTAGCTACTATTGGGGGCCATCTAGATGGGTCTACAGGAGCTACAAATCCATGCATAAGAAGCTGGCACAATGTCCACCAACCTCACTATTAGTACTTCAAAAGTTGTTGAGATGCTGCGAGCGATGATCTCCCGAGTGATAGTGCTGCCAGATGGAGCACTGACCATAGAGAATGAAGCTGACAGGCCCACTATCAGCACCCTCAAGGGAGTGGGGTTGAACTTGGCAGTGCTCCTTGGTGAAGCGCTCCACCTATTGTAGGATGGAGTGATCGTGGAGTTGAGGGCCCGCGAAAACCGCGCTTTACAGGTGATCAACGAGCAGAAGATTAATAATGAATAGATGGCCCTACAGCGAGACTCTACCATCGCCACCATGATTGAGATAACCGATTGAAACAAGTGTATAGTTCAGGTCGTGGAGGAGGCATGCCGAGTGGTCCCAGAGTTGGCCATTCCTGAGGAAGAACCGGTCGAGGTGCGCATTCGCAACCTCGCTATAGGGGTGCACGATGCTCGCATAGAGTTGGTTAGTGTTCAGCTGGAGCTGAACCTACAAATTGCAGATTTACATTTGAAGGCCCAGCTTTCAACTCTACCAGAAGTAAAGGAGCAACGTGCAACCATTGTCACAGAGGCGATAATGACGGTAGACAGTGTAGTAGCAGATTGTACACAACTTTTTGAATAGTCGTTTGAGGTCCTGACAGGCCTGTAGGAGGACCCTAATGTAGAATGGCTGGAAACAAAAGTGCGAGAACTACAATAGTGCTATGATGAAGTAAAAGGTACAACGCAAACCATCACTCTCATGCAGAGACTGGCGAAGCTACAGGGGGCCAAGCAATTGAAAGAACAGGTAGATGCAAAGCAGCACAAGGAGGTAGTGCTGAAGGCACACTTGAAGCCCTAGTTGGATGAGGCTTATTTGGTCACGACCTCTATTGAAGGTAGGCTTGCTAATCTGAAAGTGACTCAGTAGAAGCTTTAGGCGGACAGTTTAGGGCCAACGACCGAGTAGTTGGTTGAAGAAGTGAAGCAAGCGGCTGCACAGTGCAATGCTGATGTTGCCATCATATGGGTCGAGTTGGGAGGTCTTTGCGCGAAGATCTTTGCACTTGTAGGGTGACTCGAGGGAGAGTCACCATGTTTTTGTTGGGGGCCTGTTGGGAACATGTCCCCCCATGGACAGTTTTGGGGCTAAAAGCCCATGTTTTGGGACAAATTTTGTAATAAAGTTGTGAAGGCTCCACATTTTGTGGTTGTGGAGCGCGAAGGTGTCAAGAGTCATAAAGGGTTGTCTGCCCTTATTTTGTAAAGTGTAAAGTCGGCTGTAAAGATCCACCCATGGTTCGCGGACCATGGATTGTATAAAAAAGAGCTAAGAAAGTAAGCTCTAAGTAGGTAGACAAGTGTTGAAGTCTTGTTAAAGAAGTCTAAGTGTTTCGGGCCTTAGCATAGGTAGAGGCTCTGCAGCTGAGTGTGTAGAGGCCTAGGGTGGAAGTCCACAATTGAGTGTGCGGACCCCTGCAGCTATGTGCACAGGGTGGATAGTGTCTGTATTAATATGAAGATATCAATAAATAGAAGTATTCTACAAATTCTGTGCATTTATTTCTTGCTAATGCATCTGGTTATACTTCATTTTGGGTTTAATTTACAATGTTCATGTGATGCACGAATGTATGTGACTGTATTAGTTAATTGAACGAAAGTAAGAATATATTTTTACAGGATGCTAACTGTGGTTGATTAGTAAGATAAGTAAAAGACTTAAGATAACTTGGGAACCTATACAAGATGCTGTCATAGCAGCGCGGAAGTACCTTGATCATGGGTTAAGGCTGTGCGAAGGTCAATCATACACCTTCGCGGAGGTATCGAAGGGCGGAATAAAGGTTAGACTAACTGAGCCCTAAAGCTTAGTGACCTACATGAAAGTAGGAACAGAGGGTATAAACCGACATCACAACCATCTCAGGGTGCAAAAATTTGGTTCCAGCATCCCCCCATACTACTTCGGGTGAGACTTCAGTCGCGCTCCACGGGTTGATGCCGAAAGGGCCAGTAGTGTAGGGATTTGTTTGGCTAATCAACGTTGAACCTGGGTCAGGCCCCACAAAGCCAACAAATCTCTGGAAAGTGGCAGGAGCATTGCATAGGATAAAAGGAAGGACCCTATAGGCGAAAGTACCCCAAGGACAAGTGAAGTTGGGTTTATCTTGGTCTTCCGGGCTGATCTGGATTTGATTGTACCCGATGAATCCATTTAGGAAAAAGAAAAATTTTTCCCTGCCTGGCCATCTAGGTCTTGGTCGATGAAAGGTAGATGGAAATGGTCCTTCTTTGTGGCTTTGTTTAAGTCCCTGTAATCAAGACAAATCCTCCACTTACCTTTTTTCTTTGGAACCTGTTATCACCCCAAGAAACTCACCTAGGTTGTATATCAATGATGCTCGGGAACATTATAAACTTATCAAAAATGATGGAAAAATGGTGAATGAATGAAACAAATGCTGCATATTCAAGCTAGATAACCACTCCTACTATGCTTAACCCCAGACATGGGTGAACACCCCCAGACTACAAGGCTTTTAACCACCAATTACTCACAGTTTGAGGATAAGGTGACAATGAAGAAGACTGACCACACCAGCAGATGCACAGGACCCTGTGATGGCCGGCTGCAACCAGTTAAAAGGTTTGTAAATCTGTTATCTAATACTCAGACAGGATGACAACTCTCTAGCACTATAACAATAGAAACCTGCATACATATTCAATAATACTAACTAGATTCTAACACAGAGGTGGGATGATAGCCCCTCTAATGCTAAACATCTACAGCAAATGAAAAATGCATGATAGGCACAACCTGGAACATAGAAGAAGTGAAAAATGAGAAATTGACAGCAAAAGAAGCCTGTATTAGTTGGAAATGAAGACCAGAAGCTGCAGGTCTCATAGTAGTTACAGTCTCCAGAAGTTGAAGCTTACAATAGAATAACATTCATCAAACACCCATCAGTCTATTACATTGTGTCTTCTCAATATATATAGAGGTTGGTTACAAAATATCTCTGCTACTATGCATGGAGGTGTCAATAAATGACCACCAACCACATTTACAACATGAAATGGGTCTCTGCTGCAATTCCCAAAGCCTTAATGGACAAATCGACCTTTTCCGATATTCTAAAGTCCTTCTCTGGCAGCTGGAACTCCATGCCTGATAAATTCTCTTCACTGCTCGAGGTCGTCCACTTGTCCTTCGGGTGTACTGTCTCTTGAATGCAGCAGGTGAAGAATTAAGTGCAGAATGCTGGTGAACAATTACCTTCATCCGTTGAAAGTGCGGGACAGGCCAAGAACAGGGAAATTGCATGAAAAATGAACGAAGGGCTGAGAAACAATATTGACCATTGGATGAAATGGATGGACGGCCGAGATTTCATGGAGGGAGGTGATGGGAATACGTGGGGAAGAGCAAACATAAACCGTCAGATGACAAAAATCAACGGCACGGACTAGTTTATGGAGTCTATCGGGAGATGGGCGATTGGGGTTAACGAGGGCCATTGGATCACCATCGGGTAGATCCGACAGTGATTGGGGGCAAAAGCTGCACGCTGATTAACTGCCGGGAGTCATACAGATAGGCGAAAAGCGGTTTTATCGCACTGCTTATGGTGCTGCATTGGTAATCATACCGCAGTCAGCGATGCAATGGAATGGAGACGCATGTCTGACGAGACAGTGGGGAAACCGCTTTCCCTGGGAGCTATCGCAGGATCGGTTTATGGGGAAAGGGCTTGCGAATATTGTTGGATCAAGAAGCGGATGATTGGACGGTCAACTAGTTAATGCACATGTTTGGATCAATGTGACAGGTGAAAGCTGCGGGCCCGGGCTTTATTAAAGCATAGGTCTATGGTTTATTATATGCGCGACAACAATGGATTAAAGCGTTAGGGCTGGAGTTAAAATGAAAAGAAAGATTAATGCGGGGTTTAAAGGTTTTAAACCAAAAGAAGCCCGGGAGTAGGTAAAAGAAAGGGTTTAGGCAGGTTTTGAGACCAAAACGGGGATAAAGGGGTTTAAGGAGAACGAGGAGGGTTTATGGGGAAGGAGAAAATGGAGGTATGGGGAGTTATAAGGGCATAATGAAAATGAAGGAGAAGGATAAAATAAATAGCTACAACTCCTCTGAAACCCAAACCAACACTGTCTGACCTGATTTCATCCAACCAATGCTGCAAGCTGTAGCAGAGCTAACAGAACCAACACCAAAGGAGAGACCCACTCACTGTTTGAGATAGGGTAAATGAATCCGACATCTAACAACTTTTGCAGTTCTTCTTTGACTATATCTTTAAGAGCTAGATTCATTCTCCTTTAGGGTTGCTAGACTGACTTGAAACATTATTTGATATAAATGTGGCGAGTACACACCGAGGGGCACATTCCCTTCACTTCTTTGTAACTCCAAGTAAAGGCATCCAGATGTTCCTTTAGCAGGTTGCACAACTTTTCTTCTTGGTGAACAAAAAGAGATGGGTTGATTTTCAAAGCTCTCTCGGGGCCGAATTCTATTGTTTTGACACAGATGGGGTTGGAATCAACTAAGCATAGATCAATTTGATGGTTGTTTTGGGTTTCCTTTTCTACTTCTTCTAAGGACAATGTACTGGGAGTTGGACTTTGGAGTATGTGTTCAATCAAATCATCTTCATCCTGCTGTCCCCCTCCCATGGTTATTTCTAAGGTATAAAGTTGGGCGGAATAAACTTCATCTTCTTCCTCCTCTTCCAGCCACAAAGGTAAGTCATGTTCTAGAGATAGCTGAGGAGGACGTTATATGACTAATTGCTTGGACATATGCCCATTTTTGATGGTCATATTTCTAGCCCTGCAGCTAATGTAGGCATCGACAGTGGCTAACCAGGGCCTCCCAAGGATGAGAGGGTAACCAGTAAGCTTAGCCTTAGGCTAGAGAACTAGGAAATCTGCAGGGTACTCCCAAGAGTCAATGGAGACCATCACATCCTCCACAATCCCCTCAGGGGTCAGTGTGGAGCGGTTTGCAAGTTCCAGAACTATTGTGGTCTTTCTCAATGAACATTGGAGGTTTAGCTTGAGCATGGTGTCCTTGGTCATCACATTAATGGCAGCCCCAAGATTGATCAAAGTGTGTGGGACAATGGTGCCATTGATGTGCACATCTACTATAGGGCTTCCAGGGTCCAAATACTTTGGACAGATTACCTGCTCCAACATTAAGTCAGACAACTATCCAATGACATTAATGGTAGGGGCATCTCTTCTTCGCCTCCTTGGATGCTAATAGCACTTATCCTTAATCAACTTTTTGTAAATAGGTACATCTTTAATAGCTTGGAGAAGTGGAATTTTGATACATAGGTTTTTCAATTCTCCCAGAAGTTCAGTCTCTTTTGCGGTAGGCTGGAGTGGTTGGGTTAATCTCTCAGGAAAGGGTGGTGGATTTACTTTAGGCATGCTTTCCTCTCTTTCCTCCTCAATCTCCCTAAGTGGAGGTAGATGTGGTTGTCCGGGAGTACTCTCCCAGATCTCAGGTTGATTTCTTGAATCTCCATAAGATAAGCAGGATAAGATGTCTCTCCATTGTATACTTGCTGTGCCTATCTGTTTTTCGGGTTCAGATTTTGCTGAGCACACATTTGTGGTTGTTTAGGTGGAGCAGAGTGTAAAAGTTGTGGTTGAGTAGGTGGTGAAGGCACTAAAGATGGAGAATTTTTGCATGGGGTCCTCCACCCCTAGGGCGGTGCATTCCACTGAGGTTGTGGTGGAGCATATGGTTGAAATGATTGGCTGGCTGGCGGGGAATGATACTGAGGTCCAAAGGACCAAGGAGGAGGTGTAGACTAGGAAGGATGAGCAGGGGCCCCCCAAGAAGGTATGGATGTGGTCTGTTTGGGGTTGTAATATGCATGGGATGACCCTTGCATGCCCTGCTGGTATGTCCCAGGCCCATGAGGTATCTTTTGGTTTATGTAGAAGAGCTATTCAGTTACCCCTTAAGCTCCTTAATATAAAACTTTTAATCCAGGGAGGGAAGGGCACTTGTCTGTGGAGTGGTTTTCTTCACAGACTGAGTAGATTTCAATAGAATTTAATGGACATTCGTTCCTAGGGTGCCTCCTGGTGCATCTAGGATAGAAAATGACTAAGGCTCTCTCTTCTGCCTCCTGTTTTCTCTTAATGTGCATAGTGTCCATCTATAGGGAAAGTTTTTGCAGCATCTCACTCTCGAAATCCTCCAACATGTTTCCAATTTCACCCATGATGGATGAATTTGAAGAGGAGGGACTAACCATAGGTTGACTACCCCTACCCTTTTTCCTAGCTGCCCTAGAATGGATTCTGAAGACAGTATTGATATCCTCATAGGGTAACTAGTAGATATCTCCTCTTGCTAACAAGTTTAGGGTATCCAAAAGATATTCCCTTACTCCTCTAAGTAGGAGCAACTTCAGTGGCTCAGGGTCAAGTGTGCACCTGGCCTTTTTGTAGCTAAGATGGAATATTTCTTCATAATCCTCTAGGGATTCATCATGCCCTAAGGTCATCCTAAAAATTTCTTCTTTAGTGTCTTTAGACCTACAGTAGTCTCGATACTTGTTGTTGAAGGCTTGTTGCATTTGAGCCCAAGTTGTGATGCTATCCCCAGGTAAACCCATGAACCAGCGCAAAGTTGCATCCTTGAGATTGGATGGAAATAGTTTCAACTTCTTCTCGTCATTGGTGTAGTCATAGGTTAGACATATGACAAAAAACTCAAATAAGAAAGTGTCTGGATCTTCTGATGTCAGGCCATGGAAATGAGGAAGGGAAGAGGGGATTATATTTTTCATCTTAGTATCCCCATTGGTTTCCCTGATGGGGAAGGTAACCTCAACTCTTTCTCTATTTCCTCTATCATTTCTGTTTTCAACCATTGGTTCAGTAGGAATGGGTTCTTCTTCCCTGTAGGTTCTTCAAATATTTCTGGTTTCTCACCTAAGGGTTCCTCTAGTTCATAGCCACCAAAGAAGAGGGAATGTTGGCTATTTGAAGCAGTGGGGGTATTTGGCAAAAATTTGCCTAAGTTATCCCTATTCCTACGAGGCATGAAAAAAAATGTTTTTGTTGTGTTTTGTGTTTTTTCCAAACTTTGAAAGTAATTGTAGAATTGAAATTGCAAACTGAATGAAAACTACTAACTGAATGAAAAAGAATGCAGAATGAAAAAGAATTCAGAATGGAAAAGGAAGCAAACTAGCTTACTTTTGCAGACATGAAACTACTAGCAGAATATTAGAAATAGGAAATGGAAGAAAGAAAGTAGTAATCACAAATTACTCAGACACCTCCCTGGCAACGATGCCAAAAAGGGATGAGCACCAGTATTGCAGTAAGAATGCTACAACTCTTGGGGATACCAGCTTTACTTTATCAACCCGGGGTTCGTACAAACTTGGAGGTAATAGTGCTGTATACACAAGTAAAAGTGATGATTCTGCCTTTTGTCATTGTTTAGCTGGTGAGAGACCACTAGGGTTTTCAAGCAAGACTTCTATGGATTCAGAAGAATCTTGATTATTGATGAAAGAAAGAGAAATCTACTCTAGGAGAAAGCTTGTCTACTGCAATAAGGAAAAGGACTGAAATCCAATGCTAAAAACAAACCATTTCATAACTAACTCTTGAGAAACTATGCTTTACAAGAATTCCAAGATAACATGTATGAAATGCTACTATCATAAGCATGGAAGTTCAAAACATCAAACATTACCACTGTGCATGTAAAGGATTGAAATAAATATGTTTTTTTCTTTTTATGGAAAAACAAGTGCGAAAGCTAATTTCTTTTGGTGGTGTGGCAGGCGGCTTAGGGATGCTGGTGGATGGTTGGAAGGTTTGGGAGACCCTTAGGTGACCTTGTGTGGCTTCCTGGAGGTTTTCCCTCAATTCGGTCTCAAAATAGGTCACTACAGGAAAACCTACAGGATGTCCTAAAAACCTACATGATTCCCTGTATTTCTACAGGATACAGCCAAGAGAAAAATGATGGGTGCTGAAGGTGATGGATGGCTTAGGGAAATTATTTTGTGGATGGAATGGAGTGAAAAAATCCCTAGGATCACTCAGAACTTAAAACCAAGGTTGGGAGATGGTTGGATTTGCTCAACATGCTTGGAGAAGTTTCCATGTAAAATGATGAAATTGGTGAGGGTCTTAGTGAAAGTGAGGAATGATCATGGATGGATGAAGTTGGAAGGAGGTTTCTTTCTATGAAATCTTTCTCTACTTCTGAAACACTTGCACTGCATCAAACAATGATATTTGCCAAAAAATCATGTAAACAAGAACAATTTCACTAAGCTAGAAAAACAAAGTTTAATGAGATAGATGTCTACTTCATGCATGAGGGAAATTGTAGAATAAAATGGAATCATTGATGAGATATACTGTAAGAATGAAAATGGAGGAAATGGTAATTAAATCCTATCCTTGCAAACTGATAAAATGCTGGTTCAAGTACAATAAACTCTAAATTCTATGAGAAAGTAGAAATATGTCTTTTTGGGGTTGCATAGGGTCCTTTCCTCAAATCATGATCCCTGAAGGAAGAAGTGAGGCCAAGACACCTATTGATAGATTTTTGGTGTTCCTTTTATCCCTTCTAACCTACTGCTGAAGTAAAGCACAAATGGAAGCAACTAATAAATAAACTAATCAAATCTACACTACTTGCAATGAAATACTTCTAAGGACAATTTAACCATAAATCTATGAAACTAATCTAAGCATACAAATACAAAAAGAGGATCCTTTACTACTAGGGTTGGGCCCTAATCCTAGATCTCCATCCCTCTGAGCTAACTCAGTGCTGGATCATGAAAAAACTCATTCTCATTATCAAAGCAAAAATTTACATAGCAATGTCTTCCACAAGTCTGGAGCTAAAAAATAACTAGTGTTTTTACCACAAAAATTATAATTCTAATGAGGCTCTAGGCCTCTTTATTTATACAATTGAAGTTTTTGATGACTTCCTTAAATCTAGGGAGGATCGACTCCCAAACTCGAGATGAACTAACTCTTTGAATATCACTTTCTCGACTGCGTTTTGATCTTCATGACTTGGCTGCTTGTACTCCGAGCTGGTGTGATTGATGGAGGAATATTCAAATGAGGGAGGAGTAAATGAGGAGAATTTACCTCCTACAATCTCTCTTCCTTGCCCCATTTGAGTTTCAGCCCTTAATCTTGCGAAAATTCCCTGATTTTCTCTCACAAACCTGCATTCAATGCACATTAGTCCACTAGGCATAATATCTCACTTTAACTCATCTCATTAAGCAAAATATAATCAAAACAAGTAATAAGTTGTGAGAAGAGTTGATTTGACTAATCTAGGAGGTGAATGAAGGTCCACATAGTTACCTAATTATGACGCTCATCAATTCCATATCCCTCAGTTAGAAATTTGGTTGGTGGTGCAAGCGAGGAACTAAGTGGTGATGCAAACTTACATGCACTGGAAAGGCCAGAGTTTTACCACCCCTATTTTGGCTTATTTTTCCATTGGATTTCAAAAGCCACCTCCTATTTTCATGAGTGCTATTACTCTAGAAGTTACAAAAAATAGAAGTCTTCCTACGCGACATACCTCAACTTATAGTGAGAAGGATAGAGATAAACTCAATATGGGGTTCCAACATGGAAAAGCAATTGAAGGCACCCTTCGATCTACTTGGATATTAGAGGTGGAGGTTGGGATTTCAAACCTGGGAAGCAACAAACTCTCTTAAATCGTGTATACCAAAATGAGAATAGGTAAAGTAGAATAATTGGGCATTAGAAACTGTGAAGGGAATACAAGATGCACATACAAAGACATAGTCTCTTAGATGTTCAATCAAATTGAGGAGTTACAAATGGACCTAATGGAAATCGACCTGAAGCTATAGGAACATATGGAACTAAATGTCAATGTACTAGAGGAGATGTAAATTTTGAAAGCCAAGTCTACTAGGAATGAGGATGAAACAAAGGCCTTGCATTGATAGATATTGTAGCTACAAGAACAACTTCAACTTATGTGAAAAAACTACAGTGTATCCAATTCTAGGAGCTTGAACAACATGCAACAATTTCCCAACCTCAACGAGTTATCAATGGAGGATGATGTTGAACTCAAGTAATAAATGAATTGTTACAACATATAGAAATGTAATGAAATTTTAAAACAACAATATTCCCTTAGATATCCTAGGAATAATGATCAATCAAAGAGACTAGAAGGAAAAAACACAAAAATGTAACACATCTCTTGAGTATTTTCTATGACCAGACACATATTTAATAAAAAATATATACCTATCACTGTTAAAAGAAATTCAAATATAAGCTTATCTTTCTTGATAAATTTTAGCTCTATATTTTTATTCACTCACAATAACCAATATAGATAAAACTAATCATGCATTTCTAAACTAAACTTACATAATAGATCCTCTACACTGAGGTCATCTTATGAATTGTAATCAAACATTGCATCCATTTAATTTCTTATTTTTAATAGAATTGTGATATATAACTATTTTGTGATTTATTTTTCCTCTTTGTAATAGAAGCTAATTAGGTTTCCTTCCTTCTACGTTGTCGTGCAACAAATTTTCTTATCCACCTTGAAACTTCTATCTATTTTCTCCATTACATCCACATTCAAAATAATTTAATCTCTTAAATACCCCTATAAAAAGATATAAAATAACTCTATATCTATATCTATGTCATGGTCATGGTCGTGGTCATGTTAATAAACTTGGGTATATGAAATGCTTTAAATAGGAATAAATTCAGAGATCTATTGCTTCCAGATACTACTGTGAGATTTCATTTCCATGTACCAAAAGGTATGTATTATTATTTAATTATACCATTATGTGTTTAATTTTTTTAAATTGTTCCCATAAATTTTATGTGAGCATTGATATATATTGTATTTAACGGTGGGAAAGTGTCTAGTAAGAAGTAAATCTAATTACAATTGCAATAATAGTTTATTGATTACTTATAATATTTTTTAATTATATTATTTTAGTTGATTTGAATCATCTTTAACCAAGTGGTTACAGAGATATTTGTTCTATCTTTTGTATGGAATTTTTTATTTAGGTTACGAAATTTGTTATAAAAGAAATTTATAGACTATGCAAAAGGTTAAAAAGCATCACTTAGGTTATTTTAAGGAAATCTTAAATGTGCAAGTTTTAAGGTTCATATCAATGCTACTATAATTTTTTGTGCACTGAGGATGGTTCTTAAGGTCTTGGCCATGATTAAAGGATAAACATGAACCTATTAGTTCTTAAAATGTGCTTTAAGGGTTTACTAACCATTTATATGGTCTAAAACCATTACAAAAGCCTAGTAAATGCATTAGTACAAAATGATAGATTAGTGACTACGCGACTAAAAAAGTTAGTTACCACAATTATTTCAAGTGAATTACTACTAAATTTGATAAATTAAAAAAAAAAAAAAAAAAAACCTGCTAATTTAGTCTACGGATAAAATATACAATTAGATAATAAGTGACCCAACTAAAAGTGACTAAATTAAATGACTAATTTAGTCCAAGACTAAAATATATGACTAGATAATAACTAACAAAATTAAAAATGTTAAAGTAAATGACTACTATAGTCCAAGAATGAAAATATGACCAACTAATAAATACAACAAGTACATGTATTAATCATTTATGCTAGCCATTTTTTACTGTCACTCCAGAAATGGAAAATTGCAATTTTGATACTGAAGTGTTACTATTATCACACAAAATTGATCATCTAGCCATAATGTATTGCTTTCATTGTGAGAAATTACTTAATAAACCACATTTGTTAAGTCATTTATAATTAAACCCATGAAGAATAATTAATTAAACCATTATTTAATTAATATTCCTTGTCACATTTTACCCAATTATGAGAAATAAATAGATAAATAATTGATTATCTTATTTTTCTCTAGGAATAATTAATTAATCACTAATTAGTTATTATTCCTTGTCAAGTTTGACCAAATCCCTTTGGAATAATTAAATAAATTATTATTTGTTTATTATCCCTTAACCATATTTCTTGAGATAATAAATAAATCATTTATTTATCTATTATTTCTAAATAAAAAGTTTAAATACTTTTTCCCTCCAAACCAAATATGATAAAAAATTCCAAATGGTTATTTCTAGAATGGGGTTAATAATATTTTATTATTATTCATTATTCAAAGAAAACCTAATATTTTGTTATAAATAGAAAGGTTTTCTATTCATTATTCACTTTTGATTATTTTCATTATTGCATTCACTATTGTAACTCTCACTACTATCATTTTTGCACACCATTTTTCTTTTCCATTTGAGTTCTCATTGAGCTCAAACATTTTGTTTGATGGGTTTTACCATTATAGAGGAGAGAGACTATACAAAAGCTGAAGACATTTGAGGATAGCCAAGAACCCATCCCATAGAGGGGGACTGGTAATATTATTTGTTCCCTTCACAGGTGTTGTTTAATATATATATATAATTTCCATTTGATTATTGGAGTTACTTGCGCTTATTTTTATTATTCCATTTTGTTGTTTAACTATGATTGTGGCATAGATCAGGGCTTTGGAAGGTTTTGTTTCTATCATTTGCTGCAGATCTACAATGTTTAAAGACCATTTTCATTTGTTAGGGATGTTTGTCATCCACAGCCTAAAGTGGTTTATTTTCATAAACATTCGAGAAGAAAACATAATAACAAAATTGACGACTCCACAGGGGTCATAGGGACCAATTGAACCCAGGTCCTGCCAAATGACTTCGTTGGTCCTCCCTAATATGACTTTGGGGATCCTAGTGTGGTACATTGATCCCCCTGTGAACACTCTGCCTGGTTAGCTAAGACCATATCATGCTTTGACCTCGGTTCAACCGGTCCCTACGACCCCTGTCATTGCTCCAGTTACACCACAGCCTAAACAGGAACCCACTCCTGTTGCAAAATCATTCAGATAGGGGGGAAAAGCCAAGAAGAAGGAACCTATGGACAAGGCTCCCTAAGCAACTTCTACTCCCAAAGCTACAAATCCGACACCTTCGTGCGCTTTGTGTGAGGTTGTTGGGCATGCCACCAATAACACCTGAGCTTCCTCATCTCAAATCTTTGGTTCATGAAATGTTCCCTAAGTCAAAGATCCCTAAGGTCTTATTGTAGCGACTACAACCACCCTCCAAAATTTTGCCTTAGCCTCCTTTTGGGGCCTCCCTACCAACCTTTCACAACACCTTGTCTTGTTTCATCAAGTACACAAGCTTCAGTTTTTTCTTGCACAAAGGTTGCTTGTTGATCACAACTTGATGCATTCCCCTCATAGGTTGTCCACCCGGACTTAGTCTAGCTGCAGGCTGAGCAACTTCCCCAAGAAAATTGCACATTTCTGGAGGGAAACCAACCTTCCCTCTAGAAATTGTGTAATCTTGTCTGGCAGTTTGTTGGGCTTCAGAATTACGCAATTCAGCCAGTCAACACTCCTAATAGGAATTGCGCAATTTTCCCCAGCAAGGCTTCTCAGCCTAGAATTTGCGCAAATTTGGGTAGCAGTTAGCTGCTCTGCCTAGAAATTGTGCAAACCTCCTGGGCAACCAGCCCAACTCCCAGCTTGAAAAGCACATTTTTCTCAAGCAATTGAGTAGCTTCATGCATGAGCAATCCGGTTGACCAATTCCACCCGGTTTCAAGGAAACTTGACTTGCATGCATGCATGACTTGATTTTTCTCGAAATAGCAAAAGGAAACATGCAAAAGGCATCCCATGATTTAGGGAGCTATTTTTAGCATCCAGAGGTTACATGCAAAGTTGTTTTAGAAGTTTCCCTCTAAGTGTCACTTTTTCCTAGATTTGTGGCATCTGCGTCATGAGCCCAAACTTTTTTATTCGACGCATCAGAGCTCATTCTTTCACATAAATCTTGGAGCTTTGACATCCCACATCACATCCATGACTCTTTGACACATCTGGCTCAATTATTCACGGGTAAGTGGCCTCAACTTCTCTTTTTCAACATTTCGGTCACTTTTTGTGCATTCGCTTATGTGAGTGTTGTTTTCTTGATTTATTTGAACGCTTGTTTTCGTTTACATGTATATTAGCTTTTCCTAGCTCTGTTTAAGTTTTCGTTGCTATCTCATTGATGTCGCATGCATGAAACAATTTTGCATGAATGTTCGTCGAACCAACGAATCGCTTCACCCACATGCATGTTGACCTGTTTGTTAAATATTTCATTCATGTTTTGCATGCATTTTCAATCACTTCTGATTTCACTTAGTGTTGTCATGCATTCTTTGTCTTATTTTCTTTCATTTGTTCGTTGGTGAGTCAAGCCAACCTTGGCCTGGACTTTTCCTTCACTGAGTCTGCATTGCGCAATATGGGAAAGGAAGGATCTTCCTTCCTCTCTAGAAATGTGCATTTCTTCCCAGAATTGTCCTACAGGACTATTCTGCGCATTTCTAAGGGGCAGTGACTGCTAGCCCAGAAAATTGCGTAATGCAGTCCCTCAGCCTGTAGTCACTCCTAGCTGGATTTGTGCATCAAGCAATCCCAGAAGCCAACAACTAGTCTAGATTGCGCATTGCAGATCCAACAGCTAGTCCTGCCTCTCAGACAGTCTAGAATACCTTTTGCATAGTTTTGGTAGCTAGTCAACTAGTCTCCTAGAAGAAATTGCGGAATATTTCCCATCAGTCTCTGAGGTATGTGCTGTGTCATTCCCCGAATTTGCTTTGTTTCCACTGACAGAGTTCTTGACATGCATGTTGCTTGTCTCCGGATCTTTTAGGTGTTCATCTGTCTCAATGGATTCCAAGAGAATAGGATCACAAGGCACTGATGGAAATGAAGTTGGAGCAGCAGTGGAGCAAGTGTTCTCTAGTCTTTCGATCTATGAAGATACAAAGTAGTCTCTAGACAAGGACATCAAACTGAAATGGAAAGAGGTCAATGAAACATTTGTGGGCACTTTTGTGGAACACCTCGAAGACCACCAGGTGTGCATGAACATTCACAAGTTTGGCTTGTATCAGAATGCATGTAGATATCTTGTGTTCCCATGCACGGACACGATACAATGGATCATCTCTCACAGTGATCCCAAGATGATGACCTTGATCAATGTGAGTGGGACAAAGCTTGCAACCTTTTGGGAATGAGATTATGATGAGATGTATTAGATGTCAGAGCCCGTGACTATCATGGAGACTCCATTCAGCTTACCTAATAGTAGTGCGAACTCCAGAGACATTCTGAAGAATTAGGTAAAGAAGCTAGCTCGATTCAAGTTGACACCCAACCAAATCTATAATACAAAGATATTAAGGAAGGTGTAGCAATATTTGATCATATTTTCTTGTCAATTGTATGGCCATGCAAGCACAGAAACCTTCCCACAAAGTTGGGTGGTTGCACTAGACCAATTGGATAGAGAAGGAAAACCATGTAACTGGTTCGACATACTGGTTCATCAGTTGAAGGAACATGTAAGGAAGGCTCGAGAGTCACCCGGAGGTTTGCATATAGAGATTTACATGTCCAGCTACATCCTAGATGAAGTTTGTGCCTGACAGGAATTCCCGAGTTTGGAGTGGGCGTGGTCGTCAGTGGAGACTGTTTTGAACACATATTTCAAGTTGTTGTCTGAATGCAGCTACAAAGGAGTAATCACACGACTGTCCGATCATTTTTTCACCCATGTGTACAAGATGATATTCGAACCAGATCCACCCTGCATGTCAAAGGAACCAATGGAGGCATTGATAGGCATTGCAGATTGGTATGCCTCACCGTCCAACACTTTCATCTAAATGTTCAGCGTGGAGAAGCTTCTGCATGTTCTGCCAAAGTTTTCCTTTGTCGTTGTTGTCATGCAAGAAGTAGCATATCGCATCTTGGTAGGATTAACAGCTAGATTGCATCAGAATAAGAAGGCACCTTGGCCCGCTCTTCCTTTGTGGATTGGGTTATATGAGGCCCAGAGTATCAAGCAAGCGGATGTCGAAGCAAAATTGATGAAGAAGTTCCCATTCGACCTCTGAAGCTACAATCTGCATGACCCACATTGCATTGTGAAAGATCACTACACGAGAGTTCAGTTCAATTAGATCCACGTGGCATGTCATTGGGTCGAGGAGGACCCATGGAGATATTGCTACAGTTTCTCCAAACCCAATGAACCGGTCAGCTTCGCTGTGGAGTGGTTAGCAAATAAACATGAAGCAGCATCATGGAGAGAACCAAAAGTAGCAGCAGTGGAAGCAGAGGCAACCATGCTAGTGCGCGAAAAAGGTAAAAGGAAGACTGTCGATTGCATGGAGGAGGAACAAAGATGCAAGTTTTGAGCAGATCCACTTGTAGAGAAAGAGGCTATGGCTATAGATGCAAAGAGGAAGCAACACGACAAGCAAATCACATGAAGGTAGAAGGATAAGAAGAGAATGGAAGAAGAAGAGAGGGAGTTGCATGAGATGAGAGAGCAACTATGAAAGGAACAAGAGTTGCACAAATAGGAGAGGGAAGCGCAGTAGCAGTAGATACAACAGGGGGCACAACATGTTCAAACACACAAAGTAGTGCCTGTACAAGTAGTTGATTCATCTAAATAGCTGGCATCAGGCGAACATGGTGAACCATTGCAGAGGCAAGACTTCATTCACGAGATAGAACAAGCACTTCAAAAATTAGATGTAGACATGGAGCAGTAGGAGTTGGAACATGACACCGACCTCATGCCTCACCCCTAAGAGGTCGACTCACCCACTTCAATGCATCTAGATGATGAGAAAGTCTCTAATGATCAAGGAGGCACTAAGATCCTTGGTGATCAACCGGAAGAAGAGATGCACAACATCTCGTTCGACAAATCTCAACATAGAGTTGTGCAGTCTCGCAGGGTATCAACTCAAGAGGATCAAACATCTCCTACGCAAGTTGAAGAAAGAGTGATCATAACTGATGTGTGTAAACATCCAACTTCCTTGGCCGGTACAACCATAGTGTATGCCGAAGCCACTAGCTCAAGTGTTCACTTCCTAATGGCTGAGAATGAGTGGATGGAAAAGGAACTACAAATGACCAAGCAAGGAGGAGACTTGGTTACAATGTCTACCCAAGCTGAACTAAAGAAGGCAATAATATATGAAGTATTGTCACTTGACATAGTTATGTGAGCATTTTACTCCATGTTTGGTATCGTGCACAAGGCAGTCATCCATCTCAATGGATGGCAGCAACGATGTTCTAGAAGAGCACGTATTTTGATGGACTTGCATGCTGATGTTGATGACATATAAACATGGATGATGAAGTACAAGGGAGTCCCACTTCACTTGCTTAAGATGATGAGGGTCAATGTGGTCGAGCTAAAAGAACATATCCGGAGTCAGATCTGGAATTACGAAGAACTCCCGTTGTTCATCACTAGCATACAGGCTTCTGATGCATGAGTATTCAAAATTATGGATGTTGTGGTGCGCACACATGCGATCCCATCACTTGGGACTCTCACCTAGGTGAAGACAAAGAAACAAGGCCGACTAGAGCTTGAATCATACTTCGATGAGTTGATATGCATCACCACCAGCCCAAACATTCCTATTAGTGTAGACATCATGCATAAGTATGTTGCTGGTTCGGACGCATTGAAGACAATGATGTCAGATGAGTTGGACAGAGGAGTTTGATTAGTGTACCCGGATGTTATGGAGGAAAGGGTCAGGTTTCAGATAGATGTTACCGAGGAACACATAGAAACCATCAAGGACTACAGATCTTGGCATCAGTATGTTACTGTCGATTAACATGAAGATGTTGAGGAGTTGGACTTCCATGGTTGTCTAATTTAGAGTGATGTCTAGTTTGGCTTATTCAAGCCGGTTGTGTTCACATGGGTACATGTGCATTGTAATGTTAAGTCATGTCAAGTGTAAGTCAAGTGTCAATAGTGGATGTAGCCATCATAGAGTAGGTGAAGAGTCATGAGGGGAGTTGAATGGTCATAAAGGGGAATGTCAAGGGTTACCCCACCCTTTGCTATAAATAATCCCTCATAACTCATTGTATAGGCTTTTGGTCAGCCAAGCTTCCAATAAGATTGTCTTGGAGAGAGCTTGGACAATATTGTAATGTGCCTTGGCTTCTCCACTGCATAGAGTTAGTACATCTCTTTGGAGGAGTAGGGGGATGTGGCTGTAATGTTCCAATGTTGGGGCTAGTGGGTTTACATGGATGTATTGTATGATTGGAACTTACACTTCTTTATATAATAAGAGCCAACACGTTTTCATTCATATGTTGTTATTGTAGTTGGACTATTTCAGTTGCTGTAGCAATGTATGTTGTTTAACTTATGTAGTTGTGTATGAACTGTTTTGTATGAAATTATATGAATCTTGTTGCAGATATGCTTTTGGTTTAACCACCACTTCGGATTGCTGGCTGAACTACTTTCTAGCTTGTGATGCATCTTTGCTTGTGTGTTCCCTTCCCAGCTGAGTACTGTTATAGGTTTCCAAGGGGCCCACTCATCTCAACCCCCATGTGTTAGAACCTCTCATACACCTTCCTTGACTCACTGCAATGGTCACGCCCTTGCTAGTAATAGAGGTATCTTCCTTTCCTTTGTGCGACATCGCGATCAAGGCATTGCTTTATGACCCACTGTTGGGACTCCTACACCAAACAGTCTGAGGTCTAATTGGGACTTCTTACCAGGGAGATTCCCTTGACATGTTGGTGGGTCCAACACCATCAAATTTTTTGGTGCTAAAAGGAGGGCCATCTGACAAGCTGTTTCCTCTCATCCCGTTTTGAACCTTTGCATACGTTTCATGGATTCTTTCACTCTTCTACCTCCACGATGTTTTTCGAATTGTGAGGATGTCTCCATCACAGGGGAGTTTTTTGATCTCTTGTCCACTTACACGTATGATGGTGAAGGTGAAGTGGCCTGGCCTGAATAATTACATGGATTTCTTTCCATGCTTCATGAGGAAGATGGGTGTTTTGACGAACATGCCAACTTGCTTCTTGCACACACACTTTGTGAATCTCCACGTCGTTGGCTTCTCAACCTACCGGCTAACAACGTGCACCCACTTGAGCACTTACGTGATCTTATTGAAGACACTTTATATCATTTTGATCCAGACCATCTTGACCAAAAACTGTTACAGCAACAGAAGGCTCCGCATGAATCTGTTATTGATTTTTGGCAGTGCTTCTGTGACTTGTAGTTTTGAGCTCTGAGGAGCCAGATGAAATTTTCCTATCTTTGGGACTGATTTGAGTATTGCCTTAAGAAATCTACCCATCATAAGAAGAGGCTTGAGATCAAGCCTCACTCAAAATTCTTCAGTGAGGGAGCTACACAATCTCATGTGGGTTCGGTCACTGTCTCAACTGACTGTCTGCCTTCTCCTCATTCAACAGCTCCACCACTACCAAGTGATGTTGAGGATCATGCTCACACACTTGTTGATCTTTCACATTCTCCCACATTACATCACTTAATTTTTTCACAGATTTGGTTGTGAGTCCTTCGAGTTCTCATATGCATTCTGTTCTATGACCTCTGTCTTTGCACTTGGGTGTTCCTCCAGATGATACTGTCTTGTGTTCGTCCATTCCAGACTCTTCACTTGTTGTGAATGAGGAACAACCCATTGATGGAGTTGGTGTTGCACAACCAACATGCGCTGTCATTCAGGAAGAGTATGAGTGGGAGCTTGAGCATCAACACTCGGCGAAGGATGATTCCCTTCAGTCCGAGCCCCCTCTGTTCCTTCCTAACATCTTTGGTGAACCTACCATCCATGATTTCACATGTGTGTCTTCATCCACGGATGCACCCATTTTTGATCACTTACAGGACTCACCGAATGTTGGTCCATCATTCGACAACTAAGAGGATAAGTTATTCATTGAAAATCCACTTGATCTTTGTCTAGTCAATTTAATGTCTTAAATTGCTCTACATAAATTATCAATCCGGGTATCGTAAGCTGATGAAGTGTGGTGCACTATATGTGCTTAGTTAACCTTTCTCTTACTTCGTTGTTTTATAGTTTATGTTGTTTTTGGGGTTTTGTTCTAACATGCAATAATCAAATAATGAGAAAATGACTATGAGACCAAGTATCCTTGCTGCAGCAAAAGGACAAGATGATTCTATCACATCATTAGTTCATTAGAAGGCTATGTGCATCACTAATCTACAATCAACTTGAAAGCATGCAGTAATTCAAACTGTACATTAAACTTGCAAAGAAAGAGCTTGAAATGAAACTGAAAGCAAAACATAAAAACCACTTTCTAATGGCACTAGTCACTACTCATGCTGCTGCAAAAAAAGGTAAGAAAATCACTTTAAAAACCAATGATAATGTTTATCTCTTCCTAACTCTCTGCTTCCAACACATAGTACTGTGTAAAACACGATTAGGAAGTAGCTAAAGATGAGTTTAAAAAGTGATAAAAAATGAGAAAAATCTACTTTAAAGACTAGTTATAATGTTCAGCTCTTCCTAACTCTCTGCTTCCAACACATAGTACTGTGTAAAACACGATTAGGAAGTAGTTAAAGATTAGTCTAAAAAGTACTCAAAGCCAGCTGTAATTTATTAGTATTCTGATCTCTAAAAGATGAACAATTTGTGATAATGAGACCATCAATATGTTAGCAGACAACTTTGAGAAACTAAACTAGAAATCAAGCTAGAAAAATAAAATAAAGGCAGCAACTTATGAATATGACAACTGAAAATACCATTAGAGATAAAGCAAATACAACAAAGACACACAATCCTGGGAGAAAATAACTTGCATAAATTAAAATTGCATGAATGAAAATCTAATCTACCTTACATTCTACAAAGCAATATTTACAAAATGAAATCTAATCTACTTACATCCTAATATGCTCCATGACATCTACTTCACATCTCCTTCCATGTTGAGAACATCAAAGCTTTATTCAATTTCTTCAAAAGTGCAAAGTACAACAAAGCTCTCCAAAGCTTTCAAAAGCCATGGGACTAACAAACTAAAAGGACTAAGAAAAGACTAAAGGAAAGACTAGCAAATGAAGGAGAGAGATCTCCTATTTATACAAAAAGATGAGAGCCATCTCATTAATGATAGTCCATGAATCTCTCCCTCTACCTCTAGAGTCCTAATCAAAATAGGAACTGATAAGACACATGTCTTTTTAGAGTTACAATACAATTAGGAGATGTGACACATATCCTCATGATCCCATGATTCTTTCCAACCAAATTCGAATTTGGCCTTAGAGTGCCACATAAGGGTCTTCTAGAAGCCTCCTTTCAACCTACACATGTCAACAATCTCAACCCATTTGTTAGGTATAAGCATATGCACATTATTTTCTAATGTTTAACCACAAATTCACTTAAAAGGCTTAGAAATAATAAAGATTGGAAAAACATAAAGGTGGCCCAATGATAATGAAAGTGGGATGAATGTGGTGACATAGTAGTGAAATGGAGGTGAAATGGAGGTGATATAATGGACATAATAGTGAAAGTATAATGCAAATGAATGACATTTTCAAGACTCAACATACCCCCCAACTGAAGCTATTGCATGTCTTCATGCAATATATATTACATTAACTCTTTTGATCCTTGAGCTTTGGCTTAACTTTGCATGATACCATTTGATAACTTCATATTTCTGCAAAGTGTTTCACTTGAATTGCAACATGGTTGGTTCTTGTGTTACAACCATTTTTTTTTTATTGTTGCCTTCTATTATGATCTTTGAACTTTGCATAATGATATTTTGATTATTGTTGCAAAGTATATCTTTATTGGATTGCATGATGGTTGGTTCTTGTGTGACAACCATGATTTTGTTTGTATCCAATTTATCCTTTAAGCACTTTTTCAAAAGCCATTGTATGCTCATAATAACAATGTAATAATTAATATATGTTGGAAGTATGTGAGCTCCTGAATATGATATGGACATGGAAAGATATGAATATGAATGTATTCCCCCCCCCCCAACTGATGGTATTGGCAATTTTATGAAATGAGGAAGAGAAATGTTTTTCCAACAATTATCATTCTAGCTTTTTATGGAATTCTATGGTTAAAAGTTAGAAAATTTCGTACCTTCACTTACCCTTTGGAATGGATGAGTTGTATGTGTGGTGGCTGAAAACTTCTGATCATATTCTTCTTTAGTGGCTGAACAAGAGGAGTCATGGATAGAGAGATAAGATGGCTTTTTATTGCTTCTATTAGAACTTGCTGAATCTGCTCCAAAATGCTGAAAATAATAGTCTTCATGTCTTCAAAACTCATTGGCACAATTCCTACTATGTGAAAAGATGTTCTGATGTCGAACATAGTAGGAAATTGTTGGCTTAGTGGCCATTAATGGATGCCACTAGTCAACACGAGAACTCTCACCATTGATGACAATGAGAGTCAAGATGCCCAAACACATCTTGCTAGGTACGAATGAATTTGCTGAAGTCGAGTCACCTAGAAGATCTAACGAACAAGGGTCATTAATGTATTCCCATTGTTTGTCAGCATGAGGACTTGCCATTAAGGCATGCAAGCCTCAAGGTGTTTTTACAAAGAACTTAGACTCAAAGGACTATGGACTCAATAATTTGCATTGAAGCAGGGCTTATTTGCGGAATGAAAATGACAAGGAATAGAAGATGAAAATGGAAAATGGCAATGGCAATAAGCATGTGAATGAGCCTCTTGCTTTTATTTATGGGTTATGAATGGACAAAAAAAGATGGAAAGTGTATGTGAATGTAAGTGGAAAATATGGAGGAAAATGGGATGAATGGTTTATTATGAGGTATGGATGTGATGGATGGATATGATGGAGACAATAGTATCTGAAAGTTTTTCAAGTGTTTGGATCTGATTTTGCATCAGCATATTTCCTCTTTGTTGTTGATCATCCTCTTATGAAACAAATTGGTCTCTTAGAGAGACACCATTCTCTTGTAGTCATTTGTCCTTCCTCCTGGAACCTGCAAAAAAAACTAATACTTCTTCTGCAATGGAATGTAAGATTATCAAAGGAGAGAGGTGATCAATCTCTCTAGTTATGATATTTACACACAAAACAAAGAATTTGTATTAATGAAACAAGTTCTCAAAGGAAAAATCAAAAGAATTTATACCTGCTTTGGAATTAGTGCCTCAAGTTGATGTTGCTTCTTTTCAGCAATTTATTTCATTATTTGCCATTTCAAACTCTAATGATATATTTCTCATTGTATAGATCTTGTTGAGATCTTTCCAATGGTACTTGAATCATCAAAATCTGATTTTGTATGAGAAAGATAGGCTGATTTGAACAATGAGGTTTTTCTGGCTGCGGAATTGAGGAACAGCTCTGTAGCTAAAAATCTTGAATGAAAAGTTAGCCATTCATCTTTCATTATCAGTCCAAAATTGATCAATACCTTCAGAAAAGTGAGAAAATAACTTGTTCATTTCATTGATTCAAAATTATTATTTTTTTCTTGACATGCAGCGACTTAGTGTGGCGACTCAGTGTGGCGACTTTGTGATAACACCCAATTTGACTTCCCTTTGACTGGGGTCTTTTTCATCAAATTTGACCAGATGAATAGGACACCATCCATGTACTGACATTTCCCTAGCTACCCATGTGACCTGTTTTGCCTGATGACACCTACAACCTAGAGTTTAACAAAACAACTGCGGAATTGTCAGCTAGCTGCGGAAACACTGTATTGGCTGCGGAATGTGGCTAAAACAGTTTATCATCAATTTTGAAAAAAAATCATTGTCTGCAAGTAGGAATTCTGCCAAAAGAAAGTTAAGGTGTAAACAAGCTGATCTTCCATATAGCCTTTTCCATGGAAATAGCAAAGGAACCACCCTTTTTGATTGCAGAAGTGGTGAACTTGAAGGATGTTATGCTTGACTCAAAGTCCATACACGTGAAGATTGTAAAATGTAATGTTTCTTCTGCTTCAAAACTCATTGCAGTAAAAGCAAGAACACAATTGCAAATGATGGAAATTTATACAATTATGTATTGCTGGAGATTACAGAACTAAAGATGGTATGCCCAAGTGATATCTATATGGAAAAACAAGATAATGGAAGAAGCCATGTCCTCCGATATCTGTTTTAGAAATACTGCTTTCTTCAGTCATACAAACATGTTGCAATCATGTATTCCCTTCTGGTAAAATTTGGATACAAGGAAAACATCTTATTTTTATTCTCATTTAATCATATGTAAGACTATAGACAACTGAAGTTCTGCAAGGTGCATACACAAGAAAGGAGTGGGGTTGGTCATCATACCATCCCTCAGTAGTGTGAAACCTTGCATTGTGATCTATTCTGGCAAAACCGCCAAATTTCTTTCATCAGAATCCAGTACCACCTTGTACTTTCCAGGCTTCAGACAGCCAGCTCTGTAATGTGTAAAACTTTTATGCCAGTGGAAGTTGAAAACGAAGAACAGGTTTGCCCTCTCAAACACAATTACCTTATCACCCTCATCTTTCCGTGAAAACAGAGGACAGAGTAGCCATGATGCAATGAACTGTAAGGTGTAGAACTTGTGATCGGGGCTTTGAACGGAGAGTCGAGGAAAACAAAACAGAGTGGTGTATGGAAACAAGAATAAAAGCGGTGGAGTGAGGAAGTAACGGCTTATGCGGTGGAGAAGAGCCGTAATGGAACTGGTCACTTGGTTCACGCCGGAGTGCCGTCTGGGATTGAAACTGCTGGCTTTAATGAATTGCAACGGGTGGCATATGGAAAGAGGACGTGGTGGCAAAGAGTCCAGCACATAATTGATTCCTAATTAGATTTCTCTTCTTCAGGCACACGGAATTAAATCAGCATTCAAACAACCAGTTAATTAACTCAATTTCTTCACGCGGCGGCAAAAAAGAGGCTCCAAAGAACCGAAGATTTCTCCCAGACCGCCACGAATTTTCTCAAACGGTTTCTGGGTTATCTAATTAACCCACCTGGAAAAAAAACCCATGTTTTATTTTTTTGAAATTCGCTACCATTTGGGCAAATCGAGTGTGTAAAGTTTGACGTTTTTCTGCTGTTTACGTTTTCTGAGTTATCAATTTTTTCTGTTCTGCACTTTATGAATTTGTTGCATTCGGCTTTTTGGCTTGATTTATTGTTTTGCAGGTGTTAGACAGGTTCAACAATTACAAGAATCACCCACATAACATTGCCCCCGGCTTGCTCAATACGCTCCCGTTCATCAACCCTGTTAGGCTTGTGATCTTTAGACAGAGGGGCAGAGTTGAAGAATTGGGGCAACTGATGGTCTGAAATGTTTCCAAACAATTGCTGTAGTGATTGTTTTTAATCAACTTAAGAATTTTGTTGAACTTGCACTCAGGTTGTTTATATCACAGGTTTTGTAGGTGGCAGAAATCTAAGTGGCAGCAATTGATCTTATTGATTCATTCTAACTCAGATCAATCTCCAAATAATTATGGTGAATGTTGAACTCATCCCATGAAGTAGACCTGTAATCTGATGGATATAATGGCAGAGGAAATTGGCTCCAATAGTAAGAGGATTTGACCCCTGAAATAACATAAAATTCAGCTAACAAATTTGTTCTTTTGCCAGCAAATGTAATCAGATTACATGCTCTCGCCCTTGGAGAAAAATGACTACTCTGCCCTTAATAATTTAATGGATCACCAGAGGCTACCTTCAAGAATTCGACCCTCTGTTTCTAATCGATAATGTAGCTATCCAAAGGTGAAATCAACTCAAAAATCTGCCACTAAATGATGGATGCCTCCTACAGGAATCAACAGGTCAAAGCTTGAACAGGGAGGCATATATATTTTTTTTTATTGAAGCCACAGTGAAAACTAAGAATGGAGATAGCCATAGATTGTTTTTCTCTCTTTTTTTTCTTCTCTGAAATTGTAAAATTTTATAAAAAAGGATTAATGATTTTCAATTTCAGGCAGCAAATACTTCAAGAAAAACATGCTAAAAACAAGACTTTGATTGAGGTCCTAGGCTGATTTTTCACCGATCTGAAATAGGTGACTAGGATAGGATCCATGTCAGGACAATTCTGGAGATGCCCATGTGGTCGGTTTTTTCATTAGATGCCTGTAACCTGCTAAACCTTGAAATAGCTGCGGAATTGCCAGATAGCTGCGGAATTGTCAGCTAGCTGCGGAATCAGGGCAGTTTCCGCAGCTAAGTTACAAAACCTTATTTGAACAAGATACAGTGTTTTTAAAGACCACTACAAAGCATAACCAGACAATTTTGGACAATTTCAACCTATCAAAGCAGTTGGGTTTTATTTTTTCATTTTTTTTTTTTTTTTTTTTATTGAATCAATTGAAGTGATGAAGTTTATTTTGTCTCCTATTTTTCTTAACAATTCTTTTTCTGATCCTCCAGATCACACAGAGTGCAGGAGGAGAGCATACTCAAGAATTATTATTTTGTCTTTTTTCTTAACAATCCTTTTTCTGATCCTCCAGATCACACAAAGTGCAGGAGGAGAGCATACTCAAGGATTATTAATTTTTTTTTTTCAGATGTAAGAAATAAGGTCTCCTAATTACACTTCCCCGGCAACGGCGCCAAAATGTCTAGTCAATTTAATGTCTTAAATTGCTCTACATAAATTATCAATCCGGGTATCGTAAGCTGATGAAGTGTGGTGCACTATATGTGCTTAGTTAACCTTTCTCTTACTTCGTTGTTTTATAGTTTATGTTGTTTTTGGGGTTTTGTTCTAACATGCAATAATCAAATAATGAGAAAATGACTATGAGACCAAGTATCCTTGCTGCAGCAAAAGGACAAGATGATTCTATCACGTCATTAGTTCATTAGAAGGCTATGTGCATCACTAATCTACAATCAACTTGAAAGCATGCAGTAATTCAAACTGTACATTAAACTTGCAAAGAAAGAGCTTGAAATGAAACTGAAAGCAAAACATAAAAACCACTTTCTAATGGCACTAGTCACTACTCATGCTGCTGCAAAAAAAGGTAAGAAAATCACTTTAAAAACCAATGATAATGTTTATCTCTTCCTAACTCTCTGCTTCCA
Organism: Pinus tabuliformis; assembly: GCA_031772625.1. NCBI lineage: Eukaryota > Viridiplantae > Streptophyta > Pinopsida > Pinales > Pinaceae > Pinus > Pinus tabuliformis. Next base: position 380,306,937 of record CM062813.1, read on the forward strand.
ACACATAGTACTGTGTAAAACACGATTAGGAAGTAGCTAAAGATGAGTTTAAAAAGTGATCAAAAATGAGAAAAATCTACTTTAAAGACTAGTTATAATGTTCAGCTCTTCCTAACTCTCTGCTTCCAACACATAGTACTGTGTAAAACACGATTAGGAAGTAGTTAAAGATTAGTCTAAAAAGTACTCAAAGCCAGCTGTAATTTATTAGTATTCTGATCTCTAAAAGATGAACAATTTGTGATAAAGAGACCATCAATATGTTAGCAGACAACTTTGAGAAACTAAACTAGAAATCAAGCTAGAAAAATAAAATAAAGGCAGCAACTTATGAATATGACAACTGAAAATACCATTAGAGATAAAGCAAATACAACAAAGACACACAATCCCGGGAGAAAATAACTTGCATAAATTAAAATTGCATGAATGAAAATCTAATCTACCTTACATTCTACAAAGCAATATTTACAAAATGAAATCTAATCTACTTACATCCTAATATGCTCCATGACATCTACTTCACATCTCCTTCCATGTTGAGAACATCAAAGCTTTATTCAATTTCTTCAAAAGTGCAAAGTACAACAAAGCTCTCCAAAGCTTTCAAAAGCCATGGGACTAACAAACTAAAAGGACTAAGAAAAGACTAAAGGAAAGACTAGCAAATGAAGGAGAGAGATCTCCTATTTATACAAAAAGATGAGAGCCATCTCATTAATGATAGTCCATGAATCTCTCCCTCTACCTCTAGAGTCCTAATCAAAATAGGAACTGATAAGACACATGTCTTTTTAGAGTTACAATACAATTAGGAGATGTGACACATATCCTCATGATCCCATGATTCTTTCCAACCAAATTCGAATTTGGCCTTAGAGTGCCACATAAGGGTCTTCTAGAAGCCTCCTTTCAACCTACACATGTCAACAATCTCAACCCATTTGTTAGGTATAAGCATATGCACATTATTTTCTAATGTTTAACCACAAATTCACTTAAAAAGCTTAGAAATAATAAAGATTGGAAAAACATAAAGGTGGCCCAATGATAATGAAAGTGGGATGAATGTGGTGACATAGTAGTGAAATGGAGGTGAAATGGAGGTGATATAATGGACATAATAGTGAAAGTATAATGCAAATGAATGACATTTTCAAGACTCAACAATCTTTCATTTGTCTTTTCCGGAAACAAAGAGGATGACTTTGTTCACTTTTCATCTACCCCTCTGTTTGATTCATCTGATCATGAAGATGCCAATGAATTCATTGATTTTTCTGATTGTGACAGTCGTGATCCATTTGTTTCCATATTTGATCACAATCATGATTCTATTACAGTTTATCTTTGGAAGCCACCAATCTATGATGATCTATTTGATGATGAAGTTTAAACACTGAAGACTGTCAAGGCACTTCAGCTCGAGCTAATGGTTATGTCAGGTCCTCACTCTCTTGGGGTTAGTCTTACTTTCGATCATGAAATTGTTAAATCACCCAAGGCTCCTCATCACTTATCTATATGCATTGAAGATTCATCTCACACACAGATCATACTTCCTCCACTCAAACTGCACAATCCCATCGCTCATGCATTGGAGGAATCTTACATTGCAGGCACTCGTTCGTGATGCAAGTTGTCTTTGCTTCCTTCGTTTGCTTGCATGTCATAGTCAAGAGTGTGCTTATGCTTCAAAGTTGCACGCAGTGTCACACAACACCATGATAATTCCACGGACTGGTCGTCATGCACTTGCACTCACTTATGGGAACTGTCAAACACGAAGTGTGGCTGTTTTCATTGTTATATCTTTCTTGCTTGCTGGTTCACACAACTGGGTTGCTCATGGACCAAGCCTTCACCAACATGGGTCAACCAATGCGCCGGTGGCTGCATTGGAAATATCACTTCACGTGATCAGGCCCATGCATCGTTAGTGTAGGAGTAGGAGTAGTGTTTGCTTTCAATTAGTTTTCTTGCATGCTTGTTTGCTTATTTGATTTGTTTTCTTGTTTGTCTACTTGCTTGTTTTATTATTTGCTTTTCTTTCACTTTTGCTTCTACTCTTGCTTTGCTTTGTTGTTTGTTAGTTCGCTTGTTTCGTTCGTAGGTTAGTTTTGCATGAAACCATGTATGACTCTTGAAATGAGTTGGGTGAAGTATAGGAGCACTTGTACATCTTTCACTACTTGGTTATATGTCATCTTGCCTATGTATGAAGAGCTTGTTACTTTTAGTCCATGATACGTCGAAGGAAAATGCGCACTGTTTGAAGTGAACCTTGGTCAAAACATAATGCTTGCATGATAGCTAGTGTCACCGTCTCTAGTTGGTTGTTTTCGGGTTAACCATTGTCAGCCCAGTCAAGTAGAGTAAGGTGAGGGGGAAAACCTTAATAGGCACGTCAGAGATATAACAAACTAATTCTCTACTGGAACAACCTATTCTGCTATCAATAAGTTAGGATCCCTCTTCTGCCTTTGAAATGAATAAGTGCTATGCACAGTTGAGAAAATGAAAAATGAAAAAATGAAAAAATGAAAAAGTCAAAAAATTCAAAATGAAAAATTTATAACGCGAAAGAAGAGAATGGATTCCTACACAGGGAAGTGATGCAAGTAACTCTGCTGGGGTACTGGCTAGGCTCACTGGCAGTGGAGCCATCCTTGTGTTCCTATGTGACTCCGTCGGGGTACTGTCCAGGCCTATTGGTAGCAGAGCAACACCAGAGATGAAACTAAGACTCTGATGACTATACTGCTTGTGCACCAATATACCCCTCAACCCCAATTAAAACAACTATGTTTCCTTGGCTTGGAATGTGTGTCAATCGACCAAGATCTTGGCAGATGTTACATCTTACAATCAAGCTAGTGTGAAGCCAAGATGAGTTGAGGATTGAACAATACTTCTGGAGGTGTTAGACTTTCTTTTCATGAACAAGGTCCATTCAGAGAGTTGGAGTTCTACCAATTTTTCGCTAAGTGTTTTAGCGGCTACAACCACCCTCCAAAATTTTTCCTTAGCCTCATTTTAGAGCCTCCCTACCAACCTTTCATAACACCTTGTCTTGTTTCATCAGGTACACAAGCTTTAGTGTTTTCTTGCACAAAGGTAGTCTGTTGATCACAACTTGATGCATTCCCCACACAGGCTGTCCACCCAGACTTATTCCAGCTGCAGGCTGAGCAGCTTCCCTAAGAAAATTGTGCATTTCTAGAGGGAAACTAGTCTCCCTAGAAATTGCATAATCCTATCTAGTAGCCTATTGCCCTCCAGAATTGTGCAATTCTACCAGTCAAAACTCCCAACAGGAATTGTGCAATTTTCCCCAACAAGGCTACTCAACCCAAAATTTGAACAAATATGGGCAGCAGTCAGCTTCTTTGCCTAGAAATTGTGCAAACCCCCTAGGCAGCCAGCCCATCTCCCAGCCAGAAATGCGCATTTTTCTCAAGCAGTTGAGAAGCTTCATGCATGAGTAGTCTGGTTGACTAGTTCCGCCCGAGACCAAGGAAACTTGACTTGCATGCATGCATGACTTGATTTTTCCTAGAATAGAAAAAGGCAACATGCAAAAGGCATCCCATGATTTAGTGATCTATTTTTAGCAGTTGGAGGTTACATGCAAAGTTGTTTTAGAAGTTTCCCTCCAAGTGTCGCTTTTTCCTAGATTTTTGGTATGCACGTCATGAGCCAAAACTTATTTTATTAGATGTATCAGAGCTCATTCTTTCACATCGATCTTGGATCTCTAACATCCCACAACACATTCAAGACTCTTCGACACATCCGGCTCAACTATTCATGGGTAATGGCCTCAACTTGTCTTTTTCATAATTTCTGTCACATTTTGTGTATTCTCTTATGTGAGTGTTGTTTTCTTGATTTCTTTGAATGCTTGCTGTCATTTACATGTATACTAGCTTGTCCTAGCTCTGTTTTAGTTTTAGTTTCTATCTCACTATTTTCGCATGCATGAAATTGTTTTGCACGAATGTTCACCGAACTGGCGAATCGCTTCACCTACATGCATGTTGATATGTTTGTTGAATCTTTCATTCATGTTTTGCATGCACTGTCAATCACTTCTTCTTTCACTTAGTGTCACCATGCATTCACTGTCTTATTTTCTTTCAGTTTCCCGTCAGCGAGTTGGGCCAACCTTGGCCTAGACACTACCTTCATTGAGATTGCATTGCACAATCTGGGCAAGGACGGCTCTGCCTTCCTTTCCAGAAATGTGAATCTCTTCCTAGCACTACCCTCTAGGAATTTTTTGTGCATTTATGAGGGGTAGTGACTACCGGCCTAGAAAATTACGCAATGCAGTCCCTGAGCCTGCAGTCACTCTGAGCTCAATTTGCGCATTGCGCAATCCCAACAGCCAACAACTAGTCTGGAATGAACATTTCACAACTCCAATAGCTAGTTCTACCTCTCAGATAGTCCAGACTGCCTTTTGTGTAGTTTTGGTAGCTAGTCACCCAGCCTCCCAAAAGAAATTGCGCAATCTTGCCCATCAGTTTCCCAGGTATGTGCTGTATCATTCCCTGAATTTTCTTTGTTTCCATTGACATATTTCTTGCCATGCATATTGCTTGTCTCCAGATATTTTAGGTTTTCATCTGTCTCAATGGATTCCAAGAGAACAGGATCACAGGACACTGATGGATATGCAGCTGTAGTAGCAGTTGAGCAAGTGTCCTCTAGTCTGACGATCAATGAAGATACAAAGTTGTATCTAGACAAGGACACCAAACTGAAATGGCAAGAAGTGAATGAAACATTTGCAGGAACTTTTGGGGAACACCTCAAAGACTATACAGTGTACGTGAACATTCACAGGTCTAGATTGTACTAGGTTGCATGCAGATATCCCGTGTTCACATGCACGGACACAATACAATGGATCGTCTCTCATAGTGATCCCAAGGTGATCACCTTGATCAGTGTCAGTGGGACAAAGCTTGCAACCTTTTGGGAATGAGATTATGATGAGATGTATTAGATGTCAGAGCCCGTGACTGTCATGGAGACTCCATTTAGATTACCCAACAACAATGCTAACTCCAAACACATTATGAAGAATTGGGTAAAGGAGCCAGCTCAATTCAGGTTAACACCCAATTAGATCTACAAGACAAATATACTGAGTGTTAGAGTCGGTCTGGTCAGTCCTCCGTCAGAGATCAAAAATCTTTATGCATTTCATTTTTAGGTGTCCCGCTCCATTCACTCAGTTGCATTCCGCTAGGGGCATGCCATGATCTGATGGAGAAGGTCATGCTAGTCATTTCCCCTCATATCTGGCTCCTGCTGGCTTAGGTCTTTTGTCAATAATCACCAAAGTCAATGACAGTCAAGGTCTGGTCCTTTAATGGACAAAGGTCATTTTCGGTCATTAGTTCTAGGGATTAAATCAATTTGGTCTTTAAATATGTCCAGTAAAGCCATGTAGGCCAGAGTGATGCCCTTGCAAAGTAATGATTCACAAAGTTTCATCGTCATATTGATAAACTTCGACTGTTCTTCAAAACTCTATTTGGAAGAAAACTCAAACAGTGTTATTGGTGACAAAATTTTCAAAAAGGTCTTTAGTTGATTTCTTCAAGTGTAGTCATGGTTTCCGTGGCCAAATTTCCTGTCAAGCAATCCCTGCAAAGAGTGCCGAAAATTTCATCACTTGAGCCAAAATTCAGAGGAAAAGTGAAAATCAGGGTTGTTTTAAAGTCAGTGAAAAAGTGTCAAACATAAACATTAGAAAATGGGTTTTTTGAAAAAGCAAAAATGTAACCCATCACTTTCAAATCTTTATATACAAACTCCCACCATAATCCAAGTCATTGTGCAATCAAATGCAGAAGGAAAGCATTGCAAAGTCGTGGGTGTGCAAGCGCATAATCTGGAGCAGTTTGGAGGCCATTACAGGTGTGTGGCGCATATAGGTAGGGGTGCGGTGCACACACAGGGTGCGACACACACAGAGCCTGCTCACAGTGCAAATTCTTAATTGGCGCGGTGCACACCCAGAGCGCGGCGCACTGGGTTTTGCACGCGGCGCACAGAGACAAAGCGCCCAGAATTTGACAAACTCCCTCAATTTTTTTTTTGAAGCACATAAATTGCAAGGTAGGCTCCATAAACTCACTTGTGCATCAAATTTGATAAATATATGGTGGTTTATTGCCTACGATTAAATGCAAAAAATTTCATAAAGTTAACCACAAGAAGACACCAAAAAACCATTTTGCTAGGGTTGTGCAATTGTGTTGTTGCTGCCAAGGCTTTATTTTCCCTACCTTACCCCTGTTCCTTATTCCCCTATGCCATTTTTCCTATTATCACTACCCTAACACTACCAAACTCATATTCCCTTTCCCTTCCTCCTATTTCTCAATTAAAACCCCAAACCCTAACCTGTCAAAATACCCAAAACCTCTACATATCCCTAAACAAAATTCTCCCTATAACCCCTATTCCCATTACATTACTCCCCTCCTAATACTCCCTTTGTTTCATTGTTCCCCTTGGCCGCAAATATCACAAACAACACCCAACTTCACCATCATCAAAGGGGCAGCCTAAATACAGTTTATAAACAGCAGTCATGGCATCTGAGGGTTCATCAGAGTATGAGGTGGAAACTCACAATGATACAGATTCAGGAGAATAGGCCCCCAGGAGACATCACAGGAGCGGCAAACATGTTAGGGATGATCCAAAAACCCTCACTGAGTTGCAGGCATGCCCTCTTGCTATGTCATGTTTCCAGCACCTAGCATGTTTTGAATTTTGTCAAAGGGTGGCAAATGTCAGAGTTCATCATGAGTTGGCTCGTCTGTTTGTGCTTCACCTACCTGGAGGTCAATCTATCTTGGCCGGGGTCACCTTCACATTGACACCTGAAACTATCTCAGTGGCAATAGGCATACCAAATGTTGGAGAAAAGTAGCATAAGAAGAAGAAGGTGGATAGGCATCATTATGAGCCTTACATTAAGGCCAGTTGTTTGAGGCATCTCATAAGAGTCTTCCCATTCAAATATTTGAAAGATGAGTATGCTCCGCTCATGAAATTGATCATGAAGTACTTCAATTGTGAGGGGAGGTTTTCTCGCCTGTATGCCTATCACATCAGGTTTCTCATGCACTTTACCAGGGTACGGATGATGAACCTCCCATTTTTCATTTGTGGGAACATAGAGAGGATGAAAAATTTCATGCATCATAAGACCCCTCAGCAGCAGCTCAACAGTGTTTATCACTTTGCTCTTATCCGGATTTTGGTGGATCATCAGTTGGGATTGCAGGGCATTTCTTGGGAGGACTTCATCTCCCGTGAATTCTTCAACGCTCCACTGGTAGTATCAGAGGTAGCGCATGAGATAGGTGGTCCTTCACATCATTATGAGTGCCATGAGACTTCTACTATGCCAGTATTCATCACCTATCAGAGAGGCAGTAGACATTTGTTTGCGGCGGCGAAGCGAGTGTTATCTCCACCCCGGGTGGAAGGGGCCTCACTTCCTACATTGACGACACAGGAACAGAACAGAGGTAAGGAGCCAATGCATGATGAGGGGCCTTCAAGTGAGCCATCAGGTGAGTGAGAGACAGAATTCGTTCTCCTTCATGATGATGATACAGAACCGACAAATGCAAAGCTTAGAGAGATCATCCAGGAGCAGCAATCAGTGATTGAGGCCTTATCCCTTGACTTGGAGAGGGCTAAGTGGAACATGAAGTACCTGGAGCAGAGAAACAAATAGATAGAGGATTAGCGGGTGATCATGGAGCTACAAAACATTCGAGAGCATTGCCAATCTGCACAAAGAAGAAGAGTTGAGCTCACATCATTGGAGCAAGAGATCAATGAGGACCGGGAGGCCCATCTCAAGAGCATTAACATGCACTTGGAGAGGCTTCTGGACAAAGCCAACAAGGACCATGCCTTGCTGAGGCACATGGCTTATCATTACAGGACACGAAATATGAGTGCAAAGGCCCGGATAAGGAGCTTGAAGGCAAAATTGAGCAAAGCAACAAAAGAGGCAAAAGAGCAAGATCGGCTTTGAATATTGGTTGAGGCTTCTTTGGCACAGCATAGCACCCCATAGAGAACCTCCAGCCTAAATTTCAAGGAATTTGGGGAAATTTTGGTCACATGACAAATTTTTGGGCAAAACACAGGTTTTTTCTCCCTGTGGCGCGGCGCTAAACATTGGGAGCTCCAAATAAAGAATGGTTTGGATTTTTGGATTCAACATGAAAAATCATGACTATTGGTGCTTGGAAAAGAAATTTGGGCAAGATCTGAGTCTCCAGGAGGTCAAAAACACCCAAAAAATGACCTCTTTGCCCCTATTTCGACACACAGGAAGCAATCTTGGGAGAATGAAGATTTGGAGGGGAAAATGAGCACAAAATTTAGAAATTCCAGTTGGGTTAGAAAGTAGACAGGACATGCTTTCCAACAAGAACACTTGGGCACATTTTTGACACCTTCAAGTGCCTCAAATCAGGCTCCAAAGTAGCGTGGCGCACAAAGAAAATGGCACGGTGCACATAGGAAAAATTGCCAAATTTGCTTCCGTTTCGCGAAATTTTGATTCGCGAAGTGGACCCGCTCATCTACATTTCAGGTTTTTTTGGCACCTAAGGTGGCATTTAAAGTATTTTCTCTCCATATTGGCTTCTATCCAAGTGGCGAAGGAAGGCAAACGGTCACCCAAGCCATTTGTCATGTTTGTAACACTGCACCTGTAGCTGATGGTTGTCTCTTCATCTCCATTTTGTAATGATTTGAGTAACTCCCAAACCCTTGGGTGTTCTATCTCTTCATGTCACATTCTATATATTGTATGCAAACCATTTGCAAAGGGTTGGTTGGCATGTAACTTCTGGGAGACTATGGGAAAGAAACTTTGTTTCTTCACTGTATATTTTGACAGAGAATTAATGAAAGGCAGTGGCTCTGTTTCATGAGATTCATGTGGTTGTGAGTGTAGCAAATGTGTCTCTTATGTTTTCATATGTATTTCGTTATGTTTCATAATTCAATTCATGTTCATTTCCAGTGAACTTTTCTGAGTTAGATAAGGTAGAATTCAATTTTATTGCTCTTCCTGAGGGAAAATTTCATGTTCAGTGTTCTTCTTCTGTTGAAAAGGATTCATGTTCCTATGCCCTTTCCACTCTCCTAAAAAATATCTCCATTCCGCATTATTTCAAACTAAATTGCTACACTTTCCGACTGCCTTGCCTCACGAAGTAATCTGTGCCTGCGTATTACATTCTCTGTTATTTGCTAACCGTTGGTCCCATACCATCCCAGAAGCTTAGTCATTCATAAAAATTGTTTCTTGTATCCCTATTCACTTACTAGCCTAAGATCAATACTTCACTGTAAGTCATCTCAGATCATTTTTTGCTTATCTATTCACTGAGCGTGACTCGGAGACAACCCTCTCCTGTTCTGGTAGGGCTAGCTACCAGACTGAGCGTGGTTTGTGGTTACCCTGAATTTTGCCTTCCTTCAGCCTAAGGCAGATTTAGGTGCTAACAATGAGGAAGGCGTACTAATACTTGATCATATTTTCTTTTCAATTGTATGGCCAAGCAAGCTCAGAAATCTTTCCATAGAGTTGGGTGGTTGCACTAGACCAATTGGCTAGAGAAGGAAGACCATGTAGCTTGTTTGGCATACTGGCTCATCAGCTGAAGGAGCAAGTAACAAAGGCTCAACAGTCACCCAGAGGTATGCATGCAGAGATTTACATGTCCGCCTACATCCTAGATGCAGTCTGTGCCCAACAGGAGCTCTCAGGCTTGGAGTGGGCATGGTCACTGACGGAGACTGCTATGAACACATATTTCAAGTTGTTGTCCAAATGCAACTTCAAAGGAGTAATCACATGGCTATCCAATCATTTTTTCACCCTTGTGTACAAGATGTTATTTGAACATGATCCATCTTGCATGTCAAAGGAAGAAATGGAGACATTGATAGGCATTTCATATTGGTATGCCTCACCATCCGACAATTACATCCGAATGTTTAGTGTGGAGAAGCCTCTGCATGTACTACCAAAGTTTTCCTTGGACGTACTTGTCATGCAGGAAGTAGCATATCACATCTCAACAAGATTGACTGTTAACACTCAGGTTGTCCCTTGGCTCCTTAAGGGATACGGTCCGAGGTAACCACTAACCAATCTTTGGGCTGCAGGTCCTAGCCTACCTGCAGTCAGAGAGGGCTCTCTCTTTAAAATTTAGCTTTGTTTTGGGTTGATTTTAGGCTAGTTATGGTGTACATGGGTTTTTTTATTTATTTTGGTGGGAAGGATGATGTTTTCAAGCAGAGTTGGGATGTATAGGGTAAGAATTTCAAACCATTGGGCATGGAGTCATGGATTAGGGCTTGCTGTTGCGTTTTCTTGGTCACAAGAGGAATACAGAGCAGGATAGTTACACAGAGAACAATATCAGCCTGGAATAAAGATGGAATGAAGGTCAGAGATGAAAGGAAACTAAGAATCTTTCATCTAGCTGATAGAGTGAGGGTGAATGAAAGTTTATCTAGGAGCAGTCAAGAATTCCTAAATAACAGTCATATGTGAAAGAAACTGTGTAAACATGATCATTTAAGTATGCATATTCACAAACATTTATGAAGAAAACATATAGGAATAACAAGAACTGAGCATAGAGTTCAGTCAAGCAAAGCCTAAGCTATTCTTCTTTCTTGCTATTTAGATGGTAATACAATAGTGGCATAAACATATATTAAATAGTAAACAGAGGTAAGAAAACACTTATTGAGTCATGTAGTAGCACAGGAATTCCGCAATCACTCTTCAGCCATTAATTAACACAATAGATAGTTCTTCATCCAAACATTCCAGCAATCTTTGATTATAGAAGCTTTCAAAATAATACAACGCAAGTCTGGAGAGAAATTCTCAACCAACCAACACCAAATATGTTCTGTGGGGAGGTATATATACAAAAACAAGATACAAAAATATCTATATGATGAGTTAATAGCTCATAACTTCTTCACCAACTCTTAAGGGATAGTAGCTGAAAGAGTAAATGATGTAGTAAACATGAATATAATAGTTGTTCATTTTGTCAAAGAAAATTGACTTTTGAGTCCAATTGAGTCGGCTGGGCTGCGCTTTTAAAATCTGCGGTCTTTTGGGCTTGTCGTCCCATCTCTTTGCTTTGTCACTACTCCAACCTGCTCTGCCTATTCCTTAACCGCTTTGTCCGGTGCTTTCGTGCCTCATTTTGCTGACTCATAGCTGACCGAGATTTGAAATAATAAAAAGGGGCAAAACTGAAATTACCTGGGCAAAATGGCCAGCATTGCCTGCCACCAATCCTCGGGAGGTAACTGATGCTTTTGTATTTTGATGAGTGTTTCATCAGCCTCTGTATACCTATAATAGTTGGGTGGCATCTCAAACAAATGATTAATTTCATGTTCAATAAAAAATAAGTTTTCCAACTTATCATAGAGATTCTGCCCAGAAGGTGGCCCCGCCTCTGCTGTAGAGCTTGAGGATGCAGTAAGTTGATTTGTGACATAGTTGTTCACTCTGGTGGCATATTTCTCACGTGTTAACAGTCTTCCAGTACTGGTCAGCAAGCTGGGAAAACCTTTGCTTTGTAATGCTGCAAGTTTCAACTTAAAATCATCTATGTCCCTTTGCATCTCTTGACACTTTCTTTCCAGTGTCTGTACAAAACCTCTCAAAGTCAGCACCTTCTTTGCTGTGAGTATGGCCTCCGTCCTATTCATAATTTGCATTGCTGCTAGCTCTTCCTTAGTTTGATGGTTCAAAAAATTAATCATTCTATTGGCCTGTTCAGGAATGGTTCCCAATGCTGCTTTAGCTCTCTGATTTTCAAACTGAGCTAGGCCAATTAAATCCATTCGTTCATTTATGGCCTGAATTGACCACCACTGGTCAGTGATTGATTGATTAATCTTGGCCCACCGAATCCTCTTTATTTCAGCTAGTGTCTTGTCCAAAGTTAGCTCCTCCTCCAAGGCCTTTATTTTGTCACTTAAGGCCTTAATTTCCCTTGTTTTTTCTACCACTGTCATTTTGGACTTATCATATTTTCCTTCTAGGTTGGCCAACTTTTCCTTGGCCTCTTTTATCTCTGTTGCCTAAAGCTATAGTTCCTTGACAGCTTTGGTCAATTCATCCATGCTCATGCTAGACTTAGGAGTTGTTTTTTTTGCCGTTGTAGCATCTGTAGCTGTTGTAGTTGCTGGAATAATAGGAGGGGTCATTGCTGCTTGTGTAGGAGGAACAATAACAACAATTGGAACTATTTGAGGTGGCTAGGAGGTCGACTCTCCCTGCTTGCCTTGTAGTGCTTTCTCCAACTCTCCCTCCATCTCAATTATTCTCTGGTTCATTTGCATCAGCAGGTCCATTGTATCTTCAGCTTCTTTCTCTTGAACCAGTTGTCCTGTTTGTGGGTGCATAGTCGAGGTGAGCCTCATTTTCTTTTTTAGAGCAGCAATATCATCCTCCTTTTTCTTCATTAGGGCCTTGATGGCTTTGGGATTCTTAGGATCATGCCCTAGGTCCACAATAATGTCCTCCAATGTTTTAATTCTGTTGTCTTTGGTTATGGAGGACATTCTTTCCAAATCAAGCTGAGTATTTGTATTCTTTAAAGATTCCTTCAACTCATGAGCCAGCGTGGCCTTATCTGCCAAGGTGGCATAGACCATTTCCCCTGTTTTCTTATGTAACTCTATTTGATCCATGGGGTGAATGTCCTTGGCCAGGACCTCTAATCTTGTCTTGACATAGTCTGCAGCTGACTGTGGCTGCTGAACCTTGGGCTTGAAGTGGGTGAGAATCATCCTTTATTCTTTAATTTCATATTCTGCCATCAACCTTTCCTGCTTGGCAGGTGTTGCCTTAAGAAATTGGTCATACAATTGTACTCTTAATAGCTCATTTTGAGCCTTAATTTCTTTAAAGGTGGCTTTGATGCTAGCTGGCCTCTTACTTTGCTGTGTAGAGGAAGACACCTCCATGTCATGCTATCTATCTTGCTCTTGTTGGAAAGAGCTTGTAGGTGTTTTTTGACTTCCTTCTCTGTCTCTCCTTGGACTTCCAAGGATTTCCTCGCTGACTTCCTCCTCAATTGGAGAGTCAACCTTTTGCCTCTTGGCTTCGGGCTGCTATGTAGAGCCACTAGCAGGTGTGGAGTCTTCTCGGTCTCGTTCTCTGCCTCTTTCTTCATGGGCAGGAGTCTGTAGAGTAGGCACTTGTGGTGCCTCTGTTTGCTATGGAGGAGCCTGTCCTTGAGATTGTTCCATTGAAGTGGCAGGCTGTTCTGTGACCATTCCTCATTCTGTATCCATTGGTTATTTTCCTTTAGCTGTACCTGTTGCTGATGTAGATGCTCCTTGGGTAGCTTGTGAGGCAGCAGCAGTGGATGTGCCTTCTTCGACTTGGTGCGGCAGTTTGAAAGTTACCTGGTCAGCAGCATCCAAGTCAAGAGTTTTTTCTAAATCTTTGACATTTCTCTCCATAATTTCTTCTTGGGTCAATTCCTCAACTAATGTGTCTTGCAGCCACTCATCTTGGTTGGCATATTGTTCAATTTGTGGAAATTTACAATGGTCATAGGCCAGCAGCCTGTATTTAACTCTTCTGGCACTGATAAAACCCTCCGGGTCATAAGGGACCCACCAGAAGCTCCTCTTTAACTTATATTTGTCCCTCAGTATTTGATCGGCATCTTGCCAACCTTCTTTCTTGTTCATAACGAAGGGGCCTAGATGGTCTTTGAATTTCAGATGAGCTTTCTTCTTGGCACTATGAAAATGAGTAAGATCAGAATTGATGAGCTGCCTATAGTACTCCAATGCAAACAGTCTCATTGGTACATATCTTGGGAGCCTGTAAGGACAGAGCTCACAGCCATAGATTCTAATGACAGTGTGATTTTGGTAGAGATACCAATCACCTATTTTGTAACTCTTGGACAGCTACAAGGTCTTCTGTATGTCATATGACAATCTAGGAGGAGGGGACCTTTTTAGGAGACAAGAGACTGGGTATACAAACTGGTCAATGAACTCACAGTAGGAAAATGGAGAGTTTTGAACCTCATGGAAAACTGATGACCAAAAGATGACAGACCTTCTTTCCCCCTTAGAATCCAACTTTTTAATGGGGCATTGGAAGCATTCAGACTGGTAATACATGAACAAATGATAGATATATGATGAATATTTAAAGACTCCCTCCCTGTCCAGCTTCACTAGCTGGTCATGTATTTTGTTGGCTATGAACTTGGCATAATTATACTTGACAGCAGGGGGCTGTCCTTGGCTGTATTGTTATAGACATTTTTGGGCACTACAACCCCAAGCAAGAAATGTCCATAAACCAAGGGCTCCTAAGTCCCTAAAAGTGTTGTTCTAACCCCTAAAGGAACATGGTCATCTGATTACAACTTCTCCCAGAAGTTCTCCATGAAAAACTGCTCAGAACTGGTCAAAATAGGATCATTTCAGCTGCTCCATAGGCAAAGTGTGTTGCATCTGACCTAAATACACTATGTGGGTGCGTTGCATTTCAAAAATCCCTTCTATGGGGTGCGATGGGCAAAAAGTGACAAATGGCAGTGTCATTCTGCGAGGTGGAGAGGCATGGAATCTTCCAGAAACTTCTCTTGTGACACTTGCCTCTCTGAATTCGACCAAGGATGAGTAAGAGATCATCAATCTCCGAGTGGAAGCAAGAACTATCAGAGGGAAGACACTAATCAAATCACAAGCTGACTCATCTCCCTTACAGATATCTATATATAGATCCCTCATCCCAGAGATCCAGGGGCTGGAATTTTGCATATTGTAAGGAATTGCTGTTGGTTTCTTGAGACAACATCAGATTGTTGGGTGATCTAAGCTTTGTATGAGGTGAAGAGGGGATTCCTTGCTGAGAGGATGATGTTGGGTCAGAACAACTGGTTGTAACTCCCTTGGCTCTTTCTTGTTTATTAATAAAAGCTATTCAAGTTTTCCTCCATACTCTTGTGTCATTTATATTTTATGCATTTGTATGGTCAATTTACATCTGATCCTAGATTGTTTATGATTATAGATCCATGTTCTTGTATAGTGCTATGCTACTGTGATCTTACAGGTACTCTGTGAAGCTGGACGTACAAGGGAGAAAGTAGCGAAAGACTATCAAGAGAGAGAGGAATCGAACTAGGAGATTAGCGCAAGACAGAGGTTGGTCTTCTTTGTTCTTCTCTCATCTATATTTCATAAAGGAAAAATGAAAGTAGCTTTACTTTGTTTGTTTCTAAGGTAGCTATCACACCTTAGTGGGATAAGAAGTTCTGTGTAGACACTTTTCCCTGTAACAAAATGGCGACTCCGCTGGGGACGAATTAGTTTGTTTATTTATCTTCCTTGTTGTCTATTTTATAAACTTACAGACGGAGCCTGAAGTCGAGCCAGGTAGCTTTCGAACTGCATTTTCTATGCAAATGCAAAGTAGATAAATGCCGCTTCAGTCAATCTCCAGGATTTGTTTATAAATTAAACAACGGATTTACAAACTCTCTGATTTCCCCTTGTGGTAGCTCTTAGAACCTCCTTAGATCTACCCCTGATTGTTGCGTTACTGATTACCATTTGCTCGGCCAAAACCCATGAACTAAACTGCAAACTGTGACCCGGAACCCAAGCAAAGTCTCGTCTTTGGCCCAGCACAGGTAGTGTTCTGAGAATCTGAAATTCAGCGCACTTCCCGAGTGTAGTAGGTGCGCTGCATTTCAAATTCCCTGTGTTACAGGTGCGCTGATCAGACTAGGCATTGTTCGGTTTTGGTTTCTGTGATTCATTCTTTCCAGTTCTATTCATAAATTTTGCTGCCTCTAGTCAGTATATCTCTGTTTGAAACCCATTTTCCTTGTTGTTATTCCACCTCCGTTGTACAAAAGAACTGTAAATTTTTTTGTGTATTTGTTGAGTCATTTCAGTTCTCCTTTGCAAAAAGTAACGTAGTCGTACTGTCGTCCTTTGATTTGAAAGTGTCGCAAGTGTCATTTTCAGTCATAGGAAAGAGTTTGGTTGCTATTGATAGTCGATTATCCTGTTACTATTGTATTTGGTCTGAATTCATAGTTTTTCTAGTGTCAAAAACAGGTATTCATTTCCAAATCGTAAAATGTTGTGATTGTCTCCATTTTTTATTTTGAAAAGAAACTTGTTAATAATTGTCGCTTGAAAAGTAATTCAGATTTGTGCATCAACTTTCTTTTTACCATTCACATACTAAGAAAGCTGAAAACAAATACATGCATGTGCATTTGCATTTAGACTGTTTGATTGGTTTGATTTAGGATGATGCATTTAGAGTGTGCTCTTTGCTCTTTGTGAAAGAATATTGTCTCTCTTTCCTTAGTAGCTAGGATTTTCATTGCACAAAGAAGATAAAAGACTGTTTATCATCTTAGATTGCATTTTAGGAATTATACATCTACATCTTGCGGTGAACCTGAAAGGCAAATTTCTTAAACAAGATCAACTATAAAATAAATTTAATGAATCTAACAACGCTTTGGAACCTAACGCACAACATTTAGAAGTCTAGGCTAGAGACGTATTCCAGCATCGTAAAGCCTGGTAACTGTTGTTCTCACTGATGGTTGGGTGATTCCTCCAATTTGAGACGATAAGTGCCAGTACGGACTTGTGCTCCCACGTACCGTCGAGTATATTTTGGGAGACCACAATAGGCTTAATCCTTTATCCATAGGAAGCTGTGTCTGCCGCCCTATCGATTGCAATGCACTGAACACAGCATTCGGGAAGATTGACTGCTGTACTGTAAAAAGTGTTCTGCAGTTTTGCGATTGGTTTGGTAATCCCTCTACCTAGATTTCCAGAGCAGACCCTTTCGTTCCTTTTTAGACTCCTTAACGGAAAAGGTCCATCTGAGCACTTGTCACTTCAGGCTCATTAAAAATCGAAGGCGACTAGAGTCATCTTTTGTTTTTTCTCGACTCTTAAAAATTGAAAAAAGAAGTTGTGTCAAAGCGTCTAAAATTTATTTTAAATGGAATAATCATCACCCTTTCCTATGTTGATCTTAGGTTGAGAAAGTGGAACCCACCAACCAAGGAATTCCCCTTGGAGGAAATCCTAGTCCCTTCTCCTCTTGGGGAGATGTTGGTGCACCCCATATGGCCACATTGTCGCTTCCAGGATTGACAATCGGCTTGTCCGTATGGCTCTTATCAATCTCTGTCATTCAGAACACCGCAATTCCTGAACAATTGAGTCAGCAACTAGACGAATCCAGAGTTACCCACCAACCTTCTACTTCCTCCAATTCTTCCTCTCCTCCTTCTTCTTCGCTTGATGGGGTTGGTAAAGCCAAAAATCAAGTACCTGAGAAGAAGAAGGAAAAGAAGAAGAAAGAGAAGAAGAAGAAGGAGCCGAAAGTGAAAGGGGGCAACCAAGCGTCGTCTAGTGAAAATCCACACACTGCACCGATCAGGCCTAAATCGCCATTTGTCATTTGCAAAGGAGACCACTATCATAGAGATTGTCCTTGCATCCCTCGGATCTTAAGGGATTGGTCTCCTCGTTTGCACAACCCGGTGTCGTGAACCTCTGATGATCATGTTGAAAACACACCGTCGATTAGTGAAAGTGAAGCCCCATGACAAAAAGGAAAATATAGATTTCCTTGTAAACTGTGCGAAGGCGATCATGCCGTCCACCATTGTCCCTTCTTAGACAAGGCTAAAAGAGTTTTGGACGATCGTCCGATTTCACCGTTACGACTTCCTCCTGGATATAAAAAACTCTTGCCGAGTCCGTCACTAGTTGAAAATCCGGCTGACCTAGTCAGGTGGTTGGCTGACACATCTATCATTGAAGACAAACCATCTGAACCCATACCAGACGAAATTCAAAAGGTCGAGGCGGCAGTTGACCCGGTCTTGCCTTCAGAGGTTCCATCTTCAGATGATACAGTCACAGAAGAGAATAAGGATGACACTGTCCAAATTATTTTCGTAAGCACAGACTTCGATGAACATGGGGGAAATTTACCCATTCCTTTACCGCAGGAAGGAAGTTCTTCAGAGTCGTACTCGGCCGTCTATTCGGTCCCACCTCCAAGCAACCTAGTTGTCTCCTTTGACTGGAATCAACTAGGCAGACCCCGTTTACCGGCTAGTGTACCATTTCGAATTATTACTCAAATATATAGAATGGTTATGGCTGGTACCATCATAGATGAAGGGGCTTCTGTGAGTATCCTTTCCACGACTGCTTGGAAAGCGCTTGGTTCGCCATCACTTTTGCCTGAGATGAGAAATCTAATAGGCTTTGACAAAGGAACCAGTTGACCGTTAGGGATCCTTCCCAATGTGCCCATAACATTGAGAGGGAAGACCATTCACATGAACGTAATGGTAGTTCAAGGACCCCTGGATTATAATCTACTCCTTGGACGAGACTATATTTATTGCATGGGAGCCATTGTCTCATCACTCTTTAGAGTAATGTGTTTTCCGCACGAAGGAAGAGTGGTCAAGCTCGTAGACCAGCTTTCATTTCCTGGATCACACAGAGCAAATAGTCATATACCATCCCTAAATGGTCTTTTCACACAAGGAATGTCTCATCAATCTCCAGTCCGTCCGCCTGATGAGCGCGAGTGATTCAGGGGACATGACTGAAACCCAGGGGGAATGCACCCTGGTCTGCTTCGTCAGGAAAACTTCGGGTATAGGGTAGGTTTTCGTGAAAGATATATGACTGGTCTGTACTCCCGTCCGCGATTGGAAGAGGGGGTTAGACTGGAATAAGATTCTCTCGTCAAAGTTATGTGAGTGGATTGTCTCACCTTTGTCTATTTCGGTAGACATCGCCGGAGAAGTGTTTTGTTTGCGCTGTGAATAAAACAATCTTTGGTAACCTGAAAGAGGTAGACCTTTCCTGATAAAACAAATGTTTTGTTGGAGGTTTGAAAGGTGACCTTGAAACTTTGTTTTATACTTGGGGGCATGCAAACCTTTTGGTGTGCAAGCGAAGAGTGACTATTTATTTTTTTAAATTTGTAGGTCCTCTAACCCTTTAAACTCGTAGGATTGGTCATTTCCTAACTTGCATAAAGAAAGGATGTGGGGAAAAACTCTAAAAATTACCATTTTCATATATGAGACATTCTTATTATACGACTGGATTAATCGAGCAATTTTAGCGCATAGTTCAAGCTCGTTAAAAAATAAACATAAGCCATGAGCAAATGTTTCCCCCCGCGTTCAAGCTCATTAAAAAATGAACTATTTCCCGGTAAATAACCATCGTGAATGTAGTACTTTAGCCTTTAAAAGCCTTGGTCGTGTTCTCATCATCACCTCCACTCTGTATTGGCCGATCATTCACCTCCATTTGATTGTTTACCCCTTTTGAGGAACAGCCGCGCAGAGTGATCTCACTAGCCATCCTTGTAACACTGCCGTGATTGGAAAATTCCAAACCTTACCTGGAATCAGCTGCTACCCAATTTTATCACTCGTTCCTCAAAAGACGAGTCTCCTTTAAGCTCTTTTCAACTGACTCGTAAAATATGAAAATATTGCCGAGCCATTGGCCTCTCCAGCTCGTTAAAGGGACAGGAAGTGCTATCCCTCCTTTATATTTTAATCTTTTTGGACCTGAGGGATTATTACACAAAAATATCGAGCGCTTGTTTTGTTCGGCTTGTTAAAAGTATCAAAAATTCATCCCTTCTGTATTGTTTTATACTTTTTTGGACTTAAGGGATTAGATGACGAAAAAGGAATTTTGGAGTTTCCTTTACGTTCCTTTTCAGACTCTCTAAAATTGAAAAGGACCGAGTTATCTTTGTTGTTAAACTCGTAAAACTTAATAGCGACAAACTTGTCCATAGCAGACAAGAACGAGTTTCACTATCGCTAGGCTCGTTAAAACATAGCGATGGGTTTGCCCAAAGGGAAAATTATAGAACAAGCATATGTTATCCTCCTCAAGCTTGACAAAAATAAATAGGTACTGGTCAGCAATGACTGGGGAAAAATTGGGAAGAAAACTTGAAGAAACTTTGTTGGTAGCAAGTCGCTCTTGAACATGACACTTTCACTCCGCATCCAAGTCGAGTTGGGTTTTTCCATTCACTGGTCACATCACCATGGTCCCATCACACCATCCACATTTGGGGTTAATGCTACCAATCCATCACGTCAGTGTCGCCGATATGTTCAAGAGAAGTCATTCAGAGAATTCACCTGTGTCTCACCTGCTGCAATACATTTACGCTCCATTCTTTCATGACTACCACCCTGAACCTTATATCACCAGATCGTTTTCACCTCCATTAAAATCATTTGCTCCATTCTGTGTCATTGATGTGGGATTCATTAAGGCCCTCCTATGATGGATCGCTTCTTGTCGACATCAGCTCATTATCCAAGAAGTCGATCTAGGAACACCCCGTTCAGTACTTTGAAGCTTGCATGCCTCAATGGCAAGTTTCTCACTTCCGGCGACAGGTTTACATCAATGGCCTTCGACCGAAAGATTTTGCGTGGTGTTCGATGCCAAGTCCTTTATTCACACCACGTGAATTGTACTGCAATACCTTGAGGGTCATTATCATTATCGGTTATTCCTCTCGCGCCTGTTAGCAGCTTACATCATTGGCTAGTAATCAGGCGATGTCTTTCCATGTTCGACTCTAGAACATCTCTCACATGGATAGACTTGTACTTTGAGTGAAGATCAAACGAGATTGAAGACCCCGGATCTAGTTTCGTCCATCCGGGCTGCGATATATATTTAGGGAAATAAAGACATCAAATGTAGATCATTTCTGCACAGATAATCATCCAATCAAAGGGATGATGGCTCTACCAGAATCATCAGTCTACACTCAGACGATTGTCTGTCCTATGTACATGAAAATGAATTTATAAAGCTCAGCATGGGAATGCCTGCCTCAGCTAGATCATGAAAATTTATGAAGATAATGTATTGTATTGTATCTTATTACAAGTCTCCTCTCAGCTTGAAAGAACTTCGGATCCTCATAATAAAGCATTTCACACGACATCAAAAGATTAATGACCTCATGCTTTAGGGGGCAACTCTTATAGACATTTTTGGGCACTACAACCCCAAGCATGAAATGTCCATAAACCAAGGGCTCCTAAGTCCCTAAAAGTGTTGTTCTAACCCCTAAAGGAACAAGGTCAACTGATTACAGCTTCTCCAAGAAGTTCTCCATGAAAAACTGCTCAGAACTGGTCAAAACAGGATAATTTCAGTTGCTCCATAGGCAAAGTGCGTTGCATCTCACCTAAATACACTGTGTGGGTGCATTGCATTTCAAAAAGCCCTTCTATGGGGTGCGATGGGCAAGAAGTGACAAATGGCAGTGTCATTCCGCGAGGTGGAGAGGCATGGAATCTTCCAGAAACTTCTCCTGTGACACTTGCCTCTCTGAATTCGACCAAGGATGAGTAAGAGATCATCAATCTCCAAGTGGAAGCAAGAACTATCAGAGGGAAGACACTAATCAAATCACAAGCTGACTCATCTCCTTTACAAATATCTATATATGGATCCCTCATCCCAGAGATCCAGGGGCTGGAATTTTGCATATTGTAAGGAATAGCTGTTGGTTTCTTGAGACAACATTAGATTGTTGGGTGATCTAAGCTTTGTATGAGGTGAAGAGGGGCTTCCTTGCTGAGAGGATGATGCTGGGTCAGAACAACTGGTTGTAACTCCCTTGGCTCTTTCTTGTTTATCAATAAAAGCTATTCACGTTTTCCTCCATACTCTTGTGTCATTTATATTTTATGCATTTGTATGGTCAATTTACATCTGATCCTAGATTGTTTATGATTATAGATCCATGTTCTTGTATAGTGCTATGCTACTGTGATCTTACAGGTACTCTGTGAAGCTGGACGTACCAGGGAGCAAGTAGCGAAAGACTATCAAGAGAGAGAGGAATCGAACTAGGAGATTAGCGCAAGACAGAGGTTGGTCTTCTTTGTTCTTCTCTCATCTATATTTCATAAAGGAAAAACGAAAGTAGCTTTACTTTGTTTGTTTCTAAGGTAGCTATCACACCTTAGTGGGATAAGCAGTTCTGTGTAAACACTTTTCCCTGTAACATGTATGCAGACATCAGAACCAACACTATTTCATCAATGTGCTCACTTGTTTTAAAACCCAGCACAGAGGAAATCATATCTATAAGCAGCTTGCCCACCTCATTGAAATTGTCATATAAGAAAGGAGGTGGGCCTGTTGGCTGGCAGTCTGCCCTCATGAATGTCTTGGTAATTCTTGCAATTTTAGAGCTGGAAAGCTTGGAGCCTTCATCCAACAAATAGTTCATGGAGGAAGGATACAATAGCTGAGTCTGTTTGAAGTTGAGCATCTGGTTGATGGAGTCAGGAGTAATATAAAAAAGTATGCTCCCAGATGGAGACTTGACAGCTCTCTGATTTGGTTCATAGTTCTCAGCACACAAATGGATGATCTCAGGAAAAATATTAACAGAGGGAAGGAAATAATAAGGCAAATTGGACTCCCATATGCCATACGTGTCACAGTTGTTTATAAAGCTGTTTCTTAGTTGGCAGAAGGTCTTCAAGTGATTTCTGTCCCCAACTAGATCTCTAATGAGGTAATACTTATTAGCGAGAGGCATGGCTTCAATTTCTATGTTTGGTGGATTCATAGGAGTGACACTGAGAGCTGTTGGAGTGGACATTATAAAAAAATTTGATGTTATATTTGGAATGAAGTTTTACAGCAGTAACAGATTGATGACAACTGACTCTGAGGATTTGCAAAGGAGTTGCAAAATGAGTTCAACTGAGGGAATGGCCTTCAATATCTGTGATTATGATAAAGAGGACAATTTGCAGAGTTTTTAGACTAGTTTTTTCTTCTCCTTAATGAATTGTCTGGATTCAAAAGATAGTGGGCAAAGTGCAGAGGGGAAAGGAAATTACAGCTCAATGTACTGAGGCTTCTGTAGTGGAATGCGGTAAAAGAGAACAATGCCGAACTGTTGTGAAATTTTTTTCCGGGAATACGAGCTCGAAAATGAGTTTTCAAAGGTAAATTCGCAAACAGGTGCGGGTTGATAGGGTTTTTCCTGAGGTAGGGGTTTATCAGTGGATTTAGGCAGAATTTAGGTAGGGCAGAGTCATTAATTTGGGAATTTGCAGGCTTCAAACATGTAAAATGGAGAAAAACGGGAAGAATAGGGGCGAAGGGGAAAAGTAGGGCAAATACCTGGTTAAAATGGTGCCGAGGGCAACTGGACTGGTCCAATGGCGACCGGTGTAGACGAATTCGAAGGTGGTTCCAGCTCAATTGGTCAAAATTTGAATTTTGGAGGCAAACGGGCGCAAACGGCAGCAACAACTCTCCACTATGTCCAATGAAAATGACTAACAAACGGTTGAAAAACGCATGTTTTATAAAAATTTGACATATTTGCGCTTTTGGCGCTTTTTCACGATGACGTCAGCGGCGGGTCCTGGGTACGGACGGGTGACGTGGACGCTGACTCGGATGAAGACATGGCGGTGACACGGTGGCAAAGCGTGGACGCGGACGGATGAAGTGGCAAGTGACGTGGGGCAGCGGCGGGGACGCGGTGGTGACGTCATAGTTGACGTGATTGCTGACGTCAGGGGACGGAGGGTGGTATCCGGTTTTCCCCGCACCACCTTTGAGCACAGGTGGTATTGGGGGAGGGGCCTCCGAACACGCCGGGTGGTCGACACGTGGCGGGGGTATGGCAGGGAAACCGCCCATCCCCTGGATGTTAACCTCCCACGGATCGAGGGCTCAAAATGACCGCCCACCGTTGATATGGGGCACACACAATCTGATGGTTGGCGGCACAGGTAAGGTGACGGGGGTTAGGGACGGGACCCGCCCGTATTATTTAAACAAAAATGCGCCATGGGGGTCATAAACTTTGGAAATGTGGGTTTTGCGGGTTAGGTTTAAGTGGGGGGAAATGATAATTTAATGTTTAATAAAACATTTAAACATTAACCTTGGGAAAATGGTTGCAGAGGGGTCAAAATATAAGGTTTTGATGGGTGAGGGATTAGGTATAGGTTATTAACCTAACGAGAGGTTAGATTAATTCCAGGGTTAGGATGCGGAAGGGTTAATAGTAGTCCCAGATGGACTATTATTTCCCAGGACTGTATTATATGGCTATAATGCCATAGGGTGGGATATTTAATATGTTTTTTGGAATTTCATATAGTTTTTGTAGTAATAGGGGTGGGAAAGTGACTAGGGAGCTATATAATAGAATTAGAGGTTAATATGAGTTTGTGAGGTGAAGGAGTAGGGGAGAGGCTAAGTTTATGTACTGAAACTTAGTCATAGGAAGTGAATGGAATGTAGAAGAGTGATTTTTACACAAGAAATGTGGCTTCTTTTCATTGAGAAAGCCAAACTTGACTCAATGTTTTTACAAAAATGAAGTGAAAGCAGGACTGGTTGGGCAGATCCCAAAGTCCTTAAGGGGGTGTTAGTAAGAAACTTTGAGGGGGAGGGTGAAAGGGAGTTAGACATGCTACCAGAATTCTGCCATTAGACAACTGCTTTGACCTTTCTGTGATTGATGAGATGAGCTCTGATTAATAATACATCAGGCGATCCAAACCTTGCTTCTGCAACCTCAAACTACCTACCCAGCCTCCTACACCTAACATTTTTTCTTCTTTTTACATGGGTGCACTTAGACTTGCAGACCCTGATTATCCTCTTTTCTTTTGACTGCCCTCCTATCTAAATCTACCCTTATCTCTTCCAAGGACCCAGGTTAAGCAGTTGGGCTCCTTCATTTCTCTACCTAGCTACTCATCTGCCAAGCTTGAACTGTTTGGACAGATATCCATTCTCTAGTCTAGAACAAGCAATTTAAACCATGGCATGGTCCAGATTGAACTGTTGGGCCATCCATCAAACTAGCAGTGGTATTTGAACTAGCCACTTTCCTGGTCTTTCTTTGGGGTTCATTTTTATCATTTTTTCTGACCAATTTACTCTTTTTTCCCTTTGATAATTCTTTTAGGGCATACCCTCTTTACATTTTTTAATTTTGTCTCTGTATATAGAAAATATGGAACCTTTGCAGCATGAAAAGATGAACATATTTGGCACTTCCACTGTCAATCATGAAAAATGAAACCTATTGGTATAGGAACCTAACAGTGGCTCCACTTGGGGATGGATTTTCCAGATGAAAAGCCAAGAACAGCAGGTCAGATTGCCTTATCTTTCAATTCTAGCTGCAGTCTGAACCTTCCTTGTCTTAAAGACCATTGATTTGAATCTTTGTAACTTGTATGAAGTATCCTGTGAGCTGCTCTACTGTGCAAAATTACAGCTCTGTCTTTGCTGGTTTCTCTAAGCATTCATCATCATTTTTAGCCTTCACAAGTGCTTTTCTTGGTTTCTTATGGTAGACTCAGAATGTATATAAAAAATGGTGCAATAGTTCCCTTCTTTTCTTCAAACTTTGCTGCCTTTAGTTCCTTATCTAACCGCTGTAAATAAAAAATTGTTGGAAATACAAATATTTATGTACAATACATAGTGGTGTTATGCTGATTACATGGAATCAAAGTAGTGCTTGAGCATTCGCCCATTGACTGGGCCTTCCTCAGTATTTGAGCCATCCAAACTTTTCAGAAAATAGGTATTATTACCTTGTACAACATAAATGACATAAGGTCCCTTCCACAAGAAATCAAATTTGCCATGTTTCCCTTTGTCCTCCCTTCTAGAATCCCATCTCAGCACTTTGTTTCCTATGAAGAAATCTTCAGCCTTGGTTCTTTTGTCAAAGATCTTCTTGAGTTTATCTTGCAGGACTTGGGTTCTCTGATATACTTCTTCTCTTGTTTGCTGCAAGTGTATAGTTTGATTGATCCTTCTTTGTATATCATTAGGCTCAGCTTGTATTTCCTGCAGCAATTTGATTACAGGGATTCCCAAAGATGAAGGGAATCTTGCCTCCATTCCATAAACCAGTTCATATGGACTTGTACCAATGGATCTCTTAGTGGTCAATCTGTCTGCCCACAGTGCATTTATCAGCTTCTTATGCCAATTCTTTTTGTTCTCCTCCAAGACCTTTTTGATGATGTTGATGAGGCTTTTATTGGAGGACTCAGCTAGGCCATTGCCTTGAGGGTAATAAGCTGTGGAATGGCCCAAGGTCATGTGATATTTGTGGCAAAAGTTGATCATTCTTTTGGATTTGAATGCAGCGGCATTGTCTGTAATAATTTTTTCTGGACAACCAAACCTGGACAAGATGTTGGTTTCTAAGAATTGGATGATGATTGAATCATTGGCTTGCCTGCAAGGGATGGCTTCTATCCATTTGGTAAAATAGTCAGTGGCAGTCAAAATCCACCTATGTTGGCCAGAGGATGAAGGGTGGATTTCACCAATGAAGTCTAAACCCCATTGTTGGAATGGTCTTTCAGTTGAGATAGGTTTGAGGGGTAAAGGTAACAGCTTTCTCTTGCCTTCAAAGATTTGGCACTTATGGCAACTCATTACAAATTTTTTCACATCAGCAAACAAGGAGGGCCAATAAAATCCAGCCCTTAGGATTTTATCAGCTGTTGATTTCCAGTATAAGTGTCCTCCACAGTCACCTGCATGAAATTCCTTGAGGACATTGTTAGTTTCATCCAATGTTAGGCAATTAAGCAAAATACCTTCATGATTTTTCCAAAACAAAACATTGTCTATGATACAAAACTTTGATGCCTTCATTTTCAAGAATCTTTTCTTAGTTCTGGACAACCCTGGGGGAGCTTGCAGGTTTAACAATACAAAACATATGTCAGCATACCAGGGAGATTGTAAAAAGGCTTGATTGATCTGTGGAGTCACCATCTCCTCTTCGTTGTCCAGTTCATTGATATCAAGGGCTTGGAAATTGGTTTTAGTCATTAGTTTGGCTAGCCTTTGTCCTTTTACCAGTTTTGTAGGATTTATTTCAATGTCATATTCTAAGATATTGGAAATCCATTTGCCCCTTTTGCCTTCAATTCCTTCTTGGGTTAAAATGTCCTTAACCACAACATTTGGGACATAGGCAATCACATGAGAGTATAAAATGTAAATTCTGAAATCTTTAATGGCCTTTACCAAGGCATAAGCTTGCTTTTCCATAATCTGATATTTTAAGGGAGCATCTCTAAGGGCTTTGCTAAAAAATGCAATGGGCTTCTCACACCCTTGGTCATCTTTTTGTAATAGGACAGCAGCAATTGTATGCTCAGATGCAAAGGAAAAAATGATGAAATCCTTATCAAACCTAGGACTTGTGAGGACTGGTGTGTCTGTCAAAGCTCTTTTGATATCCTCAAAGGCTTGTTTAGCTTCCATGGTCCATTTGACCTTAGAATCCTTTTTCAACATATTGTTTAACAGTCTTATGAGCTCAGCCAGATTAGGAATGAATCTTCTCAAGAAGTTGATCTTCCCTAAGAAGCCTTGTAGTTCTTTGATGTTTCTCGGATGAGGCACTTGAAGGATAGCTTGAATTCTGTCAGGGTCGATCCTAATGCCATCTTTTGAGATTATATGACCTAGGAGCTTGCCCTCCTCGAGGACAAACAATGATTTCTTTGGATTCAAAGATATGCCATATTTTCTGCAAATGAGAAACACTTACCTTAAATGTTCTAAGTGTTCCTGATCTGATTTTGAAAAGGCAGTGAGATCATCCAAGTAGACTACAAGGAAATCATGGATTTCTTTGGCAAAGGCTATGTCCATTGCTCTTTGGAAAGTGGCCCTTGCATTCTTAAGACCAAAAGGCATTTTGACATATTTAAAAGTTCCCCAAGGTGTTGTAAAGGCAGTTTTGTCTTGATCATCTGGGTGTACTAAAATCTGGTTGATTCCAGAAAATCCATCTAATAATGAGATCCTAGAGGCTCCCACCACCCTTGGTAGGATATGATACATTTTTGGTAATGGGTAATGGTCTTTGAGAGAGAATTTGTTCAAATTCCTTAGGTCAACACACAGTCTAATCTCTCCCGTCTTCTTCCTAGTAGGCACTAGATTTGAAATCCACTCTGAGAACCTGATTGGAGCAATGATTCCTGCTTCATACATACGTTTAACTTCTTTTTCAATCAGGGGAAGGAGGATAGGATTCACTCTCCTAAGCTTCTGTTTAAAAGGTTTTTGATTTTCTTTCAAAGGTATAGTGTGTTGGATGACTGAAGTATCATAGGACTTGAGGTCCTCATAACTCCAGGCAAAGATATCTTGGAACTCTTTGAACAATTCAATGTATTTCAACTTCTGATCAGCTGGTAATGCCTTGGATAGTTTTACCATTTTGGGATTTTCTGTGGTTCCAATGTTGTAGTCCTCAATTTCAGCATTCAGTGGTTGCATTTTTGGCTTCCTGGAAATATCATTTGAATCAAACAAATCCTCCAAAGGGGTTAAACCTATGGGCAGAAAATTGTCTTTAAGATCAATTACTTCAGCTTCTGCCTCAGCTATTTCACCAAAATCTGTTTGCTTCAGCTCCTGTACATTGCTGTCATTAAAAGTGGTTGGATGCAAAATCAGATTTGTTGTTTCAGCAGATATGTTTTGTTCAATTTTGTGCTTTTGTTGTTGGTCGTCCACAGTGCTTGTATCAATGTTCATGTTGGAGAATTCCTCCTTCAAAGTGAGGAAGTTATTTATCTATGTATCATTTTCAAAGATCTGCCAATTTTTAACATTATCAGGGACAACAGGTCTATGTTTGATTTCAGCAGTGAAACGGTGGTTGGGTTCTAAAGGTAGCTTGCAAGTGCTGGCAAAGGTTGCCAGGCTATGTGCATGTAAATTGAGATTTCTGGAAATTTTAGTTAACTGAGATTCTGAGAAAGTATCAAGTATTTGAATGGCTGCCCCTCTGTAAGCTCTCAATCTCAGATCATTTGTGACAAAATTTCCCTTCATCTGCTGTATGATCAGATCTGAATCCCCTAGAATTGAGACTTTGGTTGCACCTAGATTTTTGATGAGTTTGAGACCTAACAAAAGGGCTTCGTACTCAGCCATATTGTTTGTGCATCGAAAGTTTAACCTATATGCATGACCTTCAGCCTGGTTATTCTGCATGTTATGAATCCAAACCCCTGCCCCTGCTCCTAACTTGTTTACAGAGCCATCAAACTCTAAATACCATAAGGTTTCATGGTCAAGGTTTGCATTGAGAGTTTTAGAAAGTTGCACCATGGGCAGATTGGGTTCTTGTAAGTGATTTGATGTGTCATTTCCCTTTGTTGTATCAATCATATCAATTTTTTTTTTATTTTGAGCAGCAGATTGTTCATTTAAACCCTCTGTCTGTGCTGCTATTAGTAATTTGGCATCAGTTTTGGTACACATATCAACATTATATAAAATGAATGAATCCATGTCTGAATGCATAGAGTAGATGGGGAAGTTTTGGGGCTTTTCTTGACTACTCACCACATATTTCATTAGTGTTTCACGGTATAATCTCTTCGGTTGCCCAAAGACTGAAATAGTGGCATAGGACATTTCTGGTTGCAAAGATCCTTGGAGTTTGGCCCCCTAAGATTTGGATAAAAGCATACCGTACTTGGGTGGAATGTCAGCTACCACCACATCCATCATAATTTTTTTGGTTGGGTATTGGACCAGGGAAACACAAAGATCTTTGATTAGGCCTAGACACCTGACCTGGCTAGAATCAAACGAGAATAAATCTTTGTATGGTCTTGTGATGTCTAGGTCTAGTTTTTCCATCACGGACTTAGGCATTAGGTTATGGGAAGCCCCAGAATCAAACATTGCATTGTGTAACACTTTGTCATGAATGTTTAAACTGACATAAAAAGGTGGGATTCCTCCATTTGATGTCTTTCCATTAACTTCAGGACCAAAAAGTAATTCAGGTTGATCATCTAGAACATTTAGAGCATCCATGTTGTCTGGTATTTGGAGTGACCTATTGATTTGCTGTCTATACACTTCATGTTTGGCCAGTTCAGAAAGAGGAACAACTATCTTCAGCTTACTTATTTCTGTTTCCAAGTTGAAGGGTTTTTCTATCTGAGTCTTTGCATTATGGGCAACAGATTTTTCCTTTTCAGCTGAATTTTCAGTAACCTTTTCTTCATCATGGGTATGATTTTGAATTGAATCAGTTTTGAATTTATTTTCAGGAATGTTGTTTGAACTTGCTTTTGAGGGGAGGGATAAAGATGGCTGATTTGTAGAGGGCTGTATATCTGATATATCCTCCACAGTGATTTCTCTTGGGTGTGGGTCTGTTTTATCAGAGGATTCTGGGAGAACAGCCTTGTCTTTTGTCCTTTTTGGCTGTTTATTATCCTTAGGTTTGGTCGGTTCAGGCACATCTATGGTTCTACTCCTTAGTTTATATTGTTTATGTACCTCATAAACTGCCGCATCATAGCCTTCCCTAAAGTCAAATGACTCTCCTGATTTGGTTTGAAATTGATTGCAATTATGGGCCTCTTGATCCTCTTGTGTTAGAAAGACCTGATGTTCACTGTCCAAACCCATTAAGTTGATGTGAGGGTCCTCGGTTGGTTCACTAGATGTTGAGGCCTCAGCATAATTTTCTTGAAAAGGAGGTCTAATGTTCTGATCGGGACCAGCCCTTCCAACATTTGGATTTTGATTCTTTCTAAAGTTTGGGTTTCTAGCAGTACTTGGTTGACCTTCCCATGATGACTTTCTTTCGATGGTTTCCACCCTATCCCCAAGTCTGTCCATACCTTTGATTATTGCATCCAATTTCTGTTCGAATGCTGAAGGTTCCTCCTTGAAAGTAGTTCTTCTTTCAGCTCTTGCCCTATTTCTTTTAGCAATTAGGTTTGCCTCTACACTAACAGCTATGTTTTGCATGTCTGCTAAGGTTGGAGGGGCTCTTTCCCTCAGTTGATATGCCATGTCAGAATCAAATCCATCAGGGAATTTGATTAAGGCTAAATCAGGTGGAGGTCTAAGGTTTTGAGGGATGGCATTGTAAACATTATTGAATCTAGCACAATAATCTAGGACAGTTTCTTGTGGGCCTCTTTTTATGCTGTCATACTCAGATAAGATATGCAGTGGGTCTTTTTTCTTTTCCCATCTGTTGAGGAAGGCTTGGTAAAGAGCATCCGGATTGGCTATGGAATTTGCAGCAAGTGCTCTGAACCAAGTCCTTACTTCACCTGTTAAACTTTGGACAAAAATTTTCATTCTCACATCATCATCGTCTATCTCATAATTTTCAAAGTAGTCTTGCATTTTCTTGGTATGCTGTAAGGCAGTATATGTGCCGGCACCATCAAAATAAGTGATCTTACTTTGGTAGTCCTGAGGCATAGCCCCAGGATTTCCAGGTAGCTGTAAAGGGGCATAACGATTTGCCATATTTACAGGGATAAATGGGACAACAGGAAGGAATGGAACAACTGGAACAACAGGGACAACAATGGAAATTTGTGCAGAAGATGAAGGTGTGGAGAATATGCTTTGAGAGGTGGATGAGGAAGAAGGAGAAGAGGGAGCAATGTGAGGATGGACTGAAGGTTTAGCAGGGGTTGGAATATAACTTTGCTGAACTGCTTCAGGGTTGGAATCAACAAGATCTTCTTGTTCCTCTTGTTTCCTAAGAATTTTTGGGATTAAATTAGGATTGTCAAAAACAGCTGGAGGGTCTGGGTCAGGATTTGACCTAGTATAACGAGTTTTCTTCTTAGGAGCCAGCTTCCGAATTTGTTTTGGTATTTTCTGGGAATGCTTTTAGAATTAGCAAGGAACTGATCAAATTTTGGAACAGCTATCTGCAACTTAAAACTAGCATGAAGATTGACTGAAGTAGCTTTTATTTACTCCTGTAAATGCAAAGCAAGAATAGTTTCAAAGGCTTCCTGGCTGACATTCAGGCTTCATCTGTAGTTTTAAAGAATAGACAGTAATTGAAAAATTTGTTGTGTCCCCAGTGGAGTCGCCATTATGTTAACACTCAGGTTGTCCCTTGGCTCCTTAAGGGATACAGCCAAGGTAACCACTAACCAATCTTTGGGTTGCAGGTCCTAGCCTACCTGCAGTCAGAGAAGGCTCTCTCTTTAAAATTTAGCTTTGTTTTGGGTTGATTTTAGGCTAGTTATGGTGTACATGGGTTTTGTTTTGATTTTGGTGGGAAGGATGATGTTTTCAAGCAGAGTTGGGATGTATAGGGTAAGAAGTTCAAACCATTGGGCATGGACTCATGGATTAGGGCTTGCTGTTGCGTTTTCTTGGTCACAAGAGGAATACAGAGCATGATAGTTACACATAGAACAATATCAGGCTGGAATAAAGATGGAATGAAGGTCAGAGATGAAAGGCAACTAAGAATCTTTCATCTAGCTGATAGAGTGAGGGTGAATGAAAGTTTATCTAGTAGCATTCAAGAATTCCTAAATAACAGCCATATGTGAAAGAAACAGTGTAAACATGATCATTTAAGTATGCATATTCATAACCATTTCTCAAGAAGACATATAGGAATAACAAGAATTGAGCATAGAGTTCAGTCAAGCAAAGCCTAAGCTATTCTTCTTTCTTGCTATTTAGATGGTAATACAATGGTGGCATAAACATATATTAAACAGTAAACAGAGGTAAGAAAACACTTATTGAGCCATGTAGTAGCATTGGAATTCCGTAGTCACTCTTCAGCCATTAATTAACACAACAGACAGTTCTTCATCCAAACATTCCAGCAATATTTGATTATAGAAGCTTTCAAAATAATACATCGCAAATCTGGAGAGAAATTATCAACCAACCAACCCCAAATATGTTCTGTGGGGAGGTATATATACAAAAACAAGATACAAAAATATCTAGATGATGAGTTAATAGCTCATAACTTCTTCGCCAACTCTTAAGGGATAGTAGCTGAAAGAGTAAATGCTATAGTAAACATGAATATAACAGTTGTTCATTCTGTCAGAGAAAATTGACTTTTGAGTCCAATTGAGTCGGCTGGGCTACGCTTTTAAAATTTGCGGTCTTTTGGGCTTGCCGTCCCATCTCTTTGCTTTGTCACTGCTCCAACCTGCTCTGCCTGTTCCTTAACCGCTTTCTCTGGTGCTTTTCTGCCTCATTTTGCTGACTCATAGCTGACCGAGATTTGAAATAATAAAAAGGGGCAAAACTGAAATTACTTGGGCAAAATGGCCAGCATTGCCTACCACCAATCCTCGGGAGGTAACTGATGCTTTTGTATTTTGATGAGTGTTTCATTGGCCTCTGTATACCTATAATAGTTGGGTGGCATCTCAAACAAATGATTAATTTCATGTTCAATAAAAAATAAGTTTTCCAACTTATCATAGAGATTCTGCCCAGAAGGTGGCCCCGCCTCTGCTGTAGAGCTTGAGGATGCAGTAAGTTGATTTGTGACATAGTTGTTCACTCTGGTGGCATATTGCTCACATGTTAACAGTCTTCCAGTACTGGTCAACAAGCTAGGCAAACCTTTGCTTTGTAATGCCGAAAGTTTCAACTTAAAATCATCTATGTCCCTTTGCATCTCTTGACACTTTCTTTCCAGTGTCTGTACAAAACCTCTCAAAGTCAGCACCTTCTTTGCTGTGAGTATGGCCTCCATCCTATTCATAATTTGCATTGCTGCCAGCTCTTCCTTAGTTTGATGGTTCAAAAAATTAATCATTCTGTTGGCCTGTTCAGGCATGGTTCCTAATGCTGCTCTGGCTCTCTAATTTTCAAACTGAGCTAGGCCAATTAAATCCATTTGTTCATGTATGGCCTGTATTGACCGCCACTGGTTAGTGATTGATTGATTAATCTTGGCCCACAGAATCCTCTTTATTTCAGCTAGTGTCTTGTCCAAAGTTAGCTCCTCCTCCAAGGCCTTTATTTTGTCACTTAAGGCCTTAATTTCCCTTGTTTTTTCTGCCACTGTCATTTTGGACTTATCATATTTTCCTTCTAGGTTGGCCAACTTTTCCTTGGCCTCTTTTATCTCTGTTGCCTGAAGCTCTAGTTCCTTGACAGCTTTGGTCAATTCATCCATGCTCATGCTAGACTCAGGAGCTGTTGTTGTTGCCACTGTAGCATCTGTAGTTGTTGTAGTTGCTGGAATAATAGGAGGGGTCACTGCTGCTTGTGTAGGAGGAACAGTAACAACAGTTGGAACTGTTTGAGGTGGCTGGGAGGTCGACTCTCCCTGCTTGCCTTGTAGTGCTTTCTCCAACTCTCCCTCCATCTCAATTATTCTTTGGTTCATTTGCATCAGCAAGTCCATTGTATCTTCAGCTTCTTTCTCTTGAACCAGTTGTCCTGTTTGTGGGTACATAGTCGAGGTGAGCCTCATTTGCTTTTTTAGAGCAGCAATATCATCCTCCTTTTTCTTCATTAGGGCCTTGATGGCTTTGGGATTCTTAGGATCATGCCCTAGGTCCACAATAATGTCCTCCAATGTTTTAATTCTATTTTCTTTTGCTGTGGAGGACATTCTTTCCAAATCAAGCTGAGTATTTGTATTCTTTAAAGATTCCTTCAACTCATGAGCCAACGTGGCCTTATCTGCCAAGGTGGCATAGACCATTTCCCCTGTTTGCTTATGTAACTCTATTTGGTCCATGGGGTGAATGTCATTGGCCAGGACCTCTAATCTTATCTTGACATACTCTACAGCTGACTGTGGCTGCTGAACCCTGGGCTTGAAGTGGGTGAGAATCATCCTTTCTTCTTTAATGTCATATGCTGCCATCAACCTTTCCTGCTTGGCAGGTGTTGCCTT
Source organism: Pinus tabuliformis (assembly GCA_031772625.1). Taxonomy (NCBI): domain Eukaryota; kingdom Viridiplantae; phylum Streptophyta; class Pinopsida; order Pinales; family Pinaceae; genus Pinus; species Pinus tabuliformis. The sequence goes on from CM062813.1 coordinate 380,341,873, forward strand.
AATAAATTGGTCATACAATTGTACTCTTATTAGCTCATTTTGAGCCTTAATTTCTTTAAAGGTGGCTTTGATGCTAGCTGGCCTCTTACTTTGCTGTGTAGAGGAAGACACCTCCATGCCATGCTGTCTATCTTGCTCTTGTTGGAAAGAGCTTGTAGGTGTTTGTTGACTTCCTTCTCTGTCTCTCCTTGGACTTCCAAGGATTTTCTCACTAACTTCCTCCTCAATTGGATAGTCAACCTTTTGCCTCTTGGCTTTGGGCTACTGTGTAGAGCCACTAGCAGGTGGGGAGTCTTCTCGGTCTTGTTTTCTGCCTCTTTCCTCATGGGCAGGAGTCTGTAGAGCAGGCACTTGTGGTGCCTCTGTTTGCCGTGGAGGAGCCTATCCTTGAGATTGTTCCATTGAAGTGGCAGGCTGTTCTGTGACCATTCCTCGTTCTGTATCCATTGGCTCTTTTCCTTTAGCTGTACCTGTTGCTGATGTAGATGCTCCTTGGGCAGTGTTTAGTCAATTTAGTGTTCCTAAATTGATGTCATTAATTGTCAACCCGGGGCTCGTAAGCTGATGAAGTGAAGGTGTACTATATGTACTTAAGCAACCTCTTAGAGCTTTTTGTCGTTTGGGGGGTGTTGTTTGTGGTTAATTTATCTTTCTAAAATGGAGTGGTGACTTATAAACAGATGAGTGATGGTGTGTGTAAAGTGAATTCTAGATGACTGAGAGTGTGTGATTAGTGATTTCTAACTACTTGCTGAAAAGGAAAAGCTTGAATGAAATAAATAACTTGAAATGACTTGAAAGCAAAGAACCACTTTCTAATGGCATTAGACACCATTCATGCTGCTGCAAATAAAAAGTAAGAAAATCACTTAAAAGACCAATGATAAAGTTTATCTCTTCCTAACTCTCTGCCTCTAACACATAGTACTGTGTAAGACACGATTAGGAAGTAGCTAAAGATAAGTCTAAGAAATGATAAAAATGAGAAAAATCTACTTTAAAGACTAGTTATGATGTTCAGTTCTCTCTAACTCTCTGCCTCTAACACATAGTACTGTGTAAGACACGATTAGAAAGTAGTTAAGGATTAGTCTAAAAAGCACCCAAAGCCAGCTGCAAGATATTAATATTCTGATCTCTAAAAGATAGACAATTTATGATAAAGATATCATTCATATGTTAGCAAACCACTTTGAGAAATAAAACTAAAAATCAGCTATGAAAATAAAGTAAAGGCAGCAACTTGAATCTGTCAACTGAAACTACCACTAGATATTTAAGCAAATACACAAACACAAAATCAATCCCGGGCTCAAAAACCTGCAAAAGAACAATGCTGATCAGCTAAAAAGAAAGGCTGGAAATGAAATAACAAGAAAGTAAATTACGCTGTACATGTTTCAACTAAGAGAAATGCTGAATAGAAATAAGGAAATGTTGCATATAAAATACATAAAATACTTTACAAGGCTAACATGAACAGGGGCCCTCCATTCATATCATCCAAAAGAGACTCAAGGAATTGGAAACTTCAAAACAGCACTGTTTCTATTACTCCATGTGCAGAAAAATACAGTCCAGAGTGCTAGAACAGCACTATAAAAACAGAGTCTTCGAATGCTCTAAATTAACAACAAGTTTATAAAATGCAGCAACTAAAAAGTAACCTTCAGCGTATGCAAACGCTAGTTTTATAGGCATCTGAAAGACGGCCTAATGCGTACAGCTGAAACTGGAAAACTAACTAACTATCATGCGTAATTAAGGATCAAAACACGTCATAAGTCTGCGTGGATGAGCTGGAGGTTCTGGTCGTTATGGGCATTGAATCCAGAGTTGGATTATGTCCCCCACGGCCTGCATAAGACGGACAAGTCACCGTTTGAACTGACGTGACCCAACAGCTTACGTATCACCGTTAAGCTGCCTTTATTGACCGTAACTTGACCCTCGTTGACCGGAGGTACAAATGACGTGGATGGCTGAACAGATAGCACAGGAACCTCGAGAACCTTGATTCCTAAGTGCCCATGTGGCTCATTTGGAAAAATGACACGTGGAACCTTGAGATTAACAAAAAGGCTGCGGGATCATCAGATGGCTGCGGAATCAGCAGATGGCTGCGGAATCAGCAGATGGCTGCGGAATCAGCAGATGGCTGCGGAATGCCTGTAAGTATGTCAAAATCTAAACAAAACAGTCACACATTAGTAAAATCCCTAAATCATGCTTAATGCCATCATATGTAATGATCTGGGCGAGTTTATGCAGCAAAATAGAGCAAAAGGGAGAGATGAGTGAGGGAAAACTGTAGGAAATGATGGATAACCAAGTGTAAAGTGGAGACTCTACATACCCCCACTGCGAGGGTATTGCATGTCCTCATGCAATCAAAAACATGGTTCAGTCCACCTGCTGGGATGCCTCTACTAGGACATCCAGCCTTCTCTTCTTTCTCTGTGTGGCCACATTGACCCTTGGTCTTTTCATCAAACACCTGAATTTCAGATTGATTAAAGCTCTGTTTAATTTTCTGCATCTCTTCTTGAGCTTTTTGTTTTCCTTTTGCCACAAGCCCATATGAAGCATGGTGTTATCTTGAACCATCTTGTCCACATTGCTCTGTATCTTCAGTTTTTCATTTTCTTGTTTGATGTGGCGATTTAATACCTCCAGTTCAAATATTTCCTGCTTCAGTGATTGGACTTGCTGCTCCAAAGGTTGAGCAGTGCTTGGACCAGCAACTGCTTGTTCCAGCGTCTCCAGGTAATTATAAACTTCTTGTTGATCAGGGTCAACCTCAGGTGACCTCCTTGGGCTATGCTCATACTGAAATTCGGATCCTTGTTCAAATTCAGGCTCATGCTCAAATGGACTTTCCTCACGTGGAGGATTGGTCTCTACATACTCAGCGTGTGAAGGACTTTTCTCCAAGTCAAGACTTGTAGCACCTTTTTGAGGTGTGCTCAAGTCAATAAAGAATGACTGTTTACCCTTTGTGGCCCCTACTTTTCTGTTTTGTAATCTGCTGCTCCTTCTCACAGAGGTGGTACTCTATTTTTCTTTTGGTACTTTTTGCTTTTGTTTTTCCACCTTTTTGGAAAGGGCAGTTTTATGGAGTTGAGCCAATCTTTGTGCTAAAGGCTGAGTGTCTTCCTCACTAGAATTCTCAGGAGTGAGGTAAGTTTCTTGAGCTATGGATTTCCCTTTATCTTTCTTTTGTTTCTTCTTACTCTCTTTTCTCTTTTGAGCAATTTCTTGGGCAAGTTATGAAAGAGTTTCTGTGATAATTCCTTGAGCTGTTTGACCAAAGTCCACAGCAGGCTCAGGATCAATATCATGTTCAGAATGATGTACATCAGTTTCTTCTACAATCTGCTCTTGAACAGTTTCCTCTTGGACAACAGTTTCCTCTTGGACAACAGTTTCAGGGGAGGCCTCTTTTCGTTTTCTTCTACTCTTTCTAGGCACAGATGTTTCTCCTGCTTCCTCAAAATGGTTTCTCACAAGAAATTTCTCCCAGGTATCTCTTTTTGCTTTCAACTGTTCCTCAACTAGCATTTTAACAAGACCATGATGACATAGATGTGATTCAATGTTTGTTGGGTTCTTTTGGGCCATTGAACACATTTTTCTAAGACTTGAGAGTAGAAAATATGGAAGGTTAATATCATCTCCTAAGAAATGCATCATGGCTTTGGCATGGTAAACATATAAGACTCCAAACCTTCCCTCACAAGTAAAGAATTTTTGCACTAGTAACAGTAAAGTTGTCCATTCTTCCTTGACATAAGTAACAGGAATCCCTTTTGTAAAAATGCTGGTATCCATACCTGGGTTCTTCAAGATTTGCTTCCACTGTTGGTCTTGTACTGATCGGTTTTTAAACCATCTTTCTCCAGTTTGTGGAAGTGAGGTAGCTTGTGCTATGCTGCTCTCAGTGACTGTGAACTTTAAATCCCCTATCTCCACTTGATTATCTTTATCTCTGAAGGAGCGTGCAAAGGCCTTCGTAACTTCTTTGTGGTAACCTCTGAACTTCTGGATGCATTGTAGCCAGTTTGCCTTTTGCAATGCTTCTTTAACCTGAGGATATCCCTCCAAAAATTTTGAACCCTCTGGTTCTGCCCTTAAGAGTTTCCCCATTGGCTCTACGGCTCTGTTCTAAAACACGGCTTCAATAGTGGCCTTAACACAGTAAATTTACGGCCTTGACACAGAGGATTACGGCTCTTGACTCTTGATACTGCCGTAACAGACTTTCACTGGTGATCAGAATTAGCAGAGAGGAATAAAACAGAGTATGGTTAATGGTGGCAGCGTAGTGAGCACAGCGTGAATGGAATGAAACAACGTGGAAATGAAACAGCGTGAATGGAATGGTATGAGTGTAGGAGGGTAGAAGGGTTATGAAATGATGAGTAGAAACGGCTAGGTCCTTAGGTTTCGGGCGTAGATTTACACTTGGCTGCGGGATTATGTCATAGAGAGACGTAGTACAGTAGGCTACGTCACTTAGGTACGAAAGCCTTAATGAAAGAAGCAGCCGCAAGTGAATTTCAAAATCGTGGTAATCAAGGACTGATAGATTTGGGAAATACGTGGATGTATGGTCGCATGAGAGGGGAAACTGGTAATCATTACATGTAGTGGCAAAAAAACATAACCCAGAAAACTTTGCAAAATGAGATAACCGTAAGTTTAGGATTTAAATCATACCTCAGATCCATGCTTGGATTTGCTTTTGATGATTTGCCACTAACCCTTCATTGATTTATTGCTGTTGCATGACTCTTTCCCATTTATTGTTGATGACTTCTGAACTGTAAATTTTTTTTTTCAAACAGACTGTGTTTTTCTTATGCAGGTACAGAGGGCTGCGGAATGGCTGAATGGCTGCAGAATTGCCAAACAGCTGCGGAAACTGCAGTGGTAACATCCGGCTGCACAAAAACAACTTTAGCTATCTAAAAATGACTTTATTGATGGAATGGAATATAGTGAACGGATGGATGGATGAAAAAAATGAAGTGGAGTGAAAATGAATGAAATGGTGGATGAAATGGTGGTAATGATGAAAATGAGATGGAATAAGGAGAGAAAGAGAAATTTTTTTATTTTTTTTTGGAAAACATGAGGTGTCAGGTGACCCTGATTTTCACCTCAGGTTTTCTGCATGAGACTGCCAATCAGAGATTGGTTTTCAGGCTCATACATTTATTCTTTCTTTTTTTTTTTTTCAAAAACCAAAGATTAGGCTGATGGAGGAGAAGAATCCTTCTCCACCAACCTGATTGCAGAATCTTCTTTAAACAACTTGACAAACTCCTCTTTTGAGAATGGCTTTTGGTAGATTTTCAAGCGGTGGCCATTCACAATAAGAGGAGTATGAAATTCATCAATAGTTTTTACTCGAACTGCTCCATTGCTAAAGACTTCATCAATCTCATCTGGCCCAAGCCAATGAGTTTGAAACTTTCCCTTGAAGTCTTTGAACTTTGAATCAAACAATAGAGCCCATTCTCCTTTCTGAAACTTTCTTTCTTTGATATGACGATCATGCCATTTAGATCTTTGGTGCCGAACTAGATCAGTCCTTAGAATTGCATCTTGTCTTATTTCATCTAGCTCATTTAGCTGGTCCATTCTGTGTCTTTGAGCTTCTGAGAGGCTCATTCCCAATTGGACTGCCATCTTGAAGGTCTTGATTTGGAACTCAATGGGGAGTAGGACTTCCTTCCCATAAACAAGTTCATAGGGAGAATGTCCTGTTGTGTTCTTCCATGTAGTCCTATAGGCCCATAAGGCTTCAGGGAGCCTTTCCGCCCAATCTCTTCTATGAAGATGAACAGTCTTGGTGATAATGCCTTCAAGAACTTTATTGGTAGATTCCACTTGGCCATTGGATTGCGGATGGTATGGAGTAGATGTTCTGTGCTTGATCTTATATTCCTCCATCAGCTTCTCCATCAATTTAGATGTGAACTGGCTGCCCTGATCTGTTACAATTTCCCTTGGGACACCAAAACGAGTGAAAATATCCTCAAAAAGAAATTGAACAACTGAATTTTCAGTGGCAGAAGGCAATGCTTTTGCTTCTACCCACTTAATAACATAATCAGTACAAACCAGTATATACTTTTTTTGCTTTGATGGTGGATTAATTGGTCCAACGAAATCTAGAGCCCATTTCTCAAAGGGTTCGATGCATACCTGAGGTTGTAGAGGCATTTCATTTGAAGGAGTTGGTTTCCCAACTCTTTGGCAGCTGTCACACCTTTTAACATACTGCTTTGCATCTTTAAAGAGAGAAGGCCAATAATATCCTAGAGAAAGGATTTTATAGGCTGTCCTCTTGTCAGCAAAGTGCCCGCCGCATGGTTCATCATGACATGCCTTAAGGATGTCAGGCATTTCATCTTCCCGAACACACCTTCTGATTATACAATCTGGCCCTGTTTTGAACAATTCATTAGAAATCCAAGAATAATGTGCACTCTCCTGAATGATTTTCCTTTTCTCATTAGGAAATAAGTGTAGAGGAAGCTTCCCTGTAACAAGATAATTAGCCATATCTGCATACCAAGGAGTCTTGGTAGTCACTGCAAACAAGTATTCATCTGGAAACTTATCTTCTACTGGAGAATCTTCATTAGTGTTTTGGATTCTAGACAAGAAATCAGCTACTGTGTTTTGTTTTCCAGGTCTATCTAACACAGTAATGTTGAATTCTTGTAAAAGTAAAAGCCATCTTGTAACTCTACCATTAGTGACAGGTTTGTTCATTAAATATCTTATGGCAGAGTGATCAGTATGGACAAAGGTTTCATAGCCGGTTATGTAGTGTCTAAACTTGTTGATTGCATGTACCACAGCTAAGAACTCTTTTTCTGTAATAGTATAATTTAACTCAGTGGGAGTCAAATTTTTACTTGTGTAATAAATGGCATAAGGGATCAAATCCTTTTGTCCCAAAACAGCTCCTAGAGCTGTATCTGAAGCATCAGTAGAAATGTGGAAAGGGAGTTTCCAATTTGGCCCCCTTAAGATGGGTGCTTCAGATATTCTAGTCTTTAAAGCTTCAAAGGCAGATTGACACTCAGGATCCCATTTGAACTCACAGTCCTTGGTAAGCAATTTGAAAAGAGGGGATGCTATCTTAGTGAAGTTTTCAATAAATCTTCTGTAATACCCAGTAAACCCAAGAAAACTTCTAACATCCTTCTGGCAATTTGGAATAGGTAACTTAGAGATGACTTCAACTTTGGATCTATCAACCTTAATCCCATCTCCTGAAATATGATGTCCTAAAACATCCCTTCAGTAAACATCATGAAACACTTTTCATGACTTAAAGAAAGATTTGTTTCCTTACATCTTACCAATACTTTTTCCAAATTTTCCAAAGCTTCTTCAAATTTATTACCATAAACTGTGAAATCGTCCATGTATACCTCTACACAATCATGAATCAGATCTGAAAAGATTCCTAATACCGCCCTTTGAAATGTAGCGGGTGCATTGCACAATCCAAAAGGGAGTACTCGGTAGGCAAAAGTTCCCCAAGGACAAGTAAATGTGGTTTTGTCTTGATCTTCAGGTGCTACCTGAATTTGATTGTACCCACTAAAACCATCCAAGAATGAGAAATACTTTTTACCTGCTAAAGTGTCTAGTACCTGATCAATAAAAGGTAGAGGAAAATGATCCTTTAAGGTTGCCTTGTTCAATTCTCGATAATCAATGCAAACTCTCCATTTACCATTCTTTTTGGGCACTATAACCAAGGGAGAAACCCATTGGCTATCTGAAATGGGGTAAATGAAGTTTACCTTGAGCAATTTCTGGAGTTCTTCTTTCACGATTTCCCTAAGGTTTGGATTCATCCTTCTTTGTGGTTGCCTAATAGGTCTGCTATTTTCTTCAATATAGATGTGATGAATACAAGTCTTAGGATCGATTCCTTTCATGTCAGTGTATTCCCATGCAAAGGCAATGGAATGTTTTTGCAACAGTTTAGTTAATTCTTCTTGTTGTGGTCTTCCCAAGTTTTTGTTAATGTTCAATGTTTTTCCTGGAAGGATTTCAACTGTAGAACTACCAAACTCTTCCATTGAGAAGAGAGACATCTGTCTAGAGGAGAGATATTCAATATCTGCATCCATCTGAAAATGTGTAGAGTCATATTCTAAAGATACTTCAAAATTTTCTAATGTATTTAGAATTTGACTGTCTTCACTAATCTCAGAGATGGTTAGAACAGGTTGAATAGTATCTTCATCCTCTACCCATTCATCTTCTCCTATTTCTGTTATAGCTTTTGCTGGGGGATACAAGTTGAATTTCTTGGTGGAATTACCATCTGAGATATACATGTCCCCAGACCTACAGCTTATGAAAGCATCAGCTGTGGCCAGCCAAGGTCTTCCTAAAATAAGAGGATGTCCTCCTAGATTATTCTTGGGAGTTAAAATCATAAAATCAACTGGATATTCCCAAGAATCTAGAGAGACTGGAATATCTTCCAATACACCATCAGGTTTAATGATTGATCTATCTGCAAGCTGCAGCAAAGTAGGTGTAAAGAGAAGGTTAGGAAGCTTTAACTGATCCATGGTCTGTCTACTCATGATGTTGATCGCGGCTCCTAAGTCAATCAAAGTATTTGGGATTTCAACCCCATTAATATGAGTTTTGACAATAGGGCTACCGGGATCTACATACTTTTGCATGGTAATCTTACCCATCATTATGTCTGCAATTTTCCCAACTAGATGTATCCTTTTAGTATCTCTGGTTCTTTTTACTGTTTTCTTCAAACTCAACTCCTTTATTGCCTTCGCTAGAATGGGAATTTCCTTAATGGCTTGTAACAAGGGGATCTTGATACATACATTCTTCAATTCATCTAGGAAATTATAGTCAGGCACCCATATCTGCTTTTCCACTCCTTTGTCAATTTGTAACCTTTCAGGAAAAGGAGGTGTAGCTAAAGATGTAGGTTGCTCAACTATGGGAGTTGTAGAGGTTGATTCTTTTTCTTTTTCTTTTTGGATATTTTGGTTTTGAAGTGATACTTCAGAACCTTTATTGGCTTTGAGAGATTCTTCCTCAAAAATGCTTGGTTGTTGAACACTTGTAGAAGGTTGATCTAAGATTCTACCTGATCTAAGTTGTACTTCATTGAGAGGAACAACCATATAGGTAGGGAATGGTTGACCTTCCATCATGTAAGCATTTTGAGGGTTCCTATTATTAGGATTTGGTAATGGCTGAGAGGGAAGTTGATTTGACTTCTGCTGGGAGAGTTGAGAATTTTGATTTTGTGGAGGAGGTTGTTGTTGTTGAGGGTATGGCAATGATAGTTGTTGACCTTGATTTGGAAGTTGTGGAGCTTGCTGATTCTGAAATGATGGAGGATATTAATAGAATTGAGCAAGTCTCGCATAAGGATTTTGCATGCTTTGCATCCATGCTTGAAAATCATTTTGAGGTTGAGGCCAAGGTTGTTGCCAAGGATTCCAATTTGGTTGGGATTGAGAATTCATAGAGTTGTTAAACCCTTGATTCTGTTGTCCTTGCTAAGGTCTCCTTGCAATAAAACAGAGAGATTCAAGTGTATCTGGATCCTCTTGAAAGACTGCTTTGAGGCCAGGAATTGAAGGACAATCCTTGGTCTCATGAGTTTCTGAGAAAATTACACATGTTTCTACAACGTGTGCATCTAAGGGACATTCCCTTAAAGCATGTTTCTTTCTACACTTCGGGCAAAAGATAGCCAAAGCCTCAGCTTCTGCTTTTTGTTTATTGTGAATCTTAAGGGTATCAAGTTGTTCACTGAGACTCCCTAAGATGTCAGTTTTAAATTCATCAAGCATACTGCCGATTTCAGCCCTACTCACTGATCCTGTTGCAGATTTATTTGCCCTAAGGAGAGAAGGATCTCTAGGCCCTTTTTGAGTTTTTGATTTGCCCCTTGAGAGATGGATACAAAGTTCTGCTATATCATTGAGAGAAAGTTGAGAAATATCCCCTTTCCCCATCATGTTTAAGATGTCTATCCATTCATCCCTAATGGCTATTAATAAGAGGGCTTTTAAGGTCTCTTCATCCAAGGTACTCATTTTTGCTCTCTTCAAGTTATATTGAAATCTTTCAAGTAAATCTTCTAAGCTCTCATCTTCTTTTTGTATCATTTTAAAAACCTCGTCCTTGTGATTAGTAGGCATACAATAGTCCAAATACCTATCCAAAAATGTCTGTTTCATCTCATCCCAAGTCCTAATGGATTGAGTGAGTAACCCCATGAACCATTTCAAAGCTTGATCTTTTAATGTTGAGGGGAACAATTTGAGTTTCTGAGTATCATCCAGATAGTCATAAGTTCGACACACAACTTCAAACTCAAATAAGAATGTTTCAGGGTCCTCAGTCCTTAACCCATGGAAGTTAGGGAGGATAGATGGTGATATGTTTTTCATGGTAGCTCGGGAATCCTCATTAACAATGGGAAACCCAAATGAATTATCCCCATCTCTATTTCCTCCTCCAAGGGAACCTCTACCTCCATTATTGTTATTGTTGTTTCCTCCTCCTCCTCTACCTCTACCTCTACCCCTACCACCTCCTTCTTCTTCTGCCATGATGATTCTCCTAGGGATTTCAAAATCTTCTGGTTCCTCTACAAAAGGTGAATGAGAAGAGATTTCTCCTTCTTCTTCAGATGATTCTACTTCCTCAATTACAATTGGTCTTCCTGTAGGAGAAAGAGAAGAGTCTCTTCCTGGTTCAAACTCAATAGAAGGTGTAGGAGAGTCAACTCTTGGCTCTTGAATTTCAGGAATTCTAGGACTAGGAGTTTCGGTTGGAGATAAGGGGGGTGTCTCTTGTCTATCCCTTGAAGCAGATGGACTTGTAAAAATTGAACTTCGAGCTCTAGCTAAAAACCTTCCCCTAGAATCTCTAGCTCTATGCATGTCATTTTTTATTATTTTCTTCAAGTCAAGTTAATAGTTCTTTTTCTGATCTTCCAGTTCACTCTAGGTGCAAGAAGAGAGCATACTCAAGAAACTACTGAGTTAATAACTTTCTCTTTCTGATCCTCCAGATCACCTTGCAGTGCAAGAGGAGAGCATACTTTGATAGGTTATCAACTTCTTTCCTTGAAATCTTTTTTTATGTTTTTTTTTCTAAGAATATGGCTACTTAATTTCACTTCCCCGGCAACGGCGCCAAAATGTTTAGTCAATTTAGTGTTCCTAAATTGATGTCATTAATTGTCAACCCAGGGCTCGTAAGCTGATGAAGTGAAGGTGTACTATATGTACTTAAGCAACCTCTTAGAGCTTTTTGTCGTTTGGGGGTGTTGTTTGTGGTTAATTTATCTTTCTAAAATGGAGTGGTGACTTATAAACAGATGAGTGATGGTGTGTGTAAAGTGAATTCTAGATGAGTGAGAGTGTGTGATTAGTGATTTCTAACTACTTGCTGAAAAGGAAAAGCTTGAATGAAATAAATAACTTGAAATGACTTGAAAGCAAAGAACCACTTTCTAATGGCATTAGACACCATTCATGCTGCTGCAAATAAAAAGTAAGAAAATCACTTAAAAGACCAATGATAAATTTTATCTCTTCCTAACTCTCTGCCTCTAACACATAGTGTTGTGTAAGACACGATTAGGAAGTAGCTAAAGATAAGTCTAAGAAATGATAAAAATGAGAAAAATCTACTTTAAAGACTAGTTATGATGTTCAGCTCTCTCTAACTCTCTGCCTCTAACACATAGTACTGTGTAAGACACGATTAGAAAGTAGTTAAGGATTAGTCTAAAAAGCACCCAAAGCCAGCTGCAAGATATTAATATTCTGATCTCTAAAAGATAGACAATTTATGATAAAGAGATCATTCATATGTTAGCAAACCACTTTGAGAAATAAAACTAAAAATCAGCTATGAAAATAAAGTAAAGGCAGCAACTTGAATCTGTCAACTAAAACTACCACTAGATATTTAAGCAAATACACAAACACAAAATCAATCCCGGGCTCAAAAACCTGCAAAAGAACAATGCTGATCAGCTAAAAAGAAAGGCTGGAAATGAAATAACAAGAAAGTAAATTACGCTGTACATGTTTCAACTAAGAGAAATGTTGAATAGAAATAAGGAAATGCTGCATATAAAATACATAAAATACTTTACAAGGCTAACATGAACAGGGGCCCTCCATTCATATCATCCAAAAGAGACTCAAGGAATTGGAAACTTCAAAACAGCACTGTTTCTATTACTCCATGTGCAGAAAAATACAGTCCAGAGTGCTAGAACAGCACTATAAAAACAGAGTCTTCGAATGCTCTAAATTAACAACAAGTTTATAAAATGCAGCAACTAAAAAGTAACCTTCAGCGTATGCAAACGCTAGTTTTATAGGCATCTGAAAGACGGCCTAATGCATACAGCTGAAACTGGAAAACTAACTAACTGTCATGCGTAATTAAGGATCAAAACACGTCATAAGTCTGCGTGGATGAGCTGGAGGTTCTGGTCGTTATGGGCATTGAATCCAGAGTTGGATTATGTCCCCCACGGCCTGCATAAGATGGACAAGTCACCGTTTGAACTGACGTGACCCAACAGCTTACGTATCACCGTTAAGCTGCCTTTATTGACCGTAACTTGACCCTCATTGACTGGAGGTACAGATGACGTGGATGGCTGAACAGATAGCACAGGAACCTCGAGCACCTTGATTCCTAAGTGCCCATGTGGCTCATTTGGCAAAATGACACGTGGAACCTTGAGATTAACAAAAAGGCTGCGGGACCATCAGATGGCTGCGGAATCAGCAGATGGCTGCGGAATGCCTGTAAGTATGTCAAAATCTAAACAAAACAGTCACACATTAGCAAAATCCCTAAATCATGCTTAATGCCATCATATGTAATGATCTGGGTGAGTTTATGCAGCAAAATAGAGCAAAAGGGAGAGATGAGTGAGGGAAAACTGTAGGAAATGATGGATAACCAAGTGTAAAGTGGAGACTCTACAGGCAGCTTGTGAGGCTGCAGCAGTGGATGTGCCTTCTCCGACTTGGTGTGATAGTTTGAAAGTTACCTGGTCAACAGAATCCAAGTCAAGAGTTTTTTTCTAAATCTTTGACATTTCTCTCCATAATTTCTTCTTGGGTCAATTCCTCAACTAATGTGTCTTGCAGCCACTCATCTTGGTTGGCATATTGTTCAATTTGTGGAAATTTACAATGGTCATAGGCCAGCAGCCTGTATTTAACTCTTCTGGAATTGATAAAACCCTCCGGGTCATAAGGGACCCACCAGAAGCTCCTCTTTAACTTATATTTGTCCCTCAGTATTTGATCGGCATCTTGCCAACCTTCTTTCTTGTTCATAACGAAGGGGCCTAGATGGTCTTTGAATTTCAGATGAGCTTTCTTCTTGGCACTATGAAAATGAGTAAGATCAGAATTGATGAGCTGCTTATAGTACTCCAATGCAAACAGTCTCATTGGTATATATATTGGGAACCTGTAAGGACAGAGCTCACAACCATAGATTCTAATGACAATGTGATTTTGGTAGAGATACCAATCACCTATTTTGTAACTCTTGGACAGCTGCAAGGTCTTCTGTATGTCATATGACAATCTAGGAGGAGGGGACCTTTTTAGGAGACAAGAGACTGGGTATACAAACTGGTCAATGAACTCACAGTAGGAAAATGGAGAGTTTTGAACCTCATGGAAAACTGATGACCAAAAGATGACAGACCTTCTTTCCCCCTTAGAATCCAACTTTTTAATGGGGCATTGGAAGCATTCAAACTGGTAATACATGAAAAAATGGTAGATATGTGATGAATATTTAAAGACTCCCTCCCTGTCCAGCTTCACTAGCTGGTCATGTATTTTGTTGGCTATGAACTTGGCATAATTATACTTGACAGCAGGGGGCTGTCCTGGGCTGTATGCAGATAGCAGAACCAGCACTGTTTCATCAATGTGCTCACTTGTTTTAAAACCCAGCACAGAGGAAATCATATCTATAAGTAGCTTTCCCACCTCATTGAAATTGTCATATAAGAAAGGAGGTGGGCCTGTTGGCTGGCAGTCTGCCCTCATGAATGTCTTGGTAATTCTTGCAATTTCAGAGCTGGAAAGCTTGGAGCCTTCATCCAGCAAATAGTTCATGGAGAAAGGAAACAATAGCTGAGTCTGTTTGAAGTTGAGCATCTGGTTGATGGAGTCAGGAGTAATATAAAAAAGTATGCTCCCAGATGGAGACTTGACAGCTCTCTGATTTGGTTCATAGTTCTCAGCACACAAATGGATGATCTCAGGAAAAATATTAACAGAGGGAAGGAAATAATAAGGCAAATTGGACTCCCATATGCCATACGTGTCACAGTTGTTTATAAAGCTGTTTCTTAGTTGGCAGAAGGTCTTCAAGTGATTTTTGTCCCCAACTAGATCTTGAATGAGGTAATCCTTATCAGCCAGAGGCATGGCTTCAAGTTCTCTGTTTGGTGGATTCATAGGAGTGACACTGAGAGCTGTTGGAGTGGCCATTATAAAACTTTTTGATGTTATATTTGGAATGAAGTTTTACAGCAGTAGCAGATTGATGACAACTGACTCTGAGGATTTGCAAAGGAGTTGCAAAATGAGTTCAACTGAGGGAATGGCCTTCAATATCTGTGATTATGATAAAGAGGACAATTTGCAGAGTTTTTAGACCAGTTTTTTCTTCTCCTTAATGAATTGTCTGGATTCAAAAGACAGTGGGCAAAGTGCAGAGGGGAAAGGAAATTACAGCTCAATGTACTGAGGCTTCTATAGTGGAATGCGATAAAAGAGAACAATGCCGAACTGTTGTGGAATTTTTTGCCGGGAATATGAGCTCGAAAATGAGTTTTCAAAGGTAAATTTGCAAACAGGCGCGGGTTGATAGGGTTTTTCCTGAGGCAGGGGTTTATCAGTGGATTTAGGCAGAATTTAGGTAGGGCAGAGTCATTAATTTGGGAATTTGCAGGCTTCAAACATGTAAAATGGAGAAAAATGGGAAGAACAGGGGTGAAGGGGCAAAGTAGGGAAAATACCTGGTTAAAATGGCGCCGAGGGAAACTGGACTAGTCCAATGGCGACCAGTGTAGACGAATTCGAAGGTGGTTCTAGCTCAATTGGTCGAAATTTGAATTTTGGAGGCAAACGGGCGCAAACAGCAGCAGCAACTCTCCACTATGTCCAATGAAAATGACTAACAAATGGTTGAAAAACGTGTGTTTTATAAAAAATTGACATATTTGCGCTTTTGGCGCTTTTTCGCGATGACATCAGCATGACATCATCGACAGGTCCCGGGTATGGACGGGTGACGTGGACGCTGACTCGGATGAAGACGTGGCGGTGACACAGTGGCAAAGCGTGGACGCGGACGGACGAAGTGACAAGTGACATGGGGCAGTGGCGGGGACGCGGTGGTGACGTCACAGTTGACGTGATTGCTGACGTCAGGGGACAGAGGGTGGTATCCGGTTTTCCCCGCACCACCTTTGAGCACAGGCAGTATTGGGGGAGGGGCCTCCGAACACGCCAGGCGGTCGACACGTGGCGGGGGTACGACAGGGAAACTGCCCATCCCCTAGACGTTAACCTCCGGTGGATCGGGGGCTCAAAACGACCACCCACCATTGATCTGGGGCGCGCACAATCTGACGGTTGGCGGCACAGGTAAGGTGACGGGGGTTAGGGATGGGACCCGCCCGTATTATTTAAACAAAAATGCGCCACGGGGGTCATAAACTTTGGAAATGTGGGTTTTGCGGGTTAGGTTTAAGCGGGGGGAAATGATAATTTAATGTTTAATAAAACATTTAAACATTAACCTTGGGAAAATGACTGCGGAGGGGTAGAAATATAAGGTTTTGATGGGTGAGGGATTAGGTATAGGTTATTAACCTAACGAGAGGTTAGATTAATTCCAGGGTTAGGACGCGGAAGGGTTAATAGTAGTCCCAGATGGACTATTATTTCCCAGGACTGTATTATATGGCTATAATGCCATAGGGTGGGATATTTAATATGTTTTTTGGAATTTCATATAGTTTTTGTAGTAATAGGGGTGGGAAAGTGACTAGGGAGCTATATAATAGAATTAGAGGTTAATATGAGTTTTTGAGGTGAAGGAGTAGGGGAGAGGCTAAGTTTATGTACTGAAACTTAATCATAGGAAGTGAATGGAATGTAGAAGAGTGATTTTTACACAAAAAATGTGGTTTCTTTTCATTGAGAAAGCCAAACTTGACTCAATGTTTTTACAAAAATGAAGTGAAAGTAGGACTGGTTGGGCAGATCCCAAAGTCCTTAAGGGGGTGTTAGTAAGAAACTTTGAGGGGGAGGGTGAAAGGGTGTTCGACATACTACCAGAATTCTGCCATTAGAAAACTGCTTTGACCTTTCTGTGATTGATGAGATGAGATCTGATTAATAATACATCAGGTGATCCAAACCTTGCTTCTGCAACCTCAAACTACCTACCCAGCCTCCTACACCTAACATTTTTTCTTCTTTTTACATGGGTGCACTTAGACTTGCAGACCCTGATTATCCTCTTTTCTTTTGACTGCCCTCCTATCTAAATCTACCCTTATCTCTTCTAAGGACCCAGGTTAAGCAGTTGGGCCCCTTCATTTCTCTACCTAGCTACTCATCTGCCAAGCTTGAACTGTTTGGATAGATATCCATTCTCTACTCTAGAACAAGCAATTTAAACCATGGCATGGTCTAGATTGAACTGTTGGGCCATCCATCAAACTAGCAGTGGTATTTGAACTAGCCACTTTCCTAGTCTTTTATTGGGGTTCATTTTTATCATTTTTCTGACCAATTTACTCTTTTTGCCCTTTGATAATTCTTTTAGGGCATACCCTCTTTACATTTTTTAATTCTGTCTCTCTATATAGAAAATATGGAACCTTTGCAGCATGAAAAGATGAACATATTTGGCACTTCCACTATCAATCATGAAAAATGAAACCTATTGGTATAGGAACCTAACATTGATAACTAGCCTGCATTGGAAGAAGAAGGCACCTTGGCCCACTCTTCCATTGCGGATTGGGTTATATGAGATCTGGAGTATCAAGAAAGCGGATTTCAAAGAAAAGCTAATGAAGAAGTACCCATTCGACCTTCAAAGCTACAATATGTATGACCCACATTGCATTGTGGAAGATCACTGCATGAGAGTTCAGTTCAACTAGATCCATGGGGCATGTCATTATGCTGAGGAGGACCATGGAGATATTGCTACAGTTTCTCTAGACCCAATGAACCGGTCGGCTTCACTGTGGAGTGGTTACCAAAGCAACATGAAGCAACATCACGAAGAGCACCAACAGTAGCAACAATGGAAACACATGTAAGCATACCAGTGCACGACAAAGGTAAGAGGAAGATTTTTGATCACATGGAGGAGGAGGAAAGCTGCGAGTTTTGAGCAGATCCACTTGTAGAGAAAGCAGCTATGGATATAGAAGCAAACAGGTAGCAGTATGACAAGTGAATCATGCGAAGGCAGAGGGATAAGAAGAGAATGGAAGAAGTAGAGAGGGAGTTGCATGAGTTGAGGGAGAAACTCCGAAAGGAACAAGAGCTGCGCAAACAGGAGAGGGAAGCACAACAACAATAGATACAGGAGGGGGAGCAACATGTGTGTACAGACGAAGCAACAGCTGGCATCAGGCGAACAAGGTGAACCATCGTAGGGGCAAGACTTCACTCACGAGATAGAACAAGCACTTCAACAGTTGGATGCAGACATGGAGCAGCAGGAGTTGGAACCAAACACTGACCTCATGCCTCACCAAAAAGAGGCTGAATCACCCGCTTCAATGCATCTAGATGATAAGCAAGTCTCTAATGATCAAGGAGGCACTGAGAGATCAACCAGAAGAAGAGATTCACAACATCTCATTTGACGAATCTCAACATAGAGTTGTGCAATCTTGTAGGGTATCAACTCCGTAGGATCAAACATCTCTTGCACAAGTTGAAGAGCCAGTGATCATGACTGATGTGTGCAAACATCTAGCTTCCTTGGCCGATGAAACCAGAGTGTATATTGAAGCCAGTAGCTCAAGTGTTCGCTTCCTAATAGTTGAGAATGAGCGAATAGGAAAGGAACTACAAATGACCAAGCAAGGAGGAGACTTGGTGATGATGTCCGCCCAAGATGAAATAAAGAAGACAATACTAGATGAAGTATTGTCCCTTGACACAGTTATGCGAGAATTGTACTCCAAGTTTGGTACCGTGCACAAGGCAGTCGTCCATCTCAATGGATGGTAGCAACAATGTGCTAGAAGAGCACATATCTTGATGAACTTGCATGTTGTTTTTGATGACATGCAAACATGGATGATGAAGTACAAGGGAGCCCCACTTCACTTGCCTAAGATGATGAGGGTCAATGCGGTTGAGCTAAAGGCATGTATCTAGAGTCAGATCCAGAATTACGAAGAACTCCCGTAGTTCATCACTAGCATACAGGATTCCCATGCATGAGTATTCAAAAGTATGGATGTTGTGGTGTGCACACATGTGATCCCATCACTTGGGACTCTCACCCAGGTGAAGACAAAGAAACAGGTTCGACTAGAGCTTGACTCGTACTTCGACGAGTTGATGCACATCGGCACCAGCCCAAACTTGCTTATCAGTGTAGACATCTTGCACAAGTATGTTGCTGGTCCGGCCACATTGAAGGAAATGATGCACATGATTATAGATGAGTTGGATAGAGGAGCCCAAGAAATGTATCCGGATGCTATGGAGGCAAGGGTCAGGTTTCAGATAGATGTCACTGTGGAACACATGGACACCATCAAGGACTATAGATCTTGGCATCAATATGTTACTGTCAATCAGCATGAAGATGTTGAGGAGTTGGACTTCCATGGTTGTCTAAGTTAGAGTGATGTCTAGTTTGGCTTGCTCAAGCCAGTTGTGTTCACATGGGTACATGTGCATTGTAATGTTAAGTCATGTCAAGTGTAAGTCAAGTGTCAATAGTGGATGTAACAATCATAGAGTAGGTGAAGAGTCATGAGGGTAGTTGAATGGTCACAAAGGGGAATGTCAAGAGTTACCCCACCCTTTGCTATAAATATTCCCTCATAACTCATTGTATATGCTTTTGGTTAGCCAAGCTTCTGATAAGACTATCTTGGAGAGAGCTTGGATAGTATTGTAATGTGCCTTGGCTTCTCCACTGCATGGAGCTAGTACATCTCTTTGGAGGAGCAGGTGGATGTGGTTGTAACGTTCCACTATTGGGGCTAGCGGGTTTACATGGATGTATTGTATGATTGGAACTTACACTTATTTATATAATAAGAGCCAACATGTTTTCATGCATATGTTGTTATTGTAGTTGGATTGTTCCAGTTGCTGTAGCAATGTATGTTGTTTAACTTACATAGTTATGTATGAACTGTTTTGTATGCAATTATATGAATCTTGTTGTAGATGTGTTGTTGGTTTAACCATCACTTTGGATTGTGGGCTGACCTACTTTCCAGCTTGTGATGCATCTTCACTCATGTGTTCCCTTCCCAGCTGAATATTGCTACAGGATGCCAAGGGGCACACTCATCTCAACTCCCATGTGATAGAACCTCTCATAAACCTTCCTCGACTCACTGTAGCAGTCACAACCTTGCTACTAACAAGAGTTATCTTACTTGCCTCTATGTGACATCACAGTCAAGGCATTGCTTTACGAACCACTTCTGGGATTCCTACACCAAATGGTCTGAGGTCTAATTGGGACTTCTTACCAGGGAGATCCCCTTGACATGTTGGCGGGTCTAGAACCATCAAGAGGTCCAAATTACCTTACCGGGACCATCCAAGAAACTCAAAACATTGTGCACAAATCACCCTTGTGCATTTTGCGATCGTTATGGTCACTATTCCCATTTTTTCCCTCATCTTGACGAATTTTGTGATTTCCTTCAAGCGCTTTGTGAATACGAGGCCACTCGTAGTGGATCACCTACTCCTCTACCCGTGGATTTTGGTACCAATAGTACACCAGAATAGGGGGACTCTGTTCCCACCATCATGATCCCTCCCCCCGATGTCAAGATGATGGACTCCACAATCCATATCCTTTACCTATCATCATCGTTTAGTTCCTCACAGGAAAACCTCTCTGAAGTTTCTGTGTGTGCTTCTATCAAACCTCCTTCATCGGAAACCCAAGTGTCAACTTTGGTAGATTTTTCATCTACTAGCTCGTTGTCTACCATTTCAGATGATGTATATGTGAACCTTCCTTCTCATGATGATGCGCTAGGTACCTTCCCCGCATCATGTAGTCAATCTTCCTCCCGTCCCCCAATCTCCCATTTTGATGAGGACATCATGGAAGCCATGACTACCCCTAATTACCCTTGGGACGATATGCACCATCGTGCATAGTTCCTTCCATATTTGGAGTGTACCACTCGAAATACATCTAGTACACCCATAACATATAGGACCCTACATCTCCTTATCATCCTTTGGAGGATTTCATGCCAAGTTGGGCCGAGATGCTTAAATCCCTTTTTTGTCACTCAGAACACAATTACGGTCCACAAACTCCTCCTGCTAGGGGGTATCATTCCCACCTTTGCATACCAGATCAATCCCCTCCATCACATATGCTTACGGGAAGTTAACCATTCTTGGGGGAATGATGGTTTTCCCTTGGCCATCTTCTTAATTGATTAACATTAGTCTCGGCCTAGATCATCACCAGATCTAGGTATGGTCAATTATTATCCCATTCCTTGGATAGTTTGTCCTATCAGCCTCTCCGATGAACCATATTCACATCACATATCATAGACATTTGATACCATATCTTCAAATATTCTACTCTATGTCCACATAGTCCCCATGTTTGACTTAGTGGGAGAGGATGATTCTAGACCTTCTCTAGTAGTTCATTCTCATTTTCCTCTTCCCTTAATTCTTCACCAGGAACCATTGTTCCAAGAAGCATTAAGGCCATGTTTAGATAAGTAAGGCCACTTTCTTAAAAGTTGTAGATCTTGATTTTGATGGCCGATTTGTCCACTATGATCTCCACAAGATTTAGGGATTTCTCCTCCTCTAAAGTTGGAGGGAAAACCCCCTTTTATAGGAAAACCCATAGTTTTTTTGTCCCACATTGCGACCAGACCGTAGCTCAGTTTGATGAACCATTGGCACCATTGGAAATCTCTCATTGAGTACTATAATGGGTCTTTCCTAGCTTTTGATGATTTGACAATTCACCACAGAAGAATTTCTCCAAGAAGAGTCACTTCGTCGCCTCTCAAAATTGAAGTTCTTCATAAGAGACACTTGTACTTTAGGGGCCAACTTCCCTTGGCACTTGTTGTCTCATGTGTTGATTTTTGTCATGAGAAACCATCATTTTCTCATTTTTTCATGGTCCCCACTGGGCCTATTATGTGTGGTAACATCATCGAGTCACCCTTGTTCAGAGCATCTGTGATAAGTCACCCTTGCATCCATGGAGTTTGTTTCACATCCCATTCTATCATGTCATAGTATTCCATCCATATTTGCATACCATTCATCCCATGTTTCCCATTTTCACCTTTAGTCATACTGTCCATCATCCGCTCCTGCATAGAGTCAGTCGCTACCGGGTCAACCATGCATTTTATGCTCTAACAAGGGAAGTCATCCATTTGTCCCTCAATACCATTTTCCCCATTGTCCCCGGTGTCAGTTCATGTGTCACATTACTATTTTCCTTCATGCCTTAGTTGAGGATCATCATTGCCTTACCTATGGTGAGCCATATTTTTTCAACATCAGCACATCTATTCTAGAAGAATGGCCTAGAGGGCGGTGTATCTTGGTTCTAGATTCCACTCTCGTTTGGTGCCTTGGATCAAGAAAAGGGAATCATCATTGCCCTTTGAATTGATTGTTTCATGCTCATGATTCATACACTTGATGGTCCAGTGATGCAACAGATTGTACTAGTGATTCTCAGGTGTGTGTGAGATGTTCCAGACCTCATGAGGAGGTGGCCCTTCAAGTAGCCCCCCACATGCCCAAATACCTTCTTATTATACTATAGCTTCAAATGCAGTTCCACAGATTTGATGGGTTCGATCCTACCACTTGTAACATTCATAGCATGCATATTTCCTTCAGATGATCCATTTAGTTTGCAGAGCCCTTTCTTGTTCAACAAGGCTTCTTTGATCGTTATACCGTCCCTCCCACCCATTTTTCGAGGGAAGGGCCATTATATATCATGTACTCAGATGTTATTGTATCCAGTCCTGGCTCATGTTTTTTCCAGACACATTATTTATATGGGACACATTGTATTACTTTCTAGTTCATTTATGCCAACATGTCATGTACCATGCAACATGTATTTTATTGCTCAGTTTCATGTTTCCAAGCACATCATTATTTTGTACTAAGTTATCTCGGTGCGTATAGGTATGCCTCCCCTACCTCACTGAGATCCGGTACCACAACAGAAAATGAGAATTGCATTGGTATCGCCCCCTCTATCCCTATCCTCTTTCGCTTCAGCTCCATTGGCCTCTCTCTCTCTCTCTCTCTCTCTTTGACTCCACTTCGTTGTCTACTGATTGTGTCCTTACAACGTACTTCAATCACATGTTTTTCTCCTGACACTTGTATGTTGGGGGGCAATCTATTATCACAAAAAAAAGATCATCTAGCCATAATGTACTAGATGGATCAAAGTACACCATGTAGGGCCAATTTTACCATAGTAAAATTGCTTTCACTGTGTGAAATTACTTAATGAACCACATTTGTTAAGTCATTTATAATTAAACCCATGAAGAATGAATATATATATATATATATATATATATATATATATATATATATATATATATATATCTTTGGTAGATAAGCACCCACGAGGGATTTGAACTAGTGACCTATCACAAGGAATGCCTTAACAGTGCACCCATTCATCGTCAATCTAAAGCCTCGTGGGCTCCCATGAAGAATAACTAAATAAATCACTATTTATTTAATTATCTTCTAGGAATAATTAATTAAACCATTGTTTAATTAATATTCCTTGTTAAATTTGACCCAAATATGAGAAATAGATAGATAAATCATTAATTATCTTATTTTTCTCTAGGAACAATTAATTAATCACTAATTAGTTATTATTCCTTGTCGAGTTTGAGCAAATCCCTTAGGAATAATTAAATAAATCATTATTTGTTTATTATTCCTTAACCATATTTATTGAGATGATGAATAAATCATTTATTTATTTATTATTTCTAAATAAAAAGTTTAAATACTTTTTCCCTCCAAACTAAATATAATAAAATATTCCAAATGGTTATTTCTAGAATGGGGTTACTAATATTTTATTATTGCTCATTATTCGAGTATAATCTTATATTTTGTTAGAAATAGAATGGTTTTCCATTCATTATTCACTTTTGATTATTTTCATTGTTGCACTCACTGTTCTACTCTAATTATTATCACTGTCACACACCATTTTTCTTTTCCATTTGAGTTCTCATTGAGCTCAACCATTTTGTTTGCTGGGTTTTACACATTATAGAGGAGAGAGACTCTACAAAAGCTGAAGACATTTGAGGATAGCCAAGAACCCATCCCATAGAGGGGCTGTGAACATTATTCGTTCCCTTCACAACTGTTATTTAATAAAATATATTCTTTATATATATCTGATTTCCATTGGATTATTGGAGTTACTTGCACTTATTTTACTATTCCATTTTGTTGTTTAACTATGATTGTGGCATAGATTGGGGCTTTGGCAAGTTTTGTTTCTATCATTTACTACAGATCTACAATGTTTGGTAGCCATTTTCATTGTTAGGGTTTTTTGTCATTCACAACCCAAATTGGTTTCTTTTTGTACACATTTGAGAAGAAAACATAATAACAGTTACATTTCATATCCTTTCCTCCAATGAAAGCATAACTATGTTTACATGTCAAATGTATGAGAAGAAACTTTACAACATGGAAGCTAATAGGTTCTCCAAAATTGCTTCTAACTCTAGCCAAATCCCCCACCTCCATCTCAAGTAAGGTTGACATAAGGATGCCTAGTCTTGGCTTGACCATTGGAATATAAAGGAGGAGATCATCTTGGAAATAAGGATAATATTAAAAATGCTATTACCTCCAAGTTTAAGGATAAGTTGCAATGGGATGATAAGGAGCTAGAGGGAAAAATGAAGCTAAGATATTATAAAGAGGTGATCAACCCCACTCTTGCTAACTAGAATTATCTTTCTGCCTTGACCAATACTAAGAAGAAAATGAACATTTCAAAGATAAGAACTAATTCCTATGAGCTTCGAAGTGAAACCAGACATTGGTCTATTCCCAAAGCACCCTGGGACAAAACAATCAATCATCTTTGTGATACTAAGAGAGTTGAAGATAAAAAATAATTTCTCTTAGATTACCTGGGTACAATACCAAACATTTGCTACACTACCAACCTTCTTGACTTGTTAAATTAACAAAACTATAGTGATCTAGGAAAACTTCATTACCTTTTTTTCTTAATCATAGAAATAAAATATTAAAGAGTTGCAATTAATCACTTACTTTTTAAGGTTTGATAAACCACAATAGTCTCAATAAACATGAATCATATATATATATATAATTTTTTAATTATTAATAATAATTTTCAAAATAAAATTATATATATTTTTTCATATGTTAAATATAATATGAATTATTAATATTTACCATTCATTTCTTTTATGTAATTTCTTAAATTAATAATCCATATTCAAACGTCAATAACCAGAAATCCTATGTTAGAAACACATTTTCCAAGAAACAATAACAAAATAAAGAAGCAGTTCAAAGTGAACATGACTGATTTTTTCATTGGCATTTCAGCTTGGACAACCCTCACTAATCTTAGGAATTTACAACACAAATACTTCGTATTTAACCTAGATAGGGTTATTTTCAAAGACAAAATAAAATCGTAGCCAACAACTATTAGTACCTTCATCATTCTCGAAAACCCTAAAACCCCTATCTTAGATTTTGATATATCAGGTGGTCTTTGCAAAGAAGTTTTCATTTGCAATAATAGAACGGTACAAATGATGCAAGAGTGTGATATCGATGGATAGAGAGCAGCAACATGTGCCTTACACAATGGTGTAGCTAATGTCTATGAACACTTACAATCCCGACCTTCTCCTCACTTAGAAGCCTACGTCCAAGAACATGTATCATTTTTTCTATTTTGCACTTGCATTGAAATGAGTTACTTGTTAGAAGGTTCTATGTTCACACTTAAATCAGTGATAAGTTTTTGGTGTTGTTTTTTTGTTTTTGTTTTTTTTTTCCTCTCTTATTCTTTTACAAATTTATATCTGAATATTCATGAAATATCTGCCATTTTTGAGGATTGTAGGACTCTTTTGATCTCTGTACATCTTCCAACCCACCTGTAAAAATATTTGGAATTTTCAAAGAAAAGACATGACAATATTTCTTCAGAGAAAAATAGATTTAGAAGACTTATTGGAAACATAGTTACACACTCATTGTTTTATTCTCATTACATGATTTATAAATATAATAGAGTATTCTATAAAGATGGCAACTATCCATCGACCTATATTTCTATAAACAAGTTCTTTGAGAATTTTTTTCATTTTTAGCTATCATTATTTTTTATATTTATTAATAATAGTTATTGCTGAAACACACACATTCCTTAGAAAACCTTCTATAGAAACTTAAAGCATGTTTCCCCACATTTGTGGATGTGATCAATAACAAACCTGTTGGCATAAACTAGTACACCTTCTTATCAAACAAACTCACACTTTAGGAGATGAAGTCCAGAAACCTCATGTGCGATCCGAGTGAAACTAAGAGGGGGCCATGTCACCTCACCAACCCTCTTCTCCACTTTAGGCCAACTCTCCTCGGGCTCAAGGGGGGCTTCCCTAGGTTAATATTGGTAGGATTTAAGGCTATGAATATGAAGGTGCCATGAAAGATATATCTAGAAAAATGGTTTTGGGTATGAAAGTTTATGGGATGATTGGAGACCAGTTCCTTCCCCTACCAATATTTTTTGGGGGCATATGAGTTTAACTAAGGATTCCTTTGGGAGAAGGAAAATGGATATAGGGTGATATCTAGAGCTTCCCACTATTAACCTTGGAAGATCCAAAAAGCCTAGAATCTTACCAAATCCATGAAATTCAATGGAAGACTCTCAACTAGAAACCTTCATAGTGTTTTCAAGAAGGGATATATCTAAAAGAAACCAAGTGAATGCACCATCTCCACTAGACAAATACAATTACACATGATAATCATCCATCATCTACAAACCCTAGCCATGAAAATCCAAAAAATGATGAAAACGTCCACAAGACCATCCCCACAAAAAGTCTCTCTTATGATCCTTCCACACCCTCTTTTATAATGAGCAAAGTAATAGAAATTTAAGAACAAGCTAATGTATTTCTCCCCCAATCCCACCATGAAAAAATGATACGAAGTACATCTCTATTTTTAGGGAGATGCTCAACTTCCTTTTACAATAAAATATTAATTTCTTAATCAGAAGCCCCTAGTATAGCCTATGGAGGGGTTAAAAGCTCACTTCTCTAATTAACTATTCAAAAATACAAAAAATATGTGCTTCTTAAGCCTCTTGTACAGTAGTTAATGGTTACAAGGCCTAAAAGTTTACTCATCTCCATAAATGAGGGGAATAGATGGGCTTTGTTTGACAACATCCTGCCCTCATAGGTCTTTAAATATCTCTGGAATCATAAAAAATACAGTTCCATTCTCCATGGGTGGAAAAGTGGGCTTAAAAAATATAGCATTCGGTATTCAAGGATGTTCCTCCTTAAATCATGCGAGCCAAACCCAAGTCCTCTTTAAATGGTGAATGTAGGGACTTTAAACTGGGCACTCCAGCCTTCAAGGGGAATATATGGGTTTGTACATGCCTACAGTCTTTGAAAGAGAATAAATGGGTTTTCACATACAATATGTAGTCTATGAAATATGAATGAAAACTCTATGCAGGGGGCTTCTCCTCAAAGCAAGCCCACAAACCAAGTGTGAAATATCCATGTCATGAATACCAATTCTCCTCAGGATCCTGTAATGAAATTGTAGGAAGATACCCCACAAAAGGTGGGAAATATTTCAAATTAGTTGAAAAAATAATGTGTAATACATCCAAAGAAAGGTATACAAGTTGGCTTCCAAAATGAATAGGTTGGTCTAGTCCAATTTTGTAGGTCGGCTCATCAAAACATTTTCTAGTGTGGCACATGTACATATATTTATATATACACCCTAATTCCCCTTATCACCATAATTATGGATCAGGATGGGAGCACTTCCCTCTCTTTGAAGTATGTGCTATTGAACAAGGGTTGTTTGGGATCCATTTTACTCTATGCATTATTCTCTCAAAAGAAACTAATATATGCCAATGAGTCCGCCACTTGAAATTTGCTAAATGTCAGGAAGAGGCATCAATTTCATCTTTTTAATCCTTAGCATATTTGAAAACATATCCTTATTTCACATAGTAAGATGAAGGCCTTTCAAAAAATTTTGTTTTCTGGTAAGAATAGTCGACAATGCTAGTATTGCTTTTCCTAAGAGCCTTAATTTCAAGTCTGCTATAGGTAAACAATAGTTGCTTGTCTTGGAACATCAAGTGTTATAATGATGCCACTATCTCCAATTGGAAGGAAATAATTAATGTGATCTAAGGTTTGTATAATGAAATACTTCGAGTGCATATGTGTATACGTTTCTTGATTCAATGATGACAATCTCTTTTCTCAAAAAGGATTTATTTTCCATATCATTTGATCAGACAAGGTATTTCACAAATGGAATATGGAGGTGCCCAAGTATAATATTGTCTCTAATTCTTGAAAGAAACATTACATCACTTTACAAATTGTAGCCTCATCATCAACTCCACTCTTTCTAATAATTCTTTGGACTTTCAAAATAGTTTTCTCCCCTTGGAGTTCTCACTTCCATGAAATATAATCTGAACACAATCAAATTCCTTCACAGGGGATTTTCTATCCCAATTAGGTGCACATTGCTAAACAAAATCCTTTACCCTAATAGTTCTAGTGTGGTCTTAAAACCCATACATATGAAAAGCATTTTGGATGACCCTGCACAACCCTTACTACTAATACCCATGCTTATTTCTCCTTCACCGATTGCACAATATGTCTATTTCTAGTGGGAAAAAGTATCATAGAATACCCATCAACAAGTATTCACTTCAAAGTCAAGTTTGCTCCAAATAACACACATGTAAAGGCTACAAAATCCACTCTTCGTGCTACAAACTTCACAACTGCAATTTGTTAATTTTTGCAATTGCAGTCAAATTCCACTTTGGATAATCATATGATGAATATAATGATTAAAATAGATTCCTATTTTCGAGAGGACCAAAATCGACCTAAAGATCACCCAATTTGGTCAAGTGAAAGTTGAGTTTTGAATTATTTTATTCATACATATATTATGGAATGGGTCAGCCCTAACCACATGGGTAACTTCTTAGGTCGGCCTTAACCCCAAGTAGACCGTCATGAAAGCCTATAAATAGAAGATACATCAAGCTCATTTAGACACATTCGATCAAGCTATTTTCTCTTCACTTATTGTCTTGGTTTACACAGGTTCGATGGAAGGAGTTCACTCAAGGGTCCGAAATCACAGGTGTAAGGTTCACTTTGACTTAGGGTTTTCTAATCCTTGGACGCTGGCACAGAACTTGAAATTTTTTTCCATGAAATCTGGCACACAGTATTTTGGGAACATCTAGGGAGCCCTGGACACTGGCACAGTGAGTTATGGGAGCATCCAGGGCTTGAGGGTCAAATCGGGTTGTACTAGTCCCTGGATGCTCTCATAGAGTGGTCCTGAGAGCGTCCATGAAGCCATAGACACTCTCAGAATAGCCTTATGACAGCATACAAGGCTTGAAGTAGGTCTAGGTATGTTTGACCCCAGAAGCCCTCATCCAAGTCACTTGGGAGCGTCCATATCTGTTTTAGACACTTTCATATAGTTAAGCAGAGAGCATCCAAATATGCTATAGACGCTCAAACAACTCCTCCTCCCTGCATCCAAGACTCATCGATGAGATTTATGTATTTCAAAGATTCAACTCAGTGAAAGCAATGTTCAATAGTTGATTACAGTTAGTGGAAACACAATTCATCCATTAGAATTAGGGTTTTGTTTTCAAGCATGATAAGATCTATTTCATGAATATAAAAGTTTTTATTTTTGCGTAGATAAAGTTATGGATCATTGTACTCTCTTTTGCTAGATCATTTTATGACGATACAAGAAGATGAAGATTTGCAAGGGTTTTCCCCATAGTGGGTTTTTCCTTGGTCTGGGACCAATCCTAGTGTCTCTCTATGTGTGCATGTTTTTCTTCTATTGTTCCTTTATGTTCCACTGCATTGATGATGATGTTTTTATTTATACATAATTTCATATGTTGATGAAATAATGGTGCAGATATGAATAATTTAATGATGATATGGGGTGAACTTAATGTATTAATGATAAAATGCAATTACCAAAGAAAAGAACAATGTAGCCCCGTGAAAAATTAACAAGTATGTGCTATTGAAAAATGGTTATTTGGGATCCATTTTCTTCTATGGAATATTCTCTCAAAAGAAATTGAAATCTTCCAAGTCTACCACTTGAAATTTTCTAAATGTTGGGAAGATGCATCAATTTCATCTTTTTAATCCTCAACATCTTTGAAAACTTATCCTTATTTCACATAGTAAGATGAAGGCATTTCAAAATCATTTGTTTTCTAGTAACCTTATTCGACAACGCCAATAATGCTTTGCCATAAGAGCCTCAATTCCAAGTCTACTATAGGTGAACAATCGTTGCTTGTCCTAGAACATCAAGTGTTATAATGATGCCACTATCTCCACTTGGAAGGAAATACTTAATGTGATATAAGGTTTGTATAAGGAACTACTTAGAGTGAATCTATGTACAAGTTTCTTGATTCAATGATGACAATCTATTTTCTCAACAAGGCTTTATTTTCCATATCATTGGATTAGACAAGGTATTTCACAAATGGAATATGGAGGTCCCCAATTATAATCTTATCTCTAACTCTTGAAAGAAACGTTGCATCACTTTACCAATTGCAGCCTCATCATCAACTCCACTCTTTCCAATAATTCTTTGTTCTTTCAAAATGGTTTTCTCCCCTTGGAGTTCCCACTTCCATGAAACATACTTTGAACACAAACAAATTCCTTCACAAGGGATTTCCTATCCCAATTAGGTGCACATTGCTGAAAAAATCCTTTATCCTAATAGTTCCAATGTGCTCTTACAAGCCATACATATGAAAATCATTTTGGATGACCCTGCACACCCCTTACTACCGATACCCAATATTATTTCTCCTTCATTGATTACACAATATTTCTATGTCTAGTGGGAAAAAGTATCATAGAATACACATCAACACGTGTTCAATTCAAAGTGAGGTTTTCTCCAAATAAAACACATGTAAAGGTTACAAAATCTACTCTTGGTGCTACAAACTTCACAACTACAATCATCCATAGGAAGTTGACTCTGACATGCTATATTTCTACATCGTTTGTGGCCAAATATCTCAATGAGGACTGCTTGAGTGACACTGATATCTGTATGCAAAAAGTCTTGAATACTTTTAACTAATTCTGTGTGCCCTGGAGTCACGTGTAATATCCCTCCTTCCTTGTACAAACTTTTGCAAAAGGACAAATTATTTCATACATTGAAGACTTGATGTGCCTTCAATGATTGTTGTCCTCTTTGAAATTTGAATCTAACTATTATCTTTAGTGCTTTCATACTTAAAGGATTCAAAATAAACAATCACTATTATTTGTCACTGATTTTCTCCATTTTTGATGAATAGAGCTACCTTGTTAACTCCATGGGATCAACCAACTATGAAAAGACATGAAGTAGAATCCTTATTTCCTTTATTTTCATATTTTGGAATTTTTGTGAAAACCCCAATATAAACTAGTGGATAACATGCCTCACCCATGGGATTCAGAATTGGAACCTAATGGCATGAAGCTAGCGAAATTCTTAGTACAATTGGAAATAACCAGTTATGCAAACTCTTTGAGCTTGAAAATGCAAGAGGCATATTCAACCCTGGACAATAGGTCTAGAAGAGGTTGTGTCATCTATTCAAAAGCTATAAAATTTTTATATCCTATCTTATCTAATGAGGAAAGTAAGGAAAATTCTTAAGGCTAGTCTAAATATGCATGATTCCTCGGGCCATTCATGTTGGAGCCTTCCCAGATGTCCATGAGAGCCACTTTTCCTAACCCAACCCAGTAACCCCAACTGATTCAATGAGATTTGATCGTGAGACTTTTTTGAATTTTCATACAATAACATCTACCAATCCAACTAACCATTGGGGATGAAATAAAATGTACGAGGAATTTTTAACCTTGGAAAATAGGTCTAAAAGAGGGCGTGCTATATACCTAAAAGCCATAACAGTTTTCTAGCCTATCTCTCTATGTAAGGAAAGGAAAGATAACTCCCAAGGTTAGTTTACACATGCATGACTCTTTGGACAGTTGATGATTGAACCTTTTTAGATGTCCACAAGAGCTAGTGTTCTTTACTTGACTCTGTGATTTTCATAGGTAACCTTAAGGGACCTAATAAGATTTGATACTAAGACATCTATGAAATTTTGCACAAGAGCATCTACCAATTGAGCTAACCTGTGGGGCTACTTACACACATATATAAGATAAACATGTTTGACTGGAGAGAGGACATAACTCCTTACAATTATCAGGTTTGCAATTGACAGTTGGCTATATGAATGCGACATAGTCTGACTAATAGATGAAATGGTCCTTTTCCGAGCATTTCTTCTGGACAATTTTGTTCAAAATTCGATATTGTTTTAATATATATATATATATATATATATATATATATATATATATATATATATATATATATATATATATATATATATATATATATATATATATATATATATATATATATATATATATATATATATCTATATATATATATATATATATATAGATAGATAGATAGATAGATAGATATAACTTGTTTAATTTGTAAAGATCGAGTGCCTCGGGGGTTTTCAGGGTGCTGAATCCGTTTATGCATTCAAAAGTGTATTTTAAATAACAAGAAATCACAATCTTGCTAGAAATTGTATTGCCAAATTCCGGCCAAAAATCCATTTCATTTATTAGTTAGACTACTGCCATATGAATGCAACTTGGTATTAATTACTCAGTCAAATCTACCCAGGGCTTTCACCTGGCCTCATCTACAGATATCACATTACCACAATTACCACCATGGACACTACCTGCACATTAGCACAAACCATTGTTTACAGTATAAAATTATTTTCAAATCTTGGAAAGATTCATTCTGCTGCATTATCATGGGTAGCATGCCCTCTAGATCCTGAACCTAGGTCATCATCAGTTATTGAGATTGCTGCCAGATCACAACCCCACTATGGAAATTACTCGTGGCCTGTGGGATAATACTTTTTGTAATTCCTATTTTTTTTTATAATGTGCCCCGTTGGCAAATTTAGTGACAATAGCATAGGATTTGAAACATTGAAGTGTGTCAGATGCTCTTCTTGCCCCCCATTTATAGTTGTTTGATGAACATCCAAATCCTTCCAAGATAATAAAACTAAGTCTATCTGAGGAATTTTACGAAGTTGAAGATGCTTTCTTGCAAATAGGAGTTCTATTTTAATGGATCCTTACTTGAGGAAATTATGGTATTTCTTATCTTGGACATAAGGAATAACTTTGTTGAAGGCACTAGCATCTATAGGATATTTTAAACAATTACATCAATTGACCCTTTGGGGATTTTACATTGCTATCAAATTAAATTCCCACTGCCATGCAGTTTCATGAAAGAAAGTTAGAAAGCTATTGCCAGTGGTGGAAATTTGGAGTTTTAGTTGGCAAATCAGTCGTCTTCTAGTGCTTCTTCCTTTTATCGTGCTTGGAAGTTGACACTATTTATTTCCATAAATATGCTCCATTTTCGAATCTTTATGTTTATAATTTTATGGGAATGGTTTTCTATATACTGTGATGAAGACCCTTATAATGGATTAGACTTTGGGAATAAAAAAACAGAGTTGTTTTCAATCATGAATATGTTACTTCTGCATAACAAGGCTATTTGCTGAACAATTTGTGAGGATATGGGAAACTAACCTATCACATAAAATCATGGGCAATTCAATAAATATGTTCTTTTTTTTGTCATACTATGTTTGCATTAGGGCATATTACTGGCATCATGCCATGGTTTCCTCTTTCTATCTAAGACAACTCCTGTCTATCTCAATCACCATGTTAGGATATCATTCACTTTCATAGATTTGACTCCAACAATCATACTTTCTTTAAATTCAAGCCAGAGTTTTAACTTTTGACTATTGAAATCAACCTTGTATAACATGTTCTTTGTACAGTTGGGGTAATGAAAAGTCCACTCATGCCTTTTCCATATCAAGAGAGTTTTACAAGTGATAGCAATTGGTTTCAACTCAAGAGTTGCAATCATGTTCCCTCTTCATAATTTTGTGGGTTAAAATACCATGAATTCATGTTAATGATGTGCAAAGTGAATTCTAAAGGCCAATGAGATAAAATATATGTGCTTGATTTACGATTGCTAATGTATAGTTATTTAAATGATATGATGAAAATGGAAAATAAGTAGAATAAAGGGTTTTTGAAATCCAGCGGGCTGGTTCACCAACAAGGTTTGTTTTATTGGAGCTGCCTGGGTGTGTCCTTCGTTCCAAACATAAAAAATAAGAGGGTTTGTTTTATTGGGGTTTCCTGGGTGCGCCCTACCTATTAAGGCGTCAAATTTTCCTGGACAACCAAAAGTCACTAGAATCTGATCATTTTTCCAAAGTATATGAGTATGTGTGCTTGAATCATGTTTTTGATGGTGGAATTGGATTTAGCACCATAAAAAACAAATGGGGCACCCAAAATATTGAAACTTGACAGCTATAATCAAGCTTTGCAAAAATTCCCATCGGATTTTAACAAAATTGTGTCATAATTTTCATTGTTTTCCAGACAAATTTGAAGCCTTGCTAAACTACACGTTACAAATTTATTTTAAAAATGCAAGATTTCAATAAGCTAGATATGAGAATGATAGAGGTGGGTATTAATAGATGTAAGGCATGTTGGAATCAATTTTGTATATTTAATGATGTCTCCAAATACCCAATATATACTCAAAAAATGGTATGTGCCTTGTGACTTGATGTTTAAAGATACAAAGCTGTTATTTTCCATAGTTTGGAAACCTTGATGATAGCGTTGTAAATACCAATTTGTTACTAAACAAACTGATTATATGTTGGCTTAGGGGTTCCTGACCCAGGTTCAGTGTTAAGTTAGCCAAACAAATCCCTACACTACTAGCCCTTTCGACATCAATCCGTGGAGCGCGAACTGAAGTCTCACCCGAAGCAGTATGGGGGGATGCTGGAACCAAGTTTCTGCACCCAAAGATTAGTGTAATGTCGTTTTATGCCCTAACTCTACCTTCATGTAGATTGATAAGCCTTTTAGGGCTTATCGATATACTTCTCTTAATCACCCTTAGACCTTCGCGAAGGTCTACGACTATCTTTCGCGGACCTTAAACAGGTGAATCAACTACTTATGTGCTTCTCAGATAGCTTCTACTTATGTATTTACCCAAATAAAATTAAGTATCTGATAATATTAAGATATTCTTCACGTAAACAAATGTTATGATTTGCGTTCGTATAATAGTGCAAAACATACAGATTCATGCATCAATACAACATTAAATCATAAACCCATTATTCATCATAACATAATTGCATTCATTCATAATAGAAGTAAAAGGAAAAAACACAGATATTTCTAGAACAATCTCTTTATTAATGCTTCAGATCTTCTTACAGACTCAAACTACCCTGTGCACTCAGCTGCAGGGGTCCACGCACTCAGCTGCGAACTCTACTCTAGGCCTCTGCGCACACAGCTGCAGAGCCTCTCTTCTACTCTAAGACTCTTCGCTCGTCACTTCTACTGACCCATTACATTCATATCTTTTTCTACCAAAAACTTGCCTTAGACTCTCTAAGACTTTCCTTTTTATACAATCCCATGGTCCGTGGACCATGGGTAGATCTTCTAAAGCCAACACATCTTACATAAAAGATGGGTAAAAACCATTTATGAGACTTTACATCTACATGCTCTGTGCCCACATCTTACAGAGAATTTACTCTTTACATACAAAAAATTGGGCTTTCAAACCCAAACGTTGGGTTTTTTCCCCAAAATTGACCTTAGGGGACCCTGTCCCAGCAACCCCCCAACACAAATATCATGACTCGCCCTCAAGTCACTTTGCTGGCGCGATGATCTTACTACAAGGACCTCCCAGCTCCACTTGCACCACTGCAACTTCAGCTGTGCACTGCGTAGTTGTTTGCTTGACCTACTCCACCAGCTGCTCGATCGCTATGTTGGGTTGTTCTAGGTTGTGTTAGGTTGGTCGGACCTACCTATGGTTTTGTGCATGGTTTTCGCACATGGTTTTGGAGGCAATGATTTTTGGTCCATGGTTTTGGACGTGATGGTTTTCGGTCCATGGTATTGGATGCTTCGACATGTATAAATATGTATTGTAACATTGAAAGGAATATAATGAAAAATCAAGCTGGTAGTCCCGGTTTTGGGATCCAGGGGAAAATCTCTGTGTATATTTGTTGTATGTGTTATTATCTCACTATTGTTTATTTTCTATGTTTTAGAATTAGTATGCAGGTAATTTCTATACGGGGTTAAAACCTACATTTGGTATTAGAGCTATTTTGGCTTCAAGGGGATGCCTTTGTTGCTAAGGGGTTTCGCTCGGGCCTGTGGTAGACCCTATTTAGTGGGATATTTGTGAGATGGATTATGGCGGTGAAAGAAGATGGTGAGTAGTGGAAAGATAGAGATCGAGAAATTTAATGGTCAAATTTTTGAGTTATGGAAACTCAAGATGGAGGATCCGTTTGTGGATAAAGATCAGTGGATCACGATAGATTTGGGTACTAAACCAATAGGAGTGTCCGATGAAGAATGGAAGAAGTTGGATTGGAAGGCAAAGAGAACAATACGATTATGTGTCTCAGATTCAGTATTATTGAATGTATCAGGGGAAGTTGCGGCTAAGGCTTTGTGGGACAAGTTAGGGACTTTGTACCAATATTAGTCTCTGGTGAATAAATTGTTCCTACGGAAAAAGATGTATAACCTGAGGATGAAAGATGGAGACTCGGTGACAGAGCATTTGAACACATTTAATATCGTGGTAAGTCAGTTATTATCTATTGATATTAAAATTTCAGATGAAGATAAATGCATCAATTTGTTGTGTTCTCTACCAGATTCGTGGGATAGCCTGGTTATTGCAATAGGTAGCAATGCCACTGCCTTACAGTTTGATGAAATAGTCTCATCCTTGCTGACAGAGGAGATGAGACGGAAAAATATGGAGAGCCAGAATGGTGATTCCTTGTCTGTACGAGGATGGTCCCAGAACGTAAACAAAAATAAGTCATCAAGTGGGAGATCTAAATCTAGAGGGAGATCTAAATCTACAGGAAAACTTGTAAAGTTGGTTTGCTGGAAATGCGGAAATGAAGGGCACTACAAAAAGGATTGTAAATCTAAAGCTCCTGACAAAGAAAAGGGATCTGATGATGCTCCTTCTACAGAGGCAAAAACCACCTCAGATGAAGGTGGGGATGTGTACTTGGCTTCTTCAAGTACACATGTAAATCATGAGGCATGGTTGATTGACTCAGGTGCATCCTTTCACTTCACTCCCCATAAAGAGTGGTTCTGTGAGTATGAGAAATACAATGGTGGTGATGTCTTCTTAGGGGATGATAGGAAGGCCATAATTGTTGGTCGTGGAAAAGTAAAGTTGAAGTTGCAAGGTGGAAGTGTTAGAACACTTCTAGGTGTTTTGCATATTCCTGCGTTGGCCAAAAATCTGAATTCTATAAGCAAGTTGGATGATGCAGGTGTAAAAACAGTGTTCGAGAAGGATACCTGCAAGATGGTTTGGGGATCACTGGTATTTATGTGTGGAGTTTGGGTTGGCACTCTGTATAAGCTGCAAGGTAGCATTGTTGTTGATGGGTGTAACAGTTCTATGGTTCCTGAAAGTGGAGAAAAAAATATAGTGGTCTCTGGAGAGAAGACCATGCTGTGACATGAAAGGCTTAGACATATTCGAGAGAAGAGCCTTCGAATACTTCATGGTAAAGGTATGGTAGAAGGTATGAGTAATATTTCTCTGGATTTTGATTTATGCGAAAATTGTGTATATGGGAAGCAGAATCAGGTGAGTTTCCCCTTTGGTGGTAAGAGGGTGAAACAGATATTAGAGCTTGTGCACAATGATGTGTTTCGACCTGTGAAGGTTCCATCACTGGGTAAGTATGTGTACTATGTATCATTTATAGATGAATTCTGAAGGAATACATGGATGTATTTCCTTAAGAAGAAATCTGAAGTCTTTAATAGGTTTAAATAATTTAAGGATCTGGTGGAAAACCAGACAGAGAAGAAGATAAAGGTGCTGAGGTCAGATAATGGTGGAGAGTTTTGTAGCAAGGAATTTTAAGAAATATATAAGAAGTGTGGTATAGCATGGCAGAAGAATACTCCATACACACCTGAGCAAAATGGAGTTGCAGAAAGAATGAATAAGGCATTGATGAAAAGGGCAAGAAGCATGCTCAGTGGTGCCAGGTTAGGACAAGAATTCTGGGCAGAGGTGGTGGAGACAACATGTTACTTGGTCAACATATCACCTTCATTAGCGTTGGAGGATAAGACTCCACAAGAGGTATGGATTGGTAAGAAACCCTCTCTTTCACATCTAAGGGTATTTGGATGTGATGCATATGTACATATTCCAAAGGAGAAAAGAACCAAATTGGATAGTAAATCTGAAAAGTGCATCTTTATTGGTTATAAGGATGGTTTAAAGGGTTTAAGCTTTGGAACCCACTAACAAGGAAGGTTGTGTACAACTGAGATGTAGTGTTTAGAGAGGTGAAAGATGTTATTAAACATGAAGTCCAACCAAAGGAACTTGAGAAGATAGGGTTTGAGCTTAAGGATGAAGAATCAAACTCTACAACAAAAGAGGAATCAGAAGATGAAGAGACACAAACTCTGGTTGTGAGAAGATCAGTTTGAGAAAGAAGGCAGCCAGAAAGGTATAGTCCATTTTCTTTCTATTCAAATGTTGCTTTATCTATTACTGATGATGATCCTATAACTGTGAAGGAAGCAGTAGATTCAGAGGATGGAAAACTCTGGAAAGAGTCCACGGTTGATGAAATGGCATATTTGCACAAAAATGAGGCTTGGTATTTGGTGGAGTTGCCGGCTGGAAGGAAACCCATTGGCAGCAAATGGGTGTTCAAGAAGAAGACAAATGCAGAAGGAAAGATGGAGAAATACAAAGCTCGGTTGGTAGCAAAAGGTTATTCTAAGGTGCCTGGAATTGATTTTGGTGATATTTTTTCTCCTGTTGCCAAGGTAGCTTCTATTAGATTACTGTTATTTGTTGTTGCTTCTTTTGATTTTGAGGTAGAGCAGATGGATGTGAAGAGAACATTTCTTCATGGGGATCTAGAAGAGGATATCTACTTGAAGCAACCTGAAGGCTTTGCGGTGAAGGGTAAGGAAGAACTGGTATGCAAGTTAAAGGAGTCTCTGTATGGGTTAAAATAGTCACTGAGGTTGTGGTATCAAAAATTTGATACCTTTATACGGGGAATTTCTTCACCAGAAGAAAAGTGGATCATTGTGTGTATTTTAAATTAATTGGTGACCATGTTATCTATCTAGTCTTGTATGTGGATGATATGTTGCTGGTTGGAAATTACAAAGAAATTATCCAGGATTTGAAGACCCAGTTGTCCTCCAAATTCGACATGAAAGATCTTTGTGCTGCAAACTATATTTTGGGCATGGAAATTAAAAGAGATCGGGAAAAGAGGAAGCTCTGGTTAAACCAGAGGAACTATGTCGAGACAATACTACAGAGGTTTAATATGCAGGATAGTAAACTGATGAAGCTTCCTATTCCTGTAGGTATGAATTTATCTGCCAAACAGTGTCCGAAGACACAAGAAGAGGAAGAGGACATGTCCCATTTTCCATATGCAAGTGCAGTCAGTAGTCTGATGTATGCGATCGTTTGTACTAGACCAGACAATGCACATGCAGTGGGAGTATTGAGTAGGTTTATGTCAA
Source organism: Pinus tabuliformis (assembly GCA_031772625.1). Classification (NCBI taxonomy): domain Eukaryota; kingdom Viridiplantae; phylum Streptophyta; class Pinopsida; order Pinales; family Pinaceae; genus Pinus; species Pinus tabuliformis. The sequence goes on from CM062813.1 coordinate 380,381,441, forward strand.
AACCAGGGAAGGAGCATTGGACAATAGTGAAGTGGGTTTTCAGGTATTTGCGTGGCACTAGTGATTATGGCTTGCGCTACCAAGGAAGACCAGGATTGGACAGAGTGTTGGATATTCATGGCTTTGTTGATGCAAACTACGCTGGAGATCTGGATCAGAGAAATCTACAAGTGGGTATGTGTTTAACCTATTTGGAGGTGTAGTCAGCTGGATCAGTAAGAAACAATTTGTAGTGGCACTATCAAATATAGAGGTAGAATACATTACAGCCACTCATGCAAGCAAGGAATCAGTTTGGTTGCAAAGATTATTTTCAAGTATGGGGTTAGTACAGGGAGCTATAAGGATAGATTGTGACATCCAAAGTGCAATTTTCTTGGCAAAGAACCCTGCTTATCATTCAAAGACAAAGCACATTGATGTTCAGTATCACTTTGTGAGGGATATGATAGAAGACAAAAAGGTGTTGCTGGTAAAGGTGGACATTTTGAAGAATACTACAGATGCATTGACAAAATCTATGAGATTTGAGAAGTTCTCTTGGTGTAGAGAAAAAATGGGTGTTACAGGGCTGGATAAATGACTAAGCTCTCCTGTGGCCCCCTGTGGAAAGAAAACAAAAGGTGGGATATTGCTGGGTTGTGTTATATTCTTTCCACGACTAGCCCACGTAGTTAGCTGGGGGTTAGAGGGGGGGCAGAGCCCCCACTTTATTGTGCTGATTGCGCAGTAAGGGGGTCAGAGGGGGGCGATAGCCTCCTCTGTCAGGGGATTTGAGGGGGGCGGGTATCCCCCCACTAGTGGGTCTGGGGCAGCATCCTGGAAAATTTTTTTAACCCTATATTAGGTTGGGAGAACCTATATATGGTTTTATGCATTGTTTTCGCACATGGTTTTGGACGTGATGGTTTTTGGTCCATGGTTTTGGATGCGATGGTTTTCGGTCCATGGTATTGGATGCTTCAATATGTATAAATATGTATTGTAACATTGAAAGGAATATAATGAGAAATGAAGCTGGTAGTCCCGGTCTTGGGATCTAGGGGAAAATCTCTGTGTATATTTGTTTTATGTGTTATTCTCTCGTTATTGTTTATTTTCTTTTTTTTAGAATTCGTATGCAGGTAATTTCTGTACGGGGTTAAAACCTACATGCTTGTCCTGTGCTATCGTCCTAGATCTTCTGCTGTGTTCTCTGCAGGCTAGCCAAATTCTCCCCAGTGGTGGCAGAGACAACATAGGCCTCCTCCAACCAAGGCCCCAATCTGGCCTTGAGGACTGCCTCTTTTTGGTATGCTACTTCAACCTGTTCCTACAGTTGCTTTGCCTCCTGCAGCTTTGCCAATCTTTGCATGACTGCGATGGTGCACACTATTTCCTTTGCTTCATTATAGTATTGTTGAAGTTCCTGGGCCTCTATGTTCAACCTATCCAGGTTAGGATCTTCCTGCAAACTCATGATTAGCTCCATAGATTGCTTGAAGAGCGTAGTGAATTCTATCACCACGACATTTACTGCAGCAACTCCATCCTTCATAGAAGCTTCACGTTGTTCTTTGACCTCTAGTGGAGTTGAATGTTGTGTCCTCAACTCAAGCTCTATAATTTTTAGGTTCAGCTCAAACTGAACCTTGGCCATCTCACCTTTTCGTCACACACACCTGCAACTAATTTCGTAATTTTGGCCTACACCGACGCTTCTTCTGGGATATACAATTCTGGAACGGTTCTGCATGCTTCAGCTACTGCTGCCGCGGTGTACTTGTTATAGACATTTTTGGGCACTGAAACCCCAATCATAAATGTCCATAAACCAAGGGCTCCTAAGTCCCTAAAAGTGTTGTTCCGACCCCTAAAATAACAAGGTTAGCTGATTACATCATCTCCCAGAAGTTCTCCATGAAAAACTACTTAGAACTAGACAAACTGGACCATCTCACCTGCTCCATGGTCAAAGTGCACTGCATCCCACCTAAATGCACACGGGAGGTGTGATGAATACTGAAAATCCCTTCTATGGGGTGCGATGGGCGAGAGTGGACAAATGGCAGGGTCAATTTGCGAGGTGGAAGATCATGGAATCTTCCAGAAACTTCTCCTGTGACACTTGCCTCTCTACATTTGCACAGGGATGAGTAAGAGATCATCAATCTCCAAGTGGAATCAAGAACTATCAGAGAGAGGACACTAATCAAATCTCAAAAGCTGACTCACCCCACTTTACAAACATCTATATATGGATCCCTCATCCCAGAGATCCAGAGGCTGGAATTTGGTATCTTGTAAGGAAGTGCTGCTGGTTTCTTGGTGTAACATCATAGTGTTGGGTGACCTAAGCTTTTCATGAGGTGAAGAAGGGCTTTCTTGCTGAGAGGATGACGCTGGGTCAGAACAATTGATTGTAATCATCTTTGCTATTCTTGATTATTAATAAAGCTATTCAAGTTTTCCTCCACATTCTTGAATGATTGATGATATATGCATTTATGTGGTCAATATCTATCTGGTCCTATATTGTTTATGATAGTAGATCTCTGTTCTTGGATAGTGTTATGATGCTTTGATTCTACAAGTGCTCTTTGAAGCTGGGTAGACGAGGAAGCGAGTGGCAAAGATCTATCAGAAGGGAGAGGAATCAAGCAAGGAACCAAGCACAAGACAGAGGTTGGTCTCCTTTGTTCCCCTCTTATCTACTTTTTATAAAGGAAAACGAAAGTGGTTTTAGTTTGTTTGTTTCTAAGGTAGCTACCAGCCTTAGTGGGACTAGCAGCTCTGCATAGACACTACATTTCCCGATAAAAAATGGAAACTCCGTTGGGGAGCGAATAGATTATTTGTTTGTCTATATTTGTTTGCTTTATAAACTTACAGACGGAGCCTGAAGTCAAGCCAGCTAGCCTTCAAACTGCATTTGCTATGCAAGTGCAAAGTAGATCAATGTTGCTTCAGTCTATATCTGGGTTTTGTTTATGAACTGAACAATCGATTTACAAACTCTCTAATTTCCCTTGTGGTGGCTCTAGTAACCTCCTTAGATCTACCCCTGTGATTTATTTACTGATTATCACTTTCTCAGCCTAAATCCCCGAACTGTGCTACAAACTGTGATCAAGATTTGGATCAAAAGTCTCACACTGTACCATCGCACCCTCTCTTCAAGGATATCAATATTCATCGCACTTCCCATGTGCTGTAGGTGGGATCCATACTGGAATCCCTATGTAACAGGTGTGTTGATCAGAAAGGGCTAATTTTGCCTCCAGATTTTGGATTTCTCACTCTTTTCAGCTCTATTCAGGAGTTTTGCTGTCTGTAGTCAGTATACCTCTGTTGGAAACCCCCTTCCTTTCCATTATTCCACCTCCATTATACAAAGAACTGTAAATGTTTTCATGTATTGTGAGCCATTTTCAGTTCTCCTTTACAAAGAAGTAGCGTAATTGAACTGGCGTTTCTTGATCTGGAAGTGTCGCAAGTGTCGTTTTTACTCATAGAAGAGAATCCAATTGTTCTTGATAGTTGATTACACCGTTACTCTTGTATTTGATTTGAATTAGTAGTTTTTTAAGTGTCGAAAGCAAGTTTTCAATTCCAAATCACAAAGTGTCGTCATTGTCTTCATTTTGTCTTGAAAAGAACCTTGTTAGTAATGTCGCTTTGAAAAATAATTCAGATTTGCACTTAGCTTTCTTTCTATCATTCACACATTAAGAAGGCTGAAAATAAATACATGCATGTGCATTTGCATTTAGACTGTTTGTTGGTTTGATTTAGGACAGTGCATATAGTGTGTGCTCTCTGCTCTATGTTGAAATAATATCGTCTCTCTTTCCTTAGTAGCTAGGATTTTCATTGCAAAAAGAAGATTAAACGATTGTTTATCATCTTAGATTGCATTTTAGGAATTGTATATCTACATCATGCGGCGAACCTGAAAGGAATTTTTCTTATGAAAGATCAACTGTAAAATAAATTTAATGAATCTAAAAACGCTTTGGAACCTAACGCACAACATTTAGAAGTTTAGGCTAGAGACGTATTCCGGCGTCGTAAAGCCTGGTAACTGTTGTTTTCATTGCTGGTTGGGTGATTCCTCCACTTTGAGATGATAAGTGCCAGTACATACTTGTGCTCCCACGTACCATCGAGTATATATTGCAAATGCCTCTGCTTCAACCCATTTGGTGAAATATTCTGTTGCTACCAAAATATATGTTTTCTGCTTCGATGATGGGTTAATTCTACCAACAAAATCGAGGGCCCATCGCTTGAATGGTTCAATAACTAGCTATGGATTCAGGGGCATTTCGTCAGACTGACCAAGGTGTCCTGCTCTTTGGCAACTGTCACAAGATTGAACGAACTTCTTTGCATTTATAAAGATTGTGGGCCAATAATACCCTGTTTGCAACACCTTATGTCTAGTTCTCTGATCGACGAAATTTTCACCACATGGTCCGTTGTGACAAGCTTTCAAAATGTCAAAAATTTCATCTTCGCGGACGCATCTCCTGATGTGCATATATTCCCCTGTATGGAATAGGTAGCCCCCAATCTAAGAAAATCGAGTACTTCGCTGGACAATTTGTTTTCGTTCATTGGGGGTCAGATGTTTTGGTAATTTGCCTACTACTAAGTAATTTGCAACATCAACATTCCAGGGTGTTTTAACAGTGACAACAAACAAATTCTCATCTAGAAATTGATCTTCAACTGCTGTTGCGTCCACTGGTTTTGGCATTCGCAAGAGAAAGTCAGCTACAAAATTTTCTTTCCCAGGTTGGTCCTTGAATGTGATATCGAATTCCTACAATAAAATCAGCCATGTGGTTGCTCTACCATTTGTGATTGGTTTATTTTCTAAGTATTTTATGGCAGAGTGATCTATATACAAGATAACAGGATATCTAGTAATGTAATGCCTAAACTTATTGACAGAATGTATTACAGCTAATTTTTTTCTTTTCAGTAACAGTATAGTTCAATTCAACAGGGGATAAATTCTTGCTAATATAATAAATTGCATATGGTTTTTTATCTTCTTCCTGCCCAAGGACCGCTCCAATAGTTGTATCTGAAGCATCTGATAAATTTGAAATGGTATGTCCCAATTTGGACCTCTAAGGACTGGGGCTGTTGACACAAGATTTTTCAGATCCTGGAAAGGACAGTCACATTTTTCTATCCAAAGAAAATCAACATTACCTGTCAGTGCATATAGAGGTGCAGCAATATGAGAAAATTTTTCTATAAATATTGTATAATAACCAGAAAATCCAAGAAAACTGCGTACCTTTGTTTGAGTGGTAGGAGTGGGAATTAGAAAAATTATTTGAATTTTGGCTGGGTCTACCTGTATGCCAGCTGTTGAGATAAAATGGCCTAGAACAAGTCCTTCAGTCATCATCATATAGCATTTTTCATGGCTCAAACAAAGCCTAGTGGCAATGCAGCGCTATAGGACTTTTTCCAATGTGTCCAATGCTGGGTCAAAATCATCTCCGTATGGTGTAAAATCATCCATGTATACTTCGAGCCCTTCATTTATTAAATATGAAAAGATTCTAAGGATAGCTCTTTGAAATGTGGCAAGGGCATTGCATAAGCCAAAAGGTAGAACTCTGTAGGCAAATGTTCCCCAAGGACAAGTAAAAGTGGTTTTGTCTTGGTCTTTAGGGCAATCTGAATCTGATTGTATCCACTGAAGCCATCTAAGAAAGAAAAGAATTTATTTCCTGCCAAAGTGTCTAATACTTGGTCAATGAATGGAAGGGGAAAGTGGTCTTTTTGTGTTGCTTTATTTAGCTCTCTATAATCTACATATATCCTCCACATTCCATTCTTCTTTGGTATCATAACAAGCAGAGAGACCCATTTACTATCGGAGATAGGGTAGATGAAGTTCACATCTAAAAGTTTTTTAAGTTTAGCCTTTACAATGTCTTTTAGATGAGGATTAAGTCTCCTTTGTGTTTGGCGAACAGGTCTCGCATCTTTTTCTATGTAAATGTGGTGCATACATAACTGGGGATCAATTCCTTTCATGTATGGATAGTCCCATGCAAATGCTTCTTTATATTTCCTCAATAGTTGGATGAGCTTCTCTTCTTGTTCGGAAGTCAGGTTGGCATTAATGTTTAAAGTCTTGCCTGGCTCAATTTCTACAATTTTGCTATTTGAGACAGAGGTAGTAGGTATTGTTTGATCGTGTGTATCTTTAAGAGGATCTTCTTCTAATTCATTATCAAATGTTGCTTCTATCATGTGATATTGTTGTGGGATCTAGATTCAGGTTGACTAATAAAATTGTTAATGGCATTATCTTCTATTTGGTCTTTGAAATCAAGGGCCTCTTCTGTGGTTAATGGAGATCTAATATTTTCATTGAGGTATGATACAGAATGTTTGTTAGCTTTTATTATTCTGACGCACGGCTGTGCGGGAGGGTATAAAGCTAGATTCTTGATATTAGCCCCCCTAGTTATGGTCATACTACCTTGTTAGCAACCAATATAAGCATCGACAGTTGCAAGCCAAGGTCTGCCTAAAATCAATGGATGTCCATCAAGTCGGTTTTTGGGGTTTATTATCAAAAAATCGGTAGGATGCTCCCAGGAGTCAACGGATACCATCACATCATGTAGTGTGCCTTCTAGCTTAACCACAGATCGGTCAGCTAGTTCTAATAAAGTGGAGGTCGGTTCTACTAATGTAATGCCCAATTTTTGGCAAGTGGTGGTTGTTAAGATATTGGTTGCATCTCCTAGATCAACTAAGGCATTTGAGAAGGTTTGTCCATTGATTTGTACGGTTACTATTGGATTTCTTGGGTCTTCATATTTAACGGGTGTTTCTTTTCCTGATAATAGGTCGGATAGAGTGCCAACTACTTGGACTTTTGGGTTATTTGTTATTTTCCTCCTTGGTTTCTTTATACATAGCTCTTTGATAGTCTTTGCATATATTGGGATGTCTTGAATGGCATGGAGGAGTGGGATTTTTATGTACAGATTTTAGTTCTCCCAGAATGTCAAAATCAAGATGTTGTATAGGTCGAGGTATAATTAATCATTCTGGGAATGGGGGAGAAGATGTGGTTGTTTGATCATGAATTTGTTGTGTGGTCACATCCTCTTCTTGTGGCCGTTGTTCTATAGGTAATTGATTTTCAACTTGAGCGGTTTTGTCTCCCTCTGTTTCAATGATGTGCCCAGATCTTAATTGAAGGTCATTACACTCCCTTAGATCAGTGCCTATCTTTGGTGTTTCAATTATTTGAATAGATTGGACCGGTCTGTTATTCGGATTAGGGTTGGATTGGGCTAAGAGTTGCGGTCATAAATTAGACTGGGGGTTTTGTTGTAATGCTGGTAGTGTAGGTTGAGAGAGCAGAATGGTTCCTACTGGATGATTCATCGATCTTTGCCAGTTTCTCTACTAGCATTGACTCTATGAAGTAGGAGGGGAACATTGTGCTGGATATACGTTGTTTTGCCAATATGGTGGAGTGTAGGGAAAATTTGGCCAATTGGGTTGACCTGATTGATTCGGCCAAGGAGATGATGAAGGAAATGGTTGTTGTGACCAATTTGGGAAGGGAGGTTGATTTTTCCACATTGTATTATATTGTTGAGCATGATATTGCAGAGGCTGAAAAGAAGAAGTTGGGTTCGAGAACATACCTGATTGTAGTCGCTGCCATTGACGACGCTGATTGAGTAGATACACCGGTTCTAGCTCTTCTTTTGCTTCCTTGTATACTGCTTTCAATCCAAGAAGTGAGGGATGGCTCTCTATAGAGTGGTCTTTCGTACAAATGGCACAAACTTGGACTGCATCTAATGGACACTCCTTGTGATTGTGTTTCTTTCTGCATTTGGGACAAAAGATTGCCAAATTCTATTTTGCCTCTATTTGCTTTTGTTTAGCCTGCATAATATCAAGTTATGTTTTCATTGTCCCCAATATGTCAGTTTTAAAATTTTCTAATAAATTTCCAATTTCTGCACGAGTTACTCCTTCTGCCGAAATTCTGTTATCTCTTGCAAACCGTTCATGTTCTGCTGGTTTCAGTCTTGTGCTGCCTCTCAAGCTCCTGATACATAGATTAATAATGTCAGCAAAATTTTCCTAATAAATATCTCCTTTTCCCATAATATTTAGTGTTTCAATCCATTGTTCCTTCATTCCCCTAATTAATATTGTTTTTAACACATTATCAGGTAAGGGTAATGATGCATAAGGAGATATTTGAACATTATACTGAAAATGTTCAATGTACTCTTCTAATGTTCCATTCGGTCTAGCTACCATCTGAAATATTTCATATTTTAACTCTCTAGACCTACAGTAATCCTGATATTTTTCTAGAAAAGACTCTTTCATTTGATCCCAGTTATTTATAACACCACCACCCAATCCCATAAACCATCTTAAAGCAGCCCCTTTTAATGTAGAGGGAAATAATTTCAGTTTCTGGGGATTGGTGGTATAGCCATATCATCTACACAGCACATCAAATTCAAATAAGAATGCATCCAGATCTTCTGATGTAAGGCCATGGAATGTAGGGATATGTTGGACAGGAATTGCTTTCATAGGTGCATTAGCTACAATATCCATAATAGGGTATTGCAGTGTAGAGGTTTGGGTGTTTAGCTGGTTTTAGGCCATTTGGTCAAATATATGCCAATAACCTTCTGGGATATCTAGGAGGGTATTCCTAGGTTGTTGAGGGGGAATGGCTCTAACGGGAATGGCCTTAACAAAATTTCCTTTATCTGGGATGATAAGAGTGCCTAATATCTGAGGGGATTCAGGTTCTTGAGTTTCTTCAACTTTGTTATAAATGATTTTTGCAGTGCTTCCCTTATCTGGGCTACTTAGTGGCTAAATTATCCCAAGAGGAGATCTTGGTTCTTCAGTTTCTCCTGTTTCTCCTCCCCCTTCACAGAGGTTGCTAAGGTTCCCTTATTGCAATGATTTTGGGCTCGAATTTTCAATTTCTTAAAAATCTTGCTCTTTGGTTTGACTATGCACCTCAGCAAAGGCTACAGATGGTGATCCTTTGGCCTGAAGGGAACTAGTAGGTTGTCTAGAAGTAACTTTTATAGGTCCTACTGAAGGCTGAGATTTTGCTTTCTTAAGGATTTCATCTATAAAGGTCGATCAGCCAAGGGTCGCTGGCCCCTTAGCTTTGTCAGGCTTGGGTAGAGGTTTATGATTCTTTTCAAGCTTTATCTACTTAGTCATGCACACAAATCAAATGCTAATTTCTACCCAAAGAAAACAGTAAAAAGTCTGCAGGAAAGTGGGTAGGGGAGCAGGGCTATTACATGCTCCGTATGAAGGTTCTTACCTTCCGTTTTTAAAACCCAGTTCTCTCCTAGTAGGTTCTTACATCACTCTAGAAAAGAAACAAATGGCTACACTCTTCCCTGGAAACAGTGCCAAAATGTCGAGCAGTAAAAAGGGTCTTTTTCACCTCTATTTACCCCACATTACTTATCAATCCAGGAACAATTTGTTATCTCAAAGAGTGTACTCAGTTTGAGGTGGTCATTTGTCAGAGTAATGCTAGTAGTATAGTGCTCTAAATACAAGAGTAAACAGATGCTTGAAATAATATCTACTTACATAAAAGAACCTGAAGACTCAAATCATGCACTCGGAAAAATATAGCAATTTATCAGTCAAAGGTACAATAACAGTAACTCATCCCTCTGTAAACTGATGTAGCTAAAGATAATCAAGAAAAAGATCATCAACCTAGGAACTACACAAAAAATGTCAATGTTCACTACAGTCTTAGATCGTTCCGCACACCAAAGTAATGATAATACAAATAATAGGAAATGGAATAGCAACTAGAAAATGGAGCAGCAACTAGAAAAATGGAACAACAACTAGTTCTTAAGATTGAACAACAAACCTCAGTCTAAGGAAATAAAGGCAGCAAGTGTATCCTACAAGAATTAGATAACAGTCTTTACTCTAAAGATAAATCAGACAGCAAATCGAAATAGAATGGCAATGAATCAGAAATGAAATATAGAATAGCAACTAGGGTCAAATATAAATGTACAATGAACCAAGATAAATAACACACATTGCGTGCTTTAATATTTAGAGAAACAGTAATTTGACTTCAATACTACAAGTATCAATCTCAGTTATAAAGAATAAAGATTGTAATTCGTAATGGAACAACAACGCCAATTGAACAACAATCGCGGTTAAGTGTAAACCATAGATGAATACAGTAATACCAACCTATGAATGTTACAACATGACTACTCTGTAATTGAACATCAATAGAATTCTGTAAGGAATAGCAATGTTATATCAACGATTAAAGGAACAACAATGCATTACAAAGTCAGAATGAAAAATACAACATTCCTGTCACAAAGAACAACATTACCTAGTTGAACATAAATCAAATATAACAGAACTGTCACGTAAAATAGAAAAACACATCAAATTACTGAACAAAGCTGATAATGAAAACAACACACGAATTAGAGATAATGGTATAGGAGCAAGTGTTCCACCAAGGCCGGGCCCTTAGCCTCCAAAGACACACCACTTGAGATTACTCCAGAACCAAAGATGGAACGACAACCAGATTTATATTAAAACATAAAAGCAGAGTTACAGTGGATCACTTCTCAACAAGAGTCGATGATCAAAGTTTCAAATACAAAGGAGAATTACATACAAATAACAACAGGTCGTTCCCCCGGGCTAGCAGTGCTGCGCCTTCTTATAACAGCCGAGCAAAGATATCAATGATGCAAAAATAGTTAAGATAACGATCCCTCAGGATCAAAGGATCTTGAGGGATTTTCCAAACTGTTAATTCCCAGTTATCCATTTGTTCTCTTGCGCCGATTCGATATCTCCTTTTCCCTTCCTTGGCTGATACGCTCCAGTTTGGGTCGTCTTGTTTGCATGTGGTTTCCTGCTAGAGGGACAGTAGTTAACTTTGCCCTATCTTTTCCTTTGGGACGTCAATCTTTCATTTTTTCCTTTTCCTGAATAAGAAAATGGCAATTATTAGTAGTTTTTTGTTGCATATAAATCCCATATATTTTGTCATGATTTCTTATTATCTACCTAGTTCATGATGCAAAGAGGTTATGAGTTTTAAAGAAAAGATGAAAAAATAATCGATAAAATCATACCTTCTTCAGTACTTCACATCGATGATTTCAAATAGGGTACAAGTTGTAAGCATCCGGAAAGAACAAAATCGGAGGGGCCCTCCTAATAGGCTGAAGGTTAATCCCAAAAGGGGTAACAACATGGAATCATAATAGAACACCATACCAAATGTTGAGTGATAAAAGGTGTCTTTTTAACTCCTAATTATCTTCACATTAATTATCAAGCCAGGCAAGTCTTTCTATTTCAAGAGTGTACAAAGTATGTGCCGGCTATTTAACTCAAAGAGTAATGCTTCTAAATTTCAGTACAGTTCTTTCAAAACACAAAAGTAAATGGATGCAGCAAGTAAATTCTGATTGTAATTAAAAGAGAACTCAATACTATAATGAAACCAATTTAGACATTAATCAAAGTAACAACAATCATTAGTTGAGAATATAGTAGTAATAACTCTTTCCTCTTTTAACTGATTTATTCTCAATCAAACATAATTCTTAACATAAGCAGCAGATGATCTCAATTTGAGAGCTTCGATAGCAGTAGTCAACACTCTTTACAGTAGATGATCTCAAAACAAAACTCTTAACTAAATAAATAGATCTGAAATAATGATAAACTGAATTACTGCAGAATGTATAAACAGAACAATTTTGTTGAGATTGGAAAATAAGAAAAAAAAAAGTGATAAAATTGCAGAAAGTAGAAATTAAATCAAACCATCACACTCCAAGAATCATAAATGCATGGTAGAGGAACAACAAGTGAATCCACCAGGGTCGGGCCCTTAGCTGCCAGTGAACATCGCTAGATTACTTCAATAGATGTGAATGAACAACAATTGCTTTTATATATTAATCATTGCAAAATCATTACAGCAAGTTCGTGCTCTGCTTCAATAGCAAGAGTCAATGATCAAAGTTACAATTTCAATAGTTATTCTCTAATTATTTTTCTCTTCTTACAATCGTTGCCTTTTATAATGACAAAGAGGTAAAAAGATAAACAGTGACAGCGATCCCTCAGGATCAAGAGATCCTAAGGGATTCGTGCAATTTTCTACTTCAGTCATCTTTCCCTTCTTGCGCTAATCCCTGTGATCCGTTTTGTCTTTATCTGTAACTGTCGTGCTCCTCCCTTTGCTTGATTCTCTTTCGTTGTTCCTTGGTTAGGGAACAAAAATTGTCCCTTTTTGTCTTTTTCCTGCACAAAGAAGGATAGTGATCGGCTAAATTGTGATTACAGATATTTTCCTCATTCTTACCATAATCCTTTGATATATTAACATTTTAGGATATAAAAGGGATATAACTAAAGGAAAATGATGATGAAATAAATAACATATGCATACCTTTTCCATGACTCAACATACTCCCCTCCTTACCCTTTTTCATGTCCTCATGAAAACCATGTAGTTTGTGTGCAGAGCCATCAAGGAATAAGCTGGAGAAGGAATGTCATAGAGTGGTCTGAAACCATGATTTTTTGACAAGAGCTCAAGGATGGGCCCTGTCTCCCCTTTAGGTAATTCATATATAGCTTTACAACCTTCGGCAGGGTAGCAAACAATAGGGCTACGAAATCGACAGCCCAGCGAATAAGGACCCTCCCTTAAGATGAGGTTGCTATAAGTAACAGAGAGTTCTACAACAAGGTTAAATTTTTTATAATTTAATGGCTTCTTGTTTTCTAAATTACTAGTAAAAACTTTCCACCTAAACTTGGTTGTAGCCAAGGAGCTTTCCTGAATAGAGAGGAAGTATTCTACTCCCTTCTGGACAATCTCTTTGTGAATGGGTCCCAAGATTTTGATAACCCCTTCCTTCTTCACCAGATTTTTGTGATTGGCTGGCATTTGTAATGGGTGCTTTGGTTCACCTCTGACCCACAGGTCCAGTCCATTTTCCTGCCTCTGGAAAGTGTTATGGACTTTAAACCATTTCAATTGGTTAACAACAAATGAAATGAAATCTTGAAATTGTACATCCCTTATAAAAGGACTGGGGTTCTTTTCAATTTCTTCTTCTAATATAAAATTGTGTAAATAAAATTCACATAGCAGCCTCTGTACTTTTATCCCATGATGCTTACAAAAGTTTATAAAATCATCAATTGTTTTCAACTCTATCGGTTTTCCATCCTTGACAGCTTTGATCTTTAATTGTAAGTATCTTTCCATCAAGAATAGGGCATAGTTATTGGCAGGAGATCTGCATGCCAATATGTCAGTATATAAGGAGCAAATAGTATCCATTTGACTCCTGGCCTTTTCCAATCTGAGGTTTATTTTCTCAGTCCTCTCTTTTTCCTTTCTGTATTTATCAAATGCCTCACTTTCTGAGATATTCATGTCTCGAAGCTGCTTTTTTAATTCTTGGTATTTCTACCATGGGACTGTTTCTATTTCAAGGTGTTCTATGGTAAGCTGATACTGTGCCATATTTTCTTGAAGATTTGTTATACTAGGGTCGCTGCTTGTCATAATGTCTTCGACTTGAATATTTGTCTGCGTATTCTTGCTATGAGAGTGGATTTTTATTGTGTGTGTGTTCTTATTATGGGACTGAATACTTACAGTCTGTGTATTTGTATTATAGATAGTCAGTATTTCTGTCTGGGTGGTTGTGATGTCGGAGGGTATCACCTCTGTTTAAACAGCTAGGTTACGAAAAATGTACATTCTCTGTTTGGGCAGCTACTTCTGCAACAGTTGCATGCTGTTCCTTAGCGATTTGAGTGAATATGGGCTAAGTTTGAGTCCCAGTATCCTTTGTATCATAAAGTTCGGTCTGAATGGATGTGTTCACTGTTTCTTGGGTTCTACCTGAAGCTTTCCCCTTTGTTAATGTCCTTATCTTTTGACTAAGTATTTTTACTAGTTTCTGTAGTGTCTGTTGTTCCTTTCTAAGCCTTTTAATTTCGTTTTTCTTCTTTTTCAGAAGGAACAATTGTTCCATCCATCATTTCTGCTCTTAGCGGACTCAGTTGCTCATCTAGACTTTGTTCTAGCAGAGTTGTGTCCTTACCCTGACTTGTTCCTATTTCTCTTGTTTGGCCCACATCTTTTGTATTTAAACCGACCCGACTAGGTTCTCCTGGAGTTGTATTATTAGTTTGGTCCACCTCTTCCTGAGTGGCTTCTGCCCCTATTTCTTCTTCACCTATTATATTTTTTGATATGCTCCTATTGTGGGTAGAGTTTTCTTCTAATTGCGCTGCTTCAACATTAAAGTTGAGCGGGCTTTCGGGTTGTATATATTCATTCATATTGACCAAAATTTGGGCCAATTCAATATCATGCAATAAGTCTCACGTGGGACTTGTGCTAGGTGTTAAGGGAAGTTATATTTCAATTCTCTCTTCTTTACTAGAGTTTTGTGTTTCCTCCTTGAGTTCTAACTCTTGGTCATCCCATCCTTCCAACTGTAAATATTGCTCATTTTCTATACTAGATAGTTCTATGGGCTGGTTGCTGCTACCCTGGGGATTTTCAGCTATTCCTAAGCTTGTCTTTAATCTGGTAGAGTGTCTACGTTTTTGTGGGATGTTTGCTATACTGGTAGTTTTGTTCCTCTTCGGAACAGGATTAGGAGCAAGTAAAGCTAACCCCTTTTTATGGTAAATGTTAACTCTTCCCAACTGGTTTGGTGTTGGGAAAGGCTGTAGCTTACTATCAGCCTAATTAAGCAATGATGACTCACGACGGTCTCTATATGTCGGGATTTTTTAGGTTTCGATCAGTATCATGCAATAAGAAATTCAAATACGCAGGCAAGCTTAAAGAACATTTTTGTTGCAGAACTGCTAATAATTTAAGGTGACGTGGCCTTACCACATCTTTTCTTCCATCGCATGTGATATAGCTCTAAATGACTCTGGCCAGTTCTGTCCATGGTTCTCCAAGGGATGAAGGTTGAACTCCTTTGGCTTTGACAATCAGATTTTGTCCCTCATCCCGAAACACTGCAATAGCATCCTACAACCTCAATTTTTTATGAGTCCATATGGGTCCGACTGCTGGTAATCTGGACACTTCAGCTATTACTGCGTCTGTCACTGTAATTTGCCTTCCTCTTATTGTAGATTGTTCATTTTGTAAATTCTGTAAGAATTTGATAGCAATGGCTTCATTGGGTTGCTGCAGTTGTGTGAAGTATGCAACCCATCCAGCTCGGACTAGAATCTCTCTGGCGGCATCGGAAACAGCTAGTATCAGTGGCTCCCTGCGCATTATTCTTCCTCCCATTTTGCCTGAATTCTACACACTGTTAGCTTAACACAGGTAACACAGCAATAGATAGAGCCAACAATGGAACAACAAGTTGTTAATATCGGATAATACTTTTTTCAGCATAGATATCGTTAAAGACTTGCTATTATGGAATGTCATATAGTTCGGTATAACCAAATAAATGACTGACACGCATGCATAAGTGCCTTGGGAGTCACCCTCGCGCCCCTTAAAATGATAGGTCTCCTTCGACCGGTTAAATGAAGGAATGACATACTGGCCGTGACGTACATAAGTGGTACAAATGGTAAGATATACATATTTATGATAGGATCACAAAAAATATCGGGGTGCCGAAATCGATGCATAGAATGAAAATTATGAATAAATGTGGAGATGCCATGGAATGATTCGAAAAGGGAGAAAGGACATTTGATGTGGGAAAGATTATTTGCGGTCATTATTCCACTTAAAACACTATGATTAACTTTTTAAAAGATATCTCATGCATAAAGGTTCGAAAAATAAATTAGGAACATAATCCCTCTGTAATAAAGATAAAGAATAAGAAAAGGGAGTTATAATTACTATTGATGTTGAAAATATGACTCCAATACCATCAACAGAGCTTCTGTTTCCCATAGGTGTTTATAACCTTGACAGAGTTGCTTTTTCACCCTTTGGAACCATGATCCTTTATGTATAATTAGGAAAGTGCCTTATGATGTCAGAAATGGAGGCCATTTTGTTGGCTTGGTGACCAGATGAATCACAATTCCATTCATTGGGAAGATGCGAAAAGTGGGAAAGTCGGCTCGTGATGAAACCTCCTATTCCAAGGACTTATTTTTCTGATGCATCCATTGGATCATATCCCTGGTGTGGTGGCCATAGTGGGAATGCCACTTTGCTGCTCCCTTATGATCATGGTAGGTTGGTTCATGATGAGACCCCCTATCCTCCATCTGACAAATCATAGAATTGTTAGTAAACATATGTATTTTTGTTTCTTTTCCTTTCCTTTTTTTTTCCTTAGATAGCACTTCCTATTTATATATAGAGGGTGGCTCAACACTCCTTAAGGGTAGAGATGGTGGAAGAAGTCTGAACATACCAATAGAAAAAAATATTCCCTTACTCTTATTTAATGATAATGAGCAGAGAGAATTATAGGGGTTAGGGAAGAACAATTTATAGTGAATATAAGGATAGCAAAATGATATAGGTGGTTGTGCCCTTCCCTTTTGTAATCAGTACAAAGCAATCTCATTAAAGATGATAATATTCGATTTTCTTGTTCCAGTAACCTTCAAATTTTGTAACCTTACATATATGTTTGTATTCTTGCCTCTAGAGGATCATAAAGAGTGAAACAATATTCACAAGATGCTTATTTCCTAAAGAAAACCTCTCACAAAGTGTGTTGTTCCTTAGGAGGAACAACAAGAAAAACACACAAAAAGGTGTTGTTCCTTAAAGGGAACTGCAGTTGTTCCTTAAGAGGAACAACGAAAAAAAAAAAAAAAGCACACCGAAAATGTTGTTCCTTAGAGGGAACAATAGTTGTTCCTTAGAAGGAACCGCAATTGTTCCTTATAAGGAACAACGAAAAGAAAGAAAAATAATTGGACGTGAAATTGATATTCCTTAAAGGGAACAACAACTATTCCTTAGAAGGAACAACATCATTTCCTTAGATGGAACATCGAAAAAATAGATGCAAATGAAATTGTTGCTCCTTAGAGGAAACAACATTAAAACAAACCCAAACGAAACTGATGTTCCTTAGAAGGAACAATAAAAGGCATATACATACGAAATTGTTGTTCCTTAGAAGGAACGACAGTTGTTCCTTAGAGGTAACAGCAACTGTTCCTTAAATGGAACAACAAAAAGTAATCACACATGAAACTGTTGTTCCTTAAAGGGAACGGTTGTTGTTCCTTAGAGGGAACATCAACTATTCCTTAAATGGAATAGCACGAAAATCAAATATACAGAGAACTGTTATTCCTTAAATGGAACGATAGTTGTTCCTTAGAGGGAACAACAGCTGTTCCTTAGAGGGAACAACAGCTGTTCCTTAAATGGAACAACAAAAACAAATACACACGGATCTGTTGTTCCTTAAAGGAATGAAAACTGTTCCTTAAAGGGAACAACAGTTGTTCCTTAAATTGAACATCACAAAAATCAAATAAACAGGAGACTGTTGTTCCTTAAATGGAATGACGATTGTTCCTTAAATGGAATGACAACTATTCCTTAAAGGGAACTGTAGTTGCTCCTTAAATGGAACAGCATGAAAATCTGTACACAAAATTGTTGTTCCTTTAGAGGGAATGACAGTTGTTCTTTGGTGGGAACAGTAGTTGTTCCTTAAATGGAAAAACAAAAGCAAAAAAAAAATAAAAAGAGTTTATTTACAGTTTATACAAGAAAATTTAATCAAAATAGAAAGAAAAATTTATATACAAAATTCAGAAACAAATGAATTGTTCACTCGATCAATGCTGAGGATGGGTTGCTCTCCTGAGCGAGAATTTTCATGGTGGAATATTACCGTAAATGTTGGCAAAAGGACTCCCTAGTAAGCGGTTTGTGATAAAGTTGTACTCAATGACCATTCGCTTTAAAAGAATAGCCAGATCCATCAATGGTGGCTAATGTGATGGTGCCATTATCATGCACCTTTTGTATCTCATAAGGTCCTAACCATCTGGTCTGCAGTTTTCCAGGGAAATCCTAGAACCTAGAATCATATAGGAATGCCCAATCTCTTTCGTGGAAGATCTTCTTTTTAATAAGGGCATCATGCCATTTCGCTCTTTACTATTGGATCAATGCAGTGTGGTGAAGCACTGATAGCCTGATTTCAAATAATTCATTGATTTGCTATAATTTATTGATCTAAGCTTAATTTAAGTTCAAACCTACCTCCTGAGCTGTTCTTAATGTCTGAATTTCAAATTCAATTGGGAAGATAAGTTCTTTACCAAATACTAGTTGATATGTTGAATATTCCATGGTATTTCTCCATGTTGTGAGGTATGTCCACAAGGCTTCTGGCAATCTGGAAGCCTAATCACATATGTGTGATGCAACTATCTTTGTGAGTATTGCCTCAATTACCTTATTAGTACTTTATACTTGGCCATTTTCCTGTGGGTGGTATGGAGTTGTAATTTTGTGGAGGATATGATAATTTCTCAATGTTGCAGCAATCTTGTTGCCTACGAATTGTGGTCCTCCATCCATAGTTATGTCTCCTGGTAGGCCATATCGTACAAATAGATGGAAAAGGAAATGTATCACTGAATCCTCGATTTCCCTTGGTAACACCTCTGCCTAAACCCATTTAGTGACATATTCTGTTGCAACCAGTATGTATGTCTTTTTATTAGATGATGGGTTGATAGGACCAATGAAATCTAGTGCCCACCGCTCAAAAGGTTCGATTACTAATTATGGATTCAGAGGCATCTCATCAAATTGTCCAGGGTATCCCATACTCTGGCAGCTATCACATGCTTGAACAAACTTTTTAGCGTCTTTAAAGATAGTGGGCCAGTAATAACATATTTGTAATACTTTGTGACTAGTTCTGTGGTCTGCAAAGTGTTTTCTGCACGGCCCATTGTGGCACGCTTTTAGAATG
Organism: Pinus tabuliformis; assembly: GCA_031772625.1. NCBI lineage: Eukaryota > Viridiplantae > Streptophyta > Pinopsida > Pinales > Pinaceae > Pinus > Pinus tabuliformis. The sequence goes on from CM062813.1 coordinate 380,400,496, forward strand.
TCAAAAACTTCATCTTCCCTAATGCATCTTCTAATGTGCATATTTGCTCCTGTATGGAATAAATAGCCACCCATCCAAGAGAATCGTGTGTTGCACTGTACTATTTGTTTTCTTTCATTAGGCATCAGGTGCTCAGGTAATTTGCCTACTGCCAAGTAGTTTGCAACGTCCACATACCATGGTGTTCTGACAGTAATAGCGAATAAATGTTCATCAGGAAATTGATCCTCAACTGTTGCTGCGTCAACTGCCTTTGGCATGCATGAGAAGAAATCAGTTACAGGATTTTCCTTTCCTGGTCAATCCTTAATTGTTATGTCAAATTCCTGCAAGAGAATCAACCATCTTGTCACTCTTCCATTTGTAACAGGTTTATTAGCTAGATATTTAATGGCGGAGTGATCTGTATATAAAACTATAGGATATCCTGTTATATAATGTCTAAATTTATTAACAACATATATTACAGCCAAAAAAAAAATTCAATCACAGTATAGTTTAATTCAACAGGAGATAGATTTTTGCTGATATAATATATTGCATATGGCTTTTTATCTTCCTCCTTAACTGCTCTGATCGCTGTGTCTGAAGCGTCAGATGAATTATGGAATGGAAAATCCCAGTTTGGGCCCCTTAATATTGGGGTTGTTGATACAAGCCGTTTTAAATCTTCAAAAGCGATGTCACATTCATCTGTCCAAATGAAATAAATATTTCCTATTAGTGTATATAATGGTGCAACAATCTGAGAAAAATTCTTTATAAACCTTCTATAATAACCAGAAAATCCCAAAAAACTGTGTACCTCTGTTTGTGTGGAAGGGGTAGGTATTAAAAGAATTATCTAAATTTTAGCTGGATCTACCTGTATTCCAGCTGCTAAGATATAATGACCCAAGATGAGTCTCTTGGTCATCATCATATGACATTTTTCATGACTTAAATAGAGCCTGGTGGAAATGCATCTTTGAAGTACTTTTTTCTAATGTTTGTAATGCTGGCTCGAAGTCATCTCCATAAGGTGTGAAGTCATCCATATACACTTCGAGCCCTTCATTTATCAAATCTGAAAAAATGTTGAGTAAAGCCCTCTGAAATGTGGCAGGTGCATTGCACAACCCAAAGGGTAAGACCCTGTAAGCAAATGTCCCCCAAGAGCACATAAAGGTAGTCTTATCCTGATCTTTAGGGGAAATCTGAATCTGATTGTATCCACTGAAGCCATCTAGGAAAGAAAAGAATTTTTTTTTGGTCCAAGACCTAGTCAATGAATGGAAGGGGGAAATGGTCTTTCTGGGTTGCTTTATTAAGTTCTCTATAGTAAACACATATCCACCACTTTCCATTCTTTTTCGGCACCACTACTACTGAAGAGACCCATTTGATGTCAAATATTGGGTAGATAAAGTTTACATCTAGAGATTTTTGTAGTTCAGCTTTAACAATATCTTTAAGATGAGGATTTAACCTCTGTTGAGGTTGTCGAATGGGCTTGGTATCCTTCTCTGTATAAATGTGGTGCATGCATAATTGGGGATCAATCCCTTTCATGTCCAGGTAATCCCATGCAAAGGCCTTTTTATATTTTCTCAGGAGTTGAACAAGATTCTGCTCTTGGTTAGTAGTCAGGTTTTTGTTAATATTCAAAGCTTTCCCTGGCTCAATTTCTATGGTTTTGTTGTTATAAACAGAGGTGGTTGGTATTGATTGATCGTTAATATCTTTTAGGGGATCTTCTTCTATTTCACTATCGAATGCTACTTCGATCATGTGACATTTTAGATGGGATCCGGAATTTGGTTGGTTAATGTATGTGTTAATGATGTCATCTTCTGTCTAATCCTTAAATTCGAGAGCATCTTCTATGGTTAGCAGTGATCTAATGTTTTCAGTTAGATATGATACAGGTTGTTTTCTAGTTTTGATTATTGTTAAACTTGGCTGAGCTGGAGGATATAAGGCTAAATTATTTACATTGCTTCCTCTTGCTATAGTCATGATGCCTGTTTGACAGCTTATGTAACTATCCACAGTTGCTAGCCAAGGTCTACCTAGAATTAAAGGATGTCCATCGAGTCAGTTTCTAGGATTGATGATCAGAAAGTCTACAGGGTATTCCCTAGAGTCTACAAACACCATTACATCTTGTAATGTGCCTTCTAGTTTGACTACAAATCGGTCATCCAATTCCAACAAGGTCGTGGTTGGGTCCAAGGATGAAATGCCAAGCTTTTGACAAGTTGTTGTTGTAAGAATATTGATTGCTACTCCTAAATCGACTAAGGTATTGGGGAAGGAGCATCCATTTATTTGCACCGTGACTATCGGATTTCCTGGTCCTCATATTTTACAGGTGTTTCTCTTCCTGATAGTAAATCAGATAAGGTACCAACTACCTGGACAGTTGGATTTATTTTTATTTTCCTCTTTGAATTTTTCATACATAACTCCTTAATAGTTTTCGCATAAATTGGGATTTCTTGAATAGCCTGGAGGAGTCCTATTTTTATACACATATTTTTCAATTCTCCTTGAAGATAAAAATCAAGATGTTCAATTGGGTGAGGTATGATTAATCTTGTTGAATTGAGGCTTTTGTGATCCATATCAAGTTTATGAGAGATTTTTCGGCGTAAATCACATGATATTTCATTTGTCAATGCATTTCGAACCAACCAGTGTGGTTCATCGTCAGGACAAGTTGAAGAATCAGATCAAGCTTTGCATGTTAAATAGTTAGAGCAGAACCTCCAATGGCTATAATTCTTGACCAGGCAACGGCTATATTGACTAACGGCTAAATTTGACTGGGAAACAGTTAGTTGGACTGGACCAGGGGCATAAAAATAAGTTAATTTAATTGATTATTAAATTGATAGTTAGTTATATTATTATTAAATTAAAATTCAAAGGGACATATGAATTTACCTAGAGGTTTTAACTATTTTATAAAATGAATTAATTTTAAATGATTATTAAATTAATAGTTAGTTATAAAAGGTATTAACTATTTAATAAATATATATAAAAATATAAATATTAGAATAAGTCAAGTGTTAGAAAGAATAAAACTATAATATTAAATATTCAGATTTAATTAATTGTTTATCTAATTGTTAAATTAACATATTATCATATAACGATTTCAATATTAAAGTAATTATATTTCTTTTATCAATTAAAATTATTAGCATATAACTAAAAAAAAACACATATATCAATCAATAAAGAACAAAGGCCAAAGGATATGGGATAACAAGAACAAGCAAAAAAACGAGGGAGGGGAGGAAGGGAAGAAAATGACTAGGAAGAGAGTGCTAGGACCCAGCAACTACTGATCTTCCAGCCATCCTCTCCATCCTCTCTATTGAGATTGCTCGACCTTTTTCCAATCTCAAGGGCTTCCCTAAATTTCTGATGATGGAACTGCGAAACTCTAGCAATAACACTAGCCTCCTCAATACAAACATGATGTTTGGTTTTTTCTGCATGTTTTGCTAAAGCGGAAGACTTGGTTCTCCTATGTTTAATTTATTTTAATATTTATAAATATTTATAAATAAACTTTTATAAAATAGTTAAAACCTCTAGGTAAATTCTTATGTCCTTTTGACTTTTAATTTAATAATAATATAACTAACTATCAATTTAATAATCAAATAAATTAAATTATTTTTATGCCCCTAGTCCAATCCAACTAACTGTTTCCCAGTCAAATTTAGTCGTTAGTCAATATAGTCGTTGCCTGATAAAGAATTATAGCCGTTGGAGGTTATGATCTGACTATTTAACATGCAAATCTTGATCTGATTCTTCAACTTGTCCTAACGATGAACCACACTGGTTGGTTTGAAACACGTCAACAAATGAAATATCATGTGATTTATGCTGAAAAATCTCTCATAAACAAGATTAATCTTTCTAAGAATGGTGGAGAAGAGGTGGTTGCTTGATCATGAGTTTTATGTCTAACCATGTTCTCTTCTTGTGGTGCTTGTTCTACACGTAACAAATCTTCAATTTGTACATTTTTGTCCCCCTCTATTTCTATTATCTGCCCAGATCTTAATTGAAGGTCATTATTCTCCCTTAACTCGGTTTTTGACTCTAGTCCTTCAATAATTTGCACAGATTGAACTGGTTTGTTGTTGGGGCTCAGGTTGGGTTGGGCTAGGAGCGGTGGTCGTAGGTTGGTCTGAGGGTTTTGTTGCAATGTGTAGGGTGCTGGCAGTGTGGATTGAGGTAGGGGCATTGTTCTTGCTGGCTGATTTGTAGGTCTCTGCTAGCTTGACTACCAGTTCTGGTTTTATGAAGTTTAAGGTGGCCATTGGGATTGATATGCATTATTTTGCCAAAATTGTGGGAAGTAAGAGGAATTTGGCCAATTGTTATTTTGATTTGATTGGTTGGGCCAAGGTGGCATAGGGAATGGCTGCTATGACCAATTGGAAAAAGATGGCTGGTTCTGCCACATGGTTCCTAGGTATTGTTGAGCATTATACCGAGGAGGCTGAAAGAAGAGGATGGATCAATGGGCATACTTGTTTGTTGTGCTTGCCACTAGTGGCGTTGATTTATCAGGTATGTCAGTTCTGTTTCTTCTTTTGCCTCTTTGTAAACTGCTTTCAATCCCAAGATTGATGGGCAACTTTCTGTTGGGTGATCTCTCGTGCATATTGCACAAGTCTGCACTATGTCTAGCAAGCATTCTTTGTGACTGTGCTTTTTCCTACATCTTGGGTAGAATATCGCTAGGTTTTGTTTTGGTTTAGCTTGTTTCTACTTGGCCTGCATTATGTCTAGCTACATTGTAAGTGTTCCCAGAATATCTGTTTTGAAGTCTTCTAGCAAATTGCCAATTTCGGTACGAGTAATATTTCCGCTGGAAATCTTGGTATCTCTAGTGGCCATGTCACGTTTTGCTGGCTTCAATATCGTGCTGCTTCTTGAACACCTGATACACAAATTAATGATGTCAGCATAATTCTCCTGAGTTATATCGCCTTTACCCATTATATTTAATGTTTCTATCCATTGTTCCTTCATTCCTTTAAGTAGTGTAGTTTTTAACACATTATCAGGTAAAGGTAGAGTTGCATAGGGAGACCACTGAAGGTTATATTGAAATCATTCCACATATTCTTCTAATGCTTCACTTGGTCTCGCTACCATCTGGAATATTTTGTCTTTCAATTCCCTAGATCTACAGTAGTCCTAATACTTTTTTAGGAAAGTGGTTTTCATTTGTTCCCAATCATTTATTGTGCCTCCATAAACCATCGCAAGGCTACTCCTTTCAATGTGGAGGGAAGTAGCTTTAGTTTCTGGGGGTCGGTGGTATAATCATACCCCCGACACAATACATCAAACTCAAACAGGAATGTGTCTGGATCCTCTGATGTCAGCCCATGAAAGGTAGGAATATTTTGGAGAGGGATGGCTTTCATAGGTGCGTTGACCATTGTGTCAACGATGGGATACTGCAATGTGGAGGTCTGAGGTGTTTGTGGGTTGTTGGCCATTTGATCAAATATGTGCCAATACCCTTCTGGGATCTCTAGAGAGTTATTCCTAGGATGACTAGAAGGGGTGGGAATGAGCTTAACAGCACTCCCTTGGTCTGGGATAATGAGTGTTCCTTTCTGAACTACTCCCTTGGGGGATCTTGGCTCCTTTGTTTCCCCTGCTTCTTCTTAAATGAACTTAACAACACTCCCTTTATCTGGGATACAGAGTGTTCCTGGTTGAATTATTTCCTGAGGGGATATTGGTTCCTCTGTTTTCCTTGTTTCTCCTCCTCCTTCACGGAGATTACTAGAATTCCCTTCTTGTAAAGCAATTGGGCGCGAATTTTCAATTTCTTGAAAACTCTGCTTAGAATCTTCTATTTTTTTGTGCACCTCAATGAAGGCTATAGATGGTGAGCCTGTGGCCCGAAGGGAGCCAGTAGGTTGTTTGGAAGAAACTTTCCTAGGACCTACTAATGGCTGAGATTCAGCTTTCTTTATGATGTCGTCTATGGAGGTTGATCGTCCAATGGTCACTAGTCCCTTAGCTTTGTCGGGTTTGGGTAGTGGATTTGGATTATTTTAAGGTTTTTTTCTTCTTAGTCATACACACAATTCAAATATTTACCTCTACCCGAAGTTCTTAATCAATTCTGTTGGAAAGCGGGTGGGGGAGCAGGCATTTTACATGCTCCGTACGCAGGTTCTTACCTTTCGTTTTTAATACCCAATTCTCTCCCAACAAACAAGAAACAAATACCTATTTCAGATTTCTGTAATTGTGTTGAAAAGCGGGCGAGGGAGCAAGCACTTTACTTGCTCATTATGTAGGTTCTTACCTTCCATTTTCAAAACTCAATTCTTCTTCAACAACAATAATTAGATGTACACTACTCCTCAGAAATGGCTACACTCTCCCTAGCAACAGTGCCAGAATGTTGAGTGATAAAAGGTGTCTTTTTAACTCCTAATTATCTTCACATTAATTATCAATCCGGGCAAGTATTTTTATTTCAAGAATTTACATAGTATGTGGCAGCTATTTAACTCAAAGAGTAATGCTTCTAAATTGCAGTACAGTTCTTTCAAAACACAAAAGTAAATGGATGCAACAAGTAAATTCTAATTGTAATTTAAAGAAAACTCAATCCTCTAATGAAACCAAATTAGACATTCATCAAAGTAATAGCAATCATCGGTAGAGAATATAATCGTAATAACTCATTCCTCTTTTAACTGATTTATTCTCAATCAAACATAATTCTTAACATAAGCAGTAGATGATCTCAATCTGAGAGCTTCGACAATAGTAGTCAACACTCTTTACAGTAGATGATCTCAAAACAGAACTCTTAACTAAATAACTATATCTGAAATAATGATAAACTGAATTACTGCAGAATGTATAAACAGAACAATTCTGTTGAGATGGGAAAATAAGAAATAGAAAAGCGATATAATTGCAGAAAGTAGAAATTAAATCAAACCATCAAACTGCAAGAATCATAAATGCATGGTATAGGAACAACAAGTGAATCCACCAGGGCTAGGCCCTTAGCCGCCAATGAACACTACCAAATTACTTCAGTAGATGTGAAGGAACAACAACTGCTTTTATATATTAATCATTGCAAAATCGTTACAGCAAGTTCGTGCTCTGCTTATGTTATCACAAAACCTAGCCCTGATAGGCTGCTGACCAGGAAGACCTTGTGTAACTCTTTCAAACCAACTTTTGGTTGAGGCTTAGCCTCCTCAACCTGAGAGGGCTTTCTCACTAGGTTAAAGATTTTGATAAAGATTAGATGGCTAACTCTATGAAACAAGTGAAAAATATGAATGGTTGAACATGATTAGTAAACATCCATTGGGATTATGGAGTCAAGAAATGCTTCAGTATGACAATAATATTAACTTTACATGGAAGTCAGGGCATCTGGAGTTCAACATATCAGTAACACATCAGAAATATGTAGGAAGACACAGTCTACAAATACATGAAGGAAGTTAGAGCATAGCTAATGAGTTCTAAGTAATCATGCATTCATACTACTACAAGCAATGAAATGAAGACAACCATAGGACAATTTAAACATTGAACTCTTTTTGAATCCTAAGGAGCAAAGCCAAATCACTGTATTACATTAAAACATAGTCTTACACAAAAGCACAGTATGAGTGTTCTTTGAAAAATTCCCCTTTTGGTGCCTTACATCTTCTCCCATATATAGATTTTATTACATGACTTAGATTCCTTCCTCTAGGATGAGGAGAATTCGAATTCTACCTGACTTGACACCTATTGACACTTAAAACCAACTATTTAATATAACTGACTGTTAACTAGAAGTTCTAGAGACCTAAAAAAATCAGAAGTGTAACTCCTCATTATGATTACAACAACCTTATCTAGGAATTAAACATTCCTTTTGACACCTATAAATCCATGAATACGAATTTGATGAAGCCTCCCATGTTGTCACCTTGCTGTTGATGATAAACCCTAGGAACTAGGGAACATGTTTCCCTATTTTTAGGTTCAGGATCTTTGAAAATTAGCACGTAGAACAGAACCTTTATCTTCTCATCCATGACATATTTTATGAAACTCAAGGAGGTTGTTTTAGTAAATGATGTCTAGAACAAAAACCTCTCTTAGTTTTTTAAAACACTACTCCAGCTGTCCAGAATCTGTCCTTGGAAAACACGTGTAAAATAGCAAAAGTATGTTTGTGAAAAACTGCACCTACAGCAGTTTCGTAGCACAAGTTTAACCATAAATTCCTCCCACCTCAGAATGAATTTGAAGAAACTAAAAGACATTTTTGTAGTTCATTATGTTAGGAAGAAAAACCTCTTTCAAGTTTCAAAATTGAGTTCTCAACTGCTCAGGAACCCTTCTGGAAGTTGACTAGTAAAAGCAATTTTTTTCTACTAAAAAAGGCTGCTTCAGTGATTTCGTAGTGCAAAATAGGCTTTTTACACTGTCTGCGCTATGAAAACGTGGATTCGTAGCTAGTTTCAAAAAAATTTCAAAATGGCTAAACACATGACTTTCAAAACATGATATGGGACCCATAAAGTGTAAAACAAGGTTGTTGAACTTTATTTGATGATGGAAATGAGACTCTAACCCTATGACTTAGACTCTAAAAATCATAAAAGTGACTTAACCACCATCTAACATTATGACTTAGGAAAAAATGTAAACTATTCAAGTTTTAGAGAATTTTGGGTGATAACAGTGGCTCCACTAGGGATAGTGTGCCCCAGTGGTACACTAAGAACCTGTAGCTCCAGTGCCGCTATCCATCCTCTAGAATAAAACTCTGAACTTTTGCCCAATCTTCTCCTCAAGCCTTTAATGATTTCTGTAAGAAAAATTCAAACTGCACCTACTGAAATAGATGCTCAGTCAACCTATCCTGAGCTTATTTGCACATTCCTACCTACCCTATCAACCGCAATCTCCACTTGTAGCTTAAGGAACATGAAACTTCCAATGAAGCCAGTCATCAATCTAATCTAACACTTGAATCTATTGACTGTGCTTGAAACAAAAATAAACCATATACTGAAATAACCAAGGCAGCATGAGGTGTAACTGTTCTTCAAGATGAAAATATAACTGGAAATCTGAACATCAAATCTGTTCCATGTAAACAGCTATAGGGTCAAAAAAGACATGATTAGTTTGATGATTCTCATAACATTCTATATCTTTAGACAACTGATTCTTAGCCACACAAAATTCCTTTGATATGCTATCCAATTGCCTTTCTGCATGATTCCCATAGACAATGTAATTTTCCTCACTATTATGATCATTCTTTGAAGTAATCTGCTGCAAGGAATTACATAAATGATCAACCTTTTCCTCTGCCTGAGGGTTATAAAAAATTTCTTCCAGTATTTCTTCTTGGTGTTTGCAATTATTTTCATCTTCATTATGATCCGAAGACTGACAAGTCTGCTGCATCTCTACATTAATCTCGGAGGATGTAATATGATTTTCATAAGTAAACCCCTGCTGATTTTCATGTTGCATTTCATGGGATGTTATCCTTTCTTCTAGTTGTTGAAATGTATTGTTATGAAGAGCCTCTAAAATTTCTTCATCCATAAATTCATCATCATCATAACAATCCTCCAAATATTGAATAAAACTCGCAAAATGTTTACAATAATCTTTGGCCAGCAATAAGGAGGAATGACACTCTTTATACATGTCATAGAATACATCATGGAAATCAAAAAGAGAATATAATGAACCATTTTCCAAGATTTTATACCAAGACCATGCTTTTCCTTCTAAAGTGGTCATAAACATCCTTATGAGACAATCTTCAGGGAACTAAACCTTAAGACTGCGTACATGCATATGGAACCTAACCAAATGAAGAGCAACATTGTCTTTCTTTTCATCTTTGAATATTGGAAGATCATCTAACCAATCAACCTCTGGCATAGGATTTGGAAAACCAGGGATATGAGACCAATTCATAGGGGCATACCCAGCATTCATTTTTTCCATGGAACTCATCTTGAAACTTCATCAAGCTACTGATCTTCTAGAAGTGGAGTCACCTTCCAATTTGTTATTTAATGTGTGGAGTCACCAAGGTAGTTTTGCAACCTTGAAAAGATGTCTGAGCTCCTGCTACCTTCACAAATTCAACTTCTTAATTTTGGGAATGAATAGACTTCAGGCTCCCGGCAGACACATCAAAATGTTATCATAAAACCTAGCCCTGATAGGCTGCTGACCAGGAAGACCTTGTGTAACTCTTTCAAACCAACTTTTGGCTGAGGCTTAGCCTCCTCAACCTAAGAGGGCTCTCTCACTAGGTTAAAGATTTTGATAAAGATTAGACGACTAACTCTATGAAACAAGTGAAAAATATAAATGGTTGAACATGATCAGTAAACATCCATTGGGCTTATGGAGTTAAGAAATGCTTCAACATGACAATAATATTAACTTTACATGGAAGTCAGGGCATCTGGAGTTCAACATATCAGTAACACATCAGAAATATGTAGGAAGACATAGTCTACAAATACATGAAGGAAGTTAGAGCATAGATAATGAGTTCTAAGTACTCACGCATTCATACTACTACAAGTAATGAAATGAAGACAACCATAGGACAATTTAAACTTTGAACTCTTTCTGAATCCTGAGGAGCAAAGAAAAATCACTATATTACATTAAAACACAGTCTTACACAAAAGCATAGTATGAGTGTTCTCTGAAAAATTCCACTTTTGGTGCCTTACATCTTCTCCCATATATATATATTTTATTACATGACTTAGATTCATTCCTCTAGGATGAGGAGAATTTGAATTCTTCCTGACCTGACGCCTATTGACACTTAAAACCAACTATTTAATATAACTGATTGTTAACCAGGAGTTCTAGAGACCTAAAACAATTAGGAGTGTAACTCCTCATTATGATTACAACAACCTTATCTAGGAATTAAAAATTCCTTTTGACACCTATAACTCCATGAATTCGAATTTGATGAAGCCTCCCACGTTGTCACCTTGCTACTAATGATAAACCCTAGGAATTAGGGAACATGTTTCCCTGTTTTTAGGTTCAGGATCTTTGAAAATTAGCACGTGGGACAGAGCCTTTATCTTCTCATCCATGACATATTTTACGAAACTGAAGGAGGTTTTTTTAGTCCATGATGTCTAGAACAAAAAACTCTCTTGGTTTTTTAAAACATTGCTCCAGTTGTCCAGAATCTGTCCTTGAAAAAAATGTGTAAAACAGGAAAAGTCTATTTGTGAAAAACTGCACCTACAGTAGTTTCATAGCGCAAGTTTAACCATAAATTCCTTCCACCTCAGAACGAATTTGAAGAAACTAAAAGATATTTCAGTATGTTAGGAAGAAAAACCTCTTTCAGTTTTTAAAATTGAGTTCTCAGCTGCTCAGGAACCCTTCTGGAAGTTGACTAGTAAAAGCAATTTTTTTCTGCTTAAAAAGGCTGCTTCAGTGATTTCGTAGCGCAAAACAGGCTTTTTACACTGTCTGCACTACGAAAACGTGGATTCGTAGCTAGTTTCAAAAAAATTTCAAAATGGCTAAACACATGACTTTCAAAACTTGATATGGGACCCATAAAGTGTAAAGAAAGGTTGTTGAACTTTATTTGATGATGGAAATGAGACTCTAACCCTATGACCTAGACTCTAAAAATCATAAAAGTGACTTAACCACCATCTAACATTATGACTTAGGAAAAATGTAAACTATTCAAGTTTTAGTGAATTTTGGGTGATAACAGCTTCAACAATGAGAGTTGATGATCAAATTTACAATTTCAATAGTAATTCTCTAATTATTTTTCTCTGCTTACAATCATTGCCTTTTATAATGGCAAAGAGGTAAAAAGATAAACAGTAACAGCGATCCATCAAGATCAGCAGATCTTGAGGAATTCGTGCAATTTTCTACTTCAGTCATCTTTCCCTTCTTGCATTGATCCTTGTGATCCATTTGTCTTTATTTGTAACTACCGCGCTCCTCCCTTGGCTTGATGCTCTTTCGTTGTTCCTTGGTTAGGGAACAATAGTTGTCCCTTTTTGTTTTTTTCCTGCACAAAGAAGGATAGTGATCAGCTAAATCGTGATTACATATATTTTCCTCATTCTTACCATAATCCTTTGATATATTAACATTTTAGGATATAAAAGGGATATAACTAAAGGAAAATGATGATCAAGTAAATAACATATGCATACCTTTTCCATGACTCAAAAGCAGGTAGGGGATCACAAATGGCTAAATGGAGGGCCATGTGGCCGATTTTCAATGGCACTGGAAGAAATCTGATAGATGGGCTTTGTAGTCCCAGGAGTGGTCTCCTGCACAATTGATCACATAGATCAATGATGAAGAAATACTCCAAGGGCACACCTCCCCAAACCACAATCTTCTCAAGAGTGGTGCCAAAGCTAGATTTTGGAATCTGGTGGTTTTTTATTATAACGGAGGTTGGTCACACAATAAGGCCTCAGAGGACCGTTTCTCTCTCATCCGAGAGGACATGTGGTAGAAATTGATTGCCCAGATGAGGTTAGAGGATGATTTCATAATGGACACGTGAATGGCCCCTTTCTAAGTGACACATGTCACCACTCATAGGTCGACACATGGTAGGAGTGACATCATCTTAGAGGTATGACCCTGGCAGTTATTAAATAAGCACAAAGAAAATGTGTTGGATCATGGGGTGTTGGGACACGATAGCAGTGAATAGAGTGACAAGAAATGAAAAAGGCGATGGGAAGGCCCCACAAAACAACTCATCTTGTAAGCATTATCCTAGCAGGATTATGGAAATAATTTAGTGGAGGTGCCATGAAGTAGGAATCGGGCCATGGTGGCACAACAACAACCAATCAAGAGAAGCGTTGGGAGGTCCCCACAGGACATGTCAACCCGAAGGTCAGAAATCCCATAACTTCTTTATAATTGCATTTTGAGAAAGTGTTGGGACCGAGAGCTTATGGTGTTATATTGGTATTTGGTCATGTAATCTTAAGAACTGAGGGCATAGAGCATTTACACATGGAGATAGGCCCCCAAAGGGATCATGAATGGATTAACACCTAAGTGCAATGTTGTCGGTCATAGGATCTGGTCCTATGGTGGAAAATCAATGGGAGGCAAAGAAAAATGGGCTAGAGGCTAAGCCCGGAGTTTCATGAGCCCATAAGAACTTGAGAATCACTGTTAGTAAAAGTTACAAGATCGCATGGATCCCATAATTTATCATAGAATTGGGACTTCGACAGCTGATAGTAAATGCACGGAAAAGAGTTGGTGTTGCTAGAATAATGGCTATTGCAAAGATTGTGAATCAAGGCAGCAAGGATCATGATTGGATTTCATGGGCCTATCTTGAGTTAAAGTGAGCCACCTTTGATCTCCTCTACACACTTCATTGAGTTAGATGAAGAAAAGAGCCTTAGGGATAAGAGATCTGATCATAGTTTAGAGAAGCCATGTTAGAGTACATATCACGCTCTATGAGTAATTAATAAGCATGGAAGAACCTCCTTGGGCATACTGACTAACTCATATTTAATTCTCAGTATGGATAAGTACACATGTGCCCATTCTCAGAATTGATTGTGTTGTAGCTACAATTGTTGAGTAGTTGAGTAGCAAGTAGTCATTTATTGCAGTGGTATGGATATCCATTAATAGAGTACACACTCAGGTTACCTAAATGGAAGGTGGATGGTTGGAAGGGACTACATTGTTTACAATGTGATAGGGGAACAAAACATGTGATTGAGGTTGAGCAAGGTGGTGAATTGAGAATTGTTGAGGTAGTCGAAGAGAGCAATGTTGTGTATATAAAATTACAGTGAGTGGGCCAAGTGTTGAATTGAGATACAATTTTGTAGAGGGTTTTGATTAGAGCTCTAGAAGAAGTAAGGAGAAAATTTCAGAGGTGATAATCATAGCTCAAGGGAAGAGGTTGATATTACAATGAATAAGATTTATATTCTGTGTATATGTATTTGACTCTGTTTTAAGTTTGAAGATTGTGTGAAAAGTAGAATAGTGGCTAGAGCAGGTATTGGTCTACATTCAGAAGAGGATGGTGCCTCTTGGAAAGTTGTGGCTTGCTATCTGAAGGGGGTTTGGGCCTCTTGTGGGTGGGTACTCACAAACAACTTGTTGTAATTAAGTGGGTGCTTAAATCATATCATAATAACAAAACATTCTCTCTTTAGGTTCCATGTAAAAATACTTATGTCTATATGTTCGTGTTTTGCTTAGATGTTGTATGTGAATATCTTACTTTACTATTCATGTTAACTGTAGTATGAATTTTATCTCAAAAGATGGCAATAGTTAAAAGAGTTAAAGGTGTGCACATAGAGTTTTAAGAACTCCACTATTACTTATTCAACCCCCCCAACAATTCTTTATTCCAAAATTTGAGTAGTTTGGTAAGTGGATTTGATAGGGATGAAATGAGATACTTTTCTCAATTTATCCACCACTACCATGATGGAATAATTTTTCTTATTTACCCAAATCAATTATAAAATTGAACGTAATCGTATCCCATTTCCATTCAGGAATGGGTAGTGGGTGAAGCAAACCAACGGGGTGTTGCTGTTCGATTTCGACTTGCTGACACCCTAGGCATATGGCTAAACATTCAGTAATATACCTCCTCATTTTGGGCCAGAAATAATTCAGCATAATTGTAGAAAATATTTTATGATATCTAGGATGGGCGGTGTAGGGACTTTGGTGGAATTCATTCAATTTTTTTTAATTTAAAAGATAGTCGATTAGGAACATATATTCTCCCTCTAAAAATCAGCAACTTATCACTGTTTATACCATATGCAGTTTTTTTTCCAGAATTTTGTGCATTTTTAGCATGCTTCCATATATACTCATACTCTAGATCTTTTAGAATGTTACGGGTGAAACCACCCTAGGGATTTGGGTTGAGAACCCCAACAGAGCAGAGGGAAAACCTCAACAAGAAATGCTCAAAAAATCATTAAACATCCTTAATCTACTAAATCGCGTAGGAGTGTCCTTACCCGATGTCCTTCATTTGGGTAGATCCTGCAAGGTGCAAACCCTCAGCTTCTCCCAATGTTCTTGAAACCTGAAAATTATTCAAATAGAACATACATGAAAATAGAAACATAAAGGATATACATGATGTTAACTTTAAATTGTATAAACGAATGACTAATTATATATCGATAAAGATTCATAAATGAATTACAACACAACTTTGATGCATAGACACATTTCTTGTCGGAAACAGAACAACATTCCTTTTTATTGAAGTAGGCTATAGATAAGGTGGAGAAATATGACCTGAGTCTTTCTCTAGTTCCAAGCAAAACCATCCTCCAGATCTGTCCTTTCTCGGCCTTCTGCAATCTTCCTCCATCACCAACACAAGGATATCTCAAGAAAGATGGGGGATATCTATAATTAAGGAAACAAGGGTTTCCTGAAGCTTTGGGGAGTGCAGGACGCATAGGGATTCTCCAGACTTGATTAGGGATAATCTCACTATACTATCAATATCTCATATTTTCTCCCCTTAAGGCCTTCCCGTGAAGGTTTATTTATACCTCTCCAAATTAGTTTTTTCAGTTGGGAAACAGTTGGGCCATGGGAAATAGGAGGTGAGTAATAGGTAAACCCATGAACTCCACCTGAAATTAAGGAAATTTAATTTTTTTAAGTGTTTTAACATATGTACACAGGTTGGGTATATGCTGACCTGTGTGTACACATTTTTATCACAGGGAAAAGTAGGGTATAGGGAATAAAACACTGCTTTTTAAGATTTTGGACCAAGTCTGGAAGGCAGGGTTGCCTTAGGCCATAAACAAAGCATCAGATCTACCAAGAGTGGCAAATGGTGCTATAAAAAATACCCCGTAATATATGAGGTCAAAAGGGGTACATGATGGCCAAAATGTATTAAGTGTATGGAAAGAATCATGCCGAGATTGAGGAGGAGCTCACCAGAATTCAGCTTGCCAAGACATAGAAAGATATTAGAAAGAAAATATTGTCTAAGGTGGGCATACCCATGCTTAGAAATAGTAATGTATTAAGCAAATTCTTTCAGTAGAAATCACATGAGAGATTTTTTTTTTTTTTTGGCCGACGTGTTTCAAACCGACAAGTGTGGTTCATCATTAGGACTAGATGAAGAGGCAGACCATGGCTTAAATAGAGAGCAATGTAGAGACATAATTTCAAGTAACGACTATATTTGAACAATAATGTTTAAATTATAATATTAATTCATTAATATATTAAAAAATATATTATTAAGTTAATAAATTAATATTATAATTTAAACATTATTGTTAAAATATAGCAGTTACTTGAAATTATGTCCCTGCATTGCTCTCTATTTAAGCCTTTTCCATGGTCTACCACTTCATCTAGTCCTGATGATGAACCACACTTGTTGGTTCGAAATGCGTCGGCCAAAAAAAATCTCTCATGTGATTTCTACCAAAAGACTTTGTTTAGTTCATTATGGATCACAGAAGCTTGAATACAGAAATAGTAAAGTATGTATGCATATTAAGTACAAAATCGGATCCAATATGTATACAAGTATAAAGGAACTGAAAGTACATAATGGATCATCTGATCATAATCAATAAAGTAAATGTCTGAATATCACTTATAAAGAGTTGATCAATGATGCTGAAGTATGACGCTGATCATTGAAGTCAAGAAACTGATCCCAATAGTACCAAGTGAACATGATGGAATAAATAATACTACACCGCAAATTGGGTGCCAGCATATAAGATTTCATTGTAAGGAACTGCAACATATACGATGGATGGCGTCAACTAGCAGAAATAGGAGCAACTGACAAGTGAGCCAAGACATGCTGATGCAAACCCGGGGTCTTCACCGACCGCCATGGTACATTTATACACAATGGGAATGAATGATATGAAGTCGACCATGTGAGAAATCATTTGATTACCGGTCACTAATGTATACCATTAACAAATGTGAGACTACTCACTAATAATCATAATGAGAGTCAAGGTACCCAGTACAATCTAACAAGTGTGAATAAATGAGTTGTAGTTGAACACTTGAGAAAATCTATCAATTAGGAGACAATGATGTTTTCTCACCGTTGATAGCGAAGGAGTATGCCACTAATGACTGCAAACCCTAAGGTACTTCCAAATGGACTCTAGATCTCTTTCCCAGAGCGATGAGCTGAAGTTGATGGGAAAAGATCCGCTAGAAGGAAGGCGTTAAGGCATCCTTCATCAATCTAGCATGAGTGTAACCCATAGGCCAATAATGTGGAAGGAATCAGATGAACAAAGATGTAGTAACCCAACCGAAGCACGTTTGTGGTGTACACAAGATGTGGCTAGTGCACGATAGAAACCATCTGAACCAACCAATAATGAAAGCTGAAACAAAGGCGAGGAATCCACCAATAAGGTCAAATGGAAACCAAGGCACTGCACGAATCCCAATGTGTGATAATGAATGCTAATGTCGAACGCAAGGGAAACAACCCAGTCAAAGACCCATGATACTCATCGATGCTAAGCACAAGGTGACCTATCAATAATGAAAATAGGGCCAGGGTGCGGCTCTAGATTTACCCTCAAAGAAATTTTTCATAGTCGATAAGGACAAGACTCGCCAGCAAGAAGTCAATGGAGACCTTCTCAAATCGGCACAAGCAAAGGACGAAAAGAATTGATGTGATAATGAACATGACGGTGACAACTAGGGATGGCTGACTGAAAAATAGGTCAAGAGACACCACAGAGAGGCCAACTCAGGCTTACTTCCCTTGAACAAAAGCATGACTCAACTATGACTATATGGCAACATATGATAACTCTGTATAAGTTTTTCATGTAGGAGGCATAAGAAAACTCTCCATATGATTGGAAGAGGTAACCAATCGAAGGAGAACTGACTCAAATAACAAGGTTAAGGCTTTCCTAAGTCAAACTAAATCCCACCCCAATGGAGGAAAGACTTTATTTTTAGTGCTTTGTTCAAGGGCGACACGACTGACTCTAGCTGCCATCAAAATATGGAAATAATGTCCCATTCCCACTCTTTTTGGAATATATATATATATATATATATATAGATATATATATTGTCTTTTTCTTTTATATGAAGCTGGAAAAATAATAAAATAATGCTATAGTACAGTGGAAAGAATGAGTGTCGAAAAAATAGATGTTCTAGTTCCTGGGAGGGGAACATTCCTATGCTCAATGCATGGAGGTGAAACTGATAGGGGACACTCAAAGGGATGTTCTTTCCATGGGTAAAAGGGTGTGTCAATTTGCAGAATCTAAGTGATTGCATGGTTGATTTTGCAGAAGACATGGTCAAAAAAGTTGCTTAAACACGAGTCCAAGTGAAGCCAACTCAAGGCCAAAAGGTGCAAGTAGTCAATATGCAATGTAACAGTACAACTTCAACACAAAGGATCATCTAGGGCATAAGGCTAGAAAGTAGCAGAGATGAACGAGAATGAGTCTTCAATGCATAAGTCATGGCAGGAATAAAGAGGACTCCCGAGCCTACTCAACATAGTAGCATGGGCAACCAATGTCAGCGAGGATATAACTAAGATGCCCATGTAAAGGTTGGCTCTACCATCGTATCATGATTTTTAAAGTCGGCGAGTGAAAATGGTTTGCAAACCAAGACATAATGGGGTCGACCCTATGGCCAATGTATCGCAGTATGGAGGCTAGTGTGCAAAATGCAGCAGAAAGTGGTATTCCCTAACCTATATGCCAGTAAGAAAATGATACCTGCCATGATAGGTCTGTGGTCATGGTACCAGAAATAATGTCTCAAAGAAGTCTCCAAAATATCCTGTAAAGACAACCCAGTCTCGACACTCCAAGCCAAAAGGTCAAAAAATCCATAAGACAAAAATCAATTTTTGAAAAAATATTTTGTATTTTCCAACTTATATAAGGACTTTTGGACTCACAGTTTTTTCATTTGAGCTTTGAGCAAGAAACCGTGGAGACAAACTCAAGCAAGCTTCCTCTGACCAATTGAACCATTCAAATCACTCAGAATTTCCAGGTAACCATTACATCCTACTTTTAATGATTTTTCATACTTTTCAGATCTTTTTTTCAAGTTTTGACAATGGGAAAATATGTCAAAAAATGCAACTCTACATACACTCAGGTTGAATATGGGTAACGTGAATATACGACAACCCTACAGGCAACTGTGTGTAAAGGGAACTCACATGTGCGCAAGTTAAAATTTTAAAATAGAAACTAATGGTTTGAAACATATTTTTGGACAGGATGACCATCACCTGGAGGGAAAGAGAGCATAGTGCTATAGATAATGAAGTAATGGAGGACCCAAATCCTTTGGATGCTTTAAGAGGCTACAAATTACTAAAATTCTTTAAGATGTCGAATATGAAAGACAACACACGATTGGTTGAGCTTTTGATTCATTACTAGAGCGCAGAAGATGACGCCTTCATGATCGATCAGATGCCTCTAAGGATTGAGATCAAAGATATCTACTTTATTACTGGTCTTTCCCGAAGAGGAGAGGTGGTGCACTCGAATGACCAAATGACGGGTAGTCTTTCTGTAGACGACTATGCCTGCATATATTGTCCCGGTCATCCAAAGAAGATTGGAAGTCAGATTCCAATCAAACACGTAGAGAGCTTGTCTTTAAATATTTTACTATTTACCATTGCCAAGGTAAATGGCTCAACTTCTTTACATCAGGCCTCACGAGTATCGATGAGCCTAGCAGTGGAATGTCTCACCATAGTGTTTGATTGGTGCATGCCTCTACTGACCAATATGAAGAATCAACTGACCTCCATTCAGAAGGGTTAGACAAAGAATTTTGGGTATGGCACAATCTTATGTTCATTCTTCTTTGAGAAAGTACCTAAGCTTCGACCCAAGGTATTATCAACTATCAACAACCCTAGAGATCCACCAATGGGTAGATGGGATGATCTAATGAAGCGCCTTGGATGTGGCGATGTGCCCAAAATGACCTTTGACGATGAGTTTTTCTCTTGGTGGGATCAACAAGTCATCGTAGTCGATGAATACCCCTATGCTAGTATGGATTTTTGGGGAGATCTAGACTTACTGTTACCACCAAATGTAGCATGGGGTGCCATAGGTAACAATTTTTTAATTTTTAAGCTTTGTTAATTTATTTATTTTTCGATTTTTAATATAAATGAACTTAAAATATTTTTTGATGAGAAAAAATACTGAAAAAATATATTGATCATGTTTCAGATGTTGGACCAGTGAGACCTGAAAGATTTTCGAGACATAAGCGTCGTGGAAGAGGTACCGAAGAGGCTGCAGCCGAGACGAAGAGAGTTCTCCATGCAGTTTAGAGGAACTTTGTGAGGCTAACTCACCAAGTAACCATGATAGCCATAGAGGATCTACCCGAGGAGATGCAGCGTCACGTGGTAGGAGTACCACGGGACTAGGTGCAGTTATTCCGGCGTGTAGCCAATGCTATTGTATATTTTCTAGCTGCTCATCTTGAGCCAGCTAGATAGATGATCAGATCTTTTTATGATTGGACATGATGATGGGCATAAGCCCAGATTTTGTAGGGCATTTTGTCCCAATTTTGTATATTATCTTTTGGACATAAACACTCTATCTACATACAGGCGATTTTATGATATATACAGATGACACTTTTGATTATTTTTTATATTTTTTAATTTGATGAATGATTGATATGCCAATCTAATGCTTGATTAGCAATAGAATCTGCTAATGAATTTTCTGATCGTGGAATGTGAACATATGTGATATAAACAAATGATTGTTGCAACAATCTCACTCTCAAAAATTGGTGATACAAATAGGGATCGCGTACCTGATAAGTGTTATTCAGTTGAGATACCACCAGTTGTGAGTCCAAATAAACCACTAACGAATCAATACTAAGAGATATTGCTTCATATAACAAATTAATAATAGTAGTATATTCGGCAATATTATTCGAAGTAGGACCGATACATACTCCTCTCGGAACCATCAACTGACCAGATGGATAATAAATCACCCAAGAAGCAAAAGCAAGGTTCCAGGTATGCCTACTTGTACCATCGATGAATCCTAGATATACTGAATCATCCATCAATACCTACCAAAGTAGATCAAAAATATCAATATCACTAGAACCGCTAGATAGATATGAACAAACATACAATTTATACAAAACAAGTGCTCAGACGAAGCCTAAGAAAAATACTTCTTAAGGTAGGGCCCATTTCTGGGCTCCGCCCACTTGTTTCCTTCAACTTCAATTAACTCATAAGCCCCCTTTTTCAAAACACGCTTGACTATAAAGGGACTGTACCACATGGATCTAAACTTGCCTTCCCCTAGGGCGTCTTTGTCTTTATCATAGACCAAGACAAAGTCGCCTTCAGAAAAATTCCGAGGATGGATAACTTTATCATACTGAGTTTTTATCCTTTTCTTATGGGATTCGTTTATTATGGCGGCATCTCGACGCTGCTCATCAAGATGCTCCAAATGAATGAGGTGTTACTCAAGACTAGAAGTCTCCGGAAGAAGTTCTACACCTAGCTTAAGAGAAGGAATTTCACATTGGATAGGAAACATATATTTCAACCCATAAACTAGTTGAACAGGAGTAAAACCAGTGGCAGTCTTAACTGACGTTCGGTATGCCCAAAGTGCTAGATACAACACGATGTGCCAATTGGATCGAGCTTTGTCAATCGTCCTTTGCAGGGTGGTTTTAAAGGATTTATTCATAGCTTCAACCTACCCATTGGCTTGAGGATAATATGGAGATGAATGCTCCTACCAAAAACCCAACTTGAGAGCCAATTCAGACATCAGTTGATTTTGGAAGTGACTACCATGGTCAGTGACAATCTCTCTAGGGATACCAAATCGTGAAATAACCTAATTGAAAAGAAACAAGGTTGTTGTTTCACTATCATTTTTGAAAGTAGGCATGGCCTCAGCCCACTTAGTAAAGTAGTCTATGGCTACAATGATGTACTTTTGATTTCCTGCCGAAGGTGGATTACAAGTAGTAAAATCAATGCCCCACTTCATAAAAGGACCGACGGTGATAACAGGGAAAAGTGGAGCTGGATGTGCACGGATTTTCCAAGTATATACTTGACAAGGATGGCATCTTTTGACCACTTGAATACAATATTTGAAACTCGAAGGCTAAAACTAGCCTACTCGCAAAAATTTTTGGGCTATTGCAAGCCCTGATAGATGACCGCCACAAGCTCCACTGTGGAAATCATTAAGAACTGACTCAGCTTCCTCCAAAGTTAAACAATGCCTAAGGATTGAATCAATCCCGCAACGATATAATGTGTCACCTATAATAACATAATTCTTAGCGAGGTGATGCAACTTTCTACGCTCGTCTTTGGAGAAAGCAGGTGGAAACTTCAAAGTCTGGAGATATATAATGATATCTCCATACCAAGGATCTTGTGAAGAAATGAGGAATAAATGTTCATCAGGAAAATTTTCCTCGTAAATAACTGCTTCTTCACAAGGCAACTCTGATATCAACTCTACAAATACTAAAGATTTCTTAGATTTAGCTGACATGAATTCCAGATCGAATTCTTGCAAAATAACAATCCATCTATTGTATTTTCCCCCAATCACTCGCCTACTGAGAACAAACTAAAATGGATTGATGGCTACTAAGAAAAATGTTTTTCGAAGCAGAATGTAATGCCAAAGCTGCTGGACAGCATGGACAGTTTTTAAAGCCAATTTCTTGATGGGAGAATAGTGTAGTTCAGGACCTACCAAGCCTCGACTTAAGTAGTAGATTACATGCTCACAGAAAGCATCATCTTCTTGAACTAGAACCATACCAATAGTTGATTCTACTGCAATGAGATACAAAAGGAAATCTCCTCTATAATCGGGTGGACTCAACAATGGAGCAGAGGTTAATGCTTTTTTCAAAGCATCCAAAGATCATTGCATGAAATCATCCCATAAAAGTTTGTTATGAATCTCCTCAAGAAATTTGCCTTTCCTTGGAGACTTTGAAGTTGACGAATGGAAGATGGGGGAGGCAACTAAAGTATTGCCTCAACCTTGAAGGGATCAACTCGAATCCCCTCTGTCAATATGATGAATCCTAACAACCGACCGGATGTGACGGAAAAAACACACTTATTTGGATTCAACCGGATTTTATAAAAACGACACCGTTCAAATATCAACCAAAGTGTTTAGGATGATCAATTCTCTTTCGAGAATGAGTAGCTAAATCATCCAGATATGCTTCAATAACATGTTTGATGTCATGAAAAGCATAAGATATGGCACGCTGGAATGTGGCTCCACCATTTTTAAGGCCGAAAGGCATCTTTTTGTATGCAAATGTACCCCAAGGACAAATAAAGGCTATCTTGTGCTGATATTCTAGATGGATAGTAATTTGATTGTAACCAGAGAATCCATCCATGAACGAAAAAATTTCATTACCCGCACATTCATCAATAATTTGATCAATAAAGGGCTTGGGATAGTTGTCTTTCGTAAAAGCCTTATTTAGATCCCTAAATTCGATACATACTCATATCGTTCCTTGCTTTTTATCTACGGGGACTAGATTAAAGACCCACTCAATTAGAGGAATGGGGTATATGAAACGCACCTTAAGCAGCTTTTCAAATTCAACTTTAATAGTTGTTGCTTTTCTAGGATTGACTGGTCGAAGTTTTTGACGAATAGGTTTAGTGTTTTCGTATGTCTTGATCAAATGCTAGACTATAGATGGATCTATTCCAAACATGTCCTCATAAGACCAAGTGGACACATCACGAAACTCTTTGAAGAGATCGGTGTAAATTTGAATTTCCTTAGGGGAACAATTAGCTCCGATGAAGACATTCTCGATTACGTTAGGATTCCTAGAGATGTTCACAGGTACAGTTCCCGAGATAATCAACATGTTACCTTCGATAGAAAACTGTGCTGGAGCCAAAGGGTTTAAAACTGTATGGACATCACTAGTTGACAAAATGGACAAACTTTACTCAATTTCACACAAATGAGGGAGGAAATATGAACGATGATGTAAATCATCCCATGGTCTATCAACACCCATCATTGCCTCTAGAATTTCTTCCTCGGATGGTAAAACTGTATCTAGGCAATCTTGAGATGAAGTTGAATCAAGCGTCCAAGTCGAAGCCACATCTCCATCTAAATCCTCTGGTGAGGAAGGAGTAGGATGGGTGTCTGCAGAGTTAACGATAGATTGATAACCGATTTCTGTTGTAGACATGGGAAATGCCATTCCAGCTACCTTTCCTCCATCTAATGTGGTAGTAGACGAAGGTAAGGGCCAAGGGTCTGAAAAATAATGAGTTTGAAAGAACTCTATTCGAGAAGGTCCCCTAGAGGATGAAATAGCATTGATTCTAGCTGAAGGAGTAGGGAGATCAAAAATACCCATTAAAGAAGAGTACATCCCAACTCCTAAATTCTCAATAGGTTGCCTAGGATTGTCCACTAAAGGAACAATAGAATCAGAAGATGCATGAGAGTCACCTGGGGAATAATCCATCTGATCAACTCTTACAATCCTTCCCTCATGAGGAAAACATAAGATGTGAAATAATGATGAAACTATGGCATCCATCTCATAAATCCAATTCCTGCCTAAGAGGAGGTTGTAATCTAGGTTCGCATCTACGATTTCTACCTCAATATTTACCACCTTTCTTCCAACGCATATAGGAAAGGATGGAATAATCCCGTGTGGCATATGAGAATGTCCATCAAATGTCTTCAATAGAGTTGGTGAAGGAACAACTTGAGGTGATCCAATGGCCTTCCAACATGACATGGATATCACGCACGTGGAATCTCCCTCATCTATAATGGTTCAAAAGATGTTGGTCTTTTGTTATGTAGACTTTATCTAGAAAGCCATATGATGGGGAAGTGTCTTTTCAACGTTTGGCATATAAAAAGTGAGAACAAGAGAATTTTTTGGATCTACTGCTCTGATTTCCGAGATAAAATCACTTCTCTGAGCGGGGCACGACTGAAGTACCTTTAATGCTGACATAACACAAGGAATTTGAGCCAAATCTTCTACAATCGAATAGTTATGGGCTGCCCTTGCATTAGGGTTAATGTTCGAGCATTTCGTGGAGCCTTTCAGCATCTGAGGTATAGACTCAATAGAGGGCCTCTCAATATGGAGTGGCTCTGAGGAATCAGAAGCAGACTTAGCCTTAGATATTCTATTTCACTGTAATCACATGACCGCGTAGCGATGTCGATATGTGAGCTTATAATATAAACATTTGACAAATTGTCCCCTTCTTGGTTCCCCCCTGCAGGGGTACCAGCATTAGAATTTGTGCCAGCAAGTAATTGCTGCCGTTGGAGAAAAGGGTTAGTGAGAACAGCCTGGGAGATCGAAGACCCCTGCTATGCTAATAAGTGTTGAGAGTCTTGGATCTTAGGGCAAATATGAGTCAAATAATCCCCATTGCATAACTTACATGGGAATTTTACCTTTTTCTTGGACTCTTTCCTACCCTCTCCAACATCATTGTTGGGTTTGTTTGCATTTCCCTTCCCTTCCTAGTTCTTCTTCTTACCTCGTCGTTTCCTCTTCCCATCGCATTGTTGATTTCCTTTGGTGTTAGAAGTTTGGACGAAATTTATAGATGTAGGTTGGGAAGGTGTAGATACAGACAATGATGCATGCATAGAGGAAGCAGTTTGTAGAGACAACTACTGCAATTGATTCAATAGGTTCACCGTGTTAACATCTATTGATCCAACTAGATCATTGGCATGGGGACCTGGTTTCGATTTGGCTATATCCACCTTGGATCTAGGAGTGTCAAGTAGAATTTTTTGAAGAATCCCTCACTGAGAATAGATCAGTTCTAACCGCTAGGCCCTAAAAATGGCCTACTCTTCAATGAAAACACTAGAGAGGGACACGTCTCAGGTTGTAATGATTTAAGAAACCATTTGAGAAGGAATTCTTGTGGGATATCAGATTTGATGAGCCTCTTCCTTCTCCTCCATTCCTGAATATGATTGGAAATGTGAGTTGCCTGATCTTGTTGGAAATTAGCCAGAAGCTCAGTTCTGGCGTCATATCGGACAGGAAATTGAAAATGGTTCAAAAAGATAGTAGCCAAATCACCGAAAGAAGTAAAGGTGCCCCCTGGTAGCTCTATGTACCACTTAGCCACATTTCTAGTTAGGGTACGTTGAAATAATCTCAACCTGATTGAATCGTCTATCAGGGAGTTGGACGAACACCATAAGTGGAAAGTGGTTACGTGGTCACCCGGATCTTCACCTGTCTTCCCCTCGAATTTTGGGATATTGGAGGCAAGTTTGGTTGGGACCAGAGGCCAAACTAGGATATACCTAATCAGATCATTAGTCAATTTAGTGAGATCTGAGAAGTTCAACATTGCCAGAAAAGGGAGTCATGGCGGACCCTGAGGATTACACCCTGTGTGGGCAAAACTCCCAACATTTTGAAAAGAATGACCTCGATTAGTAAAGGCACCAGGTTTCCCAAAGTAATTCGTAGACCCAACTGAACCATAAGGAGATCCTTTTAACAAAATTCAAAGTCTAACCACCTCTTGCCACAAATCCTCCGTAACTAGTAAAGTTACCCC
Organism: Pinus tabuliformis; assembly: GCA_031772625.1. Lineage (NCBI taxonomy): Eukaryota > Viridiplantae > Streptophyta > Pinopsida > Pinales > Pinaceae > Pinus > Pinus tabuliformis. Next base: position 380,427,290 of record CM062813.1, read on the forward strand.
CTAACGAAGTGTTAAAATGAGCAGAAAGCCCCTGATAAGGATTCCATGCATTAGCATATGGAGAAAAGTTTTAAAAATATTGACAAAATAATATGGCATATTCCCATATTGACTGAAATTAGATTGATTCCTGGCTTCTAAACCACTAACTACAGGTTTTTTCCAACTTTGAAATGGATTATTACCTTGACCTATAAAGGAAAAAGGCGTTGATCCTACTATTGGGTTGGAATGTGGTATATGACCACCCCTAAATGGGAAACACTAAAAAGAAGCTGATCCACTCACCATGGATGTGGAAACAACTGATGGGATACTCAAAGGAACCAAAGGAATAGCACTGGTCAGCATTCCAAAAGGGAAAAAGCCAATGCCAGAGGCAACAGCTTGAGAACTTCTGCTCGATCATGGAATGGAAGTAGAAACAAATATAGCAATGCTAGGAGTAACAGAAGGTATAGCAATTATTCCTCCTCCTTGTACAGATGTTGGAGTCTACATAATCGTAACACTTGTCATGGATTCCATGCTTCCAACAGTGGTCATCGAAGGAATAGATTGATGTAAACCTGAGCTCGAAGGTCTGTTGGTTGGAGTTCTGATGTACAATAGAAAGTCTGGATGATTGGGAGGAAGAGGATAATTAGGAGCCACAACCGACTCGGGAAGCTCTCCAACCTCAATATTATCTTCCGACTAGAAGAGGATTCGAGAAAGAACTAGAGTGTTCCTCTCTAACTCTCTACTTGTGCCAGGTCTATCTTGTGAATCAATGACTCCAACCGGAGGATCAATCTCTGATGCGCCTGCTACCACTGGTTGAAAACCACTGGCAGTGTTGCTCCTATGCCTTCGACGAGAAGGCTCAGGACTCATAGGTGATAGCCCACGAAGTCTCTTAGACCGACGAGTTGGTCGATCAACCACTTTGAATTATTTTTAAGAAATGTACTTAAAGACTCAAAAAATTTATAAAGCTAGGCCAACTAGGAGCAAAGAGAACTCTCTAAAAGTCCCTAAAGATACAAGCAACCGAAAAATTGTCAAGTATTTCTACTCTAAGTGATTAGGACTAGACACCAAAATACAAGAAAGCCAAAATCAAGGGCCTACCGTAGATATACTGGGGTAATTATGCCCCATATCTACTAGCGAAGGTATCACAAGCAGTTACACTGACCTATAGACAACAACCTTTGTTTGTACAAGCACCCAAGCTTTGAAAGGGTACCCTCCAGAAGTACTGTTGAACGTGATACAATGTCAGCCTCAGGGGCCACGAGATTCCCCTCTGTAGCCACCTATGTGATTCCTAGGATAGACAACTATGGATACCAACTCGTATCAAAGGTCGGGCGGAACAGTCGTGAGGTGAGATCCAACAAGTAGGAGAGGGGGTTTCTCTCTTCCTTGTCTTCACTCTCCCTCATGCTTAACTCCCAGTCACAGATCTTTCCCAATATTTCTAATGATATTAGGTTTCGCTCTTTATTCAACTTCTAAGTTTTGTAATTTAAGCGGCCTTGGAGAGTTAACTCTCCTCTCACCTAATCCAAGGCCCTAATGAACCTAAACTTGTTGGTGTTTTCTAATGACAACAATAAAAGTTCTAGTTCATTTTATTAATTGCTTGATTTTATATAGTTGTTCTTTAAGTCAGGGGAAATTACGAGAGTGAAACTGATGATGTTTTTATGATGCAAAAGAAATCAATAGAAAACTAACTATATGAATGCAATCATTTTCTTTGATGAAGAGTGATCTCTACTTGGGTTCTACGAAAATTTATATAAAGAAAAATATTTTTCTTTTCTTTTCTGAAACAATCTTTACACACCCAAAAACTAAAAAGACTAAGAATTCCTTAAAATGAAAACTACCCTAATGCAAGTTACAATGATGATGCAAGATCCTAAACAACCTTAATAAGCAAATGCAATACTTTATAGAAACAATGAGTCAACTTAAAACTGAAGAGTACAAAAATTTGACAACAAATCTCTCTTCAAAGCAAGAAGAACAAATTGTAAAAGATTGCAATTCACTTTTCAACAATAAAACAAAAGAAACCGTAAACCAAAAACTTGGAAAAAGAAAAACACAAGCAATTTTTTTTAAGCTTTTTCTTTTAAGGAAACAAAACAACTTTTTGAAGTCACAAAAGTGCCACTAAAACTCAAAAGATCAATAAATAAGCATAAGGAGTCTTTTAATCTTGCAAGTTATAAACTCGAAAATGAACGAAACTTGAACAAGAAAGACTACAACTTGTACAAACTGACCCAAATAGCAACAAAAGATTTCGACAAACTGACCAAAAGGCCAAGAAAGAAATACTTTCAAACTTGTCAAAAAGAAACTCTCAAAAAGAAAGAAAAGCAATAAGGCCACCAAACAAGGGAAAGAAAAGCAAGAGAACTTGAAATCTGGGCTTGAAAACGAAATTGAAAACAATTTCCTATTCTGGAAGACCAGAACAACCAAGAACTTCAAAACAAAGCCTTGAACACCAAGATACAAACTACAAACTTGCTTAAGAAGCAAACCTAGGCCAAATATTTTCAGTGAGAAAGATATTTTGAAAAAGAAATCTTGCAGGAGAAATATATTCTCCAGATAGCAAATGACCATACAACAACAGAAATCACTAGGCTACAAACCTAACTAGGCAGAAAGATTTGAAAAATTCATCCAAAAAATTACATATGAGACTATGTAAAAACACAGAAGCATGCACATGCACTTCTAATATAGGAAACTCGTGTATATGCGAGTCTACTTTACAGAAACCTGCATGTATACACTACTGTAAACAAAGAAAAAGCATATACAAAGCTATATAAGGAAAAACAAAAATCAAGGCCTGATAAAAAAGATCAGACTTGATTCCTGGGACACTAATGGACCAAACAATACTGCAAAAGCAAGCAATCAAGAAAGTGATCCCTGAATAAGAACAAACAACCCAAACCAGGAATAATGAGATTGTTATCCCCAAAGGAGTTGCCAAGTCTGTTACGGGTGAAACCACCCTAAAGCTTTGGGTTGAGAATCCCAATAGAGAAGATGGAAAACCTTAACAATAAATGCTCAAACAATCATTAAAGATCCTTAATCTACTAAATCACTTAGGAGTGTCCTTACCCTATGTCCTTCATTTTGGTAGATCTCGCAGGGTGCAAACCCTCAGCTTCTCCCAATGTTCTTGAAACCAAAAAATTATTCAAATAGAACATACACGACAGTAGAAACATAAAGGATATACATGATGTTAGCTTTAAATCATATAAATTAATGACTAATTATGCATCAATAAAGATTCATAAATGAATTACAACACAACTTTGATGCATAAACACATTTCATGTTGGAAACATAACAACATTCCTTTTTATTGAAGTAAGCTATAGATAAGGTGGAGAAGTACGATCTGAGTCTTTCTTCGGCTCCAAGTGAAACTGTCCTCCAGATCTGTCCTTTCCTAGCCTTCAACAATCTTCCTCCATCACCAACACAAGGATATCTCAAGAAAGATGGGGGATATCTATAATAAAGGAAACAAGGGTTTCCTAAAGATTTGGGGAGTGCAGGAGGCATAGGGATTCTTCGGACTTGATAAGGGATAATCTCACTATAGTATCAATATCTCATACTTTCTCCCTTTAATGCCTTGCTACGGAGTTTTATCTATACCTCTCCAAATTAGTTTTTTTCAGTTGGGAAACAGTTGTGCCACAATCAATAGGAGGTGAGTAATAGGTAAAACCTATGAACTTTGCCTTAAATTAAGGAAATTTATTTTTTTTAAGTGTTTTAACATATATACACGGGTTGGCTATTTGCTGACCCACGTGTGCATGCTTTTATCACAGGGAAAAGTAGCAAATAGGGAATAAAACACTATTTTTTAAGATTTTGGACCAAGTCTAGAAGGAAGGGTTGACCTAGGCCATAAATAGAGCATCAGATCTACCAAGAGTGGTAAATGGTGCTATAACATAGAGCAAATTCTTTAATTTGTTTGAAAAAGTTAAATTCCACTTGACTATAAGAAATTTGGTTTACGTAATAAAATTTCCTATTTAGCACATCAACTACACGATTCTCTTTCCCTTTAAGATGCCTGATTTCAAAGTCAAATTTGCTTAGAAAAGCATTGCACCTAGCTTGGTGTGCATTCAAACTAGGCTTCTTAAAGAAGTTGATCAAGCTACTATGATTTGTCATTAAAGTAAAACTTTTCCCTAATAAATAATGTCACCATACCTTCAAAGCATGGAATACCACAGTTAGATCGAAATTGTAAGAAAAATATTGTTGTTCATGGTCCTTTAGCTTACATGATTTGTAAGTGATTACTCTGCCTCCTTGCATCAAAACTCCCCCCTATACCCTCCTAGCCATCATCCATGCAAACAATGAATTACTTCTCTGGATATGTGACTTTTATCACTAGAGCCATAGTTAATAAGTGTTTCAATTGCTCAAAAGTATGTTGGCACTCTGTTTTTCACCTGAAATTTATTCCCTACGTTGACAAAGAAGTTATAGGGTGAGGAATTCTAGAAAGCAATTCTATGAAACGATGGTAATACTCGGTCAGGCCCATAAAAGAATGAATATCCACAACATTGTTGTGGGTAGGCCATTCCATGATGGTTTTAATTTTCTTAGGATCCATCCCTATACCTTCAGAGGAAATGATGTGCCCTAAGTACTGAATTTTATCCTTATAAAAAACACATTTGCCATATTTAGCATAAATTTGGTTTTCTCTTAAAGTTTGCATTACTATCCGGAGATGATCTTTATTTTTATAGGACATTTTTTCACGTCCGATTAATAGGCCTCCTAATGGGATCAATCATCATCCTATCCTCCCTTGTCATCATCTTGCAGAAAGCCCTAAGCATGCCTCTTTCATTCCCGAGAGTTTTTGTCTGAAACTACATCATCTGAGCCAGTTTTAGTACCAATGTTCCTGACCGCTTGTTGGACAATTTTCACCTACAGGTTTCTCTACCGTGGCCAACATTTATCGCCTACTTGTTTCTCCCCTTTGCACTTGCGTTGGTTCTAGAAAGTTAGGAAAAAGAGAGAAATTCCAGAAGATTCCTCTTCTAGAAGCTTCTAGGATTTGTTACAACCATTTACCTCAGATAAAACATTCGGATCCTATCCTACCATACTTTGGAGTTTCCATCCCTTATCCTCTGATCCCATCCTCCCATCAAAGTTGGATCTAAAATCTTATATTGGTAATTGGATAAGAACTCCCAACTTACCCCACTCCTTTATATATTTACAACCTTCCATATGCAAGGGGTTGGATTTTGGAGAGTGATTATACCCTTATGTTGCTATTGTGAGAGGTTTCATTTCATGCATTTAGGGTGATTGGAGGTGCACATTGTGACAAGAAAAGGACAAGTCATCATGGAGGAGCTCCTCTGCAAGATCAACATCTATTTATTGTTGTAACTCCTTCCATTTATACTAATGCAAATAATTATCTATTTTCATATATGTGATGTTGTTATTTCATGTATTTAAATACCATGTTGATGTATTCAATAAAGCATTTAGATGATATTGCATAGATCTCATAGTTTCTTGGCTTGTGTTATATGATTGTGTAGGTTCTAATTTTGGCAATCAGATCTGGAATTTGAGCATTCCATCTAAAGGAGTGAAGCATGCATTGAATTCTAGGTAGGCGTCTTTTTGTCATTTATTTACTTTAAGGAAAGCATTGGGTTCCTTGTCTCTTTGTTGTTCTAGGTTAGCCATCAAACCTAGGGAAAATACTTTTGTTTGGAATCGTAAATCTTGCACAACAAATTGGCGATTCCACTAGTGACCCATGTATTCTCTTGTTGGTTCCTTTGTACATTGTGTTTGATTACCTCTTTGATATACCTTTGTTGCTTTATCCAGCCAAGAACAAACCTAGGAAGTGATTTCATTGAGTCTATTTTGCAATTTTTGTGTCAGAATCCTCTATCCCTAGACCAAACACTCCCCTAGTTACTCTAATAGAGTGTTACACCTCACATGGGCCCACTCTGTTCCAAAATTGCAAAGCATTGGTGCATCTTTTGCACCAGCACTAGCCCATATTTTTGCACCAAACATGCCCCTTTTTTTTAGTGTCTCTTTCATCAACCTACTTCAAGCTGACCTTCCTTGAGTCTTGAGTGTCTTGCAGTCTCTCTAAAGCCTCCATTTCGTTTGAATTTGTGTTTTATTACCTTTGGTAAGAATTGGTTTTGATTTTCCTTTGTTCTTATCATTTGGTCACTTGCAAACTAATTTTGTTTGGTCATTGACTGCTTGGATGAATTGTTGTTTTAGTCCTCATTCTGAAAAAGTGCATTTGAATCATTGATTAAACATTTGCATCTTAATTTTCTTCATTTTGAAAATAAAATGTGTTGAAAGGAATTTTTTTGCATTGGCATTTAGGGTTTTGTATGTGCATTGATATTGGATCAGTTACATTGAAAGGGAAATTTCATCTTGCATTGTGTTTGTTCCATGTTGTATGTTGCATATTGATTGTTATTCCCTTCCTTATCTATATTTTAATTGAAAGATAAAGATTTCCATTTTCTCATGCTAGATTTGCATTTTAAAATATTCAAGTGACATTCGTGGTGAGACCAAAACTGAAACTTAATCAAATATAAACACCCAAATTTGTTGAATCAACCTAAGGAACATTTATAACATTAACAGAAATGCTTAGAGGTCTAGGCTAGAGACATGTTCAGACATCCTTAAATGTAGGAGTTGTCATTGTTTTCCAGCATTGCATCTCAGGGGTGATATCCCATTCCACATACGTAATTGTATAGGATCGTACTCTGCATACCTTCAGGTATATTGGATGGCACTCCTTGCATGAAAAGCATATGGGAACATTCTCATCGAACGGTTATGCATTAGACAACACTACTATGGGCCGCACTTGCATGTACCGTTGAATATATTTTTGGATTACCCTATAGGTTATTATCAATCCATAGGTAATAGAGTCGGCCTCATTGTATACTGTGATACATCGAACACAGCATTCAGAGAGATTTATTGCACGTACGTTAAGTCCTTGGTTCACCAAGGTGTATATTGTAGTTCACGGTTGCTTGGTAAACCTTTATTCCTAGTTGCCCTTTTGTTTTGTTTGTGTATTTAATTCCTAAATTCAATTAACTGACTATGAAACGACATCCTCCGTGTGGAACAACTCCTTAGTGGATATTAGGTTGAGACTAATGCCAACAATTTTAAAGTCTATCAATCAAGGGAACCCCTCTGATGAGAATCTTGGTCCTTTTCCTTCTTTTGGAAATATTGGTGCTCCTTATATGGCAACATTTTCCCTTCTCAAATTTACCATTGCTTTTTCAGTTTGGTTATTTTCGACCCCTATGGTTCTGAATGTCCAAAATTCTTCTCAATCAATTTCTCCTCCACCCAAACAACATCAACCTCATGTTGATCCTAAATTTGACCAATTTCCTTCCTCACCTATTGTTTCTCCACCACTTTATTCCTCTTCGCCTAGTGAAAGTATTGATTATAGTGACTAGGAAGCTAAGAAGAAGAAGAAAGGGATGATGAAGAAGAAGAAAAATAAGCAACGGGGCAACCGAGTAACAATTTCTACGAACACAACTAATGTGGACAAATCTTCTAATCAACCCCATAAAGCTAAATTCCCTTCCATGTTATGTAAGGGTGACCACCTTCTTAGAGATTGTCATGGTATTCCCAAGGTATTAGAAGTGCGGTCTACAAGCTCACATCAACCTTTGTCGTCATCTTCTGGATATCATGCTGGTGATAAAACCTCAACTAGCGATAGTAAGGTCCATGGCGAAAAGGATAAATTCAAATTTCCCTGTAAGTTATGTAAAGGGAATCATCTCATTCACCTTTTTCCTTATATGGATGAAGCCTCAAAAGTGTTGGAAAAACCTTACAACTTATCAACCACGAATTCCAGTTGGTTACTAGAAGCTTTCTCCCAATCCACTAGTTGATGAACTGATTGGTCAGAATCTAAATCCAATTAATCCCGCTCTCTCTAAATGTGAATCCCATGATTCCGTTCCCAACCAACCATTGGTTAAGAAAATGGTTGACTTGATTCCACCATTAGGTTATTTTACCTTTCTCGTAGACAGTCAACTTCATGTTGCTCAGGGATTTCTTGTTTTTTCTGATTCTACTGGACAAGGGGTCATTTCTCCCATTCCCATGAAACCCCCTCAAAGAAAATAGGACATTGGATTTGATTGGATTCGATTGAACAAACCTTGCCTCCCTTCTTACATGACTTTTAAGATCATGGTAAGGGCTTATGATAAGAACATCCATCACATTGTTATAGATGAGGGAGATTATGTTAGTATTATATCCTCCATTGCTTGGAAAGCATTGGGTTCCCCACAACTTGTTTCCATCACTCCAAATCCATTAGCTTTTAACAGAAGAAACAATAAACCCTTAGGGATCCTTCCTCAATTTCCTATTACCTTGGGAGAAAAAATTGCATGTATTGATGTTATGGATTTCATGTGCCCTTTGGACTTAAATTTTCTCCTGGGGAAGACTATGTTTATGCTTTGAATGATGTTGTGTCCACACTCTTTCCAGTGATGTGCTTCCCGCACGATGGAAGGATTGTGACTATCGATCAAATTTTATTTGTCGTTACTGATTTGACTACCAATCATCCTACTACCCTAAGCATTATGAATGTGCAAGTAGTATCTTCCTCACCACGGGTTAATTATGTGGAAATATATCTCATTCACATATCTACTACTGAAGATGAGCCTTTAACTGTCTGTTCAACTTCTTTCGACCTAGATCCGGTAGGTGATATGGTGAGTCATTTACTGGGGGTATTAGGGCATGATCTTTTGATTGGATCCCTTGATATATATCCCTTACAAAGTGTTGTTCTCCATTCTAATGAGAACCTCTTGGAAGCCATGGACTCTCGAAGTCCATAATCAGGATCAAAGCATAGCTCCTTTTCTTGTATCAAGCTTGTTCAAAAATGAAACAAACTCTTATGAGGATAGTTCTTTATTATGTCAACCTCGTTAAAAAATTAAATAGGTTCCTATGAGAATAGGTCTTTACCTATGTCAATCTCATTAAAAAATGAAACAAATCCCCTTTCAATTAGAGTCTTTGATTAGACCTTGTAAATTCCTAGTCGGGTCTTTCACTTGATCTCGTAAATGAACCCTCTTTCTATCCACTTGTTAGTACCCAGTAGTCTACTTAGGTGCATGAAATTAAGCTTTGGGGGCATGTACTTCGAATTGAGTCATTATGTTGGGGGCATGCAAACTAATTTCAAGCATAGTTTCCCATGTTTCAAGCATAGTTTCCCATGCTTCAAGCTTCTATAAAAATGAAACCATTCCCATTTTATCCTTCATGATTTCCATTTTTATAAGCTTGTTTTTTCTAGATGAGCCTTTGTTTTTTCATTCCATCATCACCATCATCTTGGTCAATCATACACTTTCACTTGGTCTTTTACCCTTTCTTGAGGAACCGCTGCAATGAGTGGGATTAGTAGCCAACCTCTTGACCTTTGCGTATTTTGAGTAGTTCCATCATGACCAGAACCAGTTGCTACCCTTTATACCACTCATTCCTCTAGGAAGAGTCATCTTTCAGCTCTTTTCAAAATCCAAAAATATGAAAAGAGCATCGAGCACTTGCCTTTTCGAACTCATAAAAGTAAATGAAAAGACATCTGCTAAATAAAAGTTTAACCCTTTTCGTACTGAGATAGACTATCTACAAAAAAGGAATACCTTAGTCAAACATGTCTAAGAGGTTCTCTTAAGTATTTTTTTCTACCTTTTCGGACTTGGGAGACTATCTACGAAAAGGTACATCTGGAGATTTCATTTTCACCTCTTTTTCAAACTCTCTAAACACGAAAAACATGTCGAGTTTTACCTTCGTTGGACTCATTAAAACATCAAATAATGATGGACTTGTAGAACATGGCAAGGATGAACCTCTCCTACTTACGGTTGGCTAAATATAATATAATGGATTCATCAGAAGGGTGAACTTACAAATCAAGCATATGCTATCCTCCTCAACCTTGTTAAAAAATAAAGAGGTACTGACCAATATGGTTGGAGAAATTGGGAAAATAGGGTCGTCCATTTTCTAATGGCAGGGAGCCACTCTTGAACATGACACTCTTCCACTTAATCTCTATGGTTGTTGGGTTGGGTAATCTACTTGTATTTTGGTTATCATACCATTTTCAGAGCTTCAATTTTGGTTTTGGGTCAATGATGCAAACTCCATTTAGTGTCATCAGTTTGTTCAAGAGAAGTCATTTAGTTAATATCCGTTACAATACTCTTAATACTTCATTCCATTTTTTCCTTTCCTAATCCACATCAGCATCATTCTGTCTCAATCATGATACTTGTTTCGTGTTGTTGATGGGGGATACATCAAGGCCCTCCTGCGAAAGGTTTCTTCTTGTCAAAATAAGCACATTATCCAAGATGTTGACTTAGAAATAACCCTTTAGTACCTTAGTGCTTGCATACATCAATGGAAAGTTTCCTCACTCTCGGTGAAAGGTTTACATCAATGGCCTTTGACCAAAAGACTCTGTGTGGTGTTCAACATCAATTCATTTATTCACACCATATGGATTGTACTATGGTACCTGAGAGCCATTGTCATCATCAATAGTTTCTCCCATGTCTGTTAATGGCTTACATAATTGGTCGGTAATCAGATGGTGTCCACCATGTTCGACCTCATCTCATTGATTCACATGTTTAGACTCGTACATTGGTTGGTCGTGTGAAGGAGATAGAAGACCCCAAATCTAGTTTCATCCATTCGGGCTACGATTTCATGAGTTATACAAAGATCACAATTTATGATGGCCATCATCATACAGATAGTCATTCCATCACGCATCCACCATTTTCATCTGTGGATACATCTCTTGATTATTTTACACGTTATGTTAGCTTATGTTCTGAGTATGGGTATGCCTCCCCCAATAAAAAATATGTCATGATGAAAAATTATTGTAACAAATGAAGCTCGTTGGTTGTTCTTGATCCCAACTTGTCACAAGGTAAAGCACTTCAATCATCAATTGTCATTTCTAACTTTGCGCTTTAGGGGACAGTCTGTTATAGGTCATTCTTTCACATCCAATTAATAGGCCTCCTAATGGGATCAATCAACATCCTATTCCCCCTTTTCATCATCTTGCACAAATCCCTAAGCATGCCTCTTTCATTCCCCAGAGTTTTTGCCTAAAACTGCATCATCTGAGCTAGTTTTAGGACCAATGCTCCCTATCCTCTTGTTTCAAAATGTTCACCCACAGGTTGTTCCACTGTGGCCTACATTGATCACCTACAGGTTTCTCCCCATTGCACCTGCATTGGTTCTAGAAATTATGGAAAAAATAGATAAATTCCAGAAGTTTCGTCTTCCAGAAGCTTCCAGAATTTGTTACAACATTTACCTCAGATAAAAAAATTGGATCCTATCCTACCCTAATTTTGAGTTTCCATCCCTTATCCTTTGATCCCATCCTCCCATCAGAGGTGGATCTAAAACCTTAGATTCGTAATTGTATAATGACTCCCAACTTACCCCACTCCTCTATATATTTACATCCTTCCATATGCAAGGGCTTGGATTTTGGAGAGCGATTCTACCCTTATTTTGTTGTTGTGAGAGGTTTCATTTCATGAATTTTGGGTGATTGGAGGTGCACATTGTTACAAGGAAATGAAAATTCAGCTTGGAGGAGCTCTTCTACAAGATAACATCTATTTATGGTTGTAACTCCTTCCATTTATATTAATGCAAAGAATTCTCTATTTTCCTATATGTGATGTTGTTATTTCATGTATTTCAATACCATGTTGATCTAATGAATAAAGTATTTATGATCGAGATCTTTGGGAGGGCCCCAAGATCTGAGTAATTGTCACACCAATAAAAGAACAAAAGTAAACCAAATCAGGAAATAACTCATGAACTAACTTTTATTAGACCAGAAAATGAAAGTTGCAACTACATTGTGTTGGACAATGTGTCCTCTTACAAAAAGAGGCTCCTTATTTATAAAAAAAATTAGTTACATTACAATGGTTAAATACCATGGGTGGGAAAATACCATGGGAGGATTTCCATTCGGATCATTCCACCCTCCTTGGGAAGAAATGGTCCCCATTACGTGAAGTTCCCTCTAGAGAAGCTTTTGTCGAAGATGAGTTGTGGATGACCAAGTGTTGTCGAAGACAAGGGTTTTGCATGGTTGACCCATAACCGAGGGTTTGTGGATGACTCGTCACCATGATTCATGAAGATCCAAGGATAGATATAGCTTGTAATGTTTGTGAGCCAACTGTGATATTGATAGTGTGTGGCCAAGCAAATGGATTTCACTGGCAAGTGTTTTCCATGGTTGACCCATAACCATGATGAACAAAGAACCGAGGATAGAGATACCTTGTAATGTTGTTGGGCCAACTGTGAGGTGGAAAGTGTGTGGTTGAGAAAATAGAATTCATTGGCAAAGGGTTTTGTGTGTTAAAGCATAACCATAATGAACGAGGGTTTGAGGATAGAGATACCATGTAATGAACCCCGAGATCACTTGTCAATCTATCCAGTAAAGATTTGGTGGTTTATCTTTGTAAATTTTCAAAGGAAGGTATCCAAGTTCCTTTGTTATTCTTAACTGGAACACCCTTTTTAGGTAAGCCATATAAGCTAAAGTTGGGTCCCCTTCATTTTTTGATACTCTTGATGTTGGCATGAGCTCACCATATGACTGATTTGTTTGTGCAACATTCAAGGGTATTGACATAGCATACCTAACGTTCATTTTCAATATGAATTGAAATTTCCATCTTCTCTCTAAATGGAAATAAAGATGTTTTCCCCACACATCATCAAAGTGTTCATGGGGATACCAAATGGTAATAAACTAAACTGGAAAACCAAGGATAAAAGCATCATGTTGAAAAAATATATGTTCCCTTCAATTCATTGTGGTAGCCTCTAGAAACAATAATACTTGTGCGGAATCATTATATTAATCTTTTTTATTTATAGAATGATTTTGTGACATTGGTGGAGCAATGTGAATTTCGAAGCCATGTTATTTTTTATAGTCAAACATTAACGTTTTCGCCACACACTTTCCTTCATTATAGTGATTTATTACGCCAATATGATTAATACTACCCCAATATTCCTTTTGTGAATGCTCAACCCATTTGATGAGGTTATCTTTTAACTCGATGAAGAAGTTGTTAGAAACTTCATTATCACCACATTCCATCAACCAGTCTACCAAATCAGATCCAATGAAACCATCTCTCCCTGTCGCCAAAATTTGCAGTCTTTCCTGTGATAATTTCAAGTATCATAAGAGTGAGGGAGCTGAAGAGATATTTTGAGGAAGAAGCACTAGGCCTGGTATCACAACACTTGCAATGATGAACTTGCAAACGGATCAGAGTTCCATACCAGTGAACTAAATATTATGATCCCAATAGTTGTGCACAACGAACCATGTAATTGGCAAGCTTGCTGAGACAACAAATATGAAATAAGATGATAGGTTCTTCTTGATGAAAAACTATGATAAATAAAAACCAGAAACAATTGGTGCAGGCAAGAACTTGAGTGGCATGCCGATGACAATTGACCCGACTGAAGCCAGAAAAATTGTTAAGCCAATAAATACAGTCCAACCAAAATCATCGTTAACAAAACCAATCCCATGCTTGGTAGCCAAAATGTCTACCAAAAGGGTGAGGGTACCCTCGACCATGGCCACAAACCCAACAAATGGGAACTAGCACCATGGGCGAGTGGGTAGGCAGTCACATTCTAGAGCGCAAAAGGCTTCTGGCATGACATGGACAAATCCTGTGGACATAATCACACCAGAAGCGAAACATTTCACTAGTAATAGAAGAGTGCAGTAAAATTTGAGGCCTCAGGAATATCTATCAAACAAAACCGATAAATATACTCCTCCAGTGCTTGTCACCGAACCATGGCCATGGAAAACAACTTCAGATCTGATGTGCCATGGCTTCGAATCTACTGAAGTGAAGCAAGATCCTTCGAAATGTACCACAACGTGCCAAACAATGATGCATATAATTGAAACAACAGAGGCACTAAAAAAAACAAGAAGAGATCGCAAAAAATAGCAGAGTTAGGGTATGGAGTGTGCATTCGAGTGGACCAAGAATCAAGGCTTCGTTTGCAAGATGACCACCATATCATTTTTCTTCCTTGGTCCTGAAAGATACTCTCGTGGCAGAGAATATAGCTAGTAGAAGATGCAAAGAATCCTAGAGGGTACTTCGGGTTTGAGCAACAAATATTTGTTGCAATTGTTCTTGAATCAAGCACTGCGTAGAGATGGAGGAGGCATATTTACATGTGCGTTCCATTTTCTTTGTAAACTACGGATGAAACTTTTAGTACTTCACTCAAGAGCTATGCCTATTTTGGAGTGATCCGCTCAATTCAGAGATATAATGGAATACCAATAAATTGAACCAGATCGTTATGCAAGATGGGACATGCTACCCAGTGGACTGGTCACTTGCAAATATTGTGGGCACACTACTCCTGTATGATGAAGTCTAGTATTCCAAATCTCATCATTGTTTTCTTCTAGAATCCTTGAAATAGGGATTCAACACAGTGGATCTGCAACACTTGATCCCGTGTTTGAACCTTGCCTCCTATGCTCTGGCTGCTAATATAAACCTTGGAGAAATCAACCCAAGAATTGATAGAGGTCAACCATTACAATTCCAAGGGCTTGTAATCGAAGCAATGACATCCTTGTAAGTCTTAGGGAGTCGATCCTTAGGTGCAAGGCGGTATTCAATAGAGACAAGATAGAATTGCAGGGTTTGATCATTCTATGGCAGTTGTTGTGAAAACAAAGGGTGTTGGTCTTGTACACTACCAGATCCAAAAATAAATAGTTTTGTCGATCCTCAGATATGGGACAAATGAACTGGAAATTTCACCATATTTCTCAAAATATTGGCATGACTAGTGTAGTGTGATGAAAAAAACGCTCCATATTTTAATGCAACGAATCTCTCGAATGTGAGGCAGACAACCATCATGTGTGGTTGGCTCTGCTCATCAATCACACTAGGCCAATGCCACTGAAAATAAGAACCTGGATCCACTATACCCAACGATTTATGATCATAATTATCGAAGGTCTCCATCAGACTCCATAAGCGCTATCATATTCATTAAGTTTCCACTTCACAGAGGACATTGAGATCAGTGAAGCAGAAGAACTTGACCTCCTCTTTGAGCTTTCGGATAATGTCGACGTCTTGCAACCACACACAAACTTTCATGGTTATGTGGGACGTAGGATGAAGATGCAAGAGATCATATAAAAAATAATCCAGTAGGGCAGGAATCACCTTCTCTGATACCACTGATCTAGATCTTGGGGAGGGCCCCAAGATCTGAGTAATTTTCGCACCAAGAAAAGAACAAAAGTAAACCAAATTAGAAAATAACTCATGAACTAACTTTTATTAGACCAGAAAATGATAGTTGCAACTACATTGTGCTGGACAATGTGTCCTCTTACAAAAAGAGGCTTGTTATTTATAACAATTTTTAGTTATATTACAATGGGTAAATATCATGGGTAGGAAAATTCCATGGGCAGATTTCCATTTGGATCAATTTAGACGATACTGCATAAATCTCGTAGTTTCTTGGCTTGTGTTATCAGACTATGAAGGTTCTCATTTTGGAAATCAGAGTTGGAATTGGAGCATTCAAGCTAAACAAGGAGAAAACCATGGAGTGTATTCTAGGTAGCCTTCATTCTATCATCTATTTACTTTAAGGAAAGCATTGGGTTCCATGTCTCTTTGTTGTTCTAGGTTAGCCAGCAAACCTAGGGGAGATACTTTTGTCTGCAATCGTAAATCCTGCATAACACTTATGCTCTTGCAAACTCTTAGAATAAATTCAAATTTCATCAATAAAAAATAGAATGAACTTATCCAAATGGGGATGTAAAATACCATTCATTAGACTAATTAACGTTGTTGGAGCATTAATGAGCCTGAATGGAAGAAAACGAATTCGTAGTGACCGTAGCAAGTTATGAATGTTGTCTTGCAAATGTCTTCATCTTTTATTATTATCTGATGATATCCAAATCATAAATCAATTTTTGAAAATATCATAGCACCCTTAACTTGATTAAACTGGTCATCAAGTCTCATCAACGAGTACTTGTTCTTCATATTTAGTTTATTTAGTTTCCTATAATCAATACAAAATCAAATGGTGCCATCCTTATTTGTCATAAACAACACTGGAGCTCTCCAAGTCGACACACTGAGGTGAATGTACCCTTTTTCCAACAACTCTTACAATTTCATCTTGGGTTTTGTTAACTCAGGTATACTCATTCAATAAGGGGTTTTTGATACTAGGGTTGCTCCAAGAGTTAGTTCTATAGTGAATTCAATATTCCTTTTTCGAGGCAGCCCCAAAATCTATTCTGGGAAGACATATACAAAGTCTTGTATGTCTGGTATGCTTTCCATGGCAACTACATTATCCTTAGAGTTAGTAGAGTCCACTTGAACAACATATATTTGATAGCCCTTACGGATACACCTGCCTAGTTGATTGGCTGTGATGGGGAATAAATTAATGGCATTTTTAATACCCTAAATCTCTCATCTAAATTCCTCATCATTAAGAAAATTGATGGTTTTATCCTTACAATTTAACAAGGTCCAATGATTTTCTAGCCAATCCATACCTATTAGCACATCATAAGATCCTAGAAGTAATATATTTAAATTTTCCTTAATTTGTTGTCCAGATATTTGAACAGAACAATCTTCTACCTTAGCTATCACCTTCTCTTAGCCCAGTGGCTTGTTTCACTAACCATGGATTTTTGAATTTCTCACTTTGTAAATGACATATATCAATTATTTTTGAACTAATGTAACTCATGGTTTCTCCTGGGTTAATTAAAATAGAGAAAAGACGATTAATTATTTTACCTTCAAACTCCAGCATCATAGGTTGATATTTAGCTTGATGATCGTCCAAAGTTGCATTGATCCTTAGTATGCTCCTTGCCACCTCATTGACTATAGAGGCTTCTTGAATATTGACAGCTAGTTCTAGGGTTCCTGAGAACCCCAACACTGCAAAGGGGGTTTTTGTGTTTGGCTAGGCTCTGGCCTACTAGAAGCCTCAACTTGTTTGGTTTCGCTCTGAAATCTGAAAGTCTGTGGATTCTTACTCAAAGGCCCACCCAATGGTTTTCTCTGTGCATTCTTAACTCCAACAACTTTTGCATTCTTGGTGTTCAAAAAAATTTTCTACCGTTTTTTGTTTAATCATCCTTTTCCACCTTCTTCTTTCTGCTTCATTTTCTTGTAACAAATTCATGTCTTCCGAACAGTTTCGTCCATTGACTTTGGATTATTAAATTCCAACTTTTCTTTCATGAAGGATAGTAGGCTATCGATGAAACATTGTACTTTGGCTTTCTCTTCACGAATGTAGGGGACATATCTTAACAAGGATGTAAACTTAGTTACAAATTCATCGATGGATTGTTGCCCCAATTCTAAATCATGAAACTTATGTGCTTTTTCATCATAGAATCGCTCAGTTAAGTATTTATGCTTGAAATTATTTTGAAAGTTTTCCCAAATTGCCTCTTGTTCATTAATTCCTCAAACAATTTTAATCTCTTCCCGCCATAAGGTGGTTTTACCTTGCAGTTGATAGATTTCCAATCTGGGTTTTAAATTGTCATCAACTTCGTGAATTTGGAAATATTTGTTAATTTTAATCAACTAAACTTGAACAACTTCCTCCACTTCTCCATCATATGTCAGGGGTTTGATTTTTTTGAATTCCCCTCACAATTCAGTTTTTTTTTCTCTTGGTCCCCTTCCCACCTAAAGTAATTTTAGACTCTTCCTCATTACCAACTCACCCTCCCTCAACTCCTTGGTTGTCCTCTCATTGTTTATTCCACTTGTCTTTGTTCCCTTCATCTTGATTTGGATTTTGATTCCTTTGATTCTACTTCTCTAAGAGGATTTTCATGATATTTTCCTATTCAACTGCAACCTCTCATTATCAGCTCTTAGATTCATCATTTCTTCTCGCAGCTATTGAACCATCTCTAATAACATTGCATTGGTGTTCTGCGTTTCTCCTCACAGCTGAATCCACATTTGTGGATTAGGCTCTGTAAGAGGCGTTGGTCCCACTCCAACTAATGACCTCCTAGATGGGGTTATTCCAGCTCCTTGTCTCATATTGCTTCAACTTCCCCTTTGTGAATCATAACAAATTTTGGTATTTTATGTATGCCCATATAGGCCGCAATGTAGCAACCTTAACGTTATGATGCCACTTGTAATATGTACATAACAAAAACAGCACAAAACAACAATTTTTTATTTCATTTTTTAAACTAGTGTAATTAAACCTTAACTTTGATTTATTCAATAGTAAAAAGGAAACTCTCACACACACACACACACACACATATATATGTCTCCACTTATATCAAATTGCAGATATGCTGAGTAATATACTTAGTCCAACATTTAACTTGGAACAATTAATCTTGCATTGATTCAGGTGTGGTTTCAAAGGGTAGGTTGGAGTTGGCTAGGCCGCTAACGTCGTGCAAGCCTAGCGAGGTTCACGATCCTTCTATCACCCATGCCAAGGAGCACTTGGACCCTCTCCCCACCATTGATCGATGTGATATATGATCTGGTGATGAAAATCGTTCCTAGCTAGATATGCGTAACTACCTGATTTTTTGGCTTGGTTAGTCTATCGTTGTTTCGCTCCTACTGCCGAGAAAGCTCTGTCTTCCAAATCCTCATTTAACTAGGGTTTCTTCCACTTTCTACAAGTAAGGGTTATGGAGTTTAAGCTATCTTTGAAGGTTCTGATCATTGTTTCGTCCTCCATTCTACTACAATTAATTTCTTTATAGTTTGACATGTGCATTGTCCCTAACCTAGGTCTCAACTGGTCAAGAAATGAAAATTTTGGAGCTCCCAACAACTCTCTTAGGTTCTCAGGGCGTACAACTTGGTATGTTGAATTGATTTCTAGGCTCACAATTTTTTATTTATTTACTTGTTTCATAAACTCTATTCATGGTAGTTGAATTCTATCTTATGGTGATTGTAACTCAAGGAATCTTAGCTCGACATCCTGCCATTATGAGATATTTGTATAAGGACTCCCTTAGCATTTTTTTTAATTGTTTTAGGTTTTCTGGTTTACATGTGTAATTCAAATTCTTCCCCGTTGTTGTAGGTATTCCTAGGTTGGGCTTCAAACCCTCTACCTAGTTGTAGCATTTTCATCTATGGTTACATTATTACATTCACATATTTACTTTGATTATTGCTCGAGTTTATAGGTTCTCAATACTTACTTTTCTCTTTCGAGGGTTAACCTTAGGATTCGGTCTACACTACATAACCTCAAGATTCAGTGGACACTCCATACTGAGTTAGTTACAACCACGACCATGGACATATTTCATTGTTGTTAGGTTTTGTATCTCACATTTATCTGTTTCTCTTTACTAATGCATGTAAGCCAAGAACGGTTAAGCTCGATACCATATTATCTTTTTTTTTCCTCATTTGACATATTCTTCGAATTCTTGGGACAAACCAATGGTTCTAATGCATTATTTGTTAATTGATATGTTAACCTTTCAGGTTATCTAGAATTCTTCTTAGGGCGTATGCTCTTGTGTAATAGTGTTTATTTGGTAATTCTCTTTGTAATCTTCACAGGAGTTAAATAATTTTCTTCTTTTCTTGTTGTTAAAACCAGGGTTTACATAATCCTGTTTTCTTAAGTGTTGCTACAAGCCTGAAAGTAAATGCATGAATTTAGTTCTATTGGGAAGGAATTCTCTCCTTCGCGAGTAGATTATTCTTCTCTTTTTGGTTTGTCTGTAAACCCTTCTTTGAACCACTCACCCTGACCTTGATTACAGAGTAGTGATTTCCAGAACCATTTCCCTAGTTGTCGGAGAACTGAATGGGCTAGGGAATAAATATGGAAAGTTGTCTGTGAACAATCTCTGTCCTTCCACTGAAGTAGTTGTTTCCTTAACTAATTTTTTTTTATATTCTCCTAAAGAATGAATTTATGTTTTTTAAAAGCAAATACAAGATATCATAAAATTTCTTATCCCTTCTTGTCGATTGAAATTGATCGATTTTTGTTTATTTACCTTACATTCTCACAACGAGTTTTAAACACTTCCTTTACAAGGTCAAACATTGTCTTTGCCGGGTTATCTTTCTTTCTGGTTCTTTATTATTGTTTTCATAAGGTTACAACTCCGTTTTCGTGTTCCGTAAAACTTGTTTACATATATTTTTCTTTTCTCCTTTTTAGTTATTTTCAAAAAATGGACAATAAATTCCTTCCACGGTATATTATTTTGCCTATGAAGCTTACGTCAAATTTCTCCCATGAGATCCTCCAATTTGTTCTCCGAGCTCCTCACTTCCAGAACAAACACTTTATACATTAATCTTTCAGATTTAATTCACTGGCATCAGGATTACTCAGTCCAACCTAGAAATTTTCATATCCCAAATTTGTATTTTGGAGTTTACACTCGCCCTAGCCTAACTCAAGAATATTCCACAAGAAACGTCTTGCCCACCTTCCCAGTTTCTTGTTGATTCTTCTCTTTTTCTCATATGCCTCTAATCTTTTCCCCACCTTCCCAGTTTTTTGTTGATTCTTCTTTTCTCATATGCCTCTAATCTTTTTCCAATCCTTTCCTTGGCATCCTCCCTCCCTCTGAAATGTTTATCTCTAAGGAATGAAAAGAAAGATAAATTTCTTGAACTATTAGAAATAATCCAATTTATTTAATACTTAAGAACCTTACCCTAACTATATAAATTCCCAGGTCCATTGCACTAAAAATAAATAGTAAATATTTACAACACCTCTAGGTGTCACGATATTCTTAAAATTCAACTTTCTATTATAGTTAGTAAATTTTGAAATATTAAATCCACTAGTTTAGTACAAATGAAATTAAAGAAATAAAAATGTCCTTCTTATAATTAATAAAATAATTTTAATTTAAAATAGTGTTATAATTTAGTTTTTATTTTTTTAATAAATTTTGGTATTGTAAGATGCAATATGAAGTAAATTTTTTAATGTCTATTGATGTCTACCATCCATTTAATTTATAAGATGCACTAGTTATTAGATAGATGGTAGGGATTTAAACTGTTCTAAAACCTTCTTAGTGGTTGTCATAAATCCAAAGTTGAGATTTATCTTAAAAATAGTTATAACCTTCTATTTTAAAATCATTAATTAAGAAAATGTCATGGTTTTTTGGACATGTGGTATTAGTAAGCCATGACATTATAACAATGCAATTTAACGATCAAGGATACTCATGGTTTAGAATTGTGTTAAAAGTTTTTTAAATTAATATATGGCCTTTTCAAGACATTCTTTCTCGTTAATTTTAATCAAAATCCAATGGATATTTATAGCAACTTGAGTTTAAATTATTTAGTATGCATAATAAATTACTTTTCCAAGACATTTTTTCTGGTAGAGATTTTTAATAACTTGATTTTAAATTGTTTAATCTGCATAATTCGAGTGCCTCGAGGATTTTTCAGGTGCTAAATCCATTTATGCGTTCACAAATTTATTTTGAACAACAACAAATATTGAAATTGTATTGCCCAATTTTGGTAAATTGTGGAGAAAAAGACTATTTCGTCTATAACTTAGACTACAACGTTTTTAAATCATATTATTTTTATCATTAAAATGAATAATAGTAATTTAAAATAAAGTTATAATTTAGTTAATTTTTATGTTTTTTAATCATAGAAATCTAAAGTGTTATTCTCTCTTTTATTTAATTATTTATAACTAGAATGACAATTTTGTATTTATATGCAATTTTGTGATTGGAATGAAACAAATACATCAAGTAGTACATATTGATCTCTTCCAAAAAAATTCCTAAGCCCTCTTATCCAATAAAACTATAGTGACACCAAAATGGACCAAAGACATGATTTTGGAGGTATATACATTACAAAATTGACACAATAAAAGTAATATTTAGATGTCATACTTTAACGGATTGATAATGAGATCTTTCATAAGTGTGTAATTCCAATCCATTTAGTTCTAAGGAATAGGAGAGGGGATGATTTGGTCATTTATTTTTAAATCTCTCAATCTTAATTTAAAACCTTCATTAGCATATAAGTCTATAGCTATATTGATATTATAGAGAACATGGAAGTAAGCTATGGAAGAGAACCCTTCAATTACTTTCCCAATTATTTTCATAAGACTTTCTAATATTTTTTCCCTCACATAGGAGCTCTTCACCAAATGTTGATTAAGAAGGAGGGAGTCTCCCAAAACAGTGAGAGATGTTACATGTTTTCCTTTTTTCTAATTGAATCCCCTAGTATAGGGTATAACTCTTCACCAAATGTCGATTAAGAAGGAGGGAGTCTCCCAAAACAATGAGAGATGTTACATGTTTTCCTTTTTTCTAATTCAATCCCCTAATAGAGGGTATAAGCTTCAACATTGGTTGTTAGTCATTTTTCATGCATTACCCCATGAATACTATTCAACTTTAACTTTGAGATGCAACTTTTAACTTTTAATAGTATTATGAGGCAATTATTTGGATTTTTATCCATGTTTACTAGTCATTAAGTGGATAGAGGTGATGGGGCTTCTAGAGTTTTAATTTAATTACTAATAATTATTAGGTGGATGGTTGGGATTTTATCACTAGTGAATATTCTAGAATATTTATAGTAGTATACACAAATCAAAAGTCCAAATTTATCTCCAATGTAGTTATGTCATTTTTTTATTTTTAATTAAATTGAATTTTAGAATAGGGCTTCAAGAATTTTAATTTAATTATTAATAACTACTAGGGCGATGGTAGGGATTTTAGTCCTCATAATATTCGAGAATATTCACAGTAGTATACAAAATCAAATGTTTATATTTATCTCTAAAGCAGTTATGTCATTTTTGGTCTTTTAATTAAATTGATTAATCAAAAAAATCATTTTAACAAGTGTCATAAGAAGTGAGTTATTTTTTTAGGCATGTGGTATTGCTATTCCATGGTGTTAGCCCATGGTATGGTAAGATAATCAATTTTCAATTAAGAATCTCCATGGTAAAGTGGGGGTAAATCTTCATGGTCAAAGATCTTATTCCTTATTTCTTTAAATGCATAAATGTTTGATTATATTAATTCTATATAGTTAATAATAAAAACTCTCAAGCCCCAGTATGGTATACATTTTGACTCAGTCAAAATAAAACAAAACAAAATTAAAATTAAAATAAAATTTTAACTATTGAGCAAGTGCCAAGGGGGATAAAATCTCTTGAGACCTCTTCTAAAGTAAAAAGAGATTTTATGACTCTCGGTGCTTGATAGATCTATAGTTAATATGGATCTAGGCTCGTAGTAATTTAAAATAAAGTTATGATTTAGTTAGTTTATATGTTTTTTTTAACATGATATGTATCCTGCAGTAATTGTCTTGATGCTTATTATGGATTGATACATATCCACGGTACCAATTTTCAATCATAGATCATGAAATAATGAATTAAAATTTGAATCACTCCTTCTAACTTGTAAGGTGTTAGAAACAAATAATTTTTTGAATTATGAAATTGTTAGGTATGAAAAACACAATTTTTTTTATTTATTTTGAAATTGTTGTAATCCTTTGAGATTTCTGTATAGTTAGGGATTTAGTTTAGGGATTTAGTTATAAATTAGGTATTTCTAGTTATAATTGTTTTAGTTAATTTTTTCAAGTATAAATGTAACCTTCATTGAATGAATTAACACATAGATCATAGCATTTGAATCAATGGAATTCTCAAGACTTCTTATCAGTGGTATCAGAGCTTGAATCGAACTCTGTTGAACCAGAATGCCTAGATCCTCCATTGTTGTAAACCAACAAAGAAGATGTGCTTGCTGACCTGAATACTTAACTGTGAACAGCATTGGTAGAGGCATGACCTGGAAGTGTGCACAGCAACATTGGTGGAGTCATCAGCGTTGGTAAAGGTGTGCTTGGTGGAAACTCTGCTTTGGCAGTTTTTTTAATATTGGTGGAGACTCTGATTTGGCTGGTTTTAATATACAACGATTGGGTTGTTAATAGTTTTTTTAAGACCAACATACAGTGCCTTGGAGCAGATAGATCGATGGCTACTGAATCTGTAAGTTAATACATAAAATATTAAAAAAAAAAAGGAAATTTATGTTGTAATGGTTGAAACATAATTTTTTTAAAAGAATTTTATTCCTGTAATCATAATAATTTTTTAAGAATTCTGTCATTATCTGGAAAAAGGATGAACTCCTTGGTATCTTTAATTTGGATTGTTCTGTTCGGAAAGAAAAATTACCAGGAATGGTTCAAGAAGGTCAAAAATCAACTTATTTTTAATGATCTGTGGGATGGAATCTGTGAAGGAAAAGAAGGGAATTCACCAGATCAGCCTGACGAGGAGAAATAGTTAGCAACCTAGAAAAGTAAGGATAAAAATGCTTATGCCTTAATTTCCACTTCAGTCTCAAAAGAGGTAAGCAGATACATTGCTCATAATAAAACAACATAAGATGCCATAACAAAACTAAAAGAGCTTTATGATTCACATTATGAATTGGAGATAATTCAGTTATTTTTGAAGTTATTTAATTTGGAAATTAAAGATAATGATCCTCTAAAACTTGCTTCTGAAATTAAAGCCATCAATCATGAAATTGGATCTAATGGATTTAAATTTGATCTACAACTCACTTCCTTTATAAAATCTCTTTACCCTAGTTATGCACACTACTTGGAATCTCTCCAAGTTAGTGAGTAGTTAAAAGATTTAGATTTTGATAAATTAGTAGGGAAAATTGCAAAAGAAGAGAAGGATTTTGGCAAGAAAGAAACATCACATAATTCTGATACTAAAACCATATGTCTTGCTCAAAAATACCAAAAACCTCGAGAAGAATCTGACGGAAATACTAAGGGTAATAGAGGTGGAGGTAGGAAGAATTATAGGTAGGGGGGCAAAAATGTTTAGGGAGATAGACAATAGAATGATAAACAAAGAAATTTTCATGATAAAACAACTGTAAAATGCTTTAGATGTGGTAAAATTGGACATACATTTGCAAATTGTAGAATTCCCTAGGAGAAAATTAATGAAAGAAGAGAACAAATTCTTGAAAAGAAAGATCATCTAATTCTAGAAAAAGGACAGTCTTCTGAGAATAAACATTATGTTATTGCTCATTGTAATTTCATATGGAAGATATATTTAGTACCTCCTTTTCTTCATGGCATGACAGTTGGATTTTAGACACATGTGCCACTTGTCATATGACCTTTAGAAGAGATTTGTTTGAACAATTCAGTGATAATATTGATGGAGTAGTGTATTTTGCTGATAAGTCTCAAATCAAACCATCAGGGATTGGTTCTATTCAGTTAAAAATTCCTGGACTTTCTGATTATACTTTGAATGATGTTCTTTACATTCCTCAGTTCCAAAGAAATTTATTATCTCTTGTACAAATAAGACAACAGGGACATTCCATCCACATATTTGATGGTAAAGTGGAAATTCGAAGAGCAGCCAACAATAAAACTGTAATGACTGGTGTAGAAGAAGATAAATTGTTGAAATTGAAAGGTGTGTCATCTGTTACATTGAACACTAATTATTTGGTTTAGCGAAGTGATACTTTGTCATCTTCTTTATTGTGGCATGCATGCTTTGGTCATATTAATTATGAAAGTATTAGAATTATGAGACAACAGGGGACTAAAGGACTTCCAACAATTCCTAGAAAATTGACCCCATGTAATGATTGTATATTGGGCAAGCATCACAAACAATTTTTTCAAAATTCTACTTCTCGAGCTACAAGAAAATTAAATCTCATACACTCTAATTTATGTGGACCTATGCTTGTACCAACTGTGAATGGAAATAAATACATATTGGCTTTTATTGATGATTATTCGAGGATGTGTTGGGTTTATCTGCTTAAGGAAAAATCACAGGTTTTGATGTGTTTAAAAAATTTCCTCTCTTGATTACAAATGAAGCTCAACTAAATATTGGTACTATAAGAATTGATAATGGAGGAGAATATACTTCACATGTATTTGAAAAATATTTTCAAGAGAATGTCATGAAACACCAAACCACAATACCATATAATCCACAACAAAACGGTGTTGCAGAACGTATGAACAAAATATTTCTTAATATGGTTAGGTCAATGATGTATTTTAAGAATGTAAAATTGATGTTTTGGGGAGAAGCAGCGCTTTGCACAGCATATATTAGAAATCGGTGCCCATCCTCTGTCATTAACAAAAAAACTCCATATGAAATGTGGTATAATCGTCTTCCTGTTGTTAAACATTTTAGAGTTTTTGGTTCTCAATGTCAAGCTTTGATTCCTAAACGACAAAGGACTAAATTGAGTGAACAAAACAGAAAATGTATTTTTTTGGGGTATTCTATGACTTCTAAGGCATACTGATTATATGATGAAGAGAACAAGAAATTTATTTTCTCAAGAGATGTAATTTTTCTTGAATCTGATAAATATCCCCTCATTATTGATACACAACAAGTAATCAGATAGAAAATTTTGTGCCTAAAAAGTTTTATTATGAGTCATATAATATACTTCCACATATTGAAGGGGGGATACCTATATTAGATCAGTCTATGGAGTTTTGTTCTCTTAATGATGATAATTCTGCTATTGATGAGAAATTCGTTGATGCAAGCGTTTCTACAAACATGACAGGGATAGAAATGGAAACAGTGTTGACAAGGACAGAAATGGCAAGAACTTAGACAAATGAAGAATATAAGCAACTTCCTACACAACCTTTGTGAAGATCATCTCATATTCGAACATTTCCAAAGAAATATGATGATTTTACGACTGGAATTTCCTCAGGTAACTATTCTCATTGTGAATTTAACTTTTCTATGGATTGTGAACCTACTTGTTTTGAAGAAGCTACTAGTTATGATCAATGGAAAGATGCAATGCAAAAGGAATATGATTCTCTCATAAAAAATGGCACATGGAGGCTGGTGGATCCTCATGTTGGCATCAAACCTATTGGTTGCAAATGGATTTATAAAACTAAGTATAAAGTTGATGGTTCACTAGAAATACACAAGGCAAGACTTGTTGTGAAGGGATATGCACAGAAAGAGGGTATTGACTATACAGGGACATTTTCTCCTACAGCTAAATGGGGCACTATTAGATCTTTGTTTTCTATTGCAGTTCAAAAAGAATGGAAAATTCATCATATGGATGTCAAAATTGTTTTTTTAAATGGAGAATTGGAAGAAGATGTTTACATGTTTTAGCCATAAGGTTTTTCCGTTAAAGGGAAAGAACAAAAGGTTTGCAAACTAATGAATTCTTATTATGGGTTGAAACAAGCGCCACGAGCATGGTATGAGAAACTAACTGAACATCTTCTAAAGTTAAATTATAAACATTTTGACCTAGATGATGCAACTCTTTTCGTTAAGAAAGTTGGAAGATCAATTGTATTTCTAGTTGTATATGTTGATGATTTGATGATCATATGAAACAATGATGAATATATATCATCTATTAAGAAGGAATGGAAAAAGGTTTTTGATATGAAAGATTTAGGTTTACTTCATTATTATCTTGGAATTGAAGTTGATCAAAAACCACTTCATATTTTCATCACTCAGAAGAAGTTTGTTGGTAAGTTATTGAACATATATAGTATGATGGATTGTAATCCTATTGCTACACCAATGGAGTAGAATTTGAAACTTACTTCAGAAGAAGGAAAATCATTTGAAGATCCAACAAAGTATAGGCAACTTGTTGGAAGTTTGATTTATTTATCTATTACTCATCCTCATATAACATTTGTTGTAGGAATACTTTCTAGATTTATGCATCATCCTTGTGAGGGGCATTGGGTAGCAGCAAAAAGAGTACTGAAATATTTAAAAGGAACCCAAACTTACGGCATCAAATATAAAAAAGTTTTAGACTTCCATCTTGTTGGTTATTCAGATTCCAATTTTGATGGAGATAAAGAGAATGAAATTTCTACTTCTGGCTATCTGATGAATCTTGGATCAGCAGACATCAACGGGAGATCACGCAGGCAATCTGTTCCTGTTTATTCTAGCACCAAAGCCGAATATGTTGTAGCAACTCAAGCCACTAAGGAAATCATTTGGCTTTGAAAAATACTTGAAGATTTGCAGGAGAAACAAAAAGCTTCAACTCCTTTATTTGTTGACAACTCTTCTGCAATTCAATTAGCCAAGAATCCAAAGTTTCATGATCGAACCAAACATATCAACACCAAGTATCACTTGATTCGACATCATGTAGAGGCCAAAACAATTCATATGACACATTTTCCAACATCGTAACAAATTGCAGATATCTTTACTAAAGCTTTGGGGCGCAAAAAGTGTCAGATGTCCCTTCACATTAAGGGAAAAATGTTGTAATCCTTCGGGATTTCTGTATAGTTAGGGATTTTGTTTAGGGATTTATTTATAAATTAGGTATTTCTAGTTATAAATGTTTTAGTTATTTTTTTCAAGTATAAATGCAACCTTCATTGAATGAATTAACACAAAGATCACAACATTTGAATCAATGGAATTCTCCAAACTTCTTATCAGAAATGTTCACTTACACTTGGGCATGAACTAGGGAGTTTCTCATGAGTTTGAACTAGTCACTTTCAAAATTTGACCACTCTCTTCTTTTCACCAAAATGCTTGCCAAAACAAAATAAAATATATCTGCTTCATAACCCTAAAATCCAATTTTGTTGGATAAGGATGATATTAATGAAAATGGTTCCTTCCAATTCGTAATACAGTTGAAATGAATTTTCATAATTGACATTAAATTTTAAATCAAATATTAGAATACCCCTAAAATTGAAGATTCTATTACATTTAATAAATTTTGAAATATTAAATCTAGTGCACTTAAGTAATCATGAAGCAAATTTTTAAATTCTTATAGAGGTTGACAATCAATTTAATTTATATGAATGCATTAGTTGTTACGTAAATGGTATGGATTTAAACTCCAACGAATATACTAAAACTTTCTTAGTAGTAGTCAGAAATGCAAGGTTGAGATTTATCTTAAAAGTAGTTATACACTTTTATTTAAATTCATTAATTAAAAAAATGTCATAGTTTTTTGGACATGTGGTATTAGTAATCCATGACATTACAACAATGCTTATGTAACTGTCAAGGATGCTCATGGTTTAGAATCATGTTACATGTTTTTTTTTTTTTTTTTTTCATAGAGTTTTAACTTATATTTATTCTTTTTATGGTTAAAATTAATAATATTAATTTAAAATAAAGTTATAATTCACTTAAATTTTATGCCTTTTTTTTAATCATAACAATTTCAAGTGGATATTTTTTTAATAGTTTTTAAATTTTCTTTCTTATAACTAGAATGAGAATTTTGTATTTTTATGCAAATTTGTGTTTGGATTGCAGTAAATACAGCAGGGAGTACATATTTATCTCTTCAAAAAAATAATTCCTAAGTCCACTTATCCAACAAAACTATAGATTTTTCCATAACTACTCTGAAATGGACAGTAAAAAAAGGCAGTTTTTAGGTATATACCTTTCAAAATTGACCTAATGAAAAAAAAATAGATGTCATGCCACAACTAATTGATAATGTGATCCTTCATAACTATATAATGCCAATCCATTTAGTTCTAAGGAATATGAGAGGGCATGATTTGACCATTGATTTATCAAATCTCTCAATCTTGATTTACACCCTTCATTAGCACATAAGTTGGCATCTATATTGAGATCATAGAGAAGATGAAAATATATTATTGAGTAGAATCCTTCAATTTATTTCCTAATTCTTTTCATAGGACTTTCTAATTTTTTTTCCCTTTGAGAGTAGCTCCTCACCAAATGTTGATTAAGAAGGAGAGAGTCTCCTAAAACATTGAGAGATGTTTCCTATTTTTTTTTGGCTAATTGAATCCATTGGTAACCGTCATAAGCTACCAAATTGGTTGTTTGTTGTTTTTCATGCATTTCACATGAATACTATCCACTTTAACTTTCAGTTAACTATTTTGATGTGTATCCATGTTTACTAGTCATTAAGCCAATAGACTATTTGTTTTGGAATAGGGCTTACAGAATTTTTATTTAATCATTAATAATTATTAGGTAGATGGTAGGGATTTTACCCTCATTGAATATTCTAGAATATTTATAGGAGTATACACAAATCAAAAGTTTAGATTTATCTCCAAAGTAGTTATGCTCATTTTTTACTTTTAATTAAATTGAATTTTAGAATAGGGCATCAAGAATTTTAATTTAGCTATTAATCTTTATTGGGTGGATGGTAGGATTTTACTTCCACGGAATATTCAATAATATTCATATTGGTATACACAAATCTAGAATATTTATAGCAGTATACACAAATCAAAAGTTTAGATTTATCTCCAAAGTAGTTGTGCCCTTTTTTGACTTTTAATTAAATTGAATTTTAGAATAGGGCTTCAAGAATCTTAATTTAGTTATTAATCATTATTGGGTGGATGATAGGATTTTACTTCCACGGAATATTCAATAATATTCATTGTGGTATAGACAAATCAAAATTTTAGACTTGTCTCCAAAATAATTATATCTTTTTTTGGTCTTTTAATTAAATTGATTAATTAAAAAAATCTGATGCGAAGAAGTGCAAGTGAGTTATAGATTTTTGGCATGTTGTATTGAAAAGCCATGGTATTAGCCCATGGTGTTGTTACAAAGTCTACTTACAGATTAAGAATCTCCATGGTAAAGTTGGAGAAAATCTTCAAGGTTAAGAATCTTGTCCCTAATTTTTTAAATGTATAAGTGTTTGATTTATATATTAATTCTTTATAGTTAATAATAATATAATTGTGATGAGAGGAACTCTCCATCCTAATATGGTTTAATTTTTTACTAGGTCAAAATAAAACAAACAAAAATTAAAATTAAATTAAAATTAAAAAGAACAATTTGATCTAGAAGTGCAGAGAGGGATAAAATCTTTTGAGATTCAAACCTCTTTTAGAGTAAAAAGAGATTTGATGGATGTTGAGACTTGGTACAGAAAGGGATAAAATCTCTTGAAATTCAAACCTCTTTTAGAGTGAAAAGAGATTTGATCCATGTTGACACTTGGTAGATTTGGAGTTAAGATGGATCTAGGTTGGTAGTAATTTAGTATTATGTTATAATTTAGTTAGTTTATATGATTTTTTCCCTCTATTTTAACAACATGAGATGTATCTTGCCGTAATTGTTTTGATTACACCAATTTTCAATCATAAATCATGAAATAATGAATTAAAATATGAATCACCCCTTATAAAGTGTAAGGTGTTAGAAACACATGATTTTTTGAATTATAAAATTGTGTGACATAATTTTTTAATTATTTTGAAATGGTGTCTTACACTTATGTATGAATTACGGAACTTCTCGTGTTTGAAACAATCATTCACAAAATTTTACGATTGACAATAGAAAGAGATTTGTCTTATTAATTTTTAAGAGATTTGTCTTATTAGTTTTTATGTGAGGCTCTTCTTTACACGAAAATAGTCGCTCAAACAAAATGCAATATATCCATTTCATAGTACTAAAATCTTATCCAATTAGTTAAGAATGATATTAAAGAAATTAATTGCCTTTCCAAAATCAAATATATCCATTTTATAATAAAATATTTTCCATTTCATAGTACTAAAATCCTATCCAATTAGTTAAGAATGATATTAAAAAAATAATTACCTTTCCAAAATCAAATATATCCATTTTATAATACTAAATTTCATTCCTTTTCAATAAAAGTAAAATTAATAAAAATAAATTTAACATAAAATAGAATATATCTATTTTATAATAGAATTGAAATATATTTTAATAATTAACTTTATTTTTTAATCAAATTCTATAATTTATTCTATTATATTTAATAAATTTAAATTTAAAAATACTAATCCAATCTGAATTTGAATAAGAATGTGTCAAACAACCATCATGAATTTATTCGATTATATGCAAGGACCGAAGCGTTCTCGTTATGTTTTTTTCAGAAGAAAAAGCGATATATATATATATATATATATATATATATATATATATATATATATTGAGGCAATATATGCAACATAACCTGAAGAGTACAGAGTAGCTTGTGGTTCCCATAAAAATGGTGACCAGTCTCTAGATAGATAGATTTTTACAGATTTAACAAGGAAATAAATGAGAGTCACATATAGACATTGAGCATCCATATAGGAGCATATTGTACTAAGCGGAGCACAAAAAACATATATACGCCGAAGCATGCTGTTAGATGGTCTGTTACAACAAGCATAGACAAAACAGCGAAAAAGTTGAGCCTGAAACCTGTAATCACTCAGAACTTATTCGACAACCATTCGCGCGTCCGCCAGAGGAACTACGTCAATGCAGATGGGTCGGGACTGGGCAGCTGAAGACCCCTGGTGAATACAAGTTATGTTGTTGTTGTTGACAAGTTTGAGAATACATGCATCGTAGGATCAAATCCCAAACGCTGCCAAATAAAGGTAATAGTGGTCGACAAACGCAATACATAGGCATACACGCGAACCGTAGCAACAGTTCAAAGGGTTTAACATGAATTGCAATTCATTTGATCGCATATTGACTTCTGCTGCGTATCCGACCGGCTTTCAGCGAGTGGAATTGGGTGTCTCAAGAATTGCAATTGGTTTGATTGGATATTGTTGGCATTGAGATATGTGTGATGGGCAGGCGTGAACAGGTTGAACAAGCAAGCGTGAATAGGTTGAATAGGCAGACGTGAATAGGTAACAGGGAGCTAACAGGCAACCTCAATAGGTGGGAAAGTATAGGACAGGGTTTTGTGAGCATAGTGGATAGGCGGCATAAACAAAAAAGGGTTTCGTGAGCACAGGGCAGTGAGGCAGTTAACTTCTAAATAAGTAAACGTTCAAAACATGGAAAATGCTCAAAAGAGCTAAGGTGTAAAGAGCAATGGAATTTCAGATTTTTTAGAAACAAATCATTTGGGTCAAGTCAAAATTGCTTCAACAAACAAAAAAGGAAAGTGGATTTGGGTAAACGCAAAGCAATATGAGGGTATTTTAAGGCGTAGGATTAATCGCCTTAAATGGGGACAAATGAGAAGAAAACCAATCAAGATCAAGAAAAAGAAAAAGAAAATAAATAAGAGAAACAAAAATGAAGAAGAATCAATCATTTACAATCCCACGTCTACACCTCTTACTTGGTCATCAGATCTATATGTCCAAGAACTGATGAAGGTCAAAACAAAACTGGAGATGTTGGAAGCCAAAGAACAAGAAAGAGACCCTAAAATTTCAGAGATCACAGGTGCAAACCAATGTCTAATGGAAGGTAATAGAATTTTAAAAGAACATGTAACAATGTTACAAGAGGCTCTAGAGATAGGAAAACAAGAATGGCAAAATATGAAAGAAGTAATAACAGAAAACAGAAATGTGATCATTTCTAAACAAACTTAGGTAGATACACAGGTATCTCAGCAAATAGACATTTCCAAAGGGAATGCAAAAATGAACAGTGGGAAGATAGTCCAAAAGAAATAAAAGCTAGAGCTAAAGATGTTAATGGTTACATAAGGACAAAGGAAGAAGAAGATACAAGTGATCACAGAGCACGGGAAATAGAACAAAAAGAAAGACCGGATAGAAAATCAAACTTTATTATCAGGGGAATAAGAGATTATGGGAAGAATGAAAGTACTTTCAATTTGACAAGAGACTTTCTGAAAGAGAAACTACATTGGAAAGGGAAAATTTGCTAAGCAAGAAGGGTTGGGAGGATATGTGAAGAAAGGCCTCGACCCATAAAAGTCACCATGGAAAGCATACAAGAAAAATGACAACTTTTGGGCAAAAATAAACTCTTGAAAGGCTCATACTTCTTCCTCGATAAATTTTTTTCCAAAAAACGACAAGAGGAGAGAAGGGATGAAGTGGAGAAAACTAGAACAAGAAGAAATGAAGGGAAAAGGGCATGGTTATACAATGGGAAAGCCGTTATTGTAGTGTTTGGGCCTCCAGGAAAATCAGGGCCTCAAGCTGACAGTAGACAAAAAACAGAGAATTCAATAATAGAGATGAAAAATATAAGAACAACATGGAAAAAAAGGGGTGAAGACTCAAATTTGAGTCTTATGTGCCAAACTGCGTAGCAGTCAAATCCTACCCAGGTCTACCTAAGTTTAGTTTGTTGGAATTGTAGAGGTTACCCTTGGAGGAGGGGACCTGGGTTAGGGCCTATTGCGGAAGGTAGAGACATAATTTGTCTCACGGAAACTCATGAGCATGATGGTTGCAAAACTCCTATGTTTGATGGTTATTTGAAGTTGGCAGTTTGGAACAAGGTAGCAGAAAATGGAAAAGGGTATGGGGGAACACTAGTTTTAGTGAAAGAAAAAGAAGGTCGTCACATTCAGTTAATTAAAGAAGATGCAAATAAATAATATTTATGGTTGAAAATATCAGAGAATTAGAATCACATAAGAATTGCAGCATGTTATTTTTCCCCTCAAGTCTCAAAAACTTACAAAAATAAGGGGCTTGACAGCAAGGATCCATATGCAGCATTAAAACAAGATATTGTCATGTACTCTTAGCAGCAAGAAGTTCTTTTAGTGGTAGATTGCAATGCTAGAACAACAAATAATCAAGCTAGCATCCTTTGTTGCAAAGAGGATATCAATACTATTTGGCTCACTGAAGAGGAGAATCCGCAATGGGTGAGGTGTTCAGAAGATGACAAACTTAGCAATCATTTTGTAGATGAGTTTCTTACACTGTGTGGGACTTTCAACTTAATTATTTGCAATGGTCTAGATAGATGGAAAAGGTCTGGGAACTTCACTTGCAACACATACAATGGGGCAAGTGTCATTGACTATGTCATGTGTTCACAAAGCTTAATAGAAAAGATAGATGAAGTTAGTATTGGAGAGCATATTTGAGACTTAAAATCAGATCATAACCCAACTTTATAAGGTTATCATGGTTAGAAGAAAGGCAGCATAGGAGGAAAACCCAATTCTCTCGACAATCACTATCAAGGAGCAAAATTCTTCTAACACAAGAAAATGGTGCTATCTTCAAGACAATGTTAGAGAGATTAATTCAGAAGGAGAAAACCGGTTTCAAATGCTTTAGCAGCCATGAGTTAACAAATATAATCCAAAGTGCAATTGAGAAGTGCAAAAGAGCAAAAAATAGGAAATCAAAATCAAATTGCTTTCCTGTAAATGCTTGGTTTGATGAGGAATGCAAAATGACAAGGAGAACCTTGAAAAAGGCAAGAAAAGGGAAGATGAATGTAAAGTTATATAAGCAGATACTAAAAAGGAAAAAATATGAGTTCATGCAAACAATGAGAGAAGTGTTAATATATTTAAGCAAGAATAATCCAAAGCTTTTTTGGCAGGAACTACAACCAAGGAAGAAGCAAATTGAAAATAATATTACAGCCAATCAATGGTTTGAATATGAAAGGAAACTCTATGAGAAAGAATCTGAGCCGGAGTCCCCCCCAAGGATCAACACAAATTCAAAGCTATTCACATTACAGGAGGTGGAGAATGGAATTAAGAAGATGAAAACAGGAAAGGAAAAGGACTTGGTTGAACTTCAAGCAAAGTATCTAAAATGGGGAATGAACGCTCTTGCACCACACATCATGAAAATATTCAACAACATCATTCAACAAGGATTCCCAAGAGACTAGACAACTAGCCTAGCAATACCCCTTTTTAAAAGTGGAGACATTAATAATCCATCCAACTACAGAACAATTATGATTAATCCTTTGTTTGCAAAGCTTTTCGGCAACATGGTAGAAGACAAAATTAGCAAGTGGGCAGAAGTAAAAGAAAAGAGGGAAAGAGGACAAGCAGGTTTTAGGCCGAAACATTATACAGTGGATCATGGCATCACGTTGAGACACATGGTTGAAAAGGTTTGGGAGGACAAAGAAGAAGTATTTTGCTGCTTTGTTGACTTCAAAAAAGCATTTGACACAGTCCCTAGGGATAAGTTGTGGCATAGAATGGAAGAACTTGAAATTCCTGTGCATTATGGAGCCGTTGTCCATAGACTTTATGAAGAAGTGAAAGTCAAAATTAGAACCTTAGCAGGTATTTCAGAAAGCTTTAGAAGTGACATTGGAGTCAAGCAAGGTTTCCATCTATCACCCACTCTTTTTGGTCTATATATTGATAAATTGGAAGAGTGGCTAAATCTGCAAGGTGGAGATGGTGTTCGGTTGGGGGAGTTTGTGATAAAGCTTCTTTTATATGCTAATGATATTGTATTGATTTCTAAATCGGCCCATGGATTGCAAATGCACTTATATGCCCTTGAGAATTTTTGTAGAGCAGTGGGGATGCAAGTCAATACTAGCAAGACCAAAATAATGATTTTTTCTAATAAAAGGAAGCAGAGCCATCATACTTTCTTCTTTGAAGACAACATTCTTGAAGAAGTAAATGAATACAAGTACCTTGGGATTGATTTCAACAACAAACTCAATTGGGAGGACTGCAGAAAGAAGAGAATTTTAGGAGGGTGGAAAGCATTATATGCTCTTCAAAACAGATGTAGAGAGGCAGAGTTATGGGATTGGAAAATGATTAAAGTGCTTTTTGGACTCCTAGTTTGTCCAATGATGCTATATGGGTGTGAATTGTGGGCTAGTAGCACTCCCGTCTCAAAATGGAAACAAATTGAGAAAGTACAAAAATGCTTGATCATGAGCAAGTTCAAAATAAAAATTCCGGTAGCTTATGAGATAATGTTGAGTGAAACAAGAGCAGCTTCCATTGAAGCAATTGCTATGGTGCGGCTCATAAGATACCTAAAAAGAATTGAACAAATGCGAGTAGGTAGATGGCCTAATGTTATCTTCAATGAAGGCATCAGTGAAAGAAAGAAAACATGGATGAAACAAAACTACACATGGTTGCAAAAATGGAATATCTACCTCAATGCCTGTCCCACAAATAGCAAGGAGCTGAAGGATTTTGTTATGGAGACGTTTTGTAAAAAGGTATGGGGAAAAGAGTTGGGTAGAAAGAAGAAATATTACATTTAGGAATTCAACCCTACATGTGATTTACAATAAAAAGAGTTCATTGGAGCTAGCATTTCGTGGAGGGAAAAGGTTCTTATTGCTCAATTAAGGACCAACTCACATCAACTTCAGTGTGAAACAGGATGGTGGAAAAGGCCTAAAGAAGCTTGGGAAGAACGAGTGTGTACATTTTGCACGTTTGGGGCTGTGGAATCAGAAAATAATTTCATTTTGGAATGTGATGCATTCAAAGACATCAGAGAAATTTATGAGAACATGTTAGCATTAGTTTCTTGGCAGTGTCTTTTTAGTGAGGGGATTATTGGAAGGTTGGGTCAGCTCATCATCAACTTGAATCAGAAAAGGACTGAATTGCAAAGAGTGAAAAACAAGGCACTAATGGTCTCATAGACTATTTTTAGTCTCGTGGACCTTAAAATATCATTTCATTTAATAAATTTAAATTTAAAAATAGTAATCCAGTATGAATCTAAATAAGAATGTGTCAAACCACCATCATCCTTGATGTCATGGAGGGTATTCTACCCATACAACCATGTGCCTCGAGGGCTATAAAAAGGGATCGTTCTAGGCAATAACTCGCCATTTGAAGAGATTATTATTATTAGGGGTGATGTTATTTCATTTGAGCAGCCATGAGGATCACAGTCACGATCTGGTCATTTTCCTTTTCTCTACCTCTCATTTTATTACTCTTCGTGGTGGGAGCACAAACACCTTGGGTATATACCTCTTCTTCATCGTTATAATTTTCAAGTCATATTCCAGTATGAATTATACGTAGTAGGAATCATTATAGATTTTTGAGTATTTCTAATATAAATCTGATCTAATCTGAGTATGTTTGGTATTTGAAGGGATTATTATTATTAAAAATAATATTATTTTATTTGAGGTAGTTATGAAAATTATTTCTATGTGGATTGTAGATTTTTGAAATTTTGAAAGTTTATAGACATAGGTCTATGAATTTATCTTGATTGTTCATTCGTCGAATATTAGGCAAGCAATCAAACATTTTATACTCATTTTATCTTTATATGAAAATTCCATATCATGTGTAGAAACAGATATTTTTTTAATTTAAAATGAATAATGGACTTTTTTTCGGAGAAGACATTTATTATCCACATCATTTGACATGTTGTAAAGTCATTTGACTTAGTTTTATGTTTATCCACACCTCATGGTTGTTGCAAAATCATTTGATTATGCGAAGTGACTTTCTAGAGTAGTTTTGGATTAAGCATAAGTGTATATTCATATTAGCCTTAAATCTATGAGTTAAGGAGATCAAATACCTAGAAGTACACAACTTTTTACAACCCAAAAATTGGAAAACGTTTGTAGATCCATGTAACATTTACACTTAAAAGATTTTATCCCTCTTTTATTGGTCAAGGCTAAACTAATAGTGATAAAAATAAAATATATTGCCAGAGTCCACTGTTGGAAGAGAATAATAATGATTATGTGACCATATTTAAATTTAATTAATAAGCACATAAGTCATGCCTTGGTAGGGACTAGTAATAATTATGTGACTAGATGATTTTTTTTTTATACTTGTCATAGTAAATATCAGTAGGCATACAAACACAAAGAGGAGTGCCCAAAAGATAGCCCTCAAAGTACATAATACATTCATCAATGCAGCTTGGGGAGGAAATGTGCTTGAGTGAGGTAGACCCATGCCCTAAGGTCTTTAACTCCTTTATATGGTATGACTCAACCACATGCCAATGAATGAGCTGATGTCAAGCATGTAGGAGACCATATTGTCACAACGCATTAAGGGATCCTATTATCATGTTGAAAGACACTAGGGAGGCCACTGATGATGAAAATGGCTCCCAAGGACCATAGTAATATCTATCAAGTGCATGCAAATGAATAAGTTTATGTAGAGCACTCATAAAATCCTTCAACATGGGTCAATGAAGAAAATCCACTATCAACCACGAGGAAGCATGTCATTGAGTACTACAAGCTCCAAGGAACTAGACTATTTCTAGATATATATGCAAAATAAGGTGTTGAAGAAGATGGGAAGAGATCCATCGAAGGAGGACCCTTATGTCTCCCCCCTCTTTCAACGCAAAACTAAAACCAATATGAGGTATCTTACGTTAGTAGATGATGAACTAATGCAAAAATAACACAGGGATGACCAACACGAAAGGGAGAATACTCAGATCAATGTCTTTTTTCATGAGTTTTATAATGAGGTTGAAAAAGAGATAAAAGTACACTCGTGTCTTTCTCATTTTTTAATGAGAATGATAGAAGATTAGAGTTTTCTCACTAACTTCGATCTTGAATATTGAGTAGGAAACAACATAACAAACTTGGATTTTTCTAGTAGTTTAACGAGCATGAAAAGATGGCTAAAGAAGCTTGGGATTTTAATTGTATAACATACATGAAAAGAGGAATGAAACAAATCTTTTTCTAGAGAAGTGAATGGTATAACAGTATGCACATTGTTATGAGGTTGACAAAACTTACCTAAGTAAAGCAAGAGGAAATGGCAAAGTTTATGGCAATGGAAATCCACTCATCAGAACGACCCCTCTGAAAGGGTGAGATGAGTTGCATGATGGAGGAAACGTTGATGCGAAGGAAAGGGGTTAAGCACGATTTCAAGGTTGGTGAGTGGGATTAAGGAAAGCAACATTATGACAACATCTATTAAGGCATTGAAAACCATATGCATAAGATACCAAAAAGAAACAATAAAATGAGTAAGGACTCCTATAAGGGTGATAAATGGTCATAAATAAGGAAATAAAGAGAGGTATTAGGCTCAATTTTGATATCATGGTTGATTCTAAAGAGTATCCTTGAACCTACAAATGAGCGCTACATGGGAAAGAAAATGATAATTAGATGCTATTCTAAGGTTCCCATGAAAGGTAGGCTCTACCACATAAGTTACGACATGTAAAAAGTGTAGAAATTTAATGTGTAGATTCAAAATTGCTCATGAAATTGAATCTACACATTAAATTTCCTAGATCGCAAGACTTGAAGCTACTCTACTCATCTGTGGGAAGGAAATCATGATAGAGAACAAAAATCATTAACATTCATCAAGATTCAACACACATTCACAAATATTTATCTAAGGGAAACAAATTGCTCAAAACCCCTTACTATGTGTATTGCATTAATCAAAGAATAGAGAAGAAGTACAATGCTTTCTCAAGCCTAAGCAAACCCTACGTTGGTATAATCTATCTCACTACCTCAAAGACTAACTCAAGCCAATAATTAGCCTATTTCTTAGCCTACCAATCTCTTATTTCTTTGTCTTGTTTGATGAGGAATTAGCCCCTATTAATTAGGGAAATTTCCTCATTGAGAATTGCGCAATTCCTTTAAGCCCTTGTTTGACTGCATGCACCACCTGTATAACTTGGAAAATTCTACAACTAATAGTACACTACCCTTGAAATCTAATCTCAATCGGGTAACTTGAATTAGGCACATGCATGATTTAATTTAGGCTTATTGATCAATTTAACTGGATGATCACTCAGTGTGAAAAAGGTTACACACCCTCGACTAAATCTCCACTAGTTCTACTAATAGTGAGAACTAGTTACACTAACAATAATTCAAATTAACTGAAATAGATTGCTAGAAATTAGTAAGCAATCATGTAGAACTGAACTCAAATGTCTCCAACTCGAATTTATTGAGTTGATTGAGTGAAAATATCCATGTCACCTCAATTAACTACCTCCAAGTAATTTAGTTTATTGAAGTTCAAATTTTCTCCTAATTTAATCAAGGAAAAATTAAATTGGGAATTTCTTGTTGCATTTTCAACACTCCCTCTCATCAAGAAAGGGAATATCAGATACCCCAATCCTGCTTCTATGGAAGTCGGATTTTCCTCTTGACAAATCCTTCGTCAAAATATCTACATCTTATTCCTCTGTTGGAATGTATTGCAACAACATAATCTGCCTCTACACACAATCTCATAGATAGTGATATCGAATTTCGATATGCCTGGATCGATCATGAAACACTGGATTCTCATAGAGTTTGATACAACTCTAATTATCATAGTAAATCATTGTAGGATCCATCTTCTAACCAAATAACCCAACAAGAATCTTTCTCATCTAGATAGCCTCACATGATGCTTGACTTGCAGCCATGTATTCTACTTCCACTGAGCTGAGTGTTGCAAATCTATGCTTCATGCTATACCAAGAAACTATTGTTGACCCAACATTGAAAATTCCTCCTGAACTGCTCTTCCTTTCTGACGGAATCCCCACCCAATCTACGTCTGTGAATCCTTGCAGCTTCACTCCCTCTGTCTATCTCTACCAAAGACCAAACTTAGTAGTGCTTCTGAGGTATCTTAACACATGCTTTGCTTCCTTCCAATACAGTTTGGATGGCTTCACCATGGGTTGACTAATTTGGTTAACTGCATAACATATGTTCAGTCATGTGTTCAACAAATACATGAGTGAACCCACAAGCTTCCTATAGATGATAGCCTCAGTTTCCTCACCTAAAGCAGCATCCTCTTTCCTCCAGTTTCCTTCTAGGGGAGTTTTCATGGGTTTTCTACTCTCCATGAAGAAATTCTTCATTATCTTTTTGGCATACTTTCCCTGAGAGACAAACAGTTCCCCATCTCCTTGCCATACTTCCAAACTGAGAAAATAATGCATGATTCACATGTCCTTCATCTCAAACTCTCTTTCAAGGTCGTCCTTTCAAGATCTAATCAGTTGCTCATCACCAGTAAGGATCAAGTCATCAACATATAAAACAATAACCAATCATTTACCTTCTACCATAATGTGGTAAAGTTTTTCATCTGCTTCACTTTTGGTGAAGCCCAAACCAGTGAGATAACTAGCGATCCTAGTATACCAAGCATGGGGTTCTTGCTTGAGTCCAAAAAGTGCTCACTTGAGTCTACACACATGTGACTCTATGTCAAAGGTCTAAAACCCCTTTGACTGCTCAATATATATCTCCTCCTCAATAACTCCATTGAGGAATGTTGTCTTCACATCCATCTTGTGGATCTTCCACCCCATATGCATTGATAGTGCTAGAATTTACCTTATGGATGAGTACCTTGCTACTGAAGCAATGGTATCCTCATATTTAATTCCCTCCACCTGAGAGAACCCCTTGGCCATATATATGGCCTTTTGTTTCTCTATGCTCCCATCTGTTGCATGCTTTACCTTGTAAATCCATCTCGAATCAACCATTGATTTGTCTGCTAGTCTTGGGGCCACTTCCTAAATATTGTTTCTAACAATGGAATCATATTCATCTACCATATCATCAACCCATACTAGTTGTTGCACTACTTGTTGAATCAAGATGGTTCTGTCTCAACTAACTCACTCATTAGAGCCATGTACCCAGTGTATTGATCTAGTGACCTCCTCTGCCTGCACAATGATGTGGGTGCTCCCACATTCTCTCTAACATCTTGTAAAAAAAATTCAGCTTCCCTAGTTTGCTTCCTTCCTTATTTAGATGTATCTACTTGAGTGGCTGTCTCCACTCTTTGCTCATCTACTTGTGGTTTCTCCACAACTTCTTGAGGTTCTTCTTTTGGAGCCAAAAGCTCCTGATCAGGCTGCAACTGAAGGTCCCTTTCAAGAGAACACTTCATTTCCTTCTCCTCATCAAACTTCACATCTTGTCTGACCACTATCATTCTGAGGGATGGAAAGTACACCCAATAGTTGTGAGGTGTATCTGTGTACCCCACAAATATGCCCAAATTTGTTGTCAACTCTAGCTTTTTTATTGCTTCCTTGGAAACATGACAGTAAAATGATGGTCCAAAGATCCTGAAGTGTGACACATCTAGTTTCTTCCCTGAAAAATCTTCCTCTGGTGTACTCATGCCAAAAATCCTGTGAGGACTCCTATTCTGCAAATAGACCGTTGTGTTGCATGCTTCAGCCCACAAGTGTAGAGGTAGGATTTGGTCATATCACTCATGATGTTCCCACAATACTTCTATTATTCCTGACATCCACCCCATTCTATTATGGT
The DNA here is from genome assembly GCA_031772625.1 of Pinus tabuliformis. NCBI lineage: Eukaryota > Viridiplantae > Streptophyta > Pinopsida > Pinales > Pinaceae > Pinus > Pinus tabuliformis. Next base: position 380,470,835 of record CM062813.1, read on the forward strand.
TTATGAGGTGTTGTCAACTCCCATCGAATGCCTTCCTTTGCATAGAAAGTTTTAAACTCATTCGACACATACTCACCAACATTATCATTCCTGAGAGCCTTCACTTTCTTGCGAGTCTCTTTCTCAACAAGTTCTTTAAACTCAACAAATTTGCAGAATGTCTGGTCTTTCTTCAGCATGAAGTAGATCCAGCACTTCCATGAGAAATCATCCAAAAGTATAACATAATACATATGCTTGGCGGTGGAGTTTGTCGAGAAAGGTTCACATACATCACCGTGGATCCTTTCAAGTATTGCATGTACCCCGTTATCATAGTCATTGAAGGTGGACTTTGTGTACTTCCCCAATGTACACCCTTTTCATGTATCTTGCTACTCCGGTACTCCATTGGGGAAGTCTGTAGAAATTGGTTGCCTGATCTTCAAAGCACCATGATGCAAATGGCCAAGTATTCTATAACATAATTTGTCGACATCTCGGCTCTGCAACTTCTCTACTTTTGTGCTCGATGTTGCACAATATTCCACATCTAATTTGTAGAGGTTCTTCACTTGAACCTCGTTTTTCTTCACTTGTCCCATGGCAATGTGTCTCAACAAAGCCTTTGTTTTGCTGAATATTACATCATAGTGATGGTATTCCAACACCGCGACAGAAACTAGATTCTTCTTTAGACCCAGTACAAACATCACATCCTTGAGCCTGAGAGGGGAGCCCAACTCCCTCTGAAAGGTAACTGTACCAACACTAGTTGTGATATACCTTCAATCATCTCCTATATCAATGCATATGGAGATACTTCTCCTCCAAGTCACTAAAAAATTCTTTGTTTCTTGTCATGTGGAATGAGGCACCACTGTCGAGATACCACACACTACCCATCATTGTGCTTGCCATGCATGAAATGAGGGTAAAATCAAGTTCAAACTATGAATCCAAGGTTTCACACGTTGCTTCTCCTGTAGTCTTCTTGCCTAATTTCTTATGTGGACATTTTGTGGCATAGTGTCCCAATTCATGACATTGAAAGAACTTGATTTTGGAAAAGTCTTTCTTCTTTCCCCCTTGACCTAGTTCTTTTTTGGATTGGGATTTCTTCCCTTTCCCTTTCTTTTCCTTTTAAGCCAAGGCACAATTCTCTTCATCATCACCCTTGGATGTAGTTCCATCTTTGGTGTTCTGCCTTATCTCCTCCTACACCAAATCATACCAAAGGCATTCCCAATTTGGTAGCTTCTCCCTCCCATTTACCAAATACTGGTAGTTGTGTTAGCTCTTGGGAGGGCCTAGAAGTGCTAGGCTCACCAGATCATCCTATGCTACAGTAACAACAAATTAAACCAGTTCATCACAACATTGTGTGAACCCGCTAAGGTACTGTGGAATTATGTCACCCTTCTAGATCTTGATATTCCGAAGCTTGTCCTTTAGTACCAGCTTCCTATGGTCACTGTTGTTTTGGAAAAGATATGTCAAGGTATATCACATTGCATATGGAGTCTATTTCCCATGGAGATTCGAGACATCATGGTCTTGAATTCCCTCTAATATGATCCTTCCCGCCTTTGCTATACACTTTGTTGGGTCCCTATAATACTAGTGATTACCCCATTACTATTGTAGTTATACCCCCTATTTATATTGTTGTGCCCCTATTACCCCCATATTGTTATTTCTGTGCCCCATAGAATCCCTCTATTGTTATTTTTGTGGCTTTATATTATTATTGTTAGGTCGGCTGGATTATATTGTGACTCCTTAGACTCCTATATATAGAAAGGAGGTTTTGTCATTTGTATCATCCAAGAATTGTTCATTTATGTAATGTAAAGGAGGTTGCCCCCTCGAAGAGGCTGAATTCTAAGGCGTGGATCTCTCTTTTCTATCTTTTCGTGAGCTGGTTTCATAACATTTGGTATCAGAGCTTTGGATTCTAGGGTTTCGCTGCTCCAAACAGGTCATCGTGGCATTTTCGCTATAACTTTTTTTCTGTGACGTTTCAGAAGTCGCAAAAAAAACCCATTTGAGAAGAAATCGCGCTGAACCTTGGGTCTGAATTTCAGAGATTTTTGTGCAATATTTGCGGAGATATGATCTGAGGAAGTTGGTCTTTTTGCAGACTCCTGAATTACATTCAAAACAGGTGACCTGGGGAAAATCGTCATAACTTTCTCTCTGGGGATCGGATTGAAATTTCATAAGAAGGTACAGAAAGAGGACGGACTGTAGTTTCTTATACGTGTGTTTCAGATTCAAAGGTTGAAACAGTGACTCGTGGCACATCGTACAAGTTCGCTCTACTGAACCAGTCTAAAAGCAAGTCACTGTGGGAGATTTCACATAACTCTTCCTTGGAGAATCCAATTTGGCTCAGACTTGTGGCATTGGAAAGAGGACGCAGAAGGCTACTACAGGTAGCAATTTCAGAATTGGATGATTTGAAATTACAGAGATACATCAGATTCAATATCAGGCTTCTATAAAGTGAAAAAAGGTGTGTAGTTTTTTTTTTTAATTTTTGTGTAAGCTTGGTTTAACGGAATTCAAAGGGCATAGTAAAGCATTATTATCGGTAACTGATGCCCCGAGGAAAGAAAATGCAAACACCTAGTAAGGAACCTGAAAGCTCTAGCATGACTCATGAAGAAGAGGAAGAAATGCTACATGATATATCAAAATTACAAGAACAAGTGCAACAAATGTCACGCTCACAAAAGCTAACAGAAGCTAAGGTAAATGGCGTGGAATCTAAGATAAAGGGCATGGAAGCTAAGATGGAGGATTCGATGGCAAATTTGAAGACAGATTTGAAGACAGACATGGAAGAATTGAAGTTGCTACAAGAAAGGGTCACTAATGGTGAAAAGGTAGTAAAGGAAACTCATGATGAGAACAAAAGAAATGTTAATCATGATTCCATAGACTCTAATGTTGGATCGAAGACTCACCATGTTCCAAAAATCGATATGAGGAAGTTTGATGGCAAGGATCCCGCCACATGGATATTACAGATGGAGCAATTCTTCGATCTCAATAATGTGCAAAACACACAAAAGGTACGTATGGCAACTTTATATTTGGAACCAAATCAGTTTGTATGGTATCAATGGCTTTGTTCTCGTAAACAATTTATCACTTGGGCAATTTTTACGGAAGAATTGATAGCACATTATGAGGATACAAAAAGCAACACTTTTTTTAGCCAATTGATAAGTCTCAAACAAAAGGGTTCAATAATGGAGCACATTGAGGAGTTCCAAAAATTGAACATAAGGGTAAAAGATATTCCAGAGGAGCATAGGATTGATGTGTTCATAGGGTCTTTAAAGGATAATATCCAACATGATGTGCGCCTTTGGGAACCTGATTCATTAGAGAAGGCATTCAGGTTAGCAAGAAAAATGGAAAGCAAAATTATGGCAACTAGGAAGCATACCATTCACAACTATAAAGACGGAAGTGTTGTTGCCCATAGTCTTCCACAACCTACAAGGTTGACACCACAACAATTGGAAGAAAAAAGAGCAAAAGGGCTTTGTTACAATTGTGATAGCAAATACACAAAAGGTCATAAGTGTGCTGAGAAGAAATTATTCTACATAGATTGTGAAGAGGAAGAAGAAAAGGAGCAAGAAAGGTCAAAAGAAGAGGATATATTCCAGGAACAAAGCCTAGATGAAGAACAAATAAATCCGACCATATCTTGTAATGCATTGGCGGGAATTACCACTCCTCAAACCATCAAGATAGAAGGACAAATCAAGAAGAAAAAGGTAATAGTGTTGATTGATTCAGGAAGCACCCACAATTTTATTCATTGTAGGGTAGCAAAAGAATTGAATTGCTTCCTATATCCAGCACCAGAGTGTCAAGTGATGATTGCAAATGGAGGAACAATAAATTGTTCTGGAAAGTGCCATAATATCAAGCTATCCATGGGAGAATATGTATTGACTAGCCCAATGCTTTCCATTCCAATGGGAGGTGCTGATGTTGTACTAGGAGTCCAATGGCTACAATCCTTGGGTACAATAGCTTTTAATTTTCAAGAACTTTTCATGAAATTTTCTGTGGAAGGAAAGGAAGTTGAATTAAGGGGTATTGCAGGGAAACCAGGAAAGATAATCAGCTCTAATGGCATGACAAAGCTTCTAAAAAAGGAGCAAAGAGGTGTAATTGCACAATTATGTTCGCTAGATGTTTCCACATTGGAATCATCTATTTCTCCAGATCTCCAAAAAGTCTTGGACAATCATTCCAAGGTATTTGAGACTCCCAAAGGTCTCCCACCTATGCGTGATCATGATCATGCTATTCATCTGATTCCAGGAAGTGTTCCTCCAAACATCAGGCCGTACAGATATCCATATGTCCAAAAAAGTGAAATTGAACGTATGGTTGCAGAAATGCTAGAGGCTGGTATAATTCAACCGAGTCAAAGTTCTTTCTCAGCTCCAGTAGTATTGGTGCACAAGAAGGATGGATCATGGCGCATGTGTCCAGATTATAGGGAGCTCAACAAGCTCACTATTAAAGATAAGTTCCCCATTCCTGTCATTGATGAATTACTGGATGAATTGCATGGATCAATTTACTTCACCAAGTTGGATCTTCGTTCGGGATATCATCAAATCAGAATGAAGATTGAAGACATTCCGAAAACGGCATTTAGAACTCATGAGGGTCATTATGAATTTTTGGTCATGCCTTTTGGCCTTACCAATGCACCTTCAACATTTCAAGGTTTGATGAATTCAATTTTCAAACCATTCCTTAGAAAATTTGTGTTAGTATTTTTTGATGATATACTAATCTACAGCAAGTCTTGGAAGGATCATGTTGAACATGTTGACAAGGTGCTACAACTATTGGAGGAGAAACAATTATATGCAAAAAGATCCAAATGTTTCTTTGGAGTCCAGGAGGTGGAATATTTGGGTCATATTGTATCTCATGAAGGAGTTAAGGTAGACCCTAGCAAAATTAAAGCCATTAAGGAATGGAAAATCCCCACATCCATAAAGCATCTGCGAGGATTTCTTGGGTTGACAGGGTATTATCGCAAGTTTGTTAAGAATTATGGGAGAATAGCAGCACCTCTAACAACATTATTGAAGAAAGATTCATTTTCATGGACTTCGGAAGCAACAAAGGCCTTTGAACATCTTAAAGAGGCAATGTGCCAAGCACCGGTCTTAGCTACACCGGACTTCACAAAAACCTTTATTGTGGAATGTGATGCTTCAGGAAATGGAATTGGTGCTGTTCTAATGCAAGATGAAAGACCCATTGCTTTTGAAAGTCGTCCAATCAAGGGAAAGTTTTTAAGCAAAGCTATTTATGAGAAGGAAATGTTGGCAATACTCCATGCACTTAAGAAATGGCGACCCTACCTAATGGGAAGACACTTCAAGGTAAAAACGGATCATGATAGCCTTAAATACTTTTTAGAACAAAGATTATCCTCTGAAGAGCAACAAAAGTGGGTCACAAAGATGTTGGGTTATGACTTTGAAATCATCTACAAAAAAGGGAAGCAAAATGTGGTGGCAGATGCACTCTCAAGAAAGGATGAGGATGTGGAAGCATTGTTGTGTGCCATTTCTATTATCCAACCAGATTGGATAAACGAAGCAAGGGAGGAATGGAAGAATGACGAAGAAGTGTGGGCACTTATTCGAAAGCTACAACAAGATTCCAGTACTTCTGATACATTTAGCTGGCAAAATGATTCGTTATGGTACAAAGATCGCTTATACCTCTGTAAGAATTCCCAGCTAAAACAAAAGATTCTTATGGAATTGCACACTTCTCCCTTAGGAGGGCACTCAGGATTTTTAAAAACTTACCACAGGGTTAAGAAGGAATTTTTTTGGGATGGCCTTAAATCAGATATTCAAAAGTTTGTGGCGGAATGTTTGGTTTGCCAGCAAAATAAAGTTGAAACAATTAAGACACCAGGTCTATTACAACCTTTATCCATTCCAAGCCAACGTTGGGAGGAGGTTTCAATGGATTTTATCACAGGTTTACCCAAGTCTGAGGGAAAGAGTGTCATCATGGTGGTAGTTGACAGACTTACCAAGTATGCACACTTTTGTGCATTATCACATCCATTTAAAGCCAGTACAGTTTCTACTGCATTTATGGAAACAGTTCAAAAGCTACATGGAAACCCAAAGATTATTGTAAGTGACAGAGATCCCATTTTCACTGGAAATTTTTGGACAGAATTATTTTCTTGTCTTGGTACTCAGTTAGCTCATAGCTCATCTTATCATCCTCAATCTGATGGGAAAACTGAGATAGTAAACAAATGTTTGGAAGGATATCTTCGTTGCTTTGTATCTGATAAACAGACACAATGGGTCAAATGGTTGCCTCTGGCTGAATGGTGGTATAACACTTCCTTCCATACAGCAACAAAAATGACCCCATTTATGGCACTTTATGGGTATCAACCACCATCCATCACATCATATTTAAGAGAAAATTCTAAGGTTCAGGCAGTGGAACATCACATCGAACATCAACAACAAGTCCTCCAACTCTTAAAGGATAACCTCGTGTTGGCACAAAATAGAATGAAACAACAGGCAGATCAACATCGCAGTGAAAGAAGTTTTGATGTAGGTGATTGGGTATTCCTACGGCTACAACCATATAAGCAAATGTCCCTAAAGCAAGCTAAGAAGGATAATAAATTATCACCAAAGTATTATGGTCCGTACAAGGTGTTGGAAAAGATTGGTACTATGGCATACAAATTGGAGCTTCCTGCAGCTTCTCGATTGCACCCAGTTTTCCATGTTTCATGTTTAAAGAAGGTTATAGGTGACAAGCTCCCAATTCAAACAATATTGCCAGAACTTGACGAGGAAGGAAAAATTATATTGGAACCGGAAGCAATCACAGAAACAAGAACTCGACAGCTACGAAATCGATCAATTTCAGAGTATCTTATCAAGTGGAAGAACTTATCCGCTGAAGATTCCACATGGGAGGATGAGAATTTTATGCAGAAGTATCCAGAACTGCTCAAGCGTTGAGGACAACACTTTTTTGAAGGAGAGGGGCATGTTGGGTCCCTATAATACTAGTGATTACCCCATTACTATTGTAGTTATACCCCCTATTTATATTGTTGTGCCCCTATTACCCCCATATTGTTATTTATGTGCCCCATAGAATCCCTCTATTGTTATTTTTGTGGCTTTATATTATTATTGTTAGGTCGATTGGATTATATTGTGACTCCTTAGACTCCTATATATAGAAAAGAGGTTTTGTCATTTGTATCATCGAAGAATTGTTCATTTATGTAATGTAAAGGAGGTTGCCCCCTCGAAGAGGCTGAATTCTAAGGCGTGGATCTCTCTTTTCTATCTTTTTGTGAGCTGGTTTCATAACACACTTACTCCATTCTGCTAGATCTTGAGCATCAGATGTTGGAGGCTTTGGGATATCATTATCTATGAATTCCTTCAGGCCATTATCTTCCAACACTGCCTCCATCTTGTCCTTCCAGGAAACATAATTTGAGCTACCCTTAAGGGCATACTCGAGTCTCAGTCTATAGAAATCCATCCCGCTAGCTCTGAAGAATTGATCCTACAAATTTGATCCACATGCAAAGACAAATTCAAATTCTCTTCTCTATTGTGATTCCTTCTCTCATGTAGAAATTTAATGTGTAGATTCAAAACTGCTTATTAAACTTACTAGATCACAAGACTTAAAGCTACTTTACTCATTTGCGGGAAGAAAATAACTATCGAAAACACAAATAATTAACATGCATCAAGATTCAACACACATACACAAAGATTTATCTAGGGGAAAACAACTGCATTAATCAAAGAATAGAGAAAAAATTCAATGTTTGCTCAAGCCTGAGCAACCCCTGCACTAGTATAATCTATCTCACTACCTCACAGAGTGACTCAAGCAAATACTTAGCTAATTTCTCATCCTTATAAGCTCTTATTTCCCTTTGTATTTTAATGAGGAATTATTCCCCTATTTGATCTAGATCTTGGGGGGAGGCACCCAAGATTTAAACAATTGAAATTCCAGAAGAAAAGAGAAAACACAATAACAAAACCACAAAGATTTATTATTATTATTATAAAATAGATAATAATTGTAAATGCTACATTATCGCTACATTTTGGTGGAAAATCTGTCTTTTTACAAAATGTGACTTGTTACTTATAGTCTTTTTTTGTTACAATACCACAGGTAAATTCCATGGGTGGATAAAAACCATGGACAAATGAATACCATGGGTAAATTCCATGAGTGGATAAATACCATGGGTGGATGTCACTTACAATACCATGAAAAAATACCATGGGTGAATGAATACCATGTGTAGATGTCAGTTACAATACCATGGGTAAATTCCATGGGTCGATGAATACCATGGGTGGATGCCATTTTCCATTCGGATCATTACTCCCTCCTTAAGAAGTAATGGTCCCCATTGCGTGAATTTCCCATCTGAAAATCCTATGTTGAATATGAAGTACCACTAAAGAGAAGGTTTTTTTGTGGTTACCCCATAATTGTGATGAATGAAGATTCGAGGATAGAGATACCTTGTAATGATTATGACCAACTGTGATACTGACGGTGTGCGGCCTAGAAAATCAACTTCGATGAAGTGTGGGTTTGTGGATGACCCATAACTATGACAAACTAAGATACGATGATAGAGATACCATGTAATGCTTGTGACCAACCGCAATACTAGCAATGTGCAACCTAGCAAATGGACTTCAATGACAATGATTTTGTGCGGTTGACCCATAACGGTGATGTTGATTGTTGATGAAGTAGGAGGTGCCTACATAACCTAGGGTGGAAGGGCATATATCCAAAGAATCCAAGTCGAATGTTGCTATGTTGAAAATGCTGAATGTAAATCAGGTGCCTACTAAAGTGGGGTGGGGGGGAACGTCTCCAAAGAGAACCCACTCTAAATGTTTCTCCGGATATTAAAACTAATTTAAAATGGGCATAACTCGGTCAATATAACTTAGAATATTTATTATAACCTGCTTTTGGAAATAGAATTACCATTATTCATCTTCCCATGTGATTTAAATCCCTATCTAGACACTTTGGAGACTCATATTAGTGTTGCAATTGTCTCGTCGTCACAAAAGTTATGAAAAAATAGTTGATTTTAAATTAGAGATATCTCCTTCATCCGAGCTTTGATTTGACCATTTTTTTTTAATTGATTTTTTTTTTCAAGAGGAGCTCAAAGCTACAATTGTTTAGAAAAACTACAAAAAATGATAGGAAAGTCATTGTCCACAAATTTCCATCAAAAAAAAATTTGCAACACAGCTAATTTTAAATCAGTGATATCTCTCTCATACAAACTTTGATTCGGTCGATTTTTTTTTTAATTTGGGTATCTTTTTCGCAAAAAATCCAGATATCTTATTTTTTCTTTTTATTTTGAAACAAAAGTTTCAGATCTGGTCTGCAAACTCAAAACCCAAAAAATTCCTACAAAAAAATGAAAATAAAATATTCTCTCTTTGCCCAAGAAAGTGCTTAGTGGGGGTTGTCGCACGTGCATGGAGTTTGTTGAATATTGTTGCAAAACTTTAAAACTGAAATATGTTTCAAGCCCTTATTCTCATGGCGTCGTAACCTGAATTTGATACCACTAATTTAAATATTGGGGGAGGCCCCAAAGATCTAAAAAATTGAAATGTCGAAAGAAAAGAGAAGAAAACACAATAACAAAACCACAAAGAATTTTCTTTTACTATTATTAAAATAGATAATAACTGTAAAGGCTACATTGTGGTGAACAATCTTTCCTTTTACAAAATGTGACTTGTTACTTATACCCTTTTTTTATTACAATACCACAGGTAAATTCCAGGAGTGGGTAAATACCATGGGTGAATGAATACCATGCCAGGGTGGATGTCACTTACAATACCATAGGTAAAATAATGAGTGGATAAATGCCATCATAGGATGAATACCAAGGGTGGATGCCACTTACAATACCATGGGAAAATACAATGGGTGAATGAATAACATGGGTGGATGCCACTTACAATACCATGGATGGATAAATACCATGGGTAGATGAATACCATGGGTGGATGCCACTTTCCATTTGGATCACTATTAATTAGGCAAATTACTCATTGAGATTTGCACAATTCCTTTAGACCCTTCTTTGACTACATGCACCTTCTGTACATAAGGTTTATCAACTTCTATAAACCCAAGATCTTCCTTGTACAATTCTTTGAGGTTTTCAAATCCCAAAGTATTCACCTAGAATTCTTGTGATATCAAACATCTCATGCTCAAAACATTTGCATTAATATGCTTAGGAAAAGATGTAAATTTCTACACAAAGTTAACCCATTTGGCATGTCTTTTGTTATAAACTGCAAGGCATGATTGTTAGTATATCAAATAAATTCCCTAGGCATAAGATAATGCCTTCATTTCTTTAAAGATTGAATTATTGCATAAGATTCTTTATCAGAAGTATAATATTTTTGTTTTGTTTCATTCATTTTTTCACTAAACTAAGAACATTAGAGGAAGTTTCAGCCTAAAAAAGGCCTCCTTAGGAAAAATCAAGAAACTAATAAAAAATTCCATGTAGACATTTTTTAATATTATTTTATTTTTATCTATGTTCCACAATATTATTAGCATGAGATTTAATATAAAAATTTAATATATTATTTCCATTTTTTTATTGAAATCCCTCAATATATGACACTTTTATTAAAATAATTGTCTATACATATATTTTGTATTTAAATTTAACTATTTTATGGTTTTTTTTAGTGAACATTGTCTACTGAAGCCAAAATCTCACCCGAAATATATTTTTTGGCAGGAATCTGGTAATTTGTCATTTTTGGAAGATGTTTTCAACTAATTGATTTTTTTATATCTAACTATATGATCTATATTTTTGGCCAAAATGTAGTAATTTGTCATTTTTAAAATACATATTTTAACTATTTAACAATTTTATATCTAACTATAACTATATTTTATTTTTAACTATTTAACTGTTCTATATTTAACTATTTAATTTTTTACTATATATTTTATATTTAATTATAATTGTCTATATTTATATTTTCTATTCAACTATTTGTTTTGGTTTCCTTTTGGCATGGTTGTTAATGTCAAATGAGCTAGCGTTTTTAATTTACATTTTTCACTAAAATCAATATTTACATTGCATTAATAACTTTTTTTATATTCTAATTCATATGGGTAGGTAGGTAAAGATCATTAATAAAATATTTTACAAATTCCCAAATTAATAACAAAATATTTCACAAATACTCAAATTAATAATAAATTATTTCACGAATATCCAAACTAAACAATATAAAATTATTTAGGACATGTACCTCCTTTTAAATTTAAAGGATTTTGATTGGTTTACATGTTATGAAATTGAAATTACGTGAAAATTTCATGGGCAGTTTTAGGTTGAAATTTCCTCTAATGATGGGCTTGTAATCTTGCTTGAGAACAACACCTATAGTCATTCCAATGGAATCACATTTCGCCTAAAAAATGTTTGTAAAAATCAGGCAATGTTAGCACAGGTTTCTTTAGTATTTTATCTTTCAACGATCTAAATGATTTTTCAGTTTTTGTTCATTTAAATGGTTGGCATTCCATTTTAATGGTTTCCACTATTGATACACAAATATGGCTAAAGTTTCAAATGAAATTTTCAATAAAAATTGGCCAATCCATGGAAGCTTCATACCTCATGTATATTCTTTGGAGAAAGTCAACATTTAATGGCTTTTACCTTCTCTATATCTATTTTCAACCCCTCTCGAGAAATTATAACTCCCAAATATAATAGTTTTTCTTTTAGAAAGGAATATTTTTTTAGATTTATAAGGAGTTCTTCTTGCAATAGATTTCTTAAAACAAATTATAAAAATATGAAATGCTCTTCTTTCGTTATGTTGTACACAAGAATATCATCCAGATAGATGATTATAAATTTTTCAATGAAATCCTTGAGGATCTCATTAATGAGCCTCATGAAGGTACTGAGGGCATTAGTTAATCCAAAAGTCATAACCAACCACTCATACCACCATAATTAGTTTTGAAGATTGTTTTCCACACATCGCCCTCTCTCATTCTAATCTGGTGATACCCAGAATTCAGATATATTTTTGAAAAAAAACATGCATCGCTTAAATAATCCATTAAATTATTCGTGCGAGGTAGGGATATATGTACCTAATTGTCATCTTGTTTATTTCCCTCGAATTGATGCATATTCTCCATCCCCATCTTTCTTTGGGCTCAAAATTGGGTGTATAGTGCAAGGACTTAAGCTTTCTTGGATTAAATTGTTGTCCAGTAGCTCTTGGACTTGTATTTTGGTCTCTTCCTTTTCTAGGGGCTTCATTATATAAGATGCTTTATTCAGTAGACTCGCTTCTAGAATCAAATCACTTTGATGACTAATACTTCGTACAGGTGGCAAGGTGTTAGGTAATTCATCAATAGTAATATCAACAAATTTATTTTACGGTTTCTGTATTTCATCAAATAAATCATCCATTTTTTTAATTACTAAGAACTACCTTGGGCCTACCATTAGAGCAATGTGTACCTCATTTTCCTTTTGATATATTTTAGTAGCTCCTTCCCACTCATCATCAACACACTTGGGCCTGCTTCTTCCTTTGCCCCTTCATAATTTCAGTATAACAACATAGGCTTAGGACCATCCTTTTCAAGGGTGTATGTATTTTTCCTCCCATTGGGGACAACTCTCCTATCATACAACCACTACCAGGGTATTCCCATCAAAATATGGTAATTCATAGGCATAATATCACATCGCACTTCATCTCTATAACTACCAATCTATAATTTTACCTTACTTTGTTCACTTCACATTTGATGTCCTCTCTACAATTAGCACACATAGTATGGTGTAGGATGCGCCATCCTCGACAATCCTAGATTCCACCATCTTTGTAGAGACCAAATTTTTGATACTGCCACTATTAACAACCAATTTGCAATATTTTCCTTTAGATTTACTGTCACGTCCATTTCCACATATACATAATTTTTTTTTTTATAAATATATATCAACCTTTCTAATCTTAATGTTTACCATCAGAGTATCCGAATTCATGTGCGCACTTACATTTACCTTCATTGTACATATTAATCATAAACATAGATATACCATTGACATAAGTTAATTCAGGTATGTAATACATTATACCATGTGCATATATATCACTGACATGCATCGCTCGTTTAAGGTTCTCTACCTTATACATTCCACACGACATTAACTTAGCAATAACTATGCACTTGGGTGTATGCTCTACACATGTTACAACCTATTCGGGATATTTTCAACGGCATTGTATTAATGGCGTGGCTTTGATGGTCCCGCCGCAGTACTTACCGGATGACAGGTCACTCTTACCTTAAAGACATCAGTCCTTCCGGGGCAGGTGGCATGGCCTGGTTTCACCGGCCATGTGATGCTTTGGTATTGCGAACTTTGGTCTTACCGCCACAAACTCCCGCCTTACTTCGACGGTCCAGATCCCGTTCGGAGATCGAAGGGCTGGAAATCGCTCAGGGTTCGGCTAAGACATTTAAGTGGATTCACACCGTCTTAGTGTTCATTTGGTGCCACGGTCTTTGCGGACCTGGTTCAGTGTTCTTCCTCAAGCTCGACTCCAAACACCCTTATGTCTCCAGCCTGCAACACTCCGGGGTTTACATTCTGTCCAGAACCGAATCCTCACAGGTATAGCATGGTTTGACAGTCTTCTGTTATGGTTTGATGCTTTGTTATTCACGGAATGTCACTTACAGTTCTTATGTTTCCTTGCCGAACTTTTGCAGCCGCATACTGCTACGCTGCGGACTAGTCCACGGTGTCTTCCCCAGCAGAACAATCCTCCGGCAATATCCAGGTATGATTCGGCATTTGAAATCCTGTTTGTTTATTAGTGGTTAAGGTTTTCAGTCTTGAGTTACCAATGTGATTTGGTGCAGACCTCTGTTTTCCAACACAGGTATCTCATTTCCGTGGCCTGGTATTCCTTGTGGGAAACCCTTACAACTACCTTCGCTGCATACGACGGTGGTTCCACTGTTGAGAGATTAATGTTTATAGAACAGTCCCAGGGTTCTGTTATATATATTCATGTTCTTTTAGTTGGATTACAGACTGTCCTGTAACAAGTTTGGTACTTTGTTGTCGTTTACATGGTTTCAGATTTGCTTCTTAAGCACAGAACTCGTAATGGGTATTTTGGGGCTTGTCCCCCTTCCTCAAATGTATTGATATATTCATGTTTAACGTTTCACCGTCGGTGCTATTTGTATTTGTAACTAAACGTAGAACCTTAAGCCCTCAGGGCATTTTTCTTCGGTTTATTGGATTGTTTCATTTTGATTGCCCGATATTCAGATTAGAGATATGGGTTAATATTTCGCTGTTGGTTTGTTTATTCACATGCGGCTTCCGCCTCTGTAATATTTAAGTTATAATGATAATCTTGGTTCACGAACTCGGCGTTTCTAAAGTTTTTATATCGCCAGTCTGCATGATATGCCCTCAACGAATGTTCAGCATTTGATCGCTAGGCCTTTTCCCTGTGGAACAAGGCTACCCTTCGTGCATGATTTATTGTCTATGCATCAGATTCTGCACAGTTTCTCTGTTTTAATATGAGGGTTTATCTTTATAACTGCATGCACAGCCTCTCGGCTTTAATATGAGTATTTACCATCTCTGTATGCATGCACAGGTTCTCTATTAATGTTAATGTTATTTCTTTACAGTTATATGCTCCAGCTCTCGGATTGATATAAATATCTTTCTTATCGATTGCATGCATTGTAAACGGATATGTTTTACCACTGTTATTGTCTGTTATTATACTATACAGTGCTTAACTTATTTGTACTCCACCTGCGCACGGTGATGGCTTTATAATACGGATTTTGTTGTTATATTCATACTGCGAGTACAGTGACCCGGTAACGAATATTTTGTGAAATATAATAAATCTCTGTTCTGTATATTCCTCCGTTTACCAATACTCTCTGCATAGAGTCATTTATTGGTCACACACAGGTTAATATCCGCTTATGTTATTTGCTATATCATTGTTTTCCCCGTTGCGGGATTGCTTCCAACTGCAGTCGGTGTTATTGTTTTTACTCAGAGGTTAAGTCTTAAGCTAATGCTCTCTCATAGCTCTCGATCCATGTATCAGTCTTATGGTTCATTATTGTATAGTTTAGTTCATCAATATCTATTTGTTTGAAACGTAAAGACCTTGTTAATAAAACTAAGTCGAGACTGTTACCCAGTAACCAGTCCTCGGTTCAGGCTACTTTATAATCATATATAACCTAGTTTAATAACTCTGTACCTTTTTATCTGACCTGGGTACTAACCCAGACCCTGTCCATTAACTGACAGTTCCTTTTTCAAGTTTACACTGGTACATTACACTAACAGTATCTAGGAAACAAACAGTCTTTCCTATTTAAATTACTGTAACTTCAATGCACATTAATTTTCTATCAGGGACTACCAGTTTGGAACCGTACCTGATTACCAATGTCAGGAATAGTTTTTCAAACAAAAGGTCACCTGAGCTTTAATTCTGCTCTCCACCCAGCCATGAGACCCATCCCTCAGACGGAATTCTCCCCCCGAGCCATCCTGCAGGCCTCCAGCCCTCAACAGGATTTGTGCACCCTTGTGCCAGGTTATCTGGTCCTAACCAGACTTAACCCTCTTTTCCTTCAGCACTTTTTCTCTTCTTGGAAAAAGATTGTTTTTCTCTCTCTGTCTGTCCTCACAGCACAGAATTCCCTCAGTCAGGACTTTTTCCTGTTTTGGAGGGTAGTTCCATCAGTTATCACAACTGATCATTTTCTTTAAGATTCACCTCTTAGAGGCTGCCAGCAATTTCAAGAAAATATTTAAATTACTTAATCAAAATAGTTTGCCACAGTTTTGTTTAAAACATAACAACAACTGTATTAGTCTTTTACCATAGTAACTTTTCGAATTTACATAAATCTGGGGTCATTACATCTCCCCCTCCTGAGATTGGACATCGTCCCGATGTCTGTCTCCTTTAAACAAGTTTGGGTAAGCTTCTCTAAGGAGTTCCTCATCCTCCCAAGTGGCCTCCTCTGGTCCATAGTGCTGCCACTGCACTTTAGCTTGGAAAATAACCCGTTTCCGCAGCTGCACTTCTCTCCGGTCGAGAATGGTCAGTGGTTCGACCAGAACCTCGCCTTCCGGCTCGACCTGCAATCAGCAACAGATTTAATTACTTTTCAGTTTAGAAATAACGCTTATCTTATAGTGACCAGATTAATTCTTACCCGCACATTCTGCCATTGAATCACATGTTTAGGATCGTAAACGTATTGCTTTAATACGGATACGTGAAACACATTGTGGATTCTAATATGGCTTGGGAGGGCAAGTTGATAAGCGACCGGCCCCACTTTTGCCAAGATCTGGAAGGGTCCAAAGTAGCGAGGTGCTAGTTTGGCACATCCGCTCCACTGCAAGGTACTCCTTCTTGGTTGGATTCTTACAAATACATGATCCCCAACCTGGAATTCCTTGAATCTTCTCTTTCGATCAGCGAAACTTTTCTGTCTATCCTGAGCGGCTTTTAAGTTGGCACGCACCCTCTTTACCGTATCCTCCATTTCCTTGAGCATATCAGGACCAATTCGCAACTTGTCCTCTGGTCCACCCCAGCTTGCGGGTGTGCGGCACTTCCGCCCGTACATAACCTCAAAAGGACTCATCTGGGTTGAGGAGTGATATCCATTGTTATAGGCGAATTCGACCAGGTGGAGATAGTCTTCCCATTGGGTTGGCTTCATCATAACGCAGGCTCTCAGCATGTCCTCCACAACCTGATTTACTCGTTCAGTTTGGCCATCTGTTTGGGGATGATAAGCTGTGCTAAAGTTAAGCTGGGTTCCCAGTTCTGCAAACAATGTCCTCCAAAAGGTTGATGTAAACTTGACATCCCGATCGGAGATAATCACCTTCGGAAGTCCATGCAATTTGAAAACATTTTGCATGAAAATATGAGCAATTTGCACAGCCTTATATGTCGATTGCACAGGTATGAAGTGTGCTGCCTTACTCAGCTTATCCACTACTACCATAATGGAATCATTATTTTTCTTTGTTTTAGGCAGTCCAGTTATAAAATCCATGGAGATAGTCTCCCATTTCCATTCCGGAATGGGTAGGGGTTGTAACAGCCCCGCTGGATGCAAATGTTCCGCCTTAATCTGCTGACACTCTAGACATCGTGCTAGATACTCAGCTATCTCCTTCTTCATTTTTGGCCAATAGTATTCTTTTCGAAGGGCGGTGACCATTTTCTGGTAGCCCGGATGCCCGGTATAATGGCTGGTATGAAATTCATCCAAAATCAGCTTCTTAA
Source organism: Pinus tabuliformis (assembly GCA_031772625.1). NCBI lineage: Eukaryota > Viridiplantae > Streptophyta > Pinopsida > Pinales > Pinaceae > Pinus > Pinus tabuliformis. Next base: position 380,488,366 of record CM062813.1, read on the forward strand.
CACTGTCTTCATTGGGTACATACAGCTTTTTATTAAAGCACAACATTTCAGCATCATCTAGTGTATACTCTTGTTGTATTTCCTTACCAGATTGCTGCTGTACTTTCTGTTTAATGTGTTGATAAACAGCATCTCGTTCAGCTGCTAATTTTATCTTTTCCAATAGAGTGCTTTGCCACTTACTGACCGAAATCTTGCACACGCACTGTACCTTCCGACTTAATGCATCCGCCACTCGGTTCTCCTTCCCCTTTAAATGTTTAATTTCAAAGTCGAACCCACTTAAGAAGTCAGCCCAGCGAGCTTGTCTTGTATTTAGGGTGGGTTGGCTGAAATAGCTTGTTAGGCTGTGGTGGTCTGTTAACAGCAGAAATTTTCCGCCCAAAAGGTAGTGCCGCCACATTTTCAGGGCATGAATGACAGCAACCAGCTCCAAATCGTAAGCAGAGTATTTCTGCTCATGCTCTTTCAGCTTCCTAGATTCATACGCAATGACTCTTCCTTCTTGCATCAGCACTCCTCCCACACCTTCTTTACTTGCGTCCGTGCAGACCACGTAATCCTTATTAGGATCAGCTATACTTAGCACAGGTGCGGTGGTAAGTAAGTGCTTGAGCTGTTCAAAGCTCTTTTGGCATTCTGAGGTCCACTTAAATACTTTTCCCTTCTTTTGCAAGGAGGTGATAGGGTATGCTACCCTCGAAAAGCCTTCAACAAATCTTCTATAGTAACCTGCTAACCCCATAAAGGACCTAATATCTGCCACGTCCTTTGGTATAGGCCACTCCATTATAGTTCTAATCTTCTCAGGGTCTACTGCGATTCCTTCCTTGGTGATTACATGGCCCAAATATTGTATCTCCTCCTTGTAGAAGTCACATTTACTAAACTTTGCATATAATTGATGTTCCCGCAAAGTTTGCAACACCAACCTAAGGTGTTCCTCATGCTCCTTTCTTGATCTGCTGTAAATTAGAATGTCATCTATGAATATCAGCACAAACTTATCTAAAAACCGATGAAACACACTGTTCATCAAACACATGAAGGTAGCAGGTGCATTGGTCAGCCCAAAAGGTAGCACCACGAATTCATAATGCCCATACCGCGTTCTGAAAGCAGTCTTAGCGATATCTTCCTCCTTTATTCTGATCTGATGGTAACCAGATCGCAGATCAATTTTGGAGAATATCGTTGCTCCCTTCACCTGATCAAAAAGCTCGTCGATCCTAGGTAAAGGATATTTGTTTTTGATCGTGAGCTTATTCAGCTGACGATAATCAATGCACATCCGAAAGGTTCCATCTTTCTTCTTGACGAATAGCACTGGGGCTCCCCAGGGTGATACGCTGGGACGGATGTAATTTTTATCTAACAGCTCCTGCAGTTGCATTTTTAACTCTGTTAGTTCTGGTACACTCATACGGTAGGGTGCCCGTGATACAGGTGCTGCCCCTGGAATCAGCTCAATAGTGAAATCCACATCCCTTTTCGGCGGTAATCCCGGCACTTCCTCGGGAAAAACATCTGCAAACTCCTGTACTATCGGAATGCTACCCAGCATAGCAGTTTTATCCTTTTGATTTGCGTATCCCACCTGAATAGCGTAGATTTGACATTTCTTCCTGATGCACTTAGCTAGCTGAGTTGCTGTAATGGGTCGGATCTGCACAGGGTGTCTGATTCCTTGCAACTCCCGCTGTTCTCCAAGGTCATCCTTATAATAGATGGTCTTGGTTTTGCAGTTCACTAAGGACCAGTGTTTCTCTAGCCAGTCCATCCCAATCAAGATATCATAGGAACCCAACGGTAATACATTCAAATCCGCCACTATTGGCTGTTCTGCTATGGCTAAGGAGCATTTATTTACTTTGGCCAAGACTCGTCTCTTGGCTCCTGTAGCCAGTTGGACCAGCCACGGATTCCTGAACTTTTCAACTTGCAGCTTACACTGTTCTACTATTTTCGGACTAATATAACTTAAAGTAGCCCCTGGGTCTATAAGAACAGCTATGGAAAGGTTTGAGATTTTACCTTCGAATTCAACCATGGATGGCTGATACTCCGCTTGACGGTCCTCTAGCGCTGCATTGATTCTGGGTACACTACGTGCCACGTCCCCAACAGTCGATGCTTCATGAATCTGGGATATCTGATCTGTCCCTTTTCTCTGTGGGCAGTTTTTAACATAGTGAGGTCCTCCACAACCCCAGCATTGCACTGGCGGTCTGGTCATTCCCTCACCTTCTGGTCTACCAGACTGCTCATTTGCTTTAGATTCGCTCATTGGTCTGGACCGGGGTGCATTCCTTGCAACAGGTCTACTGTTTAGTCCTTTGCCAACCCCTTTGTTTCCACTGCTGCGACTTCCTTTGCTGCCCCCAACCATTCGACCGCTTCTTTTCTCATTCCATCTTTTGCTGGTAGTGTCCCCCTTCTGTTTACTCTGCTGGTAGCAGATTCTCGCTTTTCGGATGGCCTCATCCATGGTTCTAGGATTGTCGAATTCAATCCTCTCCCTTATATATGAAGGTAAGCTGCTCACAAACCTCTGAACCTTGGCTTTCTCCTCCTTGATGTAGGGTACGTAACGTAGCAGCGAGGTAAAACGGTTAATGAACTCATCCATGGTCTGCTGTCCCAGTCTTAAGTCATGAAATTCCCTTGCCTTTTCGTCATAGAAACGCTCAGTCAAGTATCTTTCTTTAAAGTACTTCTGAAACTTTTCCCATGTAATAGTTCGTTCGCTGACCCCCTTGACAATCTTGATTTCCTCCCACCACAAGGTTGCCTTACCTTGTAATTGGAAGATTGCCAATCTTGCCTTCAGATTATGATCGTACTCGTATAACTGGAAGTACTTATTCATATTGATCAACCAGGCTTCCGCAGCTTCCTCCTGTTCACCATCAAAATGGGGAGGCTTAATCTTTCGAAATTCTCCCTGCAGTTCCATTTTCTGACGTTTTGAAGTTTGCTGTTGAGGTGCATTATCAGAGTGATTTTCCTTGTCGTCAGAGTTTTCAGGTTCCATTTGATAGTCTTGTTCTTCTGTTACCCTCTGCTGTTCTGCACTGGGGTTGGACAGGGGTGGGTTCTGCCTGTCTGACAGGCTCTTCAGAATCTTTTCCTGTTCAACTGTTAAGCGTGCGTTGTCCTCTCGCAACCGTGCCATCTCATTTTTCAGTTCCTGGACAGTTTCCAGGATTGCAAGGTTGGTACTCCGTGATTCTGCACCCAATTGCACCCACAGCTCTGCATTCTCTTGAGGGTTACTGCCGGGTCCTTGCATTTTGTCTCCTTTCTGGTTTAACTGCTAGCTGTTGCAATTCTGTATTTCATTCCAAATAAACAGAACACAGTTAAGTACATTGTTAGCTTGCATAAGTTTGCTTGGTGTACCCTTCTGCATACTGAATATGTTCTACCTGAGGCCACAGTGTTGAAACTGGGCTCTGATACCAATTTGTCACGTCCATTTCCACATATACATAAAAAAAATTTTTATAAATATATATCAACCTTTCTAATCTTAATGTTTACCATCAGAGTATCTGAATTCATGTGCGCACTTACATTTACCTTCATTGTACATATTAATCATAAACATAGATATACCATTGACATAAGTTAATTCAGGTATGTAATACATTATACCATGTGCATATATATCACTGACATGCATCGCTCGTTTAAGGTTCTCTACCTTATACATTCCACACGACATTAACTTAGCAATAACTATGCACTTGGGTGTATGCTCTACACATGTTACAACCTATTCGGGATATTTTCAACGGCACTGTATTAATGGCGTGGCTTTGATGGTCCCGCCGCAGTACTTACCGGATGACAGGTCACTCTTACCTTAAAGAGATCAGTCCTTCCGGGGCAGGTGGCATGGCCTGGTTTCACCGGCCATGTGATGCTTTGGTATTGCGAACTTTGGTCTTACTGCCACAAACTCCCGCCTTACTTCGACGGTCCAGATCCCGTTCGGAGATCGAAGGGCTGGAAATCGCTCAGGGTTCGGCTAAGACATTTAAGTGGATTCACACCGTCTTAGTGTTCATTTGGTGCCGCGGTCTTTGCAGACCTGGTTCAGTGTTCTTCCTCAAGCTCGACTCCAAACAACCTTATGTCTCCAGCCTGCAACACTCCGGGGTTTACATTCTGTCCAGAACCGAATCCTCACAGGTATAGCATGGTTTGACAGTCTTCTGTTATGGTTTGATGCTTTGTTATTCACGGAATGTCACTTACAGTTCTTATGTTTCCTTGCCGAACTTGTGCAGCCGCAAACTGCTACGCTCCGGACAAATCCACGGTGTCTTCCCCAGCAGAACAATCCTCCAGCAATATCCAGGTATGATTCGGCATTGAAATCCTGTTTGTTTATTAGTGGTTAAGGTTTTCGGTCTTGAGCTACCATATGTGATTTGGTGCAGACCTCTGTTTTCCAACACAGGTATCTCATTTCCGTTGCCGGGTATTCCTTGTGGGAAACCCTTACAACTACCTTCGCTGCATACGACGGTGGTTCCACTGTTGAGAGATTAATGTTTATAGAACAGTCCCAGGGTTCTGTTACATATATATATTCATGTCCTTTTATTTGGATTACAGACTGTCCTGTAACAAGTTTGGTACGTTTGTTGTCGTTTACATGGTTTCAGATTTGCTTCTTAAGCACAGAACTCGTAATGGGTATTTTGGGGCTTGTCCCCCTTCCTCAAATGTATTGATATATTCATGTTTAACGTTTCACCGTCGGTGCTATTTGTATTTGTAACTGAACGTAAAACCTTAAGCCCTCAGGGCATTTTTCTTCGGTTTATTGGATTGTTTCATTTTGATTGCCCGATATTCAGATTAGAGATATGGGTTAATATTTCGCTGTTGGTTTGTTTATTCACATGCGGCTTCCGCCTCTGTGATATTAAGTTATATTGATAATCTTGGTTCACGAACTCTGCGTTTCTAAAGTTTTTATATCGCCAGTCTGCATGATATGCCCTCGACGAATGTTCAGCGTTTGATCGCTAGGCCTTTTCCCTGTGGAACAAGGCTACCCTTCGTGCATGATTTATTGTCTCTGCATCAGATTCTGCACAGTTTCTCTGTTTTAATATGAGGGTTTATCTTTATAACTGCATGCACAGCCTCTCGGCTTTAATATGAGTATTTACCATCTATGTATGCATGCACAGGTTCTCTATTAATGTTAATGTTATTTCTTTACAGTTATATGCTCCAGCTCTCGGATTGATATAAATATCTTTCTTATCGATTGCATGCATTGTAAACGGATATGTTTTACCACTGTTATTGTCTGTTATTATACTATACAGTGCTTAACTTATTTGTACTCCACCTGCGCACGGTGATGGCTTTATAATACGGATTTTGTTGTTATATTCATACTGCGGGTACAGTGACCCGGTAACGAATATTTTGTGAAATATAATAAATCTTTGTTCTGTATGTTCCTCCGTTTACCAATACTCTCTGCATAGAGTCATTTATTGGTCACACACAGGTTAATATCCGCTTATGTTATTTGCTATATCATTGGTTTCCCCGTTGCGGGATTGCTTCCAACTGCAGTCGGTGTTATTGTTTTTACTCAGAGGTTAAGTCTTGAGCTAATGCTCTCTCACAGCTCTCGACTCATGTATCAGTCTTATGGTTCATTATTGTATAGTTTAGTTTATCAATATCTATTTGTTTGAACGTAAAGACCTTGTTAATAAAACTAAGTCGAGACCGTTACCCAGTAACCAGTCCTCGGTTCAGGCTACTTTATAATCATATATAACCTAGTTTAATAACTCTGTACCTTTTTATCTGACCTGGGTACTAACCCAGACCCTGTCCATTAACTGACAGTTCCTTTTTCAAGTTTACACTGGTACATTACACTAACAGTATCTAGGAAACAAACAGTCTTTCCTATTTAAATTACTGTAACTTCAATGCACATTATTTTTCTATCAGGGACTACCAGTTTGGAACCGTACCTGATTACCAATGTCAGGAATTTTTCAAACAAAAGGTCACCTGAGCTTTAATTCTGCTCTCCACCCAGCCATGAGATCCATCCCTCAGACGGAATTCTCCCCCCGAGCCATCCTGCAGGCCTCCAGCCCTCAACAGGATTTGTGCACCCTTGTGCCAGGTTATCTGGTCCTAACCAGACTTAACCCTCTTTTCCTTCAGCACTTTTTCTCTTCTTGGAAAAAGATTGTTTTTCTCTCTCTGTCTGTCCTTACAGCACAGAATTCCCTCAATCAGGACTTTTCCCTGTTTTGGAGGGTAGTTCCATCAGTTATCACAACTGATCATTTTCTTTAAGATTCACCTCTTAGAGGCTGCCAGCAATTCCAAGAAAATATTTAAATTACTTAATCAAAATAGTTTGCCACAGTTTTGTTTAAAACATAACAACAACTGTATTAATCTTTTACCATAGTAACTTTTCGAATTTACATAAATCTGGGGTCATTACATTTACATATTGTCCTAAATAATATCCCCCTCTATGTTCGTTCCTACATCTCCTTCGCTGGTTTAATCAAGACTCTTTTCAGCATCAAGGATTCACACCTCTCAAGAGTTTCTTCTTTTTCCTCTGCATTTGATGTCTCTTCTTTAGCTTCTGGAATGTGTGCTCCTCTTTTATTTGTTGTCTTATTTTTAGGCCTTTTCCATGATATGTCTCATGTATTTCCACATATATAACACCTTACTTCTCTTTCTCTTCCTCTACATCTCGAGTGGAAAAAATTTCCCCTTGCTTCTCCTCCTTTGAGTGATTGGTTACTAGAGATTTCTTCTACTTCTTTTGGAGTTTGGAATATTCCTCCATTGGAAGATCACTTTCCCTTTATTGGACTCCTTCGTCTACTTTAAAGGCTTTACTTTTTAGCTATTTTCTCCTCTGCTCTTAAATTTTCCTGTTAGGCATCTTCCATTGTCTATAGGGGCAAGAGGGAAATCTCATCCTCATTATCATACCTTATACCATTTATATATTTGGACACCTTCTCAGCATCTTCCGTTTCTCTGATGTTTAGTCTATAAAATTCTTTGGTGTACTCCTTTACTGTCATGGCATTTTGCCTCATATTTTACAATTGTAAGAACTTGGCCACAATCTTATCCCATTTTTTAATTTTTGTTTTCACTTTCCTTCTTCTATCGTCCTGTAGTTCATCCCATCGTAAGGTTGTGTACCCCTTCATCCGAGTCACTACATATTTGACCTTTTGGTCATCTTCTACATCCTCATAATCGAAGTATTTATCCATTGTACTAATCCAGTCAATCAACTCATCCAAATTTAAGTTGTGATCGTACAAAGACACTTTCATCATTGTCCTAGATCCTACCATGGTAACCAAATTTATGAGTCACTCCTTTGTCAGTTCTCCTCCTAGTGCTCCTTCTATCTCCTCTTTTGAGCTCGTATCTTCACCCTCTCTGACGTCTCCCACGTGAAGGTCCCTTCTTTGAGCTACCTCTGTGGCTTCCATCCTTGCTTCAATGTGCCTTAACTCTATTCATAATTCATCACTTTCCATATTTCTCTCTCAACCTCCTCGTCTGAGTGGCACGTTTGTTGCAGTTGCTCTATCTCGAATTTTGTTGAACCTTGAACTTTAATACCACTTGATGCACATTTGTTGGAGGGCTCTCCGGGTTTGGCAAGAAAATTTGTGTGTTTTCTTAAACTTTAATTTTCTATGCAGTATGGTTGATTTCCTACAAGCTATGAACTCCAACATTTTACTTTGTGTGTTGTGAGTGAAATTGTCTTCGTTCACTTTGAATCCAAATTTGTCCAACTGAATACAAGAGAGGAACAGGAAACAAAACTAGAATCCCAAAATGTCTTTAAAAGACTTTAATAACTGTGATCTAAGTCCAAATTCTAATAACCCCAAATTTTACTAAATTCCAAAGTTTCACAATCCAACTCTAACTCCTTCAGCGTCTTAAAAAGCAAGCTCTATCTGGCTTTTCTACCTCGAGCCAATTACAATATTCTGTAAACAAGAGATAAACATGATAACATTATATCTCTCCTTATATATTAGAAAACTAGTTCTTTCGAACAAAAATCTATTTCATAGAAAAAGCAAATTCAGCCCACGTGAAATGCTCGTGCATCACAACTATTCATCGTTGGTTTTTTCCACGTCTCTTTTATCATGTGATTAAAAAAGACGGCAACAAAGGGTATAGTCCATATACATGTGTCGAGTTAAACGTTTGGAAAATGGTTTTTAAAATTTGCAAAATTGTGGAACAACTATATATATATTTGTTTGTTTGTTGTGGAAAAATTTTTCCAATAATGATTTAAAAAATCTTTTTTAAACATTGGCTTTGCCAATGATGTATATAGAGTTTATTTTTGTTTACTTAATTACTTAATAATTTAATTTTAATCAATAAATTATTTAATTAAGAAAAATAAATATTTTTCAATATTATTTTTATAAAATATTTGATCGAATTATAATTTGAAGATCTTGTTATAATCTTAATACAATATAATACTATGTACATTTAATAATTAAAAAAAGTATACTAATAATTGTTTCTTAAAGTGTAAAGGTACACTAAAGAAATATAAGATTTGGGAAGATCATCTAATCTATATACACAATCTATACATATTTTTATTCTATGATATTATATTAATTATGTATTATCTATTTCAATACTACTTATTTAAATCATTTATGTATATATTTATTTAATTCCATTTAAACAAAATATTTAATAATTTCATATTTATGTTAAAGAATGGTAAAGTAATATTCAATTTAACTTAAAATTAAGGAGTACAATAACCATATCATTTAATTATTTATATCTATATTATTATTTGATATAAGTTAGAATGTAATTCTAAATCATAAGCATAATTTTTTTGATATGGAATTATCTCTCATGCCAATGAATTTTGTTTTTCCTTTATTTTTTTTTCTCAAACTATATCTTTCTTTGTATAGAATTAGTATTGGTGCTGATCACATGTGTTTTGACTCTACATTAGAAAGACTTCCCAAATTTCAATAATTTAAGACTTAGTGTGTTTTCACTCTACATCAGAAATACTTCCCAAACTTCAATGATTTAATCATCTTGATGATTCACTAAACCTATGTTTTTACACTTTAATTGTGCTTCCTCACAAAAGAGGAAGAGAGTAAATTTTGATTATATGTAAATATATTGAATGCAAATGAACTATTCATTTTAAATTAACAAAGGTTGTAGGGGGCAGTTTAGTGCATGCCTCTCAAATTAGAAATTATGCACTATAATAAATTGCGTAAAACATTACAACTTGTGTTGCTCAATGCAAAATTAAAAGTAATTAATAGACAAATTGAATCCTATATTCTTGCCTTGGTAGGACATAATAAATTGAGATGTCTACACATTTACAATTTTACTCCCACATAAATAATGGTGGGAAGTAGCTGGTAGTAAATATATTTATTTATATCTTATTCCTATCAATTTTTTAATGCAAAGCTTGTTTAATTTATAGTGGAAATTGACTAATGATAAAAATGTTATTTACTATTTTAAAAGATTTTAATTTTGGATGGATTTTTTTGCAGAGCTTAAGAATAAAAAATCACTACACAAATATTTAAAAATCATGCATAAATATCACAACAATATCTACACATTAGGTAATTATCCACGTGGCATTATATTGTGCAAAAGTTGTAATAAGATCTTCAAATTATGATGCAATCAAATATTAAAAAAATAATTTTTTTAATGATATTAGAAAAATAGTATTGCAACAAAGTCATATAAATATTATAAAATATTTTTGTAACAAAACCCTATACATATTATAAAATAAAAATGAATTTCCATATTAAAAATCTTATTACATTTTTAAAATATATAATAATTATTATTATTTAAAATTAATTATAATTTATTGGTTTTATAATCAATTACAAATTTTATATTTTCTTTCCATTTTTAATAGAAATTATTAATTTTGAATATATAATTTATAAAAATTTAAAAATTTTCAATACAGAATTTATTTATACATTTAAAATACATTTTGAATAAATAAAATTCAATATCTTCAGAAGCGTCGGCCTCCAAGATCAAGTGACTTCCGCTTCAATCCGTCGAAGGCACAAGCGGTATGCCAATAATCCATTGGAAAATTGCGAGGAGGGCAGGAGCCGTTAAGAAAATTCCGTGACGTCCTCAGGTTTCCGTCAATCTCAATCTATGTAGAAAGAGGATGACGAAAATGGAGCGTGGAAATTGAGTGGGGTGAGCCGTGTTTACTGGCAATTCTATTTTAAAAACACGTTCCATATAATTAATATCTTCAATTTTCCACTACCTATATTTTAATATTCATGTCACAGTCCAATATATATTTTAAAAATAAACAAACTATAATCTCACATCTTCTTCTAATAAAATACACATCAACCTAATCAAACATAATTTTATTAATTTTCTGGTTTTATGTTTATTTTTTATTTGCAAGCCTTTCCTCTTCTTGATTTGACAAATTAAATGTAAAGATATATTGAATAACTGAGTTATTATTTTTGCATAATGAAATAGTTATTTTTCTATTATTCTCGACAGCTGGTTGATTATTAGATTTGTATTTTCTTGACAGCTAGTTGATTATTAGATGTGTATTGTTGAGAGAGAGATAAATTTTAAGTAACATGAAATTAGGTTAATATACAGTGTTTAAGGCCATATAAATTTATGAAAAAATTAAAAATTATGAATTTTGCAACTGCTAATGTTTTTTTAACCGTTGTTTCAATTTCAAAAGTCATGTCCCATTTCAATGCATGATTTTTGTTAAATAAATTATTATCTCATATCTTTTTCAATAAAACGCATATCAACATAATTTTACTAATTTTTTAAATTTTAGTTTCATTTTTTTTTTTTTTTTTTACTTTTTGTAATATGATAAATTAAATGCAAAAATATCTTGAATAATTGTTTCTCGTTATTATTGAAAATTGGTTGCTTCCGATCCATGATTATAAGATGTGTCTTTTATAAGAAAAAAATGAAATTTGTAATGAGATAATATAAAATGTTTATCTGTTGTTAATAAAGTGTGTACGCACTCAGTGATAAGTGGTAGTGTTTTTTATTTACTATTTTTTATTGTTCTTTTAATTTCAATAGTTTTGTCATGTTTTTTTTAGAGAGTATAGAAAAACCTATCATAATTCACTTTTCAAACAAGTAGTGAGGACAATTATTTTTGGATGTTATCTGTGAATGCAGGCTAACTCATCACTGTTATTCAAGGAAAACTACTTCCCCTAGAATAACTAGTTAGTGGTCCGTAAGGGGGTAAACTTTCACTCATGCCTTTGGGTCTTGGGCCCTTAACCTAAACTATCATAATTCACTTGACAAACAAGCAATGAGGACAACTATTTTTGGGTGCTATCCATGCACCTGGAATAACCTGTTAGTGGTCCTTAAGGAGGCAAGCTTTCACTCATGCCGCCTTTGGGTCATGGGCCCTTAACCTATTTCCTTACGTGCGACGAAAAGGAGCAAAATCAATATTAGAAGATACTCCAACCCCATTATTATTGTCATGTTACAATACCTAATTTTAATCAAGAAATTATAATTTTATTTTTTTTCAAATAAAATGTACTTTAATATAATTTTATTAATAATTTAAATTTAAAATATTTACTTTATGATATGTTGCACGTTGCTAAAAATTTTAAAAAATCGTAAAAAGTAACACAATTATGATTTATTTTAAATTATTATTATTATAAAAGAATTAATATATAAATTAAATATATATACATTTAATAAAATATGTAACAAGATTCTTAACCATGAAGATTTACTTCCACTTTACCAAAAAACTTTTTAATCTGTAAATAAATTTTGTTAACTCTTTTTAGTTAATCAATTTAATAAAAAAACAAAGTATTTTTACTATAAAACCATTAATTTATGTATACTATTATAAATATCCTATAATATTTTATGGAAATTAAATTTTTACCATTCATATAATTATTATTAATAATTCAATTAAAATTCTAAAACTTTATTACAAAATAAAAATATATATTTTTTAACTATTAAAAAAATATCTTCAATAAATTGTTCTAGTTAGTAAGATTTACAGGTCGTTTACGGTTATGAGATATCTATATGTTAAAAAGCGAGAACATTTAAGTAATGTCAGATGTTTTGGGTTAATATAAAGCGTTTATAGCCATATATTTGGAGTCACGCAAGACAACAAAGCAATGTATTTGGTTAGTATCGCTGCAATTTGCAAACTTATTTATCTGATTTAAAGCAATGGAAGGATTTTTTTTAAGTGAATTTTGGTTTTATAGGTATTAATGTATTCTTTACATCTCTACATAATAGGCATATTAGATATGGCCTGTTTTGATGTGCACCACTCTCGTAGGTTGTAACTTAAATTATTTTTTGGGAATATAATAAATATACAAAAGTAATTTCTTGTTTATTTCAAAATGATATAATTTTAGATTGTATTTTTTTTATGTTTCTTAAATTCAAAATTTCAGTGTTACTTTAGGGTGTCACTGAAATGTCTTTACTAGTCAGTTTTGATAATATAGTTAAGAATGTTGGTATCTTAATCATAATTATTTTATTTTTCATTGTCATTAAATGTTGAATTTAACTTGATTGTAGATTTTAAGAATATTTCAAAATTTATAGAATTATTTAACATTGTTCCTGTCTATCAAATTCCAGAATATTTCTAAAATCTACTATCAAAACATGACATAATCATCACACCATCCAAGTTGATTCACGAAAGTTATGTGCATCTATAACATTAGATCTCTTCCGATAAGACATATCCATAATGATAATAGCAGTTGCCAACATTAGTATGATGGAAAAAAACCATTGAATATGGAATTGGTGATTTCCATTTTGAGCCCACTCCATTACTTTCGGTTATTGTCCTCCTAATTACTCAATTACTTCCACTAATTTTCATGCTAATTACTCAATTGTTTTAAGGCATTTATTAGTCCTTGCCTTGCTAGGGACTATAACACTCACCTCACAATCAAAGTCCATTGACTCTTCGTTTGCTAAGCTTTTGTAATTTTAATCAAAGTTTTAGGAAAATGATAAATATTCTTAATTTTTTTCAAACTCAAAAATAATTTTCTAATTTCTAGAAAACGTATTTCTAATTTTCCATTGGCTGAGCAAGTCGCCCACGAATTTTATGAGCCCCCCCTTGTGGGGGTTTGTGGGCAGCACCCTCGAAGCTAAAAATAGATGAAAATTCACCTTGTAAAATATTGTAATTGCATAGTCAATGCGGTCCGTTCATTAGGAAAATGATCTAAATGTGAAAGTGATGTTAATTTAGGGTTTTTTTCCCCTAGAAGGCAATGGCCGATTTATATGAGCGAGTTGTATTACGACTGTGTATTATAGAAAGGAGGTTGTGTGAGATCGAAGAGGAAATTATACCTAATTTGTTGTAGGTTGTATCTCTTCATTTCGCTAGATAATATAAAAGAAATGACTAGCTATCTCATCATGGACATAGCCGAAATTAGGTGAACCACGTATATCTGCGTCTCTCTTGTTTTATGCACTTATGTATTTATGTTTTCACAATATTTTGTGTATTTCATTGCTCCATTAATTAATTTCTAACATGATATGAGAAGGAGTTGTGGCTGTTGTAACATTCTCTAGTTGATTTTCTATGTAAATAAATTAAACCAAGATCATGGGACTCGTATTCCAAGTTGAATGGAGGGGAAAACATTATAATGGACATCACTTGTGGTTAATTAATTGCTATGGAAATTGGAAAAGAAAAGAGGAAATAAATTGCAATTTAATAAGAGAAATAAAGGAAAATGGGATAAAATGGATATGAAGCGACACAAATATACATGCAAGGGAAATTAAAGAGAAATTAGAGGAAAATGAAAGAAAAAGGAAAAAGGGAAGGAAGAGACAAGAAATCAATGATAAAAATACAGCATAGAAATAGTTCACAACTTTTGTCAGTTTAGCTTTTGATCACTTTTAGAAATAGAGCTTTAAGAGAATAAAGAGGAAGCATTTGGACACAAGCAAGAAAACAAGCTAAGGAAAGCAAGGGAGCACAAGGAAAGGTTGAAAGAGTAGCTACAATAGGAAGAAATTTCATGTAATAGGTTGCATGTGTGATTTCATTACTAAGATTTGGATACATGGTACATGCATTTGGTTATTTGGTTGCTTTGTTTTCATTGGCATGGGGTTGTTTGGATTGACAGTGGTTTTCAACCTTACCTTACCATTTGTTGGATAGTCATGGTGTTATGAGTTCCTTGTTTTGGTTTAAGATTTGGATGGCTTGTAGACATTGGATCCCGGTGAGGTGGTCTCAAGAAATTCCCAAGGGTCAAGGGTGGAGATGGGATTTCTCCTAGAACTCTTGATGAATGGGTGGAGATAGGAAAATTCCTTTGGATATGGTGAATAAAGTTGGAGGAATCCAAGCTTGTTTGGTGTTAGTGATTTTTAGACCGATTTAGGTGAAATATATGGTTCAGGGTTGATGTTGTTTGGCATATAGAAGCCCTAGTTGGTTCTACTTTGGTTTAACCCATATGTTCCCACGTTCATGCTTTGAATATGGCACAGGGGTGATTAGCTGAAAGAGAGTTTTGGTTCAGCCCAATCTATGGTCGGGTTGTACGTGGAAGTCCCTAACTTGGTTGGCACTTGTATATGTTAATATGAGTTATTCTTTTATTCTGATTAATGAGCACATGTACTAGTTATTTTGTTAATTTTATGACTAGGTTGTGATGGATTCATTCTGGTTATATGTTGGTTATAGGCCTAGTTAAATGATGTGCTCTTCTTATATATCTTATTCATGAATTGATAAGTTATTGAATGGTTATGTGAATGAACGGGCTAACAAGTGTTGTTGCAACTAGTTTGAGAGAGAATTGAGCCTTCTTGATGATTCCTTGATTATGCTAAGGAGACATTGAACAAATATGCATTCATGACGTGTAGTTACTATGTGTACTATCTGTTCGATGAAATTTTCTCATGTGTTTGGTAGCTTTTAAGAAAGATATAGCATTAGTACTTATAATATATACTTTTCATCACCTTAAACTTGATTCTGGAAAGTTCTGGGTTGTTCTAGGTAGTGGCCTATAGGCTAGCCTTGAAAATATGACATTTATTTCGCAATCTATTGAATGGAACTGGGAAATTTTGGCTGCAACCACACAGAGGGAGGCTTATGTGTGTGGTTGGATCTTTCCAACTACACTCACAGTGGCTTATGCATGTAGATGGGTTGTGATCTCAGTTAAAAAGAAATTCTAGCTCAGGGTCTGATCATGAGGGCTTGTGGTCTGACATTTACGTGATATGGTGTCCTTGGGAGGTTTCAATAAGTTTTCGGTTAGTAGACCCCCTTCCATAACTAGAACTTGGATTGTTGGTCATTTCATAGTAACTTAGTTTATGTTTAACTGAATAGCTTGTAAAAGTGGGTAAATGTGTGATTGGGTTGTTACACGATGGTATCAAAGCGAGGTTGCAACACTAGACCTCCGGTTGAATGAATTGTATGCATGCATGTCAATTGTTTATATGCTTATCATGCATGCATGTTAGCTACTTTTTGTTATGTTTATGATATCCATGTATGAGTTGATATGCTTATAATGTTGCATCATGCTTATCTAGATTGGCCTGTGTAGATGCAATACCTCCCTTGAGATACATTTCATATTTGAGTACATTTCATATGACTCCCCATACAAGCCTGAAGAGACATTGGTGGGATGGGAGAGATCAATTGAGCAATAGGGAGAGGGACATTCTCCTCGTTTGGTGGATACATTGTGAAGTTTGAAGGTAGAAATCATGAGTTGCAAGGCATAAAATGAGCAGCTTATTGAGGAACATGAAAGACTTTTTAGAGCTCAAGAAAAAAAAGTCAAGTTTAATGCAGTTATCCTCTAGAGTCTTTCATATTTACAGAAGTAGGGACAGATGGGGATCAGTCATGGATAGGAAGAAAATACTAATGGTGAAAGATGGAAGCAGGTCTTGGAAAGGGTACAAGATGGATGAATATGATACAATGAAGAGTGTAAAATCCTTAAATACACTTGATAGGAGGGCTAACACTCATGGACTTTATTATAGATCTAGTTACGAGAGACATCATCCCCATTACAACCAACATCCTTATAGGAGGAGTTAGAGGGGGTATTTTCCAGAGGAGTTTAAGAAAGCCAAGCCTCCTACTTTTAATGGGGAAATGAAGAAATTAGAAGATGTAGAAGAATGGATGCTTAGGATAAAGAAATTCTTTAGATTGCATGATTACTCAGAAAATATGAATGAAAAGGTAGCTACCTTTAATCTCAAGGAAAAAGCGAATATATGGTGGGAAGATTTTAAACATGTCATAGGTATCAAAGAAGAGGAGTTGATTCAAGATGAGTTTGAAAAACTCTTCAAGAATAAGAACTCTTCTAAGAGATATTATGACGGAAAGGCTAAGGAATTCTATTAGGTCAACACGGGTCCCATAATAGATGAAGAGTACATGACCAAATTTCTAGAGGTGTTTAGGTATGTTCCCTGTCTCAAGAATGAGAAAACAAAGTCCCTTTTGTAGCGGCTACAACCACCCTTTAAAATTTTTCCTTCGCTTTGTTTTGGAGCCTCCCTCCTCAAAATCTTAGCAACATGTCTTGCACTGGGTAGGTACTTGTGTTCTCATTTGAATTCATCTTTCGCTTTACATCTTGTGCTCGCTTACTTTCTTCGCTGACTAACCTCAATTTGACCCCCCATGACTCGTTTTGCATCTGATTCTTGCACTACCTTGAAAAACTACGCAGTCCTAGAGGGCATCTTGCCTTGCTCTCAAGAATTGAGCAGAGTAGCCCAGCAGTTAGCCTTGCTCTCCAGAATTGCACAGAACAACCCGACAATTAGCCTTGCTCTCCAGAATTGCGGAGTACATCCCAACAATGAGCTTAGGCTTAAAACTGTGCAGACCTAGCTAACAACTTGTCTTTAGCTGGGAAACTGCATATAGCATGAGAGTTAGCCAGGGCTGCTCAGCCTAAGAATTGCACAAAACCATATCGTGCTCAAAAACTGTTAGTGCATGAACCAGAGAGTTGTCCGGTCCTCCCTAGAGTTGCGCAATATTTCTAAGCAATGCATGTCAATGTTCCTGAAAAGTAAAAATCTAAGAGGATAAGCATCCCTGGGAAGTAGGGAATCTATTATTAGCTTCCCGAAGGTGACACATTTCCATCTTTAGAAGTTCCTGCTAGGTGTCATTGTTGTCCTTGATCTCAAGAATACGTGTCATGAACTTCATTTTCTCAAACCTATGTAATGGACACCTCTAGAGCTCACTTATGCATTTGATCATTAAGCCCTAGCTTCCCTAGGAGATTAAGGAGCCTTTAGAGTGTTGTCATCTCTTTTTCAGGGTGATTTTTTCTTTTATCGCCTTTTGTTGTTTCTTAAGTCACTTTTTCTTATTTAGCTTGGGAGAGTGTTTTTTCACTCGGTCTGTTGAATGACCACCGACGTTTTAACATGTTTTAACTTATGGAAGTGTTGTTCCAAGTTATATATTTCCTTTCTCAAGTGTCACATGATTTTTCTTGTTTTTGCACCAACGATCGTCATTGTGGTGACTCCCTTCATATGCTTCGTGTTCCTTCAGTTTAATCCATTGTTGCACTCATTTAACATGTATACATGTACACTTAACCAGATCTACACTCATTCTTGCATCATCTTTCAGATCTTCCTGTTTTCACACTCCCCATGGATAGATTTGGGCTCCCCCAGCCTGGATCGTACATTCACTTGCATGCACTACGCAATTCGGCAGCTCAAGGCCTCTACCTTGGCTTCTGGAATTGCGTAGAGCCTGTCCTGGCCTAGCTCCAACTGTGCACTACGCAATTCCAGGAGCGAGTATCCTAGCATTTTCACTGAGACTACGCAATGCACAGTCTCTCTCATGCCCTATCCTAGTCTAAACTGTGCATTATGCAATTCCAGTCATCAAGCTTCAACGCTGAATTCTTGGACTGCACAGTGCATATTTCCAACAGTCAGCTAGTCACCCCTATCAGTCAAAACTGCACCATTCCTCTCATCAGATGACCTAATTGTTACTTGATCATGTTGTTAAGTTGGATTTGTAAGAGCTAATGTTTTCTTTCCATTACTATCTTTTCTATCCCATAGGTACCACACTCGCGAAGTGCTTCTCTCCAACAATCATTATACCATAACACTAAAGAGAGTTGCTTCAAGAGTGGCCACTGAAAGAAATAATGGGGAAGAATTTGAGCAAGCGCTGATTTAATTGCCAATATATGCATATGCTCAACACTAATATGGCAACAATACCAGCAACAGTGGAAGGAGGCAGCAATCTAGTACAATATCATGCAAAGAGGAAGTTGTTTACATAACAAAGGGAGAACAAAGTTATAGAGTGAAAGCGCATTCAATATTCATGCAAGGTATCTTTGAGAGCATAAGAGAAAGGAAGCACAGAACATAGATAACAAAGCAGAGGAAGAGAGAAAAGTAGAGCTTGCCAGTAGCAGAACTGAGATTGCAACAAGAAGAAAAATAGTAGAAGGAAGAACAAGAGTTGAGAAGAATAAATGAGAATAATAAAAAAGGCAAGGTGCAATGACATAGATAATTATGCCATACATGTTGATCAGCTGGAACAACCAACAACTGAGAAAGAGAGTGAACAGATGCAAGTTCCCTCACCAAAGCTAAGCACAAGAACCAAGTCCAGTTGAAGATCGATAGGTACATGGAGCAAGTGATACACGAGGCCACCAATCATGACTTGCAGATGGCCGCAGACTTTAGGTTTTAACCCTGTACAAAAATTACTTGCATACGAATTCTAGAACACGGAAAATAAACAATGCAAGAGCATAACACATAACACACATATACACAATATTTTCCCCTAGATCAACAAAGCCACGAATATCCAAAACTCTGTCCAATCCTGGTCTTCCTTAGTAGCACAAACTATAATCACTAGTGCCACACAAATACTTGAAAACCCACTTCACTGTTGTCTAATGCTCCTTCCCTGGTTTTGACATAAACCTGCTCAATACTCCCACTGCATGTGCAATGTCTGGTCTAGTATAGACCATCACATACATTAGGCTACCGACTGCACTTGCATATGGAACATGAGACATGTCATCTTCCTCTTCTTGTGTCTTGGGACATTGTTCAGCAGATAACTTTACACCTACAGGAATAGGAACCTTCATTGGTTTACTATCCTGCATATTAAACCTTTGCAATATTGTCTTGACATACTTCCTCTGATTTAACCAGAGCTTCCTCTTTTCCTGATCTCTTTTAATTTCCATGCCCAAAATATAGTTTCTAGCACCAAGATCTTTCATGTCGAATTTGGAGGACAATTGGGTCTTCAAATCCTAGATAATTTCTTTGTCATTTCCAACCAGCGACATGTCATCCACATACAAGACCAGAAAAATAACATGTTCAACAATTAATTTAAAATACACACAGTGATCTTCTTTGTTTTTGGTGAATCCAAGTCCCCATATAAATGTATCAAATTTCTGATACCACATCCTTGGTGACTGTGTTAGCCCATACAAAGACTTCTTTAATTTGCATACCAGTTCTTTCTTACCCTTCACCGCAAAGCCTTCAGGTTGCTTCATGTAGATCTCCTCTTCCAGATCCCCATGGAGAAATGTTGTCTTCACATCCATCTGTTCTACCTCAAAATCAAAAGCAGCAGCAACAGATAAAAGTAATCTAATAGAAGCTACCTTGGCAATAGGAGAAAAAATATCACCAAAATCAATTCCCAGCACCTGGGAATAACCTTTTGCTACCAACCGAGCTTTGTATTTCTCCACCTTTCCTTCTGCATTTGTCTTCTTCTTGAATACCCACTTGCGGCTAATGGGTTTCCTTCCAGCTGGCAACTCCGCCAAATCCCAAGCCTCATTTTTGTGCAAAGATGCCATTTCATCAACCATGGCCTCTTTCCAGATTTTTCATCCTCTGAATCTACTGCTTCCTTCACACCTTTGGGATCATCATTAGTAATAGATAAAGCAAAATTTGAACAGAAATCATATGGACTATACCTTTCTGGATGCCTTCTTTCTCGAACCGATCTCCTCACAACCAAAGTTTGTGGCTCTTCATCTTCTGATTCCTCTTCTGCTGTAGAGTTTGATTCTTCCTCCTTTAGCTCAAACTCTATCTTCTCAAGTTCCTTTGATGGGACTTCATGTTTAATAACATTTTTCACCTCTCTGAACACCACGTCTTGGCTGTACACAACCTTCCTTATTACTAGGTTCCAAAGCTTATAACCCTTTAAACCATCCTTATACCCAATAAAGATGCACTTTTTAGATTTACTATCCAACTTTGTTCTTTTCTCCTTTGGAACATGTACATATGCATCACATCCAAATACCCTCAGATGTGAAAGAGAGGGTTTCTTACCAGTCCATACCCCTTGTGGAGTCTTATCCTCCAACGTTGATGAAGGTGATCTGTTGACCAGGTAACATGTTGTGTCCACCGCCTCTGCCCAGAATTCTTGTCCTAACCCTGCACCACTGAGCATGCTTCTTGCCCTTTCCATCAACATCTTATTCTTTCTTTCTGGAACTTCATTTTGCTCAAGTGTGTATGGAGTAGTCTTTTGTCGTGCTATACCACACTTCTTACAAAATTATTCAAATTCCTTGCTACAAAACTCTCCACTATTATCTGTCCTCAGCACCTTTATCTTCTTCTTTGTCTAGTTTTCCACCAGAGCCTTAAATTATTTAAACCTATCAAAGACTTTATATTTCTTCTTGAGGAAATATATCCATGTATTCCTTGAGAAGTCATCTATAAATGATACATAGTACACAGACTTACCTAGTGATGGAACCTTCACAGGTCCAAACACATCACTGTGCACAATCTATAATATCTGTTTCGCCCTCTTACCACCAGAGGGGAAACTCACCCGATTCTGCTGCCCATATACACAATTTTCACAAAAATCAAAATCCAGAGAGCTATTAGTCATAACTTACCATACCTTTAACATAAAGTATTTGAAGGCCCTTCTCTCCAATATGTCCAAACCTTTGATGCCATAGCATGGTCTTTTCTCCAAAGACCACTATATTTTCTGCTCCACTTTCAGGAACCACAGAAATTTTGCACCCATCAATAACAGTTCTACCTTGCAGCTTGTACATAGTTCTAATTCGAACTCCCCGCATCAATACCAGTGCTCCTCGAACCATCTTGCAGGTATATTTTTCAAACACTTTTTTTACACCTGCATCATCCAGCTTGCTTACAGAAATCAGATTTCTGTCCAATGCAAGAATATGCAGAACACACGGAAGTGTTCTAACCCTTCCACCTTGTAACTTCAACTTTACTTTTCTGTGACCAATGATTCTAGCCTTCCTATCATCCCCTAAGAAGACATCACCACCATCATATTTCTCATACTCATAGAACCACTCTCTATGGGGAGTGAAGTGAAAGGATGCACCTGAGTCAATCAACCATGCATCATGATCTACATGTGTACTTGAAGAAGCCAAGTATACATCCCCACCTTCATCTGAGGTGGTTTTTGCCTCTGCAGAAGGAGCATCATCAGATCCCTTTCCTTTTTCAAGAGATTTAGATTTACAGTTCCTTTTGTAGTGCCCTCCCTTTTCGCATTTCCAGCACACCTTTACAGGTTTTCCTGGAGATTTATATCTCCCTCTAGATTTAGTTCTCCCACTGGATGACTTATTTTTGTTTCTATTATGAGACCGTCCTCATACAAACAAGGCATCACCATTCTGGCTCTCCATATTTTTCCATCTCATTTCCTCCGTCAGCAAGGATGAGACTATTTCATCAAACTCCAAGGCAGTTGCATTGCTACCTATTGTAATAACCAGACTATCCCACGAATTTAGTAGAGAGCACAACAAACTGATGCACTTATCTTCATCTGAAATTTTAATATCAACACATAATAACTGACTTACCATAGTATTAAATGCGTTCAGATGCTCTGTCATCGAGTCTCCATCTTTCATCCTTAGGTTATACAGCATTTTCCATAGGAACAGTTTATTCACCAGAGACTTAGATTGGTACAAAGTCGCTAACTTGACCCACAAAGCCTTAGTCTTAACTTCCCCTGATACATTCAACAATACTGAATCTGAGACACACAATCATATTTTTCTCTTTGCCTTCCCATCCAACTTCTTCCATTCTTCATCGGACACTCCTTTTGGTTTAGTACCCAGATCTACCGTGATCCACTGATCTTTATCTACCAACAAATCCTCCATCTTGAATTTCCATAACTCAAAACTCTGACCATTAAATTTCTCAATCTCTATCTTTCCACTACCCGCCATCTTCTTTCACCACCAGAATCGATCCCATAGATCTCCCACTGAATAGGGTCTACCACAGGCCCGAGAAAAACCCCTCAACAACAAAGCCGTCCCCTTGAAGCCAAAATAATTCTGATACCAAATGTAGGTTTTAACTCTGTACAGAAATTACCTGCACATGAATTCTAAAACATAGAAAATAAACAAAGTGATAGCATAACACATATACACAGAGATTTTCCCCTGGATCCCAAAACCGGGATTACCAACTTGATTTTTCATTATGTTCCTTTCAATGTTACAATACATATATATACATGCCAAAGCATCCAATGCCATGGACTGAAAAACCATCGCGCCCAAAACCATGTGCTAAAACCATGCACAAAAACATAGGTAGGTTTGTCCCACCTAATATAGGGTCCCAAAAAAAATTCCCTGGGGTGCTGCCCCAGACCCCATAGAGGAGGCCTACCCGCCCCCCTCAAACCCCCTGTGATCCCTCCACTGCGCAATCAGCGCAACAAAGGGGGGGATCCGCCCCACTCTAACCCCCGGGTTAACTAGATGGGCTAGTCATGGATAGAATATAACACAACCGAACATAGACAACATCCATAAGTACGTTGGTGGTCCAATCACACTCAGGACAACATTGCGCATACTTCAGGATGAGACGGACATAAGTTCCAAAACCAAATGCCCAGACACCATTGAGGAAAGAGTCTGCTTTCAGCAAGATAGCACCAAACAATTTTGAGACATCACAACACATCACCAAGCTTAACATCATTACATGACAGAGAAGCATCAAGTGGGTGTTGTCGAGTTGGTCTTTCCCCAAACCTCAGAGTCATAATGTGTTGTCTTGTTAAGTTGTCTCTAGCCTATTTTGTCTCACATGGGTACATGTGGAAAACGTATATTATTGTAAACATATTGTAAGTGAAATTCCAAGTGTCTCTAGTGGAATGTGAACAGTCACTATGTAATGTGAAGAGTCATGAGGGTAGTCCAAGAGTCACAAATGGGAATGTCAAGGGTCACCCCACCCTTTGTTATAAATAGAACCTCATAACTCATAGAATAGGTTTTTGGGAGCCAAGCTTTTGGTTACGCATTACTTAGAGAAGGCTTGGAGAGTATTGTGATGAGCCTTGGCTTCTCCACAGTGCAGAGATTGTACATCTCTTTTGAGAATCAGGTGATGTTGACTGTAATGTTCCACTATTAAGGCTAGTGGTTTTTAATGTTGTATGTATGGATGGAACTTTCACTTAATAATATATGAAAGAGCGAGCACATTTTCATGCATATGTTTTTATTCTAGTTGGACTATTCTGGTTGCTTTAGCACTGTATGTTATTTAAATTATGCATTTGTCTATGAACTATTTTGTATAAAATTGTATGAATCTTGTTAAAGACGTGTTGTTGGTTTAACCCGTCACTTTGGATTGTGGACTATTCTTCTTTCCATCTTGTGATGTCATTCATCTCATGTGTTCCTTTCAGGTTGCGTATTATTAAAGGATTCTAGGGCACACACTTATTTTACCCCTGCACATGATAAAAACCCCATGCCTCTTACTTGACTCACTATAAGGTCACACACTTGCCTCTAACAAAGATATCACACTTACCTTTGCGCGCTATCACATTCAAGGAATTGCTTTACTACCCATTGTTGGGACTCCTACTCCAAACGGTCTGAGGTCTAGTTGGGACTTCTTATTAAGGAGAACCCCTGACATGTTGGTGGATCCAGAACCATCAACATTTATAGCACTAGAAGGAGGGCTAGATGACAAGTTGAGTCCTCAAAGTCTGTTTTAAATCTCTACACATATTTCATGACTTACATTATAATTAATCCTCTGACATGCCTGTCTCATGGACATATTTTGAAGTGTCGTAGGATCTATTTAATGACTTTTCATGTAATAGATATGATGGTGAAGGTAGAACAACCTTGCTTAGTCATGAAATTTCCTTCATGGGTTTCCATGAAAGGAATGAATTCCTCGACGATGACATTGTCTGTTCGTTGTTCAAATTCATGCTCCAAGGCACGCACTGCAATGGTGTGTCACATTGCCCACAACCTCCATTCACTCTTATGGTTAGATGATCGGAGAGTTGGCCCGTGCCTTCTGTCATTATGATCGCAAAGAACTCAAAAAAAAAATCTGGAATTATGGAAAGCACGTGATGAATCCCTTTTGTAATTTTGGAATTTCTTTTGTAATCTCTCTTTTCAAATCCCAGAAGATGAAATTGATTGGAAATTTCTTAATGAAAGATTTCAGTTTCTTCTTCACATATCTGAAAATACACGTGTTAGAATCGTTCCAACTCCTCCTAGCATACCTTGGTGTTAGAGCTATCAAACCCAACATGAAAAAAGTTGTTGTCACAGGTGACCCTTCATCCTCTCATTAAATAGCTCTAGCTCTGCAGTGCAAGGTGGGAGAAGTTGCGAACCCATCTGCTGAACTCTCACATCCTCCCACCCCACCTTCTCTGGATATCTGTGTAGATTTGTCTTGCAAGCCGGTTGGTTGTCACGTGAACACATTTCTCAACCTCCATCTTCTCATTTTTTGATCCTCCGGATAGTATTGTGATATGTTCTCCCGTTCCGGACTCCACATTCGTTGTTCACGAGGATCAAGTTGTCGACGAAGTTGGTGTTGAGTAGCCAACTTGCACTTTCATTTATGATGAGTATGTGTGGGAATCTGAAGAAGAACTTGTGGTGAAGGATAACCTCCTTTTGTCTACACCTCATCCGTTATTTCTTGACATCTTTTGTGATTCTTCCATTTCCGATCTATCTTGTGAAAATTCATTCCTGGATTTTTTTACTTCCGGTCATTCAAAGAACACACCAGATGTCAGTTTATCATTTGATTGTGAAGAGGACACATATTTCTTTCTGACTCTACCCAATCTATCATATTTTCTTTCTAAAAACTCAGAGGGTGAAAATTTTTGTTTCTTATCAACCCCTCTGTATGATTCATTAGATCATTAGGATTTCAATGAACATCTTAGTTTTTTTTATCATGGTTGTCATGGTCTCTTCACTCATTTGTTTGATCACGATGTTGATTCACTTTTTATTGATCTTTCTAAGCTACTGGTCTTTGACAATCTACCTAATGATGAAGTAGAAACCCCTCAAGTGGTCGAGGCACTTCAGCTTGAGCTAATGGTTATGTTAGGTCCTTGTTGTCTTGAGGTTAGTGCTGCTTCCGATCAGAAATCTATCGAACCACCTCAGGCTTCTCATCACTCTCTCACACACATTGAAAATCCATCTAATCTATAGATTTTTCATCCTCCACCACAATAACATGATCCCATCGCTCATTCATTGGAGGAATCATACACAACAAGAACTCTTGCTAAGTGAAAGTTGTTTTCCTTTTTCATGGTTGTTCATTTTTCATGGCCAAAAGAGTGTACATGCTCATCATCTGCGCATAGTGTGTTGCAACAACATGGTACATCCACAGAGTGTTTGTCTTCCACTTTTACTCTTTTCTTTTTTGTGGACGCATTCAAACTTCAAGTGTGTTGGTTTTCATTGCCTTATCTTTCTTGTATGATGGTTTACTTGTATATATTTCTTTTCAATCATTCCTTCACCAACACGGGTCAAGCAATGTGTCGGTCACTACATTGGAAATATCACTTTGTGTGAGTAGGCCTATGCATTGTTTAACGTAGTAGGAATAGTGTTTTCTTCTTATTTGATTTTCTTCATTTTTGGCTTTTGTTTCATGTTTTTCTTTCATTTACTTTTGTCCTTTACTTTTTTGTTTGTTTACTTTTTATGCACCCATAGTTTTAGCTTCACATGAAATCGTGTTTGTCTCTTCAGACAAGCAAGGTGAAGTACAAGAGGGCTTGTACAACTATCAAAACTTGGTTATCTGTTGTCCTCTCTCTTTATGAAGAGCTTGTTGTCTCTTTTCAATGATACCCTAATGGAAAATACATTATGTTCAAAGTGAGTCTTGGTGAAAACACAACGCTTGCACTTCTAACTAGAACCGCCTACTCTAATCGGTTTTTCTATATTCAGTTAACCCTTATCATCTCAGTCAAGTAGAGTAAGGTGAGGGGGAAAACTTTAACAAGTATTCCAGAGGTATATATAACATACTTCTCTCAAGGGACAACCTCTTCTGCTCTCAATAAGTTAGGAGCCCTCTTCTGCCTCATGAAATAAATAAGCGCCTATGCATAGTTCTCTGAAAAAAATAAAAAATAAATAAATAAAGGTGAAATAAGACAAAGGCTTCCTGTGCAAAGAGCTGATGCAAGTAACTCTGTTGGGGTACTATCTAGGCCCGCTGGTAGTGGAGCGATGCTTGTGTCCCTGAAGTGACTCTGTCGGGGTACTATCTAGGCCTGTTGGAAGCGGAGAAACACCAGAGATGAAACTAAAACTCTGACAGTATACATTAATTGTGAATCAATATACCCCTCATCCCCAATTGAAACAACTCAGATGACTTGGCTTGGTATGTGTGCTGACCGATCAAGAGAATGGAAGGGACTATATCTTTAACTCAAGCTACTGAGGAAGTCATGATGATCAAAGAATCGAGCAATACTTCCCGAGGAGTTAGACTCGCTTTACATGAGATAGGGTCCATACAGAGAGATGGAGTTCTACCAGTGTGTCACGAATATTGTAGTGGCTACAACCACCCTCCAAAATTTTAACTTTGCTTTGTTTTGGACCCTACCTCCTCAAAATCGTAGCAGCTTGTCTTGCATTATTCAGGTACTTGTGTTTCATTTGAATTCATCTTTCACTTTACAACTTGTGCTCACTTACTTCATTCATTGACTAATGTCAAGATGACCCCCCGTGACTCGGTTTGCATCTGGTTCTTGTTGTTATATATCTAGGGGGGATAATATGGGGTACCAAGGGAGGTACCCAAGGTAATAATGTAATAATGGGATGGGCCATAGTAATAAATAAGGTGGTTAACCCATATCATGTAAGGGACCACAAGTAGTTAGTAATAATGTAATGGGCCATGGTATTAGTTGATGGTATGAGGGAACCATGGTAATGACCCATGGTATTGTATGTATGAGGCCTATATAGAGGCTAGAGACTCCATGTCAAGGAATATTGTATGAATAGGCATATGGCTTGTGGAGTGTTCTCCTTCCTTAAGGAGTGAATGTATGGTGTTGCCCTACCTTAAGGGTTTGATATCAATAAAGAATCATTTCATATTATTTTTGGGTTTATTTGTATTCTCTTATATTTTTGGATCAGATCTATAACAAGTGATATCAGAGCTATAACACTTGTGTTGTCTTGACATAGCACACTCCTATAGGACAACCTGTCTTGCTCTCAAGAATTGTGTAGAGTAGCCTGAAATTTACCGTTGCTCTCTAGAATTGTGCAAAGCATCCCAATAGTCAGCCTTGCTCTCAAGAAATGCGCAAAACATACCTATAGTGAGCTTAGGCTCTAAAACTACGCAAACCTAGCGGACATCTTGTCTTCAACATGGAAACAATGCAGAGCATGAGAGGTAGCTAGAACCATAATGTGCTCAGAAATTGTCAGTGCACGAACCAAAGAGTTTCTTGGTCCTCCCCAGAGCTGCGCAATCTTTCCGGGCAATGCATGGCAGTGTTTCTGAAAAGTAAGAAGCTAAGAGGAAAAACATCCCTGGGATGTAGGGAATCTATTATTAGCTTCCCGAAGGTGACACATTTCCATCTTTAGCAGTTTTTGCCAAGTGTCATTGTTGTCCTTCATCTCAAGCATACCCGTCATGAACTCTATTTTCTCAAACCTATGTAATGGACACCTCTAGAGATCACTTATGCATTCAATCATCAAGCTCTAGTTTCCATGGGAGATCAAGGAGCCTTCAAAGCGTTTTCATTGCTTTTCGGGGTGGTTTTTTCTTTTATTACCTTTTGCTACTTTTTCTGTCATTTTTTCGTGTTTATCTTGTGAGATTGTTGTTTCACTCGCTTTGTTAAACTAACACTAGAGGAATTGAGGATTCAATCTAGATCCTCCCCTCAAGTCTTTTATCAATGCATGTTCTCATGAAGAGGGACACAATGGGAGTTTCTTCATGAAGGGGAAGAATGTAGGGTTCATTGTAGAGGTCCTCCGGGATCATGGAACGGGGAGTATAGGGATAGTGACAAAATGCTATGTAACAGGGCCCTTGCCAAAAATTCGTTTTCACTTGTGGACGTGTTGTTCCAATTTATAGATTTCATCTTTCAAGTTTCACATGAGTTTTCCCATTTTTACACCAATATTCACTGTTGCAGGGACTCCCTTCATCTCCTTCATGTTCTCTCAATTTAGTCCATTGTTGCACTCATTTCACATGTATAGATATACCCTTAAGAATATATGCACTCATCCTTGCATCATCTTTCAAATCTGCCTATTTGCACACTCCCCATGCACAGATCGGGGCTCCCCCTGCCCCAATCTCACATTCACTTGCATGCACTACGTAATCTGGAGGATCAAGACCTCTGCCTTGGCTTCTAGAATTGTGTAGACCTTATCCTGGGTTGGCTCCAGTTGCACACTACACAATTCAAGGAGCTAGTATCCCAACTTGGTCACTAAGACTGAACAATATGCAGTCTCTCACAGGCCCTGTCCCAGACTGAACTGTGCATTGAGTAGTTCTAGTCATCAAGCTTCCACATTCACTGTTGGGACTGCGTAGCGAACAATTCCAACAGTAATTCACTCACCCCTGTCAGTCAAAACTATGAAATTCCTCTCATTAGATACCCTGATTGTTGCTTGATCATGCTGTGAAGTTCGATTTATAAGAGCTAGTGTTTGCTTATCACGAGTATCTTTTCTGTCCCACAAGTACCACACTCGCGAAGCGCTTGTCTGCAGTAGTCATTATACCATAGCACCAAAGAGAGTTGCTTCAAGAGCAACCAATGAAATAAGTACCGGGGAAGAAATTGAGCAAGTGCCGATTTACTTGCCAATATATGTAGATGCTCAACACTAACATGGCAGCAAGACCAACAACAGTGGCAGGAGGCAACAATCTAGTACATGATCATGGAAAGAGGAAGTTGTTTACATAACAAAGGGAGAACAAAGATGTAGAGCGAAAGCGCATTCAATCTTCATGCAAGGAAGATTTGACAACATAACCAAAAGGAAGTAGAGGACATAGAGAGCAAAGTAGAGGAAGAGAGAAAAGCAGAGCTTGTAGGTAGGAGAATTGAGATCGCAGCAAGCAGAACAACAGTAGAAGGAAGAACAAGAGTTGAGAAGCAGAAACAGGAAGAATAACAAAGGAAAGGTGCAATTACAGAGAAAACAATGCCATACAGGTTGATAAATTGGAACAACTGGCGACTGAGAAAGAGAGTGAATAGATGCAGCTTCCCTCACCAAAGCTAAGCACAAGAACCAAGTCCAACTGGAGGTCAACAGGTACATGGAGAAAATGATGTGCGAGGCTACCAGTGATTACTTGCAGCTGACCACAGACAACATGCAGAAGTACATTAGTGGTCAAGCCACACTGAGGACAACACTGCACATAATTCAAGATGATACGGACACATGTTCCAAGATCTCATGCCCGGATTCCATGGAGGTAAGGGTCCACTTTCAGAAAGAAAACATCAAATAGTTTGGGGATACCACAACACAACATCAAGCTTGGCATCAGTACATGACTAAGAAGCATCAAGTGCATGTTGCCAAGTTGGTCTTTCTCCAAACCTCGGAGTCACAATGTGTTGTCTTGTTAGGATGTCTCTAGCCTATTTTGTCTCACATGGGTACATGTGGAAAATATATATTATTGTAAACATGTTGTAAGTGAAATTCCAAGTGTCACTAGTGGAATGTGAAGAGTCACTATGTAATGTGAAGAGTCATGAGGCCAGTCCAAGAGTCACAAATGGGAATGCCAAGGGTCACCCCATGCTTTGTTATAAGTAGAACCTCATAACTCATAGAACAGGCTTTTTGGAGCCAAACTTTTGGCTAGGCATTGCTTAGAGAATGCTTGGAGAGTGTTGTGATGAGTCTTGGCTTCTCGACAATGCAGAGGGAGTACATCTCTTTGAAGGATCAGGTGGTGTTGATTATAATGTTCCACTATTGGGGCTAGTGGTTGTTATGAAACCAGCTCAAGAAAAGATAGAAAAGATAGATCAACGCCTTAGAATTCAGCCTCTTCGAGGGGGCAACCTCCTTTACATTACATAAATGAACAATTCTTTGATGATACAAATGAAAATACTTCCTTTCTATATATAGGAGTCTAAGGGGTCATAACATAATTAGAGCTGACATAACAATAATAATGTAAGGGCACAATAATAACAATAGTGAGCTTCTATGGGGCACAATAGTAACAATATGGGCACTACATGGGTACAACAATATAATAAGTGGGTTATACTAATAACAATAAAGGGTTACACTAGTAGTATAGGGGCCTAACATGCCCCTCTCCTTCAAAAAGCGTTGTCCTCAACGCTTGAGTAGTTCTTGATGCTTCTGTATAAAATTCTTGTCCTCCCCTGTGGAATCTTCAGCGGGTAAGTTCTTCCACTTGATGAGATACTCTGAAATTGATCGATTTCATAGCTGTCGGGTTCTTGTTTCTGTGATTGCTCCAGGTTCCAATATGATTTTTCCTTCCTCTTCGATTTCTGGCAATATTGTTTGAATTGGGATCTTTTATAACTTTTGAATAAGTGGCCATACTTCTTCGTCCTTCTTCCATTCATCCCTTGCTTCGTTTATCCAATCTGGTTAGATAATATAAATAGCACAAAACAATGCTTCCACATCCTCATCCTTGAAGAGTCTTCCCATTCGGTAAGGTCACCATTTTTTAAGTGCATGTAGTATTGCCAACATTTCCTTCTCATAAATAGCTTGCTTGAGATGTAGCAATAAAAATACCCAATCACCTACATCAAAACATTTTTCACTACAATGTTTATCTACCTGTTGTTTCATTTGATTTTGCACCGAAGTGGCGTTATCCTTTAAATGTTGGAGAACTTGTTGTTGATGCTCGATGTGATCTTTCACTGCTTGAAACTTTTTCTTCTTGATATGTCCTTCTATCTCTAGAGTTTGAGGAGTGGTAATTTCTTCCAATCCTTTACAAGATATGGTCAGATTCATTTATTGATGCTCGATGTGATCTTTCACTTCTTGAACATTTTTCTTCTTGATATGTCCTTCTATCTTGATAGTTTGAGGAGTGGTAATTTCGAACAATGAATTACAAGATATGGTTGGATTCATTTCTTCTTTCTCGATGTGATCTTTCACTTCTTGCACATTTTTCTTCTTGATATGTCCTTCTATCTTGAGAGTTTGAGGAGTGGTAATTCTTGCCAATGCTTTACAAGATATGGTCTGATTCATTTCTTCTTTCTCTGGGGTGGGGTCCTGGCGTATATCTTCTTCTTTTGATGTTTCTTGATCCTTTTCTTCCGCCTCTTCATATTCTATGTAAAACAATTTCTTCTCAGCACACTCATGACCTTTAGTGCATTTGGTACCACAATTGTAACAATGCCCTTTTTCTCTTTTTTCTTCCAATTGTTGTGGTGTAACCCTTGTAGGTTGTGGAAGGCTAGGAGAAACAACACTTCCATCTTTATAGTTGTGAGGGGTACGCTTCCTGGTTTCCATAATTTTTCTTTCCACTATGTCACAAAGCCCTTTTACTCTTTCCAATTGTTGTGGTGTTGCTCTAAAGAAGGTGTTGCTCTTTGTATCCTCATAATGTGCTATCATTTCCTCCGTGAAAATTGACCATGTAACAAGTTGTTTACGAGAACAAAGCCCTTCGTACCATAAAAATTGATCTGGTTCTAAATATGAAGATGCAATACATACCTTTTGTAACAGTTGTACACCATGTAGATCAAAATATTGCTCCATCTGAAGTATCCAATTTACCGGATCCTTGCCATCAAACTTCCTCATCTTGCTTTTTCTTGATTTTAGGAGCTCGACTTTGAAACGACTATAACTCTGTACTTTCAGATATTTAAGTTCTGAAATTGCAACTTGTAGTAGCCCTCTGTGTCCTCTTTCCAATGCCACCAGTCTGATCCAAATTGGATTCTCTAAGAAAGAGTTATGCACAATCTCCCAAGATGACCTGATTATAGACCTTTCCAGAAGAGCGA
Source organism: Pinus tabuliformis (assembly GCA_031772625.1). Taxonomy (NCBI): domain Eukaryota; kingdom Viridiplantae; phylum Streptophyta; class Pinopsida; order Pinales; family Pinaceae; genus Pinus; species Pinus tabuliformis. Next base: position 380,521,145 of record CM062813.1, read on the forward strand.
ACTTGTATGAAGTGCCACGTGTCACTGTTTTGACCTTTGGATCTAAAAAAGATTTTAAAAAAAACTACAATCCGTCCTCTTTCTGTGCCTTCTTATGAAATTTCAATCCAATCCCCAGAGAGAAAGTTATGACGATTTTCCCCATGTCACCTGTTTGGAATGTAATTCAGGAGTTTGCAAAAAGACCAAATTCCTCAAATCATATCTCCGCAAATATAGCGCGAAAATCTCTGAAATTTGGACCCGAGGTTCAGCACGATTTCTTCTCAAATGGGTTTTTTTGTCAACTTCTGAAACATCACAAAAAAAAAGTTATAGCGAAAATTCCACGATGACCTGTTTGGAGCAGCGAAACCCTAGAATCCAAAGCTCTGATACCAAATGTTATGAAACCAGCTCAAGAAAAGATAGAAAAGATAGATCAACGCCTTAGAATTCAGCCTCTTCGAGGGGGAAACCTCCTTTACATTACATCTATGAACAATTCTTTGATGATACAAATGAAAATACCTCCTTTCTATATATAGGAGTTTAAGGGGTCATAACATAATCAGAGCCGACATAACAATAATAATTGTAAGGGCACAATAATAACAATAGTGGGCTTCTATGGGACATAATAGTAACAATATGGGCACTACATGGGTACAACAATATAATAAGTGGGTTATACTAATAACAATAAAGGGTTACACTAGTAGTATAGGGGCCTAACAGTGGTTGTCAATGGTGTATGTATGGATGGAACTTTAACTTAATAATATATAACATAGCCAACACATTTTCATCCATATGTTGTTATTGTAGTTAGACTATTTTGGTTTCTTTAAAAATGAATGTTATTTAACTTACACATTTGTGTATGAACTATTTTGTATGCAATTGTATGAATCTTGTTGCAATTGTGTTGTTGGTTTAACATGTCACTTTGGATTGTGGACTATTCTGCTTTTTAGATTGTGATGTCATTCAACTCATTTGTTCCTTTCAAGCTGCGTACTATTACATGCTTCTAAGAGAGTTTTCCCATCTACATGATATAACCCCCATGCATCTCACTTGACTCACTGCAAGGTCACACACTTGCTTCTAACAAATTTATCACACTTAGCTGTACGCGCTATCACTGTCAAGGCATTGCTTTACTACCCACTATTGGGACTCCTAGTCCAAACGGTCTGAGGTGTAGTTGGGACTTCTAATTACTAGGGAGATCCCCTAACATGTTGGCGGGTCCAGCACCATCAACAGGTCCAAAGGTTTATCAATGGATTTCCATTAACATTCAAATATCTGATTGAGTATGATGAGCCTTATATATTAGAGGAAGTCATCAAAAATTTGAAGCATTTTTATAAGAAGCTAAAGTGCAAGCTTGAGTTTAAGCGTGATTGGAAATCTAATGAGAAGACTAAAGGAAAATGGCTCAAGAATTGAGGAAGATCCCAGGATGCAGGTGAAAAGGAAAATGTGGTACCTCATAAGAATTTCAATGCAGTTGAGAGGGGACATGGGTCTCAGCCTAAGGAAAAACAGAATAAAGGCGACGACAACAAACCTTTGAGGTGTTGGACATGTGGTGGAGAACATCGCAGGAGAGATTTTCCACCGCATCAGGGCGGCATGCCTCATATTTACAATGTTGAAGAGGCAGAAAAATTGGGGATGTTGGTAAGAACAATCCTCGAATCTATGTAGTAGTGGATAATAGGCAAGTACATTTTCATGCCTCTATTATCAAGATGGAAGGTAATATTTGTGATCAATTTGTTTCTGTATTCACTGATCCTAGATCGAATTATGTCTATGTTAGTCCTAACCTAATGGATCAATGTCGCCTGGCCAAATAAGTACATGTAAAATCTTGGTTGGTGTAAATGGCTACAGGGACCAAGAGAATATTTCATCACTCGGTGAGAATTTTGCTTTTGAGCTTAAGGGTATGCCTACACCAACACATCTAAATGAGCTTCCTTTGGGATCCTATATCATGGTTTTGAGATTGGACTGGTTGTTCAGTCATAGAACTGAGGTAGATTGCTATTACAAGGCCATTGATTGTATGGATGATGATGGAGAAAAGAGAATCTTGTAGGGAAAGAAGAATCCTACATCAGTGAAAATGGTTACAACTATGCAAGCCAAGCACTGCCATAGGAAATGATTTTTATTGTTTGTAGTACATGTTTCCATTGAAAAAGGAAATGATTTTGAAGATTACAAAGCCATGAGGATGCATATTTCCTTGCAACAGTTTCAGGATGTGTTTCTTGCAAATATTCCATAGCTACATCCTCATAGGCAGGTGGATTTCTCTATTCAGTTGATGATGGGAGTAGTCCCAACATCTAAGGCACCATATAGGATGAGCAAGCCCAATTTGGTGGAGTTGAAGTTGAAGATTAAAGAAATGCATGATAAGGGATACATAAGGGCAAGTGTATCTCTTTGGGGTGCACCAATGTTGTTTGTAAGGAAGAAGGGTGGTACTCTTAGATTACGCATTGATTGAAGGCAATTAAACAAGTTGAATATTAAGAATAGGTATCCATTATCATGGATTCTTGATTTATTTGATCAGCTGAAGGGAGTTGTAGTATTTTCAAATATTGATATGAGATCAAGATATCATCATGTGTGCATCAAAGAATAAGACGTCTATAATACTGCATTTCGTGCAAGGTATGGGCATTATGAATTTGTGGTGGTTCATTTTTGTCTTACCAATGCTCTAGCCACCTTCATGTGTTTGATGAACTATGTGTTGCACTCTTATCTGGATAAGTTTGTGATAGTATTTGTTGATGATATATTTCTATATTCAAAGAATGAAGAGGAGTATGCAAAGCACCTAGAAGCAGTATTGAATTTGTTGAGAGAGCATAAGCTATATGCCAAGCTTAGCAAGTGCAGTTTCTTTTAGACTCAAATTCATTTCTTCGGACATGTTGTTTCCAAGGAAGGGATAATAGTGGATTAGGAAAGGATTAAAGTTATCATGGGGTGGCCATCTCCGAGGAATGTGGATGAATTTAGAGCATTTTTGGGAATAGCAAGTTATTACAGGTGGTTCATGAGGAACTTTTCTAAGATTGGCTATCATATCACATCCTTGCCGAGGGAAGGGAAGAAGTTTGAATGGACTAAGGATTGTGTATCTAGTTTTGAGAAGTTGAAGCAATTTCTTACAAATGCTCTTGTTTTGAAGATTGTAGATCATTATAAGGAGGTTGTGGTTATACAAATGCTTGCAAGGAATGACTTGGTTGATTCCTAATGTAGGAAGGGCATGTGGTTTTCTATGAATCAAAGAAGTTGAATGAGTGTGAGTAGAACTACGTGACTCATGATCTTGAATTGGAAACCATCATTCATGCATTGATGATGTGGAGACATTATATCCTTGGCATAAGGTTCATCTTGATGAGTGATCATAGTAGACTAAGGTACTTGTTTTACCAAACTAATCTAAATTCCGAGTAAGCTAGATGGTTGGTTACTCTCAGTGAATTTTATTTTGAAATCAGGTACATTAAAGGCAAAGAGAATCGGGGGATGCAGGGGAATCATATTTCAACTATGAGCACTTATGGGACATATTTGCAGGAGCGGATCTTACAGGCAGGGAAGCATGATGAGAAGTACTAGCAATTGAGGTAGATATTATAGGATCAAGGTGAAGATGATAGGGATGAGGAGTATCACCTCATGCCATATGGCTTGGTTAGATTCAAGAGAGAGATTTATGTGTCAGATAGTAGTGATTTGAAGAAAACTATATTGAAGGAGTTGCATGTCAAGCCATATTCAGGCCACCCAGGATATCAAAAGACTTTGACATCTATTAAAAAGTTCTAATATTGGTCGAACTTGAAGAAAGAGGTGGATGATTTTGTTTCAAGGTGCTTGGACTGTCAACATGTGAAATATGAATGTAGACATCTAGCAAGTTTATTGCAACCTATTTTGATTCCAAAATGGAAATGGGAGGCCATTTACATGGAATTCATTACAGGATTGCTGAGGAAATTGACACAGCCTTATTCCATCATGGTTATGGTTGATATGTTGAGCAAGGTAGCTCACTTCATTGAAGTGAAGTCTACTGATTCAGATAGTGAGGTAGTTTGGAATTTCTAAGTTTAACCAGTTAGAAATTCTTCCTGTACTTTCTTATTTATTTCTTCCTACTTGTTCAATTACTTAACAAGTTATTTACCATGTAAATATTGAAAATAAATACAAGTACAGTATCAACACATACAGATCATCAACTGAAAGTAAACAAGCACACAAGTGACAACGTTCTTTTTGGACTAATGTCCCTGAAAAAACCCAATGCGGGAAAACTGATGCATCTATTTAGAGGGTTTTATTATTATACATTTTCATAATACAACTTGGGTGCCAGAAATTGCTCACCCAACAGAGGATTCCCTCGGCAGTAGTACCTCTTAGTCAGAGACATATATTCCCCGAATGTTGTGTTCGGTGTATCACAGTGTATAAGTCGGCCAACTCAGTTACATAAGGATGGATAGCAACCTAGTGTTGTCCTCCCATATATACCCAAAGGTACGTGGAGGCCCAGTTCATATAAGCATTGTCTAATGCAAAACCACACAGTGAGAGCATTCCCATATACTTTACATACTGTAACACCACCCTATATACCTGAAGGTACGTGAACGAGATATTATATACTCACGTACGTGGAATGAGGAATCACACTCAGGATGTATTACAAGTTAGCAACAGCTTCTTTGTTTTACAACGCCGAAACACATCTCTAAACTAAAACCACTAAATGTTTTCATTAATGACAATGCTCTATTAGGTAAATTGATGTTAATTTTAAGTTGATCTTGCTTAGGAATTTGCCTTTCAAGTTCACCACGTGATGTATTCTGAAATTCCTAGGAATGCAACTATCATGATGAGAATTCTTTATATTCAATTTAATGATGAAAATCCTAACTACTTAGGGCTAGAACAATCAAATTTCTTTTGATCAAAGAGCAAAGAGCACAATCTAATGCAATTTCCCTACACTATTCCTATGAGCACACACAAACTTTTTCAATGCAACATGCATGTATTTCTTTTCAATTTCCTTAATGTGAATATGAACAGAAGGAAATATGCACATACAATCAATCAATATTTAATAAGACCGAAGACTTTGATGACAATTCTGTTTCGAAGGAAAAGAAGACTTACTACACTTTATTTTGAACAAAGATTAATCAACTATATTCTAACTTTAACTATAAACCGATAATGACAAAGTAAACATTTAAGAAACATTAATCAATCAAGTCAAAGTAGGGTTAGACAAGGAGATAGAAACTTGTTCTCTAAGACATAACATTCATTGATCAATTAGCGAACAAACAAGCAGAGAAAAGTTGGCAAAAACACATTCCAAAGGTGGGAAAATGACCCTAGAAGGATCATTGTAGCCACGAATGAGAGACAATGCACTTCAAAGCACTGTCCCTAAGCCAGGGGTGCTCTGCAGCACACTGTGTCCCTCACAAGCCTGCGTTGGTGACAGTGAGCCATTTCAAAAGGCAATTTGACACAGTTTTGACCAAATTTTCAATGCAAAAGAGCTGAATTACAATCAATGAACACAAGTAGGGTCTACAAGGATGTCCTAGGAGGTGGATAAGCTACTAGGAAAGAGGATCTTCCCCAGTGGAGTCGCCAATTTGTTTTGGAGAATTTGGTATCTACAGATAAATACTAATTCCCTAGATAAGTAGCCATATCTAGAACAACAGTTTAAAGTATTTTAGTCTTTTCCTATAAGCAATAGATAAGATGAGAAGATGAGAAGACCTACTTGTAGTTCCACTTTCCTCTCGTCTCCTTTGTATCGATCTTGTCGCTCCTTCCCGTACTTAATATGCTTGAGAAGTACCTGTAAACACAACAGAAAACAAAGAATCGATCAAAGAAAAAGATCTATTGAATATAAGTGAATGGAATCAGATACATTTCACACATATAAGCATTATAAGACAATACAAACATATGGGAGAAAGGTTCAAACACTTTATTGAATAGAAGAAGGAATTACAACCATTGTGTCTGATTCAAAGTCATTCCTCCAGCTTGGATCCCATCCACATCACATCAAAAGCATGACAAACTTGTAGCATTACAATACTTGCTTCAAAGCCAATTCTCATAGAAACATTATCTCCTTACAATTCAACATAATCCAGCCCCTGATCACTTAGATGAGTGGTCAATTTATAGGGAGATGAAGGAGGTTTTGTCATAAATGGTGGCATTGAATGGCCTTCCATACTTAGAATTAGTTCCATGGAGGAAGGGATGAGAGGATAGGATGCATCTTAACTCATTCCTCATCCATTTTCGATCTCATAGGAGTTGATAAGTGAGGGAACCTTCTAGATGACTCCAAAAGATAAGAATATTCCCCAAACCCTATGTGAATTTTGCTCAAACTCGCCCAGTGCAGGTGAAAGGAAGCCTAAGTGCTCTGTAGAGCACCCTGGCATGGACTTAACTGCTCTGCAGCACACCTTTACATGGGCCTACCTACGCTGGTCCCTCTAGAGGCCATTTTTGGATGTCTTCAAGTCATGAAACTGTCTGGGAAGGAGGCATTCAAAGGGGTGACTTGTTTAGGGCATGTAGCAACTGAAATTAGGGTTTGATGAGTCCTAAAACACTGATATGGATGATGGGTTTGATGTGCCCAAATGGATCTGTAACAGTGACTCAAGAAAATACTTAACTAATTTCTCATACTTCTAAGCTCCTATTTACCTGTGTATTTTAATGAGGAATTAACCCCCTATTTGATCTGGATCTTGGGGGGAGGAACCCAAGATTTAAACAATTGAAATGCCAGAAGAAAAGAGAAAACACAATAACAAAGCCACACAGATTTATTATTATTATTATTAAAATAGATAATAATTGTAAAGGCTACATTGTGGCGGAAAATCTGTCCTTTTACAAAATGTGACTTGTTATTTATAGTCTTTTTTTGTTACAATACCACAGGTAAATTCCATGGGTGGATAAAAACCATGGATGAATGAATACCATGGGCGGATGTCACTTACAATACCATGGGTAAATTCCATGAGTGGATAAATACCATGGGAGGATGAATACCAAGGGTGGATGTCACTTAAAATACCATGAGAAAATACCATGGGTGAATGTATACCATGTGAAGATGTCACTTACAATACCATGGGTAAATTCCATGGGTGGATGAATACCATGGGTGGATGCCATTTTCAATTTGGATCATTCCTCTCTCCTTAAGAAGTAATGGTCCCCATTGCGTGAATTTCCCATCTGAGAAGCCTGTGTTGAATATGAAGTACCACTAAAGAGAAGGGTTTTGTGTGGTTACCCCATAATTGTGATAAATGATGATTCATGGATAGAGATACCTTGTAATGGTTGTGACCAACTGTGATACTGAACGTGTGCAGCCTAGAAAATCGACTTCGATGAAGTGTGGGTTTGTGGATGACCCATAACCATGACAACTAAGATACGATGATAGAGATACCATGTAATGCTTGTGACCTACTGTGATATTAACAGTGGGCAACCTAGCAAATGGACTTCGATGACAATGATTTTGTGCGGTTGACCCATAACCGTGATGTTGATTGTTGATGAAGTAGGAGGTGCCTACATAAACCTAGGGTGGAAGGGCACGTCTCCAAAGAATCCAAGTCCGATGATGCTATTCTGAAAATGTTGAATATAAAGCAGGTGCCTACTAAAGCGAGGTGGGAGGGAACATCTCCAATGAGAACCTGCTCTAAATGTTGCTCCAGATATTAAAACTAATTTAAAATGGGCATAACTCAGTCAATATAACTCAGAATATTTATTATAACCTGCGTTTGGAATAGAATTACCATTCTACATCTTCCCATGTGATTTAAATCCCTATATAGATACTTTGGAAACTCAGAGTAGTGTTGCAATTGTCTCGCTGTCACAAAAGTTCTAAAAAAATAGTTGAATTTAAATTAGAGATATCTCCTTCATCTGAGCTTTGATTTGACCATTTATTTTTTTAATTGATTTTTTGTTTCAAGAGGATCTCATATATGCAATCATTTTTTTTGCAATTCTAAAGAAAAGCTACAAAAAATGATAGGAAAATCGTTGTCCACAAATTTCCATCAGAAATATTTCTGCAACACAGCTAATTTTAAATCAGTGATATCTCTCTCATACAAACTTTGATTCGGTCGATTTTTTTTTGAATTTGGGTATTTTTTCACAATAAATCCAGATATATTATTTTTTTAATTTTTATTTTGAATAAAAAGTTCAAATCTAGTCTACAAACTCACCACCCAAAAAAATCCTACAAAAAAATGAAAAAAAACAAAAAAATCTCGCTTTGCCCAAGAAAGTGCTTAGTGGGGGTTATAGCACGTGCATGGAGTTTGTTGAATATTGTTGCAAAACTTTGAAACTGAAATATGCGTCAAACCCTTATTCTCATGGAGTCGTAACCTAAATTTGATACCACTAATCGGGATATTGGGGGAGGCCCCAAAGATCTAAAAAATTGAAATGTTAGAAGAAAAGAGGAGAAAACACAATAACTAAACCACAAAGAATTTTCTTTTACTATTATTAAAATAGATAATAAATGTAAAGGTTACATTGTTGTGGACAATCTTTCCTTTTACAAAATGTGACTTGTTACTTATAGCCCTTTTGGTTACAATACCACAGGTAAATTCCATGAATCAGTAAATACCATGGGTGAATGAATACCATACCAAGGTGGATGTCACTTACAATACCATGGGTAAATTACATGAGTGGATAAATACCATCAGAGGATGAATACCAAAGGTGGATGCCACTTACAATACCATGGGAAAATACCATGGGTGAATGAATACCATGGGTGGATTCCACTTACAATACCATGGATGGATAAATACCATGGGTAGATGAATACCATGGGTGGATGCCATTTTCCATTTGGATCACTATTAATTAGGGAAATTACTCATTGAGATTTTCACAATTCCCTCAGACCCTTCTTTGATTGCATGCACCACCTGTACATAAGGTTCATAAACTTCTATAAACCCAAGATCTTCCTTGTACAATTCTTTGAGGTTCTCAAATCCCAAAGTATTCACCTAGAATTATTGTGATATCAAACATCTCATGCTCAAAACATTTTCATTAATATGCTTAGGAAAAGATGTAAATTTCTAGATAAAGTCAACCCATTTGGCATGTCTTTGGTTATAAACTGCAAGGCATGATTGTTAGTATATCAAATAAATTTCCTAGGCATACGATAATGCCTCCATTTCTTTAAAGATTGAATTCTTACATAATATTCTTTATCATAAGTATAATATTTTTGTTTCGTTTCATTCATTTTTTCACTAAAATAAGAACGTTAGAGGAAATTTCAGCGTAAAAATGGTCTCCTTAGGAAAAATCAAGAAACTAATAAAAAATTCCATGTAGACATTTTTTAATATTATTTTATTTTTATCTATGTTCCACAATATTCTTAGAATGAGATTTAATAAATTGTTTTAATATATTATTTCTATTTTTTTACTTTATCGAAATCCCTCAATATATGATACTTTTATTAAAATAATTGTCTATACATATATTTTATATTTAAATTTAAATGTTTAAATTTAACTGTTTTTTGGTTTTTTTTAGCGAACATTGTCTATTGGCAGGAATCTTGTATTTGGCAGGAATCTTGTAATTTGTCCTTTTTGGAAGATGTTTTTTAACTAATTAATTGTTTTATATCTAACTATATTATCTATATTTTTGGCCAGAATCTGGTAATTTGTCCTTTTTGAAATACATATTTTAACTATTTAACAATTTTATATCTAACTATAACTATATTTTATTTTTAACTATTTAACTGTTTTATATTTAACTATTTAACTGTTTTATATTTAACTATTTAATATTTTACTAGATATTTAATATTTAATTATAATTGTCTATATTTATATTTTCTATTTAACTAATTGTTTTGGTTTTTTTTTGGCATCGTTGTTAATGTCAAATGAGCCTGCATTTTTAATTTACATTTTTTCACTAATATCAGTATCTACATTGCATTAATAACTTTTTTGATATTCTAATTCATATGGGTAGGTAGGTAAAGATCATTAATAAATTATTTCACAAATGCCCAAATTAATAACAAAATATTTCACAAATACTCAAATTAATAATAAATTATTTCACGGATATCCAAACTAAACAATTTAAAATTATTTAGGACATGTACCTCCTTTTAAATTTAAAGGATTTTGATTGGTTTACATGTTATGAAATTGAAATTACGTGAAAATTTCATGGGCAATTTTAGGCTGAAATTTCCTCTAATGATGGGCTTGTAATCTTGTTTGAGAACAACACCTATAGTCATTCCATTGGAATCACATTTCACCTAAACAATGTTTGTAAAAATCAGGCAATGTTAGCATAGGTTGCTTTTCTATTTTATCTTTCAATGTTCTAAATGATTTTTGAGTTTTTGTTTATTTAAATGGTTGTTATTCCATTTTAATGGTTTCCACTATTGATGCACAAATATGGCTAAAGTTTCAAATGAAATTTTCAATAAAAATTGGTCAATCCATGGAAGCATCATGCCTCATGTATATTCTTTGGAGAAAGTTAACTTTTAATGGCTTTTACCTTCTCTAGATCTATTTTCAACCCCTCTCAAGAAATTATAACTCCCAAATATAATAGTTTTGTTTTTAGAAAGGAATATTTTTTTAGATTTATAAGGAGTTCTTCTTGCTATAGATTTCTTAACACAAATTATAAAAATATGAAATGGTCTTCTTTTGTTATGTTGTACACAAGGATATCATCTAGATAGACGATTATAAAATTTTCAATGAAATCCTTGAGGATCTCATTAATGAGCCTCATGAAGGTACTGAGGGCATTAGTTAATCCAAAAGTCATAACCAACCACTCATACCACCCATCATTAGTTTTGAAGGTTGTTTTCCACACATCGCCCTCTCTCATTCTAATCTGGTGATACCCACAGTTCAGATATATTTTTGAAAAAAAACCATTCATCACTCAAATAATCCATTAAATTATTCATGCAAGGTAGGGATATCTGTACCTAATTGTTATCTTTTTTTATTTCCCTCGAATTGATGCATATTCTCCATCCCCATATTTCTTTGGGCTCAAAATTGGGTGTATAGTGCAAGGACTTCAACTTTCTTGGATTAATTTTTTGTCTAGTAGCTCTTGGATTTGTATTTTGGTCTCTTCCTTTTCCAGGGGCTTCACTCTATAAGATGCTTTATTCAGTAGACTCGCTTATAGAATCAAATCAATTTGATGACTAATACTTCTTACAGGTGGCAAGGTGTTAGGAAATTCATCAATAGTAATATCAACAAATTTATTTTACGGTTTTTGTATTTCATCAAGTAAATCATCCATTTTTTTTATTACTAAGCACTACCTTGGGCCTACCATTAGAGCAATGTGTACCTCATTTTCCTTTTTGATATATTTTAGTAGCTCCATCCCACTCATCATCAACACGCTTGGGCTTGCTTCTTCCTTTGCCTCTTCATCATTTCACTATAACAACATAGGCATAGGACCATCCTTTTCAAGGGTGTATGTATCTTTCCTCCCATCGGGGACACTCTCCTATCATACTACCACTACCAAGGTATTCCCAACAAAATATGGGAATTCATAGGCATAATATCACATCACACTTCATCTATATAACTACCAATCTATAATTTTACCTTACTTTGTTCACTTCAAATTTTAAGTCCTCTCTACAATTAGCACACTTAGTATGGTGTAGGATGCGTCATCCTCGAAAATCCTAGATTCCACCATCTTTATAGAGACCAAATTTTTAATATTGCCACTATTAACAACCAATTTGTAACATTTTCCTTTAGATTTACATATTGTCCCAAATAATATCCCCCTCTATGTTCGTTCCTGAATCTCCTTCGTTGGTTTAATCAAGGCTCTTTTCAGCATCAAGGATTTACAGCTCTCAAGAGTTTCTTGTTTTGCCTCCGCATTTGATGTCTCTTCTTTAGCTTCTGCAATGTGTGCTCCTCTTTTATTTTTTTTCTTATTTTCAGGCCTTTTCCATGATATGTCTCATGTATTTCGACATATATAACACCTTACTTCTCTTCCTCTTCCTCTACATCTCGAGTGGAAAAAATTTCCCCTTGCTTCTCCTCCTTTGAGTGATTGGCTACTAGAGATTTCTTCTACTTATTTTGGAGTTTGGTATATTCCTCTTTTGGAATATCACTTTCCCTTTATTTGAATCCTTCCTCTACTTTAAAGGTTTACTTTTTAGCTATTTTCTCCTCTGCTCTTAAAGTTTCCTGTTAGGCACCTTCTATTGTAGGGGCAAGAGGGAAATCTCATCCTCAATATCATACCTTATACCATTTATATATTTGGACACCTTCTCAGCATCTTCCTATATGTGTCTTTCTCTAATGTTTAGTCTATAAAATTCTTTGGTGTACTCCTTTATTGTCATGGTTTTTTGCCTCAGATTTTAAAATTGTAGGAACTTGACCACAATCTTATCCCATTTTTTAATTTTTGTTTTCACTTTCCTTCTTCTATCGTCCTGTAGTTCAGCCCACCATAAGGTTTTGTGCCCCTTCATCTAAGTCACTATATATTTGACCTTTTGGTCATCTTTTACATCCTCATAATCGAATTATTTATCCATTGTACTAATCCAGTCAATCAACTCATCCAAATTTAATTTGCGATTGTACAAAGACACTTTCATCATTGTCATATATCCTATCATGGTAACCAAATTTACTATTCATTCCTTTGTCAGTTCTCCTCCTCGTGCTGCTTCTATCTCCTATTCTAAGCTCATATCTTCACCCTCTCTGACGTCACCCACGTCCAGGTCCCTTCTCTGACCTACCTCTACCTCTGTGGCTTCCATCTTAACTCTATTCATAATTCATCACTTTCCATATTTCTCTCTCATCCTCCTCGTCTGAGCCCACGTGAAATGCTCGTGCATCACGACTATTCATCGTTGGTTTTTTCCACGTCTTTTTTATCCTGTAATAAAAAAAGACGGCAAGAAAGGGTATAGTCCATATGCATCGCTGATTTTTAACACCATGTGTTGAGTTAAACGTTTGGAAAATGGTTTTTAAAATTTGTAAAATTGTGGAACAACTTTTCTAACCATGATTTAAAAAGCTTTTTCTAAACATTGACTTGGCCAACGATATATATGTTGAGATTTATGGTTTTAATAAAATAGGTAAAAATCTCAGTAGGTGACAACAATCAGATTGTGTTGTTATATTAGCTCTATTTTGTTGGGAGAGAGTTAATGCATCCTATATTTGTTGTAAGAGGATTTATGAGTCAGTTAGATTCTCTTAGCTATAAAACAGGTGTCCATACGGATTGGGATGTGGGTGTGAGAGTTTGTGAGGAAATTGAATATCTTGTAATCTACTGTTTGATAATAAAGATTGCCAATGCCTATGTTTGGTGGATGTAGCCCAGAATGGTTGGGTGAACCACGTTAATCTTCTATGTCTTTTGTGTATGCTTTTATGGATGTGTTTGTCTTTGATTTTCGGCTGCGCACTGTTAATATAACAATATATATATGATTTATTTATTTATTTCACTTAATTTATTTATATATTATTAATAATTTAATTTTAATCAATAAATTATTTAATTAAAAAAAAAAATATTTTTCAATATTATTTTTATAAAATATTTGATCAGATTATAATTGGAAGATCTTGTTATCATCTTAACACAATATAATGCTGTGTACATTTAATAATTAAAAAAAAATTATACTAGTAATTATTCCTCAAAGTGCAAAAGTACACCAGGGAAGATCATCCAATCTATATACACAATCTATACATGTCTTTATTCTATAATATTATATTAATTATGTTTTATCTATTTAAATACTACTTATTTAAATAATTTATGTATATATTTATTTAATTCCATTTAAACAAAATATTTAATAATTTCGTATTTATGTTAAAGAGTGGTAAAATAATATTCAATTTAACTTAAAATTAAAGAGGAAAATAACCGTATCAATCAATTATCTATATCTATATATAATATTTGATATAAGTTAGAAATGTAATTCTAAATCATAAAGCATAATTTTTTTAATATGGAATTATCTCTCATGCCAATGAATTTTGATTTTCCCTTTTCCATTTTTTTCTCTAACTATATCTTTCTTTGTAAAGAATTAGTATTGGTGCTAGTGTTTTGACTCTACATTAGAAAGACTTCCCAAATTTCAATGATTTAAGACCTGTATGTTTTCATTCCACATCATAAATACTTCCCAAATTTCAATGATTTAAGCATCTTGATGATTCACCAAACCTATGTTCTTACAGTTTAATTGTGCTTCCTCACAAAAGAGGAAGAGAGTAAATTTTGATTATATGTAAATATATTTTAATGCAAAATGAACGATTCATTTAAAATTAACAAATGTTGTAGGGGTCGTTTAGTGCATGCCTCTCAAATTAGAAATAAAATTAATAAACACTGTAGGGGTAGTTTAGTGCATGCCTATCAAATTAGAAATTATGCACTATAATAAATTGCATAAAACAATACAATTTGTGTTGGTCAATGCAAAATTAAAATTAGTTAACAGACAAATTGAATCTTATATTCTTGCCTCCGTAGGACTTAATAAATTGATATGTCCACACATTTACAATTTTACTCCCACATAAATAATGGTGAGAAGTAACTAGTAGTGAATATATTTATTTATATCTTATTCCTAGCATTTTTTTAATGCAAAAACTTGCTTAAATTATGGTGGGAATTGACTAATGGTAAATATGTTATTTACTATTTTAAAAGATTTTAATTTTGGATGGAGCTTTTTGCAGAGCTTAAAAATAAAAAAGTACTACACAAATATTTAAAAATCATGCATGAATATCACAACAATATCTACACATTAAGTAATTATCCACATGGCATTATATTGTGCAAAGGTTGTAATAAGGTTGTAATAAGATCTTCAAATTATGATGCAATCAAATATTTGAAAAATAGTTTTTCTAATAATAATTTTTTAATAATATTAAAAAAGTATAAGTTATGGTATTGTAACAAAGCCATCTAAATATTATAAAATGTTATTATAACAAAACCCTATAAATATTATAAAATAAAAATAAATTTCCATATTAAAAATCTTATTACATTTTTTAAATGTATAATAATTATTATTATTTAAAATTAATTTATATTTTATTAATTTTATAATCCGTTACAAATTTGTATTTTCTCTAAATTTTATTAAGGATTTTTTTGAAATTATTAATTTTAAGGATTTTTTTGAAATTATTAATTTTGAATATATAATTTATGAAAAGTTAAAAATTTAAATCTATTAGTGCCTCATTGTCAATTTTTTCCCATGTGCGGCATGCCAAGGTATGATGAAGGCTATTTGGTGCCCGCCTGCCTCACATGAAAGAGGCACAGTGGAAAAGTCAAACGTAGTACTAGGCGAGCGCGGATTTGGAGTGAATATCAGAAGCCTCGGCCTCCGAGATGAAGTGACTTCCGCATCAATCCGTCGAAGCCACAAGTGGTATGCCAATAATCCATTGGAAAATTCGGATGGAGGCGAGGAGTGTAGGAGTGGTGAGAAAATTCGTATGACGCGAGGAGGGCAGAAGCGGTTAAGCAAATTACGTGACGTTCTCAGGTTTCTGTCGATCTCAATTTTTATGTAGAAAGAGGATGACAAAAATGGAGCGTGGAAATTGAGTGGACTGAGCCGTGTTTACAAGCAATTCTATTAAAAAACGTTCCATATAATTAATATCTTCAATTTACCACTATCCATATTTTAATATTCATGTCACTGTCCAATATATATTTAAAAAAAACAAACTATAATCTCACATCTTTTTTTAATAAAATACTTATCAACCTAATCATATATATCAAACATAATTTTATTAATTTTCTGAATTTTAGTTTTCTGTTTACTTTTTGATTCGGAAGCTTTTTCTTTTCTTGATTTGACAAAATGTAAAGATATCTTGAATATCTTGATTTGACAAATTAAATGTAAAGATATCTTGAATAATTATTATGAGTTATTATTCTTGTCCAATGAAATAGTTATTTTTCTATAATTTTTAACAACTTGTTGATTATTAGATGTGTATTTTTGAGAAAGAGATAAATTTTAAGTAATATGAGATCTAGTAGGTTAATATAAAGTGTTTATGGCAATATAAATTTATCAAAAAATTAAAAATTATGGGTTTTGCCACTAGTAATGTGTTTTTATTGCTATTTCAATTTCAATAGTCATGTTACATTTCCATACATGATTTTTATTAAACAAATTAATATCTCATATCTTTTTTTAATAAAACGCATATAAATTTTCATGTTTTCTTGTTAATTCTATACTTTTACTAATTTGATAAATTAAATGCAAAAATATCTTGAATAATTGTTACGAGTTTTTAATGAAAATCGGTTGCTTCTAATCAACAATTATAAGATGTGTCTTATGAAATTTGTAATGAGATAATATAAAATGCTTGTGTTGTCACTAAAGTATTTAGGTATTCAATGGTAAGTGGTAGTGTCTTTGATTTATTAATTTTTTATTGTCTTTTTTTGTGTGAGTTTAGTAGATCTCCATTTTTTTTTATTAATATTGCATAAATATATTGTCTTTGGTTTTCAGAATTTTGCTAGTTGCCTCAATCTGCCCACAGAAACCAAATTTGTTGGTCATCTATCTGCATCAAACATTGTCCAAAACTTAAACAGAGTAATTCTAATCATCCATGCTACATTGGCTACCTTAACTTTTATATACTTCACGCTTGAAAAGTAAATTCTAACCGTCATAAAAGTAGAATTTAACTAATTGGACTGCTTCTGAGGAATCCACTGGGGCCGAGGCTTTCGCACTCGACCCAGGTACC
Source organism: Pinus tabuliformis (assembly GCA_031772625.1). Taxonomy (NCBI): domain Eukaryota; kingdom Viridiplantae; phylum Streptophyta; class Pinopsida; order Pinales; family Pinaceae; genus Pinus; species Pinus tabuliformis. Next base: position 380,538,220 of record CM062813.1, read on the forward strand.
TCAGTTTGCATCATAGTCTGGAGTTATTGTTCAACTCTATTCAGGCAGAGATTGTTATGATACAACTACATTTGAATTGACTGAATCTCCTTCTGGAGATCCTTTAGGTTTGGCTCTGTTGGTCTGTCCTCTTCCGGTTCTTCTCTTTCCTTGTAGGTGGTCATTGCTTTAGCCAGGATATTTTTCATAACCCAATATTGTTAGATGGTTTTCCGAAACAATGTTTGGCTACCTCGGGAATTGCCTGGATCCTTAATTATTGTCTCCCATTCTTCTGCCTAAATCTCTTCATTCTCGATGTTGGCATTTAACTCTCTTTCCCATTCAGAAATAACTGCTTTCACCTCGGCCGAGGTTCCTACATAGTAGGCGTTGATGAGATTCTGCATACTTTCCTATCTTGTTTTCCTTCCTCTTTTCCTCGGAGGTTTTCTTGCGGATGGCTCCAGGTCTTTCATTTTTTTCTTTGTCTTTCTCGTTCTTCTGTTCCCTTTCCTTCCCTATTGTTTGCCTTCCTTAGCCATCTATGTCTTCTCGCTGCTCCTTTCATTCATGTCTAAACGACATGCCTAGACCGGGGCCTGGTAATCACTAGCGTGATGCAAGTGTCATTCCGTCGAAGCTTTCTGAATGCTGGTGTTTGTGCTACCTATAATGGAAACCACAATTAAGACAGTATAAACCATAATGAAATTATCCTTAGTATACGCATAGTATTTTATCATCTAGGTTTTGGTCTTTTGTCAAAATCCCTTATGTTCATCCTTTGATTCATGGACTGAGAATTTGCCTAGTTCCTTCCTCAATTCCCAGCATTCTTCCCCACAATTTCAGGTTGAGACTGCTCTGGTGCAGTCTCTTTCATCCACTCCATGCCCTCTTTGCTTCTCATTTCCCAGACGACTCCTAGGTGCCCCTCTCTACCCTCATAGGTTAGCAAGATAGAGAAACCTCCATATTCATGTTTTTTGCACTTTAGCAATCGGTTTAGCCCCCTACCCGAATCCCTCAAGACCGCCCTGAACCTCAAGCATCCTATGCTACCAACCCTGCCCTCGAGACTCCTAGAGCTCTTTCTCTCCTGGTTTTCTCCACCCTAGAGAGAAAGAAATTGCTTTATCCTTTCCTACCAATCTACAATTTTGACTCCAGGCCGCGAGATTCCTAACCTTCTCCAGGAAATCCCCCCGATGAGGCTTAGCCAAATCTGGGTTTGGGCTTTCTCCCCTCCCCGGTCGAGGGGTCAGCTGCTTCTCCAGCTTCTACCAGCTCGTTCCAGGTCTTGCTTCGACCCTATTCTGAGGGGGTGCACCCAAAAAAGTGAGCCAACTGTTGCACCAGGGTCTGGTTTCACTCCAGGCCTCTCGTAGTTCCCTTTATTTCCCTCCCCACAATCTAGATACCCTTCCTTAACTGCCATAAGAAGTTCCTCATACAAATACAGAGAAATACTCTCAGGATGGCTCTACTCTCTGAATCAATTTGGCCCAACAGTCTCCTTCTACCCCAGGACCTTGTTGCCAATAGACGAGGTTCAGATTTTCCTCCCTCCCCCCCCCAGCCCAAATAACTATCAGGTCTATCCCACCCCAAGTTAACAGACCAATAACCCAACAGATCCAAAATGCTTCGTTTCTTTTTTCAATTGGGGAAACCATAATAATTAACCAACAATATTCTACATAACTCATTACTTATCCTCTTATAGTTTAAATTCACCTCAATTTCCAATTCACATATCCTCACCAACGCAGGGGAGGGTTGGAGGCACATATTAGGTTTTACAGGCGAAGGTCGAACGCTGGTTGACGTGCCCCAACTCTCAGTGCTTGCTAACCCTGACTACACATTCTACCTCCACTTCCTGCATGCAAATTCCTGTCAGCCTTGCCACCTTTTCCTTTAATTTTCTCTCCCACCTACCCGTCCTCACTCCCAAGGTACCCGCCACTTGCTTTGCTCTACTGGCAGCCTCCCTTCCTTTCGCGTGTGGGTCTCGAACAGAGCACCCACTCACCTTCCAATTAATGTCTGTTATAATTTCCTTCCCATTTCCAGCTGCTTCTGTTGTCCTATGTTTCTCGGTTCTCCACTTATGCTTGCCAGCACCCCTGCCATCTGTCCAGCATCTCTTACCTCTTTCCACCATGCCATCTGTCCAACCTCTCTTACCTCTGCCCACCATTTCTCACCACACCCCAATCGGGGGTTCTCTTCTTTTTCATTATCTATTCTCAGGATTTCCACAAGACTGCTCATTCCTTCTGTTCGACTTAAGTTGTCGCCCCTTATATCAAGGTTGCTACCAGTTTTCCACATCCCTAGTTGGTTAGGCAGCCTGCTACCACGTTCCCCAATCTGCCAACATTTGTCAGAATAATATAGTCTACCCTTTGTGTTAGATTCCTATTTCCTGAACCAGACTTGCCGTCCTCCAACTTTGGCTTATCTTCTCCCATCTGCTTCCTTGCTGAAGTTTTTTCACTATGTCTATTACTAGTCTCGAGTCTCCTTCCACCTCTAGTCTCTAGAACTTTCTCCAAGCTATTTCTAGCCCCCTCTTTAGCGCATAGAGCTATGCTTCGTTGTTACTTGCTATTCACAATCCATGGCATACAATCAAATGGTGTTGCTTTGATGATCTCGAAACACCCCTCCTGAGCCTGCAGCCCTCGGATTCCCTTTAGCTGCTCCGTCGAAGTTTATTTTTATGAACTCTTCTTGGGGAAACACAAAAAGGGTTGGGGAATCACAGGGAGTAGGTTTCTATTTCCATGAATTGACCATCAACATGCTTGGGTTCAAGCTTAACCTTTCCAATATACGACATTCCTGTGGAGTGGCTTCCCAATCATCTAGGTACCAGTTCTCAGCAAGAATCATTTCTCGAATGTTCTGAACTATCATTCCCCATAACTCTACTTCTGTTCTCTTTTCCCCTTTAAAAATTCTTCAGTTCCTTTCCTTCCACACCACCCAGAGCAGGAATCCAAGGGATATCTTCCAGGCTCAGTTCAAGATGGGATTTTGGTAAGGCTTCCTTCTCCATTTTTCCATTTTTATTTTTGTGCTTGATTGATCCCTGTCTCTATAGCCAAATAGTTTCTCATGTTACTGCCATATAACTTCATTGTAACTGCAAGAATTTAATAAGTGTTCCATCGATTCTGTTTGTCTTTCACATATGCAGTAAACCGATGGTCCTTGCATCCCCCTTACCTATATTTGATCCCATGTTAGTGCTCTGTCATGCAGGACAACCCATAGGAAGAAGGCTATTTTGGGCCACAGTTTATCCTTCTAGATTCGTTCCCATATGGGTAACCCTTGTTGTTGATGATGTGCTGCTTGCAGATGGTATCCTTCTTGGATGGTGAACATCCCTTTTATTCTATATCCCCACCTTATTATGTTTAATACTTCCATTATCGCTATTCTTCAGGACTCCATCTCCTTCTCATATGTTTCCCATTGAATTGACTTTGGTACTCCAGGCCAATCTTGTTTCCTCTTCCATTTTCTCCATTGTTCCCCTGTATCTGTTCCCAAATAGTTTTTCATTGGTTGATTTGCTGGGTTGTTTGTATATAGGAATATATCCGCTAGGTATGGCCTACTAAATAATTTCTCTCTATGCTGCCACTCATCTTTCTAGAATCTAGCTTTGTCTCCTCCCCTAATTTCCTAGAAACTATGATTTCTTATCAATTCTCTATTTTCAGATGCCAAATTCCATATAGCTAACCCCTTTATGTTTTCCTGGACTCTTAATCTTCCTTCTATCGATCTTGGCATTCCATATTTTCTCCCCCATATTTATTTCCATAGGTCTGTTCCTTCCTGAATCCATCTCCACCATAACTTAGCCCCCATGATCTGGTTTAGAATATACGGGTCTCGGAGTCCCATCCCTCTTGCTTTGTTTGGTTTACTTAGCCAATTCCAAGATAGAAGTGCCCATTTTTTGACTATGTGTGGTCCTTGCCACAAGAATTTCTTGAAGATGTCGATCATTCCATGACATACAGTTTTAGGGACAACTTGGCTTGATAATTGGTATATCAGGAATGATGAAGCACTGCTTTTAGCAGTATGACTCTACTCGCCATATTCAGAGTCCTAAAAGTCCAGTTTTTCAGCCTCCCTTGGATTTTCGGTAGTAGTGCTTTCTAGTTTGCCACTCTAATCGAGTGTAGACTTAGCGAGATCCCAGATATTTCGAGGGGAGGTTTCCTATACAAAAGCCCATTGTTCTCGCCAGGAAAGCTTGGGATTGAGATGTTGTATTAAAGAAGAAGATATCTGACTTCTCTTTCTTGATCTGTGTTCCTAAAGCACTCATGAAATCGTGTAATATGCCTATCAAGGCTCTAGCTTCCTTAAGGGTTGCTTGCCCAAACGTCATTATGTCATCGAGAAACTGTTGATGTGTTAATGGTAGGTCATTACCCCACATTCGCAGGCCTTTAAATTGACCTCCTTGCACCTTTGCTTTTACATATCTTCCTAATCCTTCAGCAGCCAATATGAACAAGAAAGGGGACATCGGGTCTCCTTGTCTTAGCCCCCTTGTTGCATTAAATGCCTTAGTTGAAGCTCCATTTAGGAGGATTGAAAACACAGGGGTTGATATCATAGAATAGATCTAGTTTATCCATTTGGGATCGAAGCCAAAGGCTTTCATGATTCCTTTGAGGTAAGACCAACTTAGTTGGTTGTATGCATTTGATAGATCTAGTTTTATCATCATACCTTTAGCTTTTAGGTTCTTCAGAGAGTGAACTACCTCTTAAGTCGTGACTATCCCATCCACAATTTTCCTTTCTTTTAAAAAACTAGTCTGCTCTTGGGAGATTAAGCCAGGAAGGATTGGTTTGAGGCAGTTTACCATTATTGTAGCCAGAATTTTGTATATTACATTGCATAGAGCTATAGGTCTAATCCCCTGAGGCTTTTCCGAATGGTCTGTTTTGGGGATAAGATCTAGGAAGGTGGAGTTCAAGGCCGGGTGCATCCTTTTAGTTCATCTTGACTCCTCCACTACTGCTAAGATATCTTCTCCTAGAATCATCCAAGTTGCCTAAAAAAATTTTGTTGTAAAGCCATCCAAGCCTGGAACTTTTTTCTTTGCTAGTCCTTTGAGCACTTCTTCCACCTCACTCATAGTTATTTCCCTCATAAGAGCTAGGTTTTGATCCCTACTAACCAGCTGAGGGATATGCCGAGTAATCTTGTTTATATCTTCTGTCCTATCTAGATTAGGTTCTGTCAATAAATTTTGGAAGTGTTGGACCAACAGGTTCTCCATTTCTTCCTTTTGAATAAGGCGATTTCCATCCTGGTCTACTAAGGAGAAGATCTTGTTATGCTGGCGATGTTGGATCATCATTTTGTGGAAGAATCTAGTGTTCCTTTCCCCCTCTCTCAGCCACTGAATTCCTAATTTTTGTTTTCACAGAATCTCTTCCTGCTGCTTCCTTTCCTCCAACCCATTCAGAAGTTGTCCTTTTTCCTCCACTAGGGGTTCAGTGCAACCATTTGTAATTATCTATTGTTGCACCTTTTTCATCATTTCCTCTAACAATTCCTATTCCCGTTGCATGTTACCGAATTATTCCTTGTTCCATTTTTTAATTTTATCTTTAATTTCTTTAAGATGGAGTTGGAATGTGTACATTTTGTTTCTTCCTTGTTTCTTACTTGCTTTCCACGATTCCTTCAGTTTTCCTAGGAAGGTCGGGTCTCTCAATGGGAATGCTTCAAACCTAAAGGGTCTCTTGGTTTTCCCTTGTTTCAAGTCCACTTCTAGTCTAATCAGATAGTGGTCAAATCCCATGCATGACAGGATGGATGCCTCGTAGTATACATCTATGCTAATTAAGTTTTTAGTTGCCAAGAATCTGTCTAATCGTGATGCTATTTGATGGCTTCCTCCTCTTCGGTTATTCCACATGTGTATTCCATTGATTGTAGGTATATCAACCAGGTGGAGCTCTTCTTGTAGATCCCTAAATTGTTCCATTTCAGGTTCCTCCCTTCTAATCCCTCCTTTCTTTTCCTCCAAGGTAGTTATCATATTGAAGTCCCCTGCAATCAACCAAAGTTTTTCATCATGCATTTGGTTTAGGGTCCTTATGCTTTGTATAAAATTTTCCTTTTCAATTGGAATATGCGGCCCATAGATTGCTGAGATCATAAACCATTCTTTGGTCGCTACATTCCGGAATCGACCTGTGTGTTGAAATACGGCAACAAGAATATTCCAATTTAATTTGTCCTTGAATTAAATTGTGAATTAAAATTGAATTTAGTCTTAACATCTACTTGGAAATAATTAATTTATTTATTTTAAATTAATTAGTTGGAGAAATTCAAGTTAGAAGTCTTTTTGAAGTCATGCAAGAGTTATCCCTTAAATTAAGGAGATAAGATTGAGTTGTATTTGAGTTGTAATTAGTTAACTCATTTTACTGAGTTAAGTCCAATTAAATTAGTTCTAAACTATTTGAGGAACTAATAGTGAGTTAACAGTTAGTTGATGCATTAATGCACTCAACAAGTGCTACTCCAATTAATTGAAGATTCCCTCATCAGAAACTCATGCATGTCTATTCTGAGAAAGACCCAGTTGAGATTAAAGAAGGACAGTGTACTATCAGTTGCATGTGTTTTCTCATAGACAAAACTCATGCATGCAGTCAAGGATTTATCCTTGAGGATTGCGCAGTTTTGAAGAAGGTTTTCCACTTGGTAAGAGGCTAATCATCCACAAGGAACAACACAAGTAAATAGGAGCTTGGAGGGTAGAGAGGAGGTTGGAGAGAAGCCAATATTGCCTGTGAACATATGTGAGGATTGTACTGAGAGTTCTCCAGCTGTGAGAGCTAAGGATTTGTATAATTCCTATGTATTTCCACCATGTATGATAATACAATAGTGTGGGGTTTTTAGCTGAGGCTTTCCCCAAAAGTATTTTCATGTGTATTGTGTCATTAACTCTTCTTCTTCTGGTTATATTTTTCAGCTCGATCTTTAAGCTTCCACAAATTGATAGTAGAAGTAGGTTATAGTATTCTGCTTTGATTTATATTGCATTATTGGGTTAACCTACCACTAGATTTTCTACATGGTATCAGAGTTGTGAACAGTATATTGAGAAGAGAATTCAATGTTTGAAGTTCAGGGTTGCAGGTGCAAATAGAATTCATATCATACTTCAAGGTTGGCCAATGTCATTCTATGGCTTAAGACTCGAGTATGCCTTGGAAGGTAGCTCGAATTACAAAGCATGGAAAGATAGAATGGAGCCTGTATTAGAAGACAATGGCTTGAAGGAATTCATTGATCAAGAAATCCCAAAGCCAGCTTCAACTAATGCACAAGAGTTGGCTCAGTGGAAGAAGTGTGTGGCGAAGGTGAGACAGATCATCCTTGAGGGAGTTCGAGACCATATTGTCTCGAGTTTCCATGGGAAGGATACTCCATTTTCAATGTGGAAGACATTGAAGGGCCTCTACAAGAACTGTAGCGACCAGAGGAAATTGGCGCTCAAGGATAAGCTTCAAAGAATCAAGATGAAGAAGGGCAATACTATTTCCACATATCTGAACAAGCTCACCACCTGTAGAGATGAGCTTGGCAATGTGGAAATAACTGTTGCCGATGATGATATGGTGAGCCTCACACTCCTTTGCCTTCCAAATACTTGGAATAGCTACCAGGACTCTGTGAATGGAAGGGAGAAACTGTCAGATTGGGAACGACTGTAGTCGGACCTTATGCAGGAGGAGATCAAGAGGAGCACACGAGATGATTCTTCATCCAAGAATGATGATGAAGAAAATCTAGCCTTAGCAAGTAAGGTAAGGAAAGGGAAGGGGAAGGCTTCCCATTTCAAATCGAATTCTTCTCATGGAGGGAAGAAGGGTGACCATTTCAAATCGAAAAATAAGAAGGAAGGATTTAAGAAAATTAAATATGTGTATCATGTTGTGCAGTGGTTTCTATCTGTATCTATATAATAGATGTTGGGGTTGTTATATATTCATTGTTGTATATAATTTATCAAATAATGATTTAAAAAATATTACTAAAAATATTTGGATATATGTATTTACACATATACAAATTTAGCTACGTGTTCTTATCAAAAAATTTATCTCCACCAAAAGAAACTATTAATGATGTTTGCATTGAAGATTTTCGTAGATCTTAAGCATATGAATTTAATAGTGGTGGGCTTTTTTCATGGAAAGATAATCTTCCAATTGTTTCATTCCTTCTATGTACCTTTATACCCTTAAAGAAAATTGTTGATTTAATAACTATATGCTACTAGATTTGTTAGAGAGAAAGTATTATCTTCTCTGGCATTTTTCTCTCTCTCTTCTTTGCGCTCTTCGTATGTTGTCGATGGATTGCTTCTAAAAGATGTTCCAGTTGGATTTGTTAAACATACATGGAAGGTAAAAAACACATATGAAAGATAAGAATTAGGTTGCCTTTATTATTGACAAGATGTTAATTTATAATACATTGTACATGACTGTTGGATTCATCTTCCAACGTCTCTTGGACTTCAGTGGTTGTTCACATTCCACACCAACCCATAGAGGATTAGGTTTCCAACATTCCCCCCCTTAATCCGAAGGGGTATGTATGAGTCCAAGAAGAGAGTTGTAATATAAAATGTGAAAAAATGCATGGCAACACTAGGCTGAATGTGCTCTCTGAAATGTTGGTATAAGGCGGGTGGTTTAAGGATGACCACCAACACTAGAACGCTTAGTGCAGTTCCTAGAACTCTTCCAAATCTAGCATGAAGCTGAGGTCTTCTTCTAGAGGAAGTGCTCCTCATTTTTTCAAGAGGGAAACCTTCAACCTTGAAAGGGAGGTCTCACACCGCATAAAAAGGTAGAACCTCAACCTGAAAAGGGAGGTCTCAACATGTGACATTTAAGGTTGACCACCAACTCTAGAATGCTTAATGTAATTCCTGGAACTCTTCCAAAACTAGAAAGAAGTTGAAGTATTCTGCTAGAGGAAGTGTCCCCAATTATTTGAAGAGATGTCTCAACCCCACATAAATGGTTTAAGACTAATTATAAACTGAAGGCATGCTCAGGGGTATATTTGTCTCTGGCTACAACTTTGAATCTGGTATGGAAGGTTGTGGCTCAAGCTCGCTTGATGTGGCTTTGAAGCTTGTAGATGATTCACTTGCCCCCCTATCAGATACAAGGTGAGATTATGGAGAAAACTCAATTGCAAGATTGTTCAATACTCTAGAACAAGTTCGGACATATGATTGAAATATCTTCTTGGTTGTTGAAGCGCATTTCCAAGAAGAGATCCATCCAAGATGAATTTTTGTTCTTGAAGGAGGCTTGTTTTTGAAGCATATGTTTAAATAATGAGTACGTTGACCACAATGTTTGCATGGATGAAGATCAAAACAATAATCTTTCACATGGACAACTCTATCACAATGTTGGCATTTAACAATCTGTTGTTGCTTCCGTGGAGGAGGACCAGAATCTGAAACAGTTGAAGTCAAATTGTCATGAAAAAATCCAACACTCTAAAGTCTGATGGGCTTTGAGTAATTTGGAATATGAAAGGACATGTCCTTGACATATCCAAGACCATTTTTGTGCTTGTCATGGACAAGCTCTTCCTAAGGTCTGATGACCGACTTGGGAAGTGCATACTAAACTTCTGCTTCTGCATGTAACTCTGCTCTTGAACTAGGCACTGAATGTGATTCAACCTCAAATTTATATTCTTGAAGCTGATGGGAGTCTGTCTTAATGTTCTGAACAGAAATAGGTTCAGAATGATGACTCCACTGTTGTAATTATTCTCGTTGTAACTGTGATTCAAACTACAAAAAATTAATGTTTTCTTGTGCATGTTGTAGAGAGGTTTGAATATATCTGAGAGTGTCTTTGTTGAATTTAACTATGATTTCACTCATAGATAATATTAGAGTGCTTAATAACTCTAATAATCCATCAATTTTCTCCATTACTTAAACAATTCAAGTCAACAAATGACCAAAAATGTACGGTTTTAGAAAATTAATTTTCCAACTTTTGAACTTGAATGTGAAAGAGTCCAAAAGTTTTCACTATAGATATCAAGGCAACAATAGGGAAACACATGAACCTTCTTTTTTTTCTCTTTACCTATCACAACTTCAGCATATTCAAATTCCTTCACGTTGTGAAAAAGGAGAGTCAGACTTCACTAGAGATTACAGTTGGAGAACTTGTTTTGTGTTTAACTGTGGACTATAGAATTCAGTCAAGAATGGAAACATCATCGACTAATTCACCGAACTCGAAGTCATAATTGACACTGCTTAAACTCATCCTTTAATGAAGATATTTTAGGAGAAATTACCAATTTAATGCAAGATTTAAACCATCAGAAGGAATACAACACCTTGACATGGATAATAAACCAAAAAAAAATTGTTGTATGCGCACAATATGAATACATCACCTCTATAAAGAATCATTCTATTATGTAAACCTTGGCCACTCTGCTATATAACTATGTACCAAACTCCAATATGACATGTACCATTCAGTCGACATCAGACCAAACGTACGGTATTTAATTCACATGGTTCAACGCAAGTTCCACAAGCATATACTTTAAAGTTCAATGCATATATCACCATTCAACGCTCATACCAGGAATGACACATGAATACTGCGCACTTATAAACTTCATGCTTTAATGCATTTCTCAACATTCCTCTACGGCCTCGACTTCACGCATTTTTTAACAATCTTCCATGACTTTCACAAGTCGGCTTCAAAAACCGGGTTTGTTTCTATCTATCAGTGGCTTACCCAACAAAACCATGTAGTTCTGGAAAACCAAGAAGTCCATAGACTTCAAACCAAAGTCTTCAAATCAGACACAATCACAATGAGCATGGAACCTGGGTCGTATTTAGCTCCAGAGCCGTTGTTTGAATTGCAAAATCAGAGCGCAACCGACAATACATGAAGCAATTTCTTTCTGATAATGGGATATGAATGAAATTTCCCAGATATGCCAAGTTCCCCTTCTTCCTTCTTCGTTGCTACTTTTCCCAATGTTGTTTCATCACCGTTAAAGGTCAACAAAATAAAAGCATAGAAAGTGCTAGGAAAAATGATATTAATTGTGCCTACGAAGATAGGTCTCCTAGTGTCGTGCCACTGGGAAATCTCCCAGCTGGCAATGACTATGCAAACCTAAATTAGGATTATGCAAAGCTCCTACCTCAGAATGTCACTTAAATGAAATGGGTGTGCAGAACTTGTCTCTCAAAATGTCTTAAACATGCACAAAGAGATTTGAAATGCCGCAAACATGTGCAGGGAGTGTTATCACTGAAATAGATAACACTCTATCTACCAGAAAGAACCTATACCTTCTTTTTTTTCATAAGAGAAGGAAAACAGTCACCGATGGAGCGTAGGTATGACAGTATGCAGTGGTATATTTGGGAGGCGTTAACCAAGTGGAGCATAGGAATGCCAGTTAAGATATAAAGGAGGGTGGTTGGTAACGGACCTACGAAGGGTGGTTTCAAAGGAGCGTTTTATAACGGAGGCTGGTAGGTGATACCACAGTGAGTAGGAGCATTATATAACAACGTGGTATTGGTGAAAATGGTGTTCGGGAGGACCAACTGTGGCCACAGTAGTTTTGGTGGGTCGTTTGCCAGAGGAGGACCGTATATGATCTAACTGGGGACAAAATTGTCCTGTCTGTAGCTATATAGGCAACATCCATCAAATTCCCATGCAAGATCTGTAACCACTTGATCATGAGCCTCGAAGTGACCTGCCTTGTGGCATTTACGCCCAGACGTGTAACATATCCAAATAGATAGAACGCCAAAACCTTTTCCAATCGCTACAAGAACTTTGTCTATGGATTTTGGAGGTATGACCAAGGAAACCGCCGAGATAGATATTGAATCAACGAATACTACCTATTTCGAAGGCTTGATCAATGGTGGTAGTGGGATGAGAAACAATTATAATGATGCTAAGATGATGATATTGATCTCAGAAGAATTTATGAGAAATTATAATGAACACCACATGCTTTGAAATGAATAGAAGTGTACCTTAAATAAACCATTAACTTCACCAAATGCAGGATATTCAAGATTCCTTCACCGGCTTGGCGAAATTCAATGCACAATCATTCAAATGAGAGTGATTCTAAGCATTTTAAGTAATCAAAAGGTTGTAGTGGTCCCTCTTTGTCCTGAAAAATTCTTAAATAAGATACAAACCCACAAGCTTCATTGAGACAGAGAAGCTTAGGTTTACACATGCCACAAAAACAAGTGCTCAAACAATATTGAGAAAATATGAACTCGCTTTGATACCATGTTAAAAATACATGGAATGTAAACAACGCATATGAAAGATAAGAATTAGATTGCCTTTATTATTCACAAGATGTTCATTTATAATACATTGTATATGATTGTTGGATTCATCTTCCAACGTCCCTTGGACTCTGGTGGCTATTCACATTCCACACCAACCCACAGAGGATTAGGTGTCTAACAAGAATGGTGATTGCTCGTGTGAATTTACAAAGCCCAAATTTCTGTTTTGGTTTATACGGTGAGAAATCTAAATGATTGATCAACATAGCACAAGGGTAATTTAGATGAAGGTGTTGTGTTAAAGATATATTTTTTTTTCAAAGAAAAAAACTTCTTTCTATTATGAAAAAGAATTTCTCTTTCTATTATGAAGAAGAAAGTACGTATATCAGTGAGAGTAAATTTCAATTGCCATAGATTTTTTCAAACCAACCATCATCTATCTAGTGACACAAATCGCCACAGAGAAAATACAAATACATTTAGTCGGACCATAACATTTTTCAATCAGAGGACATAGAAAACTGCCATAAGTCAACATTTTTGAATCAGAGGACATAGTTAGAACACTGCCATAAGTCTAACACAGTTTAAAAACAGAATTCACTCCAGATAGAGAGGCCTAACAGAGAACCCTGAAGTCGAAAACCCATGTTATAATGGGATTGAACCTTCCCCTATGAAAGAGCCAGAGCATACTTGTTGGAAGATGATGTGTTCCGAGAAATAGAGCAACAACCAATTTTGATAATCAATCTGCGTCACTATTATAGATTGTATGACTTATTAATGACTTTCTTGATTTTGTTTACAATCGTTGATGGTTTAAATAGGTAAATAATAAGATTTATTTTTTTAAATGGTCAAAAAAAACTTACAAAACAAAATTGCATTGAAAATGAGCTTGCTGAAAATAGTTATTTCTATATTAGATTTATATTTTTATAAATTAAATCACTTTTAATCTTTTAAAAGGTTAAATAAACATTTAAAATAATGCCTTATTGATGATATACCACTCAACTTGTTTAATTATGTTTCAATTTGATTTTTTCATGGTTTTATGTTGCATATTATTTTATAAGTTTGTTTGAACTATAAATATATGTTTTTGAAAATGTTCATTTTAATATATACATTAAATTATGTCACGTAATTTTACATTTAAAAATAGTAAAATAATACTTTAAATTAGCAAATTAAAATACTTCAATTTGCACTTTAATTTACTTTTACAACACTTTATATAGAGATATAAAGTAAAAATAATAATTTACCTTTAAGTATGTCGAACAAATGTAATTGTTTCACTACTTAATATTTAAATCTTATATTTTCACTTTGCATATATGTCGAACAAATGTAATTGTTTCACTACTTAATATTTAAATCTTATATTTTCACTTTGCATATGTGTAATTTATTTGATTTTTAATATCCAGTTGATATATAAGATTTTTAAAATATCAATTACAAAAAAAAGCCTAACGTGGGTTATTGGGTTGGGTAGAGAAGCACTTTATAGCATAGTATAGGGTAGATGTGTAGGTGTAATGTAGATATGTAAACAATTTTAAATGTATGCTTAATTGAAAAGAAAAAAAAAATGATACCAAGGATGAGTGCAAATATTTAAATATCAGCTCAATTAATAATAGAAAGTTGAAGAAATAAAAATAAAAATAAAAATCAATTTGTTATATTTTGATTTAGTTATTAACTTGTTAAAATACCATGGGCCATTGGCTTATCAATACCACATGCCTAGAAACTTTAACTTATTTCACAACCAAAATATTTCATAACAATATGACAAGATTCTTAACTATGGATATTCATCCCAACTTTATGGTATGTATTATTAACTTGTAAAAACTAGGTTTTGTTACAATACAATAGGCAAATAGGATGTCTTATCAATACCACATGTCCAAAGAACATAACTTATTTCGCAATCAAAATATTTTATAACAATATGAAAATATTCTTAACCATAGATATTCACCCTCACTTTACCATGGATATTATTAACTTGTAAATAGAATTTGTTACAATACCATGGTCCAATACCATGGCTTATCAATACCACATGCCCAAAAACTATAACTTATTTCACAATCAAAATATTTCATAACAATATGACAAGATTCTTAACCATAGATATTTACCCCCACTTTGTCATTGATATTATGAAATTGTGAATAGGCTTTGCTACAATACCACGGATAACACCATGGCTTATCAATACCACATGCCAAAAAATCATAACTTATTTCACAATCAAAATATTTTATAAAAATATGACAAGATTCTTACCATGAATGTTATTAACTTGTAAATAGGCTTTGTTACAATACCATGAGCCAATACCATGGCTTATCAATACCACATGCCTTTAGTGTAACTTATTTCACGATAAAGATATTTTATTTTTATTTTATTTTATAACATTTTTTAGTTTAAGCTAAAAGGAAAAATATTATAATTACTTTTGAGATATATTTAAACCCTCTAAGGTTTACTAAAAATATCCCCCTAGAAATTAAATTAAGGTTTTAATAAAATTAAAAATGAGAACACTTTTATATTTGAAGTTGTGAAATGTATATAATATAGATAGTATTATTAAGAACCAACATAGATCCATCTTAACTAAGGATCCAAGCGACAAGAGCAAGCAAAGTGACTAACAATAATAAAGGAAAGTTAGTGCATGATATTTTTAAGTTTTTCATTATTGTATTTTCTTTGACATGTGACTAACAATAGTAAAGGAAAGATAGTGCATGATTTTTTTAAGTTTTTCGTTATTGTATTTTCTTTGACATGATTGATCCAAAATATAGGTCTAATATTTTACAACCAATTGATTTTTTTTAATTCAAATACTTTCTCAACACAATACAACGAGATCAAATTTAAGACGATGGGGGGACGGGGGTTGAGAGGAAAGGAGATAGTGACAAAGGTGGAGGGTGGAGAGAGAGAGAGTGATGGCGGAGAGGGGGAGAGAGAGAGGAAAGAAACAAGACATAAAGAGATAGAGGTGGATAGAGAGAGAGGGAGTAGCAAGGGAGAGATGGAGAGAGAGTGATGGAGAGATGAAAGGAAGGAAGAGAGATAGAGAGAGAAAGAGACAGAGATACATAGATGGAGGGTTGAGAGAAAAGGAGAGAGGGAGGGAGATAGTGACAGAGTTGGAGGGAATAGAGAGAGAGAGAGATGGGGGAAAGAGACATAGGAATGTGAGAGAGAAAGGGGGAGAGAGGAATGAAGAGAGAGAGGACCCAAGAGAGAGAAGGAGAGAGAGATGGAGTTGGAGGGGGAAAGAGGGGAGGAAGAAAAAAGACATAGAGGGAGAAAGGTGGAGAGAGATAGGGATTGATAAAGGGGCAATGGAGAGAGAGTAAGGGATAGAGGAGAGCGGGGGCTAAGAGAGAGAGAGAATGAGCAAGGGGGAGAGAGAGATATAGAGACATATGGAGAGAGAGTGTGTATGTTTGGCAGGAGACATAGAGAAAGGAATAAGAAAGAGACACATATATAAAAATATAGATATTATATAGTATTATATAACCAGCCTAGACCCATATTAACCCTCGATCTATCAATGGACAAGAGATATCAAATCTCTCGAGGTGTAAACCTTTTCTCAAGTTTTTCACTCAAAAAAGAGGTTTTCACCTCAAGAGATTGGATCCCTCTTAACGCTTGATCGAACTAGGGTTAAGATGGATCTAGGCTGGTAAATAAAATATTTCAATATGCACGAGTAACAGATTTTAACATGAAACATATATAGAGAGAGAAAGATTGAGAGAACTCTTATTCCATTAATAATTGCTTTCTAATTCAATGTATAAGGGAGATTTTTTATTCTTATAATGCGTAATATGGATTTGATATGTAATATTTTAGAAAATATTAATAATAAAAATAATTAAATGTATGTATACAGGAAAAAATATAACGACCATGTTTTAGCATTTTAATATGGAGAATGTGAGTTATAAATAAAATATTTCAATGTCAACTACATATACATTATACCAACCTAGATCCATCTTAACTCCGGATGTACCAAGTGTCGAGAGGGACCAAATCTCTTTTCACTCTAGAAGGCATTTGCATCTCGAGAGATTTGATCTCTCTTAGCGCTTGGAAGATGATCAGAACTTAAACAGGAACGAAACAAAATATAGATATAACCATATATACAGAGTTGCAACAGAAATAATACTTCATTCCATTAATATCAAAGAACTAAAATATGCTTACATACATAATGGAAATAAACTAGCTCAGGCGATGGTAGTTTATATCTGATAAGAGATGTGGCGGCTACATGCCTATGAATGGTGTTACAATGAGGCTGAAATGCCTATTTATTATTCGGAAACAATGGAAAACCCTAAACATCCAAAAACCTAACCCTAGGACATGAAGTGCCAAAATTGTGGGCCCTGTTTGGCTAAATTGGTACATCAACTTCCTGGGGTCATAACTTCGACAAATGATCTCCATTTGACGTGCACAATACCTCGTTAGAAATATTTATCTGAGGATTAGAAATTTCAACTCCACACATCATTCAAATACTCATTTTTTCCCATTTTCCAAAAGAAATGTTGTTTAGGGCCTCAAAACAGCTCCAGAAGTTCAGGACCTGAAAAACTACAAAAAATAGTAAATTGTGCTACAATTAACGGAACTGAAAAACAAAAAGAAAACGTGGTGGGCGTTCAAGTGGAATAGGTGGGTGGCCACCAATATCCACTTGGATCATTCCTCCCCACTTTGTAATAAATGATCCCCATTGCGTTGAGTGTCTCCATGAGATGGGAAAACATTTGTTGAACTTGGTCGTGGTGAGCCACTTTCCTTGGTGTAGTAGTTGGCCAACTTTGACAACCTGATATAGTTGGATATTCTGTTGGCGAGTATTCTTTATCTATGTGTCCATGATCCAATCAGTTGTGGCCTACTCCATGCAGTATGGGTTTAACTCTATTGGTGTGAGTTGTTCTACAATGTTTGATGTGTCAAGTAATGGTGGAAAGTATGGTCGAAGGCAATCTACATTGAACAATGGGTGTATGCCAAGGAATGGTGGAATTTTGAGCTATAAATAATTGTCCCCTATAGTCTTAGTGATGGTGTATCACCCATATCAGAGTGGTTGAAGTTTACAGTGAGGTCCAGCGAGGCGCTCCTTCTGCGAATGTAACCAAACTTTGTCGCTCACCTGGAACTTGCATGGCACTCGCTGTTGATCATGATGCTTCTTGTACTTAGCATTGGCTCTGTCCAATATGTCATGGACCTGATGGCAAAAGTGTTGGATGTGATCAATGAAGTTGTTAGCCTTGTTATATTTAGACTGGAAATGGGACGAATCTAACTGAGTAGCTGCAAATGGTATGGCCACATCAATGGGACATAGTGGTTGGAATCCAAACCCCACCTGAAAGGGGCTATGGTCAGTTGAGCTATGGAGAGCTTTATTGTATCTGTGTTGGACATAGGGGAGGATTTCATCTCATGTGCGTGGATGCTTCGAGTTCTACATGCATAGAATGTGTACGATCATCCTGTTGATGAACTTTCTTTGGCCATTATTTTAGGGGTGGAAAGTTGTGGACTTAGTGAGCTTGGTATCGAACATCAACCAAAGAATTGACCAAAATTTACTTAGGAACCTGTTGTCTCGATCTGAGATAATGAATTGTGGGATCCCAAAGTGTCCCCACACTCATTCCAAGAAAAGCTTAGCAATGACCATCTTAGAGAATTTGTCGACGACCACAAAAATGCTGTCGTTTCCATGCTTTGTAGAAGGATGGCTCAACATGTAATCCATGGGGATGGATTCTCAAGGTAGACTAGGAGTACATAGAGGATTATATAGGCCTTCCTTCTTTATGGTTAGTTTGGCAATGACGTAGGAAGTACAACATATGATGTACTTCCCAACATCCTGTCGAAGGTTCGACCAATTAAAATAATTCTGCAACACTACCACTATTTTCTCTACTCTAAAATTTATAGCGACTTGATTGTAGTGCACCTCCCAAATAATCTTGGCACACTCACTTGAAGGAACACAGATGTGTCCCAGGTGGCATAATAGTGCATCCTATAGGTGAAACTTTGGAATTTTCTTGCCTTCCAGGAGCATCCAGTATGTGTTTCTGAATTATGGATCGCTCGTGTAAAGATGCGGCCACCCCAAAGTTTCGTGCTAACAAGAGTCGAGCATAGTGATTAGCACCATGACTGGCCGTCGGCTGAGGTAGTCTGCAACATTATTGGTGTTACCCTTCTTGTACTTAATGTTCAAATGGAACGTTTCCAAGTATGTGGACCATTTCTGATGGTGATCATTCTGCAACTTCCCTTATGTCTGTACGAACTGCAGGGGTCAATGGATTGTGTGGATGACTGCTTCCTTCCCTAGAATGTAATGCTTCCATTTTCAGTAGTCCTACACAATGGAATACATCTCTCTATCATAGGTGGGATACTTTCATACTGTTTCTGAAAGTATCTCACTGTGATATGCTACTGGATGCCCTTGTTGAGTAAGAACCACACCAATAGCATAGTCAAATGCATCTGTGTCAATCTCAAACGGTTATTGTAGGTTTGGTAATGTAAGCGTTGGTGCAGAGGAGAGGTGATGCTTCAACTCAGCAAACACCTTTTGTTGGGATTCAGACCAAAATAACTTTTCTTTCGCTTCGCCCTTAGTGACTTGACTTAAAGGCCAAGCGATATGAGAGAACCCCAACATGAACCTGTGGTAGAAATTGGCAAGACCCAAAACTCTATGAAGTAATGTTAGAGTGTTTGGAGCTGGCCAATCCTGAATGACTTGCATCTTGGTTGGGTCCACATGTACACCCTGCTGATCAATTATGTACCCCAGATATTGAACCTAGGTAATACCAAAAGTTCATTTCACCAAATTGGCACACACCTTGTGTTATCACAGGGTTTAGAGGACCTGTCAAATATGGTGGAGGTGCTCTTCCCACCTCTAACTAAAGATTAGGATGTCATCCAAATACACCACCACGAAGGAGTTGGTGAAGCGTCGAAAGATGTCGTCCATCAACCTCATGAAGGTTGCAAGGGAATTCATCAACTTGAAAGGCATGACTAGCCATTCGAAAAGGCCCTCCTTGGATTTGAAGTAAGTCTTCCACACATTGGAGGGTTCTATTGGTACCTGGTGATAACCGAACTTCAATTCAATCTTGATGAAATATTTTTCCCCTTGATCTAGTCCAGAAGGTCATCAATCCATGGGATTGGATACCTATTCTAGACAGTGATCTTGTTCAGTGCCCAACAGTAAATACAGAGTATCCAGGTCTCATCTTTCTTTTGTACCAACACGATCGGGCTCCCACTAGGTGATGAACTTGGCCTGATGTGCTCTTTCTGCAACAACTCATGAATCTACCTCTTGATTTCATTGTTCTTTAGAACAAAGCGTCGATAGATCAGTCCATTGGGTAGTGACGCACCCGGAGTCAGATCAATCGAGTGCCTGACCTGACAGTGTAGAGTTTCCCCTGTGAGTGAGGTGAAAATGTCCTTGTACTCCTCCATGACCTTGTCCATCTACTACATTCATGCAAAGGAGCCCTGTCTCGAGGTCGTGGCCACAACCTTGTCTTTTACATGAGGGTGAATCATAAGGAAAACAAATTTCCCAGTCTGGGAAACGATCTTACTGCATTGCTTCACAGTGATCAAAGAGATGGTGGTAGGTGGTGCTACCTCCAGTATCATGTACAACTTATTTCCCAAAGTAATAATAACAATCTAAGGCCTAAACTTATACACAACATGTCGCTTCCACAAGTATGGTTTTCCTAATAATACATGAAAAACTTCAAAAAGAGCAACATCAAACAATACCTCATCTATGAAGGGTTTGATGTTGTAGGGAAGGTGACACTGTTTGTTAACGTGGAGATCTCATCCTTGGCGAAGCAACCCGACGGTGTATGATTGTGGGTGTGTTGTGGTCGGTAGGCCTAGTCGCTTCACGACCTTTGCTGAAATGAGGTTCTTTTGTCTCCTGTTGTCGATAATGAACTGTAGCAGAGAACCCTTCATCCACTTCTGTGAGTGGATGAGGTGCACCCCCTCCTTTGGATCTTTGGGATCATTCTTCTGGACTTTGGTGGTGGCAACGCTGGCATTGGGCTCCGCATCAATAATATGCTTCCCTTAGTCATTTCCCTTGTTCGATTCTAACTTAGAGTTGGAACATGCATCTGATTCGAAAGCCTTTAGCTTGACCACCAATCACTGTTTGGCCCAATACTCACTTGTGTTATGAGTGGGGCTTTTATGGAGCTCACACCATTTTCTTGTGTCCTTCTTTTTCTTCGTGTTGGTATTTTCTTGTGGCTTCAGCAGGTTGTCCTAGTCACATCGCCTTGGCTTTGTCCTTTGCTCAGCAGTTTGGGGGTGACCTTCCCTTGCTTCAGATTCGCAGATCCAAAATCTCACTTCTTCTATTTAATTTTCTGCTCGATCTTGACAGCGTACTGATAGGCCATGCCGAGTGAAGAGATGTCTAGGAACTCCATCTCGTCCTGGATGTACTTAAGTACCAAATGTCGCTTAGAATCCTTGATACCGAGCTTCGTGCGAAGGGTATGAAGAATATTTATGAACTCCGACATGTCTTAGTCCCTTCCATGCCGTAGCATGGTCCACTTTATGTATTTATCATCATAGCTCTCAACAGGGTAATACTACTCCTTGATGGTGTCTTGGAAAGAATTCCAAGTGGGTGTGGCTAAAAATAGTGAGGGTGCACTCTCGTCCCTCTTCTCAAAGTAAGTTCCCCACTAGTCCTTGATGTAGGGGGTAGCTTTGAGGAGTGCAAAAGTAATATTTTCCTAGTTGGAAAAATCATGAACCGAAAATATCCTTCTAGCAGATTTAACCATTATCTATGGCATCCGCATCTACTTGACCTTCAAATATGGGGATGTCAAAGTTAACTTGTACCTTAAAGAGTGTGATGCTTCCAGAGTGGCTACTGGAAGGAGATGTGTCACCTGTGGGTAGCAACCAAAGGATCTAGGCAAACTTTTACATGATCACGTTCATCTATTACTCAAGGGCTTCTTTGAGCAGTATTTTGAAAGGATCTCCTAACCCCTCATCTTTCTTTTTTTCCACCATGCATTAGGAGAATTTTGAGCTCTAAAATGGGCCTCCTAAGAAAAATGTACAACCAAAATAAACTTTATAAGAACCAATAGGATTCAAGAGGATGATGTCAACCATTGGGGATGATTCACCATTTTTGGAGTAAAAAAGTAAAAAGATAAAAAGATAAAAAAATAATAAAACTACTTTTTCAACTCGTATTTTAAACTTATCTCCCTAAGGTTTTACTCAAATTTCGAGTGGGAGTACTTGTTGAATGGAAAATTTAATTCCGCATCCAAGGAGTACTCATGTTTCATACTTTCGATGGTCCCTGCTACACAAAAAATGTGAAATACATGAAAAAAATTGATTGCAATCACATTTTCTTGCATTTCTCATTTTTCGTGTAGTAGGGTCCATCGAAAGTAGCAACATGGGTACTGTTTGGATGATGAATAAAATTTTTCATCCAATGAGAGTTGCCACTCAAAATTTGAGTAAACCCATAGGGAGATAAGTTGAAAATACAAGTTGAAAAAATAGTTTTTTCTTTTTTCCCTCTAAAATTTGATGATGTAATGTAATCATATTTTATTATTCCCACTATTATTTTATAATTTCCTTAAGAGGCCTATTTTATACCTCAAAATTCCCCCTAATAGGAGGTCATCGAGGTTTGCGAGGCTCATCTTGCAAAGGTTCAACTAGTTCGAGCCCTAACTACTTATACCCTGACCTCATTGGGGACATGCAAAGAAAAATAGAGAAAGAGAAGACCACTCTAATACCACTGATCCGAACTTGAATAGGAACGCAACAAAATACAAATATAACCATAAATACAGAGTTGCAGTAGAAATAACACTTCATTCCATTAATATCAAAGAAGTGAAATATGCTTACATACAAAATGAAAATAAACTATCTCGGGTGATGGTAGCTTATCTCTGATAAGAAATGTGGCAGCTACAAGCCTCTGAACTATGTAACAATGAGCCTTAAAGGCTTGTTTATTATTGAGAAACAATGGAAATCCCTAAACATCCAAAAACTTAACCATAGGAGATGAAGGGCCAAAATTGTGGGCCCCGTTTGGGTAACTTGGCACATCAATTTCCTGGGGTCGTAACTTTGGCATACAATCTTTGTTTGACGTGTACAATACCTCGTTAGAAATATATATCAAAGGACTACGAATTTTGATTGCAAACATTTATTCAAGGTTTGTGTTTTCTCATTTTCTAAAAAAAAGTCATTTAGGGCCTCAAAATGGCTTCGGAAGTTCAAGACTCGAAAAACTGCCAAAAATAGTAAATTGTGCTACAATTAATGAACCTAGAAAATCGAAAGAAACAGTGGAGGGGGTCTAAGTGGAATGGGCGAGTGTCCACCAGTATCCACCTAGATCAATAGATCTAGATTTAAGATGGATCTAGGCTATTATATATATATGTCATACATAACATATATGTTTGAATTTAATTTTTTAAATGATTTATTAAGTTTTATAGTGGGAGGATTTATTATTTTGATAAGTGTGCTCATTTCTTCTTCCTAAAAAATGCTATTAATTTTATTACTAAAAAAAATTACATTTTGTAAATGTTGTATGAAAATGTATTCAGTAAATAGTTGTAAGGCCTACAAGAAATCGAGGTCAAAGCTCCATGGACAAGTCCCCCAACATCCATAGGTCCACCAAAAAAACATACATCTAGGTCAAAACCCCCCAAAAAAGCCATATAGAGCGTAGAGGCCCACAATCAAAACCCTAAGGGTTACAAACATTCAGGGTCGAAACTGAGAGAGGAATGAACCAAGAACACCCCTCAAGCAGTGGTTGGAACCACAAACCCCTAAGCCAAGAAAACCAATTATGCTAGCATCCACAAAACTCTACCAGTAGGCACCCGAAACGAACAGATCGCAATGGTAGAGGTTAGAAGAAGACCAATGGAGAGACCTCAGCCCAAAGAACCATAACTCATTTCATATGACACTTTTTTATTGACATTTTTTAATTAATTAATTTAATTAAAATAATAAAAATCATAACTACTTTGGAAATAAATCTCAGCCTTTAGTTTGTGTATACTACTAAGAATATTCTAGAGAAGTTAAATCCATACCATCCACCTAATAATTATTGATAATTAAATTAAAATGATGAAAACTCTATTCCAAAATATACATGCCTATCAACACAATTATATAAATATCCATTTTTTTGTAAGCTAAGTTTGTATTTCCTCACAAATTCAAAGTTTCAAGTACATAGTTCATACATCCAATATGAATATCCTTTGAACGATCAGCAATCATTCAACAAACTAGGATTTAGAATAAGTAACAGGCAGTTGGGTTTCTTATGCTAGAACCTACAGGAGCCGACATTAGGAAATTCATGGTATGTGTCACTCAATTTGAGCTAGGCGGGCATCCATCTTTTCCACATAGAACCACATACTTCGTTGTTCTATCGTCACATCCTCAAGACTAGAAAAAACATTGTATCTATCAACGAATAGGGAGCCAAACTCTGAGTCTTACAGGTAGGAAGATAACACCTCGTTTGGAAGACCAGAGATGTTGATAGTGGTCTGGATTTCGAGCTCTGCAAAACATTCCCAGTCTAAAATCTCAGTTTGTTTCTAAGTCTCAAAACTTTTATTCTCCAGAGAAGAAATTACCATAGCCCCACTTGTAAGAAGATGGCTTTTACCAATATGGTTTGCAAGTTTTCGCTTAAGCTTGGCTAGCTTCCAAAGTTTCTGATACAAATGCAACCCACGTCTCATCCTTGCTTAACAACCTCCATAAATGTAGACCAAGGCCTTCTAATATTGAAAACATCCCAATTCTCTTATGAGCCGTGGCACTGGTGGGAATGCCACTCCCTTCTCTAGTCGCAAGTGACATGCATTCAAGTTAATCTAAGGGTGATAATATTGCATGTGGTTGCATGCACGAGAGTGACTATGCCACCCCTTTCCTTTAATGCCTTTCATGTTTTAAGTTGGTATACATGACTATTCACTTTGTCATTTCCCTCATATCCCACTCCATCAAGAAATAAATATCTATTTTAAATTATATATATTAAGAAATAAATATCTATTTTTGAAATATATATTTTAAATTATATATATTATTAAAAATAATGATAATTAAATTTAGATATTTAATAATTTGACTCACATCTCATTTTATACCAACAAAAAAGGATTCAATTTAAATTATATATTTTAATAAATATTTTTTTCTATATGTAATTTTTATTTCCGTGATATTGATTTAGAATAAAAAGCGAAGTTTTTCCATTGATTTTACAACTTAAAATATTAATAAATTTTAGAATAATTCAATTTTACTTTTACACTAAAAATAGAATTTTTAAAAATAATTTATTTAATATAAAATTAGCAAAATTATATATATATATATATATATATAATTATTTCAAAACCACTTTTATTAAAAAAATATATAAAAATAATAAAAAATATATATCTTATACATCATTTAAACCTTTAATTTACTTTAGTATCTAAATTCAGTAAACCCTCAGTTTGTTTTAGTATCAAACTTCAATAAACACTTAGTTTCTTTTAATATATAAATTCGGTAAACCTTTAATTTGTTTTGTTTTAGTATCTAACTTCACTAAACCATTAAAATCAAATTATTAAAATAATGTTATAATATTTCAGAGTAACTCTGCTATACTTTTAAATTAAATTATTATTATTATTATTAAATTATCATTATAATATATGATGGCTAATACTTGTGAAAATTTTTAAAAGGATAAAGTATTAACTTTTAATTATGTATGCATGCACTACAGTGTGAGAACTCGGCAAACGTTCTCTTCTCGGGTCTATTCAAAGAATCCATGGAGATTAAGGAAGTCGTTACCCTGGAAGATCTGGAATAATTAATTATTTCACAGTGTGTTTGTAGATGACGTTGCGGAAACAAACACGATATTGTCGAATCAAACACGTTATCACAGTGGAATGTCAACTCACACGAAGAGATCATGTTCAATAATTCGTTCCTTCGTTCAAGAAAGGTGCGCTGCACATCATACCGGGACCGCCGTCACTCCCAAACACAGAATTGGAAGTGGGAGGCACAGATTCATTGACTCTAAGTTTGAATAATATTTATTTAGGCACGGGATGGACCTGAAAAACAAAACTCAAATTTAAAAAATTGTGGTCAAGGATTGCAGCTGGCTAAATGTTTGTTTGACTCGTTGAAACAATAAAAGATTGCAAGAGCCAGCCACCGTCAACGTCACACCATGGAAGCGAGATGCTAGTGGGTTCGATTTGGTATCCTCCTTTTCTCCAATTAAAACTGTGTTCGTTGGCGCTGAATAGTTGAATAAAACGTTGTTTTCATGGTTTTGAAGAGTCAGAATCATTGCAGTGGATTTTCTTTTTCGTTCTTCTTGTTTACTCCCTGGAAATCGAACAATATCTTGTAAAGGCTGTTAATATCCACGGAATTGCAACGATTTGCAGTTTATGAGTTCAGCGCAGAAGAAATTGCAGGACGTCGGTGTAGTTTGCAAGCGTTTGATACAAGATAGTTGAGCTTAATAACCGGTAAGGCTCTCCCAATTTTTCTTGTTGCATTTGGCATACTTTTCTTCTATTCTTTAAGGTTTTAAGAAATTTTTCAGGTTGAATGATGGAATAAATTATTTTATTTACATATTCCTGTCTGTGAAGTGTAAAATTTAGTTTCTGTATTTTGCTATATACAGTATTTCAGGACGCCGGTGTAGTTTGCAAGCGTTTTATACGAGATAGTTGCGATTAATAACCGGTAAGGCTCTCCCCTACATATTCTTGTTGCATTTGGCATACTTTACTTCTATTATATAAGTTTTAAGAAAATTTTCAGGTCGAATGGTGGAATAAATTGCTTTATCTGCATATTCCTTCCTTTTGAAGTGTAGGATTTAGTTTCTGTGTTCTCTTAAACAGTATACATCAAGATTAAAACGACTTCGCAATTTGAACATAAACAATATGCTTTCGAGTCAGTTATTCTTTTGGATCGTCGCCAGATCCGAGTGGCGGATAATCTAGTGAAATTAATGTATAAATCTGTAGAAAATGTTGAATGCTTCCGAATCTTAAATGTCTTAAAGATTTAATTCAGATCCGCCGGGAAACAATGAAAAGATCTTTTATTTCACCCTCATCCGATAAGAAGCATCTTTACACATACGTTGGAAGAGATCTGTCGGAAAGAGGAGAAAAAATAAGGAGGATTACTAGTTAATCCTATTGACAGGATGCGTTGCAGAAATTTTGTTAATTTCAGTTTCTGTGACACATTGTCGCTACCTAGTCCCTGCCTACATACTTTTCTTGTTCTCAAGAAAGCTATTCTTGATTTCAAGAAAATAATTGCCGCGGTTTTCGAAGGATCGATACCGAATCCTGAAGTTATTCTTGATTTCAAGAAAAATAGTTGCCGCGGTTTTCGAAGCATCAATACCATACCAAACCCTAGAATTGCGCTTAAGATATGAAAATTTATTATTACGCAGCTTCTATTTTAGATCAGTTCCATAAATTATAAGCTTGCTCTTCACTATATGCTTTTATATCATCTTTAAATTTCTGCAACATTTCATGGCGGGCGTCTAAAGATTTGATCTCTGAATTCGTTGTGTAAACTTTAGCAGGAGATTCCAGAAGGTTTCAAGTTTCAACAGTAACATGTATATTCCTCAAAATAAGATATCAGCGGCCATGCTATTGATCGGTTGCGAACATTGAGATTAAGGTTTCTGATCTCTGAACAGTTAGGGGACGAAGGTACGCTTCCCTGTTTTTCGGTGAAAGGAGAAGGCGCGAATTACGTATGCTGACTCCAAGGATGAGTTAAATTTTCCATTGCGATTTCTCTCTATCGTTTCCCTAGGCAAGACAAAATATTACGAAACGGAACTCAATTAAAAGGACAGATCCATCAATTATTTCTATATCAGAGAAGTTTTCCAAGACCAATGAAACAAAATCAAGGAGAATTCCAGCAAATTTTTTTAGCTTGTCTAGTGCTGTTTCTACACAGGATCACTGTGTTCGGCAATGCCGAAATTCCTTGCAACCGAACCTGTGGTTCAAAAACAGTTAACTATCCATTTGGCTTCAGCGGCACTTGTCCATACATGCTGGATAGCCACTGCTCAGAAAGAGGTGATATATATTTGAGAGAATTTCGGGTTCTGGATTTTACTGATTCCAGCATCATCATTCAGCCGTGGCAAAGTGAAAATAAAAAACCCAAATGCTATGAGGATACAGATATCCTATCAATTTTCAAAGCACAATTTGGCCTTACGCGTCGAAATATATTGCTGCTGGATAACTGCACAAACTCTGACTGCAAGTTCGATATTACAGACTTCAGAAACGTTGGTTCCCAATTTTACGATGGTAGAGAAAACTGCAGCACTGTAGGTTTGGATAGCTGTTTGTCAAATACGGACGGTAGCTGGTTGGCTTGGGACACTCTTGAGTCTTCGAAGTGCAGATATTTTGTTAGCAGCTTTATTTATTTGACGACCACCTATAACGGTTCCATCGCTTTTGACGTGGATAAGCTTGAATTGGCTTGGTGGGTGAACGGCCCATGTCTCCCGAGTTCTTGTTCTGCCCATGCTAACTGTTCTGAATTCCAGAACCCCAACAATAACGAAACGGTACACAGATGCAATTGCAATCCAGGCTTTGAAGGAGATGGATTTTTACAGGGTTCAGGATGCCAGAAAGGTACACAAATGCCATGGTTTTCTTTGTTTATTTAAGGTTCAATTTTACTAGTTTTTAACTACATAGAGCTGTTTTCTAATCGATAACCCATTCATGTTCCAGTTTCGGGCTGTAATAGCTGTAATACGTCTGGAAACCGTGGAAAACCCTCAAAAGCGGTCGTTGCAATATCCTGTAAGTTCCAGAAAATTTTTAAATAAGTTCGAATCCATTTTTATTCTCTAAACTTACAGAAAGATTTCTACATTGCATTATCTGGCCAATATTAGAACATTCTACGCTATGATAGAAGATCTTATCCAAAATTTAAATAAGTTTACGGTTTCTGAAGATGAATTTTGGTACGGATATGTACGCTTTGGTCTTTTTCATGTGATATTACCAACACTCTAGCGTGTGGTAGTACTTGTCCCAACTGTACAGTGCGGGGGAATACTTTGTCTAAATTTTAAATCTTTTGATCCCAATACTGACCACTGCCATATGAAAATTCGTTGAAATTCGACATCCTTTCCATTGCAGAGTACAATAAACTTAAGTATTCTTTTGAAACCTTTAGTAAATCAAGTCTGTTTCTACATCGACGCATTATTGAAATGATATGCTTATGCAGAGTAAAACATCGCCATTCCAATAATAAGTGGTTCTTTATGTATAAATCAGTAGTTTGATTGCATTGACAGAGCAAAAATATATTATGATTAATGTTAGTATTAAATAATAATTATAGTATATTTTTATAAAATCATTATATTATTTTTTTTGTTTGTTGAGATTGTGATTTCATTAATTAAAATATATAAATAGATTTCACATTTTAAAAATATATTCAAAAGGAGGGGTTACAAGGACATGGAAAGGAAGGCTTTGCATAAATTGCATGGATTGATAGGTTAAAAATAATTTTTTTTCCAAGAACTTTTTAATACTAAAATATTTATTTTAATATTTTAATTAAAAATTAATATTTTTTAAATAATTTAATTATTTTAAAATTGGTTTATATTTTTACATATTTATTTTAAATTATGTTATAATAATTGTTTGGAAAATATTGATATATTTGGAAATTGTTCCCAACAATTCTCAGTAATTTAATTAAGAAAAAATTAATCAAACTTATTTCAATTTTTACAAATATTAATAACATTGAAAATTATAAATTATAGGATAAAGCTTTTCGCTTTTTAAAATATTATTTAAATAATATTTATATATTCAGGACGTATTTATATTCATAATTTTAATACGATAAAATTTTTATAATTTTAATATCAATTTAACATAAAATGATAAAAAAGTTAATATCAGTTTAATATAAAATGCGGGGATCCGTTTATCCCTTAATTACTATGTTTAAGATTAAATTACACTATATTAAACGGTATTAATTATTAAATTACTGTATGGAAGCAGTACTAAATTTATGTTTAAGATAAAATTATACAGCATAGTTACTATGTTTAAGATAAAATTATACTGTTTCATACAGCATAGAGTTCCGTTTGTGAAATATGTAGTGCGTTTGTTAAATATCTGGGAGGTTCTGTACTGTCTTTAGCTTTTCATTATACCGTCATGTGACGTAAGTGTGAAAAAAGAGCATTCATTCCTTTCGGTTTAATTTTCTCCTTCGTTGTATAAACGAGTACTCCTTCCTTTTGGTTTGATTTTCTCCTTGGTTTTATATTCAGCGATCATTGCAGGAACCGCTATGGTTGTAGGAATAATGCTTCTTTACCGCTGTTACCAAAGGTCCCATTGTCCATTCAAGACGAGGACAAGCACAAAACGATTGTTGTCTGCCCCTGGCGGTCCACTAAGTATTCCAGTGTATACGTACAGGGAAATGGAAATAGCCACAAAAGGCTTCTCCGATAAAGAACGACTGGGTACAGGAGGTTTTGGAACGGTTTATGCAGGAAAGCTGGCCGGCGAAAGTCTTGTTGCAGTGAAGAAGATAAGGCAGAGAGATACCCAAGGAATGGCACAGGTACTGAACGAAGTCAGGCTTCTGTCAAGCGTAGATCACCCTAACCTGGTTAGACTATTGGGCTGTTGCCTTGAGAAAACAGAACCCATTCTTGTCTATGAATTTATGCCCAATGGCACACTCTGTCAGCATTTACAGAGGGAAAGAGGTGAAGGTCTTTCATGGAGGACAAGAGTAACAATTGCCGCAGAAACTTCCCATGCTTTAGCTTACCTTCATTCGGCACTAAGTCCTCCAATTTATCACAGGGACGTAAAATCAAGCAACATTCTGCTTGATTATAGTTTCAGTGCCAAGGTTGCAGATTTCGGGCTGTCCAGACTTGTTCTAACAGAAGCCTCTCACATTTCAACTGCGCCTCAGGGTACTCCCGGGTATCTGGATCCGCAATATCATGAGAATTTCCACCTCACTGATAAGAGCGATGTTTACAGCTTCGGGGTGGTGTTGGTAGAGATCATAACTGCACTGAAAGTAGTGGATTTCTCCCGTAAGGAGAGGGAGATCAATCTAGCATTCCTCGCAGTAAAAATAATTGGGGAAGGCTGCGTTGATGAAATCATTGATCCCTTCCTCGAAGTCCACAAAGATGCTGAAGCCAGAGCAGCTGTTCACAGAGTTGCTGAACTTGCATTCAGATGTTTATCATTTGACAGAGACGCTAGGCCCACCATGGTTGAGGTCGCACAGGAGTTGGAATTCATTGCATACAATAAATCCAGCTTGGATTCTACTGATAGCACAAGTATAAGTATTAACACTGACTCTCATGATTCAAGTTCCCCTGAACATCCTAAAATTGTAGGATTAGCTGTTCAGTATTGATGGTCAAGCAATCAAATCTCTAGGTAAGCAATTTCTATTTATTGGTATTCAAAACTTCTCTTACGGTTGAGCCATTGTGTTCTACTGTAGGGGTAACAAATTGGAGGACACCGGCTTGATAATGTTTATATGCTCGCGAGATTCGAAATGACTTCCAGACTGTAAAGTAAAGTATCATGCCATGCCAAAGCTCTTGAGATATGGAATTATGACACCATTCCATAAAAGAGTATTATTGCAGCAGTTTAAATATAATTAAGAAATTTGATGCCGGTGCTTTTGCTGTTTAGAAAGATCCTGACTAACTATGTGAATATTCTCTCATGTATATTTTAACATTAATAATTCAACTAGCCCTGGATTTAGATTCTTTCACAAATAAATTTGAACATTAATATTTATTCTGATGATTCAACAAGCCCTGGATTTCATAAGCATTCAGTAGTACTTGTTAAGTATACATCACTTCTTTGTTGAAACTTGAGCTCCTGTATTCTATTGCGGGGATAACCAATTGAAAGGTCGTCGGAACGATCATTTTTATAAGCTGAAATTTTGGTTGGGTTTCATTTAAAAAAAGTAACAAGATCATCCACTATTCCCTGGTCGCTACTTTATTATGAAGTTAAAAGTTAAATATTTCATAGCGGTATATTCAATTCCAAAAAAAGTGTACATATATTTCATGTAGCACCACCATATACAGCTGCATATATCAGCAGATCGAAACTAATACAAGTACCATATACTCGTCATGCATATTGTCATCATATTAATTTACCTGTCTATATATCCAGTTCTAATTGTATTCACAATATTCAAAAACAGAAAATGTCAAGTAATTCCCTGCATACCCTGTACATCATACATCGTCTGTAATAAGCAAGATATTATAAGAAAGACAGAGTAGAGATTTCAATAGATATAGAGCAAAAAAACAGTGTTAATCCATCAGTTTAAGCAAAAATAATATCAGGGAGAGAGGGTCCCCCAACTTGACCTCGAAATTCATTTCTTTGAAAGTCTCTCTGTAGCTTGATTGAATTCTCTGCCAATGTGCTGTATGGAAGAGTGATTGTGAGAATTCGAGGTTTCTGATTTGTTGCAACCAACCTTGTAGTATGGGCTAGAATATATTTGCATGGCCACAGACATAATCAATGATAATCTTGGAATCTCCGTATATGGGGATTTTAGGAATGTTCAAAAAATTTGTGAACCAAAGTAATCCCCCATGGCTTCTGCCCTTGTGTTTTTGCCATTGCCCGTGCCCCAATGAACCCAAAATGCCTGATCAGGTGAATGTAGGATTAAGAAACCACATCCACATTTACATCTCTGGGATTGACTGTCAAAGAAACCTGCAGGATATTCAATCTTAGGACATGTTTGTTTTTGTTTAGATTTTTTTTCACCCATACCAAATTGTGGACCAACAGAGTGTGTAATTCTGATGCGCTCCAGCACACCTGTGTAGTGCTTTGTCTGAAATTTTTGAAGATAATGTTGTTCCTCCACCTCCAGATCTCCCAAAAGAGAATAGGAGGGATATAACGCCAGGAAATATTCTGTTGGCTCCACCATTTGAGACAATCAGAAATACAAGTGAATTGAGAGTATTGAAAGCCAAAAACATCAGCAAGTTTATGCCAAATTTGTGAAGCAACTTGGCATGTTATGAAAAGGTGGAGGTTGTTTTCTTCCGCATTCCTGCAAAGCACACATATCCCCAGACCAAATCAATTTCTCTTCTGGAGGTTTTCCCACATTAAATTTTTATTTTTCCATACTAACCAAAGGAAAAGTGTGATTTTAATAGGAATATGTGTTTTCCAGAATTTAAAGAACCAGCATACCTCTGGTTGTGGTGCCACCTGACGGTAGAGAGTATGATATGTATCTGCCACCATAATATTTGCGCCCTTCATTTCACCCCTCCAAATGATCAAATCTCTATCTGCATCCCTGCAAATTCCAGCCAGTTGAAGATGTGTTCGAAGCTTTTCCCATTCCAGTGCAACCTGTCCATTCAATCCCAACCCCCCAGACCATTTCTAGATGGGGCATTTGTCATGCCATGTCATTATTACTTGTTGCCAGAAGTATATGCCTCGATTGTTTAGACCATATTTGAGACAATCAGGAACCATGTCAACATCTTCAAGACCCTGAATTTTTTCCTGTCCAATAACAATGTGGTGTCCAGTACCCATTTTCCAGGCTAGAAGCAAAAGAAAGTAGTGGCTAACTTTTGTAAAACTGAGCCATATAGCAAAGCCTGTTTTACAGCCAATACACCCCCTACGCAGCCAAACAGTAAAATCATGATCCTTCAAGTATTTGTGTCTAATAATCATACTCCAAGTGCCTTCCCCGAATATCCTTCTCCATAATGATTTAAGTAATAAGGCATAGTCGAATCTCCTCAAATTTAATATGTCCCAGCCTCCTAGGTGCTTCGGCATGGAAATATGATCCAGTTTGGTAAGATGAAATTTATTCTTGTTTTTCATACCAGACCAAATAAATTTTGTTGTGATCCCATTGAGCTTTTTGAGGATGGTGATAGGCAGATGGAATAGGTGCACCCAATACACTCCCATCTGCGTGATCACAGCTTGTGTCAATGTGATACGACCCCCCATGGAAAGGCATCTATATTCCCA
Source organism: Pinus tabuliformis (assembly GCA_031772625.1). Classification (NCBI taxonomy): domain Eukaryota; kingdom Viridiplantae; phylum Streptophyta; class Pinopsida; order Pinales; family Pinaceae; genus Pinus; species Pinus tabuliformis. Next base: position 380,572,096 of record CM062813.1, read on the forward strand.
GCCCGATATTTTTTTATAGAATCTATCAACAAGCCACAACCAGTCATGAACCCTGTAACTGCATGGTTTGATATGGAAACCAAGGTATTTCATACCCCAGTCAATATCTCAGAAGTCACTCCAAACAGCCTTCGGATGTAATCAATAACCTCCATATCACTTTGGTCATGTACAATAGTAGATTTCAATTGATTCATAATTAAACCAGATGCATTCCCAAACATAGTGAAAATGTGATAGAGGTGTAACCAAGCAAACCTGTTGAGTATCCCCATGCTGAGCATGTTGTCGACGAAGCATGTCGTTGACGAAGAAGCTGTGTGAGATATGTATGTTCCTGCCGATGTGAAGAGCAAGGAAATGGCCCTCGGCCACAACATTTTTAATGTGGAGGCTCAACCCATCCATAGCCAGAATGAATAATAGTGGGGATAGTGAGCAGCCCTATCAAAGACCCCTCCCAACCTTGAAGAAAGTCGTAGGGTATCCATTAATAATCACAGCATATTGCACGTTAGAGACGTAGGCCATAATCCACTCGGCAACACTGGTTTGTATACCAATTTTTTGGAGAACCAATCTCAAATAGCCCCAATCCAAACAGTCAAAAGCTTTTTTTAGGTCCACTTTCATGATAGCCACATTTAATTTTTTGTGTGAATAGAGTGCAAACATTCCTGGGAAATCGTCATGGCATCATGTATCAGTCGATTTTGTAGAAAATCGAACTGCTTCAGGGCGATAAACATAGAGAGGGAGTGCCGCAATCGATTTGCAATAGTTTTAGAGATAATATTGTAAACAAGATTACAGAGAGAAATCAAACGGAAATCCGAAAAAGTGTGAGAATGTGGCTTCTTCAGAATCAACGCTATGTATGTGGAATTTAAATGAGGATAAATATAACCCTGAACTTGTGATTCCTCGACCATGTAAACAAGATCCAGTTTTAAGAGATCAAAGAAATGAGTGAAGAGTTCCACGTTCCAACCGTCAAGGCCGAGACTCTTATCTCCCTTGAAATATTTGGGGACCCCCGGGATTTCCTCAGCCGATACAAGATGAAAGAGTGCCCGATTCGCATTGGCATCAAACATTGTAGGAAAGTGTTCGACCCCTTAGATTTGGTCTTCTAGGAAGACCAGCATCCTTTGACTGTACGCAAGTTGAAAGTGGGAAACAACATTTCGGCTGATGTCCTTCTATGACTGAAACTTGGTACCATTTGAGTAAAAAATATCGCAAATGGAGTTTGTCCTTGGTCTAAAATTTGCATATCTATGAAAAAATTTGGTATTCCAGTCTCCTTCAGGGATCCAAATTGCTCTACTTTTTAATCGCCATGTAGTCTCTTTTATATGAAGTAGTTTTTTCCTTTGAGCTTCTAGTGCATGAATGCAGCAACGAATATCATCAGGAAGAAAATGCTCAGATAAATGTGGGCGGATATTCAGGAGTTCATTTGTAATAGCAGCAAGATCTTTGTTCATATTTCTCCTTTTCCTTTTCTCCCATTGCTTAGTCTCTCGCCGCAGGACCCCCAGTTTATCTAGAATGTGCCTCATGGGGTAGGAACACCGATCCCCATCTTTGTTCCATACATTGCGAACAAGGGCATTATATTCTGGGTCCGCAAGCCATACCCTATTGAATTTAAAGGCATGCCATCTCGGTACTCATCGCGCCATTAATGTAGAGAAATGGGCCTGTGGTCTAATATATGGAAACTAATCACTTCACAGCAGACCATCCCAAGCCTCTCAATGATTTTTTCATGTAGAAGAAAGCGATAAAGTCGCTTTGCAATGTATCCCACACCCAACCTCCCATTGTCCCAAGTGGGGATAAGGGAGGAGGGACAAATGTCCACCAGATTGTGTTCCAGTATGATATCCTTAATACAGTCAACCATGACATCAACCCTTCTAGTGCAACCCAAAATCTCATTCAAACCTATAGTGCAATTTAGGTCCCCTACAATAATAAGTGAAGAAAGATCTAGTAATTCTGACTCGATCAGATGGTCCCAAAATATGTCCTGTCCACGGTATGGGGCGTAAACATTAAGAATGTGGATTCTACCCATGAGTCCACGAATGTGACCGACAAGGAGAATACTAGAAAAACAAGAAAATGCTTTGACGTGACCCACCGGGGATCCCAAATAGCAACCAACCCACTTGAGATGCCGTGGGCATCAATGGCTGCCATATGCTAGTCCGGAAGCATTTTTCGAAAGTACTCAATCACCTGAGGAGCAACATGCATCTTTTCTTAAAGAAGAATAATATAAGGGTGGAGAGAAGAGAAGAGTTCTTTGAGAGCCAGGAATTGAGGAGTGGCCCCAAGCCCCCGCATATTAAGTGAGAGGATGAAGGTCATGTTTGACCATGTGAGGGCATCTGTGCTCCAAGGGCCCGAGGGGGAGAAGTACCAACAATGGGAACATTGATGAGAGAATGTGTAACAGCGGGGATGAAAGGGAGAGCTCGGGGACGTCCACGAAAGTGCCTGTTGTCCTGGGACTTTTTGCGGTGGACATTGATATTCCCAACAGAGGTGGGGTTGATGTGGGGGGATGAGGGACCAACATGCTTGTGGATAGTGAGTGACCAGAGATCTAGGGTCTTCTTCTAGAGGAGGAAATCCAGGTCACTGTCCATAGAATTTGTAGGGGAGTTTAATGGAGAGTGTGGTGATGCAGGACTAGTGTCTGTTGTCGGGGAGAGTGGAGTGATGTGAGAGGATGTCAGCATAGGGACATACATGATGTGGTTTGAAGAGAGCGGATCTCGTGATGTCGAATGGTGTGGAGCATATGGCGGAGGTGGCAGACTGTCACGAGGAGAAGATAAGTTTTGATCAGACCGATGTGGTGATGTGGCTTCAATGGTGGTAATATCAGACCCAACGGAATTATGTGGAGATGAAAGTATGGGAATAGGGGCAGAGTCCAAAGGATTAACAAATAATTGTGAAGAAATATGCCTACTTGTGGGTAATATCCAATTACCTAGAATCTGGGGAGAGCCAAGTCTGAGTGATGGGATTTCGAATCCGCCTTGTGATAAAACAACAGCAGGTGCCTCCTTGTATTTTTGCCATTCGCCATGCCGATGTCGATGGGTCGCCATGGGCTTGGTGCCCAACCTCCGTGGACAATGTGCCAGCAAATGCCCACTGTGGTGACTGTAAATCTATGATAGGTTAACCCAATAATGCAATATAAATCAAAGAATAATACTATAACCTACTTCTACTATCAATTTGCGGAAGCTTAAAGATCAAGCTGAATAATATAACAAGAAGAAGAAGAATCAATGGCATAATACACATGAAAATACTTTGGGAAAACCCTCGGATAAAAACCCCACACTATTGTATTATCATACATGGTGGAAATACACAGGAACTATACAAAGCCTTAGCTCTCACATCTAGCCAGCTCTCAGTACAATCTTCACAGATGCTCACAGGCAATCTTGGCTTCTCTCCAGCCTTCCTCTCTGCCCTCCAAGCTCCTATTTCCTTACATTGTTCCTTGTGGATGATTTGCCTTCCAAAACTCTGCAATCTTCAAGCATGAATCCTTGACTGCATGCATGATTTTTCTCCATTAGAAAACACATGCAACTGATAGTACACTGTCCTTGAACATTAATCTCAACTAGGTCTTTCTCAGAATAGACATGTATGAGTTTCTGATGAGAGAATGTTTAGTTAACTGGAGTAAGACTAGTTGAGTGCATTAATACATTAACTGATTGTTAACTCACATTAGTTCCTAAAACAGTTTAGAACTAATTTAACTTAACTAAGTAAACTGAGTTAACTAATTACAACTCAAATATAACTCAACCTTATCTCCTTAATTTAAGGGATAACTCTTGCATGACTTCAGAAAGACTTCTAACTTGAATTTCTCCAACTAATTAATTTAAAATAAATAAATTAATTATTTCCAAGTAGTTGTTAAGACTAAATTCGATTTTAATTCACAATTTAATTCAAGGACAAATTAAATTGGAATATTCTTGTTTCCATATTTCAACACTCCCTCTCAACAAGAAAGGGATTATCTGCCACCCTGATCCTGTCTCTATGGAACTCGAATTTACACTTTGACAATGCCTTTGTCAAAATGTCAGCATCTTGCTCCTCTGTCAAAATATACTGCAACAACATGATCCTCCTCGACCTGTGAAAAGCCACGACAACAAATCTTGCCTTATGCTTCTCCACACTACCATCAGCAGCTTGCTTTACCTTGTAAAGCCAACGAGAACTCACAACTGACTTGTTCTTCGGTCTCGGAACCACATCCCAAACACTATTACGAACTATGGAGTCATACTCCTCCACCATAGCATCAACCCAAATCGGCTGCTGCACTGCTTCCTCAAAGGAAGATGGCTCGGTCTCAACACATTCCCCAGCAAGGGCCATGTATCCAGTGTACCTCTCAAGTGACCTCCTCTGTTTGCGCTAAGAAGATGGTGCTCCCACATTCTCTCTCGCATCCTCCAACAATTTGTCAGCTTCTCTTGTGCGCTTCCATCCATCTCTGGAAGACTATGCTTGAGTGGATGTCTCCACTCCTGGAACCTTTGCATGTGGCTTCTCCACATCAGTCTGAGGCTCCTCCTCCTTAGGAACCAACAATTCCTCGACAGCCTGTAGTTAGAGCTCCCTCTCAAGGGAAACTCGCATGGCCTTCTTCTCATCAAACTTGAGATCTCTGCGAACCACTATCCTCCGACTAGTAGGCAAGTACACCTGATAGTTGTGAGGTGTATCAGTGTACCCCACAAATATCCCCAACTCTATTGTCGGCTCAAGCTTCTTTTGTGCATCCTTTGTCACATGGAGATATACCGATGAGCCAAATATCCTGAAGTGACACACATCTGGTCTCTTACCGAAGAAATATTCCTTTGGTGTCTTCATCCCAAGTATGCGATGTGGGCTTCTATTCTGCAAATAGACCGATGTGTTGCATGCCTTAGCCCACAAGTGAAGTGGTAGGCCTTGGTCATGCAACATTGCCCATTCTGCCCCTACAATAGTTCTGTTCTTCCTCTCGGCCACCCCATTCTGCTGTGGGTTATGAGGTGTTGTCAAATCTCATTTAATTCCTTCCGCTGCACAAAAGTCCTTAAACTCTTGAGAGACATATTCTCCACCGTTGTCACTTCTTAAGGCCTTGATCTTCTTCGCTGACTCTTTCTCGACCAAAGCTTTGAACTCACAAAACTTTGTGAAGGTTTAGTCCTTCTTCTGCATGCCGTCGAGAATGGTCCACACAAATTAATATGAACTCGCTCTAAGAAAGCCTCTGCTCGATTGTCTCGATCATGAAAGGAAGACTTGGTGTACTTTCCCAAGTTACAACCTTTGCATGTGTCAGCTTGCTCAAGTTTACCTTTGGGAAGTCCTGTAGATATCTGTTGCATTATCTTCAAAGACCCATGATGCAAATGGACCAACCGCATGTGCCACAACTCGCCAATGTCTTGGCTTTGCACCAATTTTTCTTTCGTACTCAATGCTGCACAATCATATACCTCTATTTTATAGAGATTCTTCACCCGAATCCCTATCCTCTTGGCCCGACCCGTGACTATGTGCCTTAGGAATGCCTTTCCTTTATTGAAGGCAACATCGTAGCCTTTTTCCTCCAACATTGCTACTGATACCAAGTTCTTCTTCAGTCCAGGCACATACATCACATTTGTCAAGGTGAGAGGAGCTCCATGCTCCCTCTGAAAAGCAACCATGCCCACTCCTGAAACACTATACCTTCCATCATTACCCATCTCTATGCGCATCTTGAGATCTTTCTCCTCCAAGGCACTGAATAAATTTTTTATCATTGGTCATATGGAATGAGGCTCCACTGTCAAGATACCAGATAGAATCCATCATCGATGACACCATGCATGCGATGAGGGTAATGTCCATTTCGAACTGAGAGGCTAATGCCTCACCTTCCGATCCCTCCGAGGATCCCTTCTTGGACTTCTTCGATGGGCAATTAGTTGCATAATGTCCCATCTTGTGACAATTAAAGCATCTTACTTTAGACATGTCACCCTTCTTCCCTCCATGAGAAGAATTCGATTTTAAATGGGAAGCCTTCTCCTTCCCTTTCATTGCCTTACTTGTTAAGGCCAGATTTTCTTCATCATCATTCTTGGATGAAGAACCATCTGACCACAGTCGTTCCCAATCTGGCAGTTTCTCCCTTCCATTCACAGAGTCCTGGTAGCTATTCCAACTCTTTGGAAGGCCAAGGAGAGCGAGGCTCACCATATCATCATCGACAGTAGTTATTCCCACACGGCCAAGCTCATCTATGCAGGTGGTGAGATTGTTCAGATATGTGGAAATAGTATCACCCTTCTCCATCTTGATTCTTCGAATCTTATCCTTGAGTGCCAATTTCCTCTGGTCGCTACTATTCTGGTAGAGGTCCTTCAATGTCTTCCACATTGAAAATGGAGTATCCTTCCCATGGAGACTCGAGACAATATGGTCTCGAACTCCCTCAAGGATGATCCATCTCACCTTCGCCATACACTTCTTCCACTCAGCCAACTCTTGTGCATTAGTTGAAGCTGGCTTTGGGATTTCTTGATCAATGAATTCCTTCAAGCCATTGTCTTCTAATACAGCCTCCATTATATCTTTCCATGCTATGTAATTCAAGCTACCTTCCAAGGCATACTCGTGTCTCAAGCCATAGAACGCCATTGGCCAACCTTGAAGTATGATATGAATTCGATTTGCACCTGCAACCTTGAACTTCAAACTTCGAATTCTCTTCTCAGTATACTCTTCATAGCTCTGATACCATGTAGAAAATCTGTGATAGGTTACCCCGATAATGCAATATAAATTAAAGCAGAATACTATAACCTACTTCTACTATCAATTTGCGGAAGCTTAAAGATCGAGCTGAAAAATATAACCAGATGAAGAAGAATCATTGACACAATACACATGAAAATACTTTGGGGAAATCCTCAGATAAAAACCCCACACTATTGTATTATCATACATGGTGGAAATACATAGGAACTATACAAAACCTTAGGTCTCACAGCTATCCAGCTCTTAGTACAATCCTCACAGATGCTCACAAGCAATCTTGGCTTCTCTCCAACCTTCTTCTTTGCCCTCCAATCTCCTATTTCCTTGCATTGTTCCTTGTGGATGATTTGCCTTCCAAAACTGTGCAATCCTCAAGGATGAATCCTTGACTGCATACATGAGTTTTCTCCATGTCAAGACACATGCAACTGATAGTACAATGTCCTTGAACATTAATCTCAACTAGGTCTTTCTCATAATAGACATGTATGAGTTTCTGATGAGGGAATCTTCAATTAACTGGAGTAGCACTAGTTGAGTGCATTAATGCATCAACTGACTGTTAACTCACTATTAGTTCCTCAAACAGTTTGGAGCTAATTTTACTAGACTTAGCTCAGTAAACTGAGTAACTAATTACAACTCAAATATAACTCAATCTTATGTCCTTAATTTAAGGGATAACTCTTGCATGACTTCAGAAAGACTTCTAACTTGAATTTCTCCAACTAATTAATTTAAAATAAATTAATTAATTATTTCCAAGTAGTTGTTATGACTAAATTCAATTTTAATTCACAATTTAATTCAAGGAAAAATTAAATTGGAATATTCTTGTTGCCATATTTCAAGAGTGTTAATTTTGTCATTGAAATGGAACTCCCGAGAAGTCCAGTCTTTGGACTAGATGTGTGTGACCCCAATTTAGTGCAATATGGTCTAGGAACCCGCCCCTATACTCCTTCTCAATAAGTATGGAGGCCACCCGCTTATCAAGAGCCCCCAAACACCGAGTGTCTACATACACGAATTTACCAATAGCATTTCCAATGTCTGTGAAAACTTTTCGCGTCTAGAATTCGATGGATAAGCCAGGTAACTTAACACATATCATCTTGTTTTGGGGAATCTCCTTCAGAGGGTTGAATCCGATGTACCAAGAGTGCAATGCCAGGAAACTCCACCCATTAATCCAAGGAATGGATTTAATTTTCATGAGATCTTCCTGGCAGAGGAAGTGGAAGATATACCACCTGTTAAGGAGACGAACCACTATAGGTAAATAACCTAACAATGTTTTCCATTTGGAATCTACCCAGACCCGCATGTCGGCTTCGCTCAGTTATGCAAAATGCCAGTTACCCATGAGAGCATGTTTCTGAAGATTGGTTACACGATCAATAAGCACATCATGACCAAAAACCAGAGCAGGAGCCAATTCAGTGATTCTGATAGCTCTGTTAGGGTGGTGGGATCGACGTTCATGAATCGCGTGGGGTTGCCCATGCAAAGACGAGTTCGCATGTAGGCCATCTGAATGGTGTAACGATGGGAGAGATGAGTGCCAGGTGTCTTGGGAAGGGACCCACCTCCCAAATGTAGTCTCTACATCCATCGTGGTGCAGATGAACAGCTCCAGTGCTGAGGTGTCAGATTTGAAGATGTCCAACCCACATGTGTAGGAAAAGAGATGTAAGTACAACTGGAAGAATGTTGAGGAAAAAGAGTGTATTTGACGAAAAAAACAGTAGTAGGTTGGAAAAAAATGGAAACAATAGAGGATCACTGACAAGAATGTCTTGGAATCAGCGAAGTCCAAAAGTCGATGTACATAAGCCACAATGGTAGACCCCTGCATAAAGCCAAATGTGTAGGGACACCACCAGAAATAAACAATATCGTCCCTACTTTATTGATGAAGTTAAAAGTTAAATATTGTCCTTGTAGGGACACCTCCAGAAATAAACAATATCGTCCCTACTTTATTGATGAAGTTAAAAGTTAAATATTGTCCCTGCTTTATTGATGACGTTAAATATTCAAATTTACTCAGAAAAGTATCGTTATAATATGGAAACAACAACTGCAATCGTTAAAAGTGGTTGCAACTACCTAATTCCCAACCATTCAAAAGTCCTAAATTGTATGAGTTTCATTTATTTTTTTTCAAATTATTTTGGAATATAATTTTCAGAATTTTAATTTAAGTATTAGATGGATAGAAATAATTTAATCTTAATAAAAGTTTAAAAATACTTTATATACAAATTAAAAATTGAGATTTATCTCTAAAATAGTTATATATATATTTTTTCTTTTAATTAATTTGAATAATTAAAAAAAATGTTATACAAACAAACATCATATAAAAGGATTTTTTTTTTTAGCATCTGATATTAATAATATTACTCATGATACTGTAAGATTAAGAATCTCCATTATAAAGTAGAAATAAATATGGTTCATAATATTGTAAAATTAAAAATCTCCAATGTAAAATAAAAATAAATATAATAAATAAATATCTTATTATATATATATATTAAATTTTTTTATAATTAATAATAATAATAATTTAAAATAAAATTATAATTTTACTAATTTTTTATTTTATCTATAAAAAATACTTCAATAATTTAAAATAAAATTATAATTTCACTAATTTTTTATTTTAACTATAAAAAATAATTTTAATAATTAATAATTAATGTTTATAAACCTTTAACAACTTTAAAGAGATAGACACTAATTTTAACATACTCCCAACCTAGCTAAAAGTCAAGCAATGTGAGGTTGAAGGCCTAAGGTAAGCAGTTGATATCACGCCTCGCATCTTTGACGTGTTATCTTTTTAGAGACCGATCTCATGGATTCAAGTGAATGTGGATTTGCTAAAACCATATCATTTCCAATGGAAGCGACGTATTTCCAAATAAATTTATTATTCCAATTAAGTTTGTTATATTTTATTTCATTTTTACTAAAAGGGTTAAAAATATTTTTTTTAACGTGTAGTTTAAGGCGGTGGAGTAGTTTTCCAGAAAATTTTGGAAATTCCAGTCATATTTAGAGAAAATCAGGGGAGGATTTTTGTAAATTCAAGTTATAGTTGTTAAATTTCAAAATTTTAGGTGTTCTAGACATTTTTTATGGTACTGAATCCATTTCCACGATCAAAAACACGATTCAAGCACTGCCTCTACAAGATGTTTTGAAATATTTTTGCCCTGATTCCGGCCACTTTTAGCCGTGAGACAACTCCTTTTTTAATAATTAGGTCAATAGGTTTTTTTAAGTTAATATGTAGAAGATGTATAGAGATAATCAAATTGGTGTATGGAACTTTTTTGTTCGTGGGACTCACTTTGGACAGTTATTTGCTTTTTTAATAATTAGGTCAATAGGTTTTTTTAAGTTAATATGTAGAAGATGTATAGAGATAATCAAATTGGTGTATGGGACTTTTTTGTTCGTGGGACTCACTTCGGGCAGTTATTGATTGCTAAGTCCTACTAAGCCCTGCTAAGTCTAGGAAAGTATACATACTCTTCCCCTTATGGTTTTGACCCTGTGACATCTTTAGAAGGAAACACATGCTCTTAACCATTAGGCCCACTCAAGCTCTAAATAAACATTTTTTAAATATAAACTCTATTTTAATCAAATTATTTACTTTTACATTTTATTTTTCAATTTTTTATTTTTATTTTTTTCTCTATTAATATTATTAATTTTTTAATAATTTAATTTACAAATTTTAATAGTTTAATCTTTTTTAATTATTCTTTCTATTTTATCTTTAAAAACTATTATAATTTTATTAGTAAATATTAATAGATCATCTTAATTATTTTTTAATATTCAAATATTATCCATCTTTCAAATATTTTAATGTTTTATTTTTCTATTTTTCTTTTTCTATTTTTTTTTCATCTTTTTTTTTTGTCTTTCCTTTTTCCTTTTAATCTCTATAAACTCTTACAAAAAGCTTCATACTCACTCAAGCTTAATAAACCATGAAGATATTTTTTTTAATATTATTATTATGGAGTCGTGTAACAAGGCGGAGGAATTGCCCGGGTGGTCGGAATCTGGGTAAATTTTTTTTCAAAAAATCTTGTAAAGATAGTGTTTGAATCGTGTTTTTGATTGTGGAATCGGTGGTCGGAATCTGGGTAAAAAAATTTCAAAAAATCTTGTAAAGATAGTGTTTGAATCGTGTTTTTGATGGTGGAAATGGATTCAGCACCATCAAAAACGTTTAGGACACCTAAAATTTTGAAGTTTAACAACTATAACTTGGATTTACAAAAATCCTTGCCGGATTTTCTCTAAATATGACCGGAATTTCCATAATTTTCTAGGCAACTCCTCCACCTCATTAGACTACACGTATTATTATTAATTCAAAATTTTATAAATAATAATAATAATAATAATATTATAAACGAGTAAGTGTGTTGCTATTACTTTAATTTACTTTCCAAAACCTTTTACATCTACTCTAAAATTTTCATCATCCAAATTCAAAAATATCTTAAAAAAATACCCAAAATACTAATTCTTTTATTGCATTCTTCTACTTTGAATTAACATTTTTTATATATCTTCCAAAACACTCCTAATATAACTAGGAACTTGTATAACCTAAATTAAACTTTGTGCATTGTTAGCTTGAATATCTTAGTAATTGTCCACTATTTACCCAATTTTTTTTATCATGCTATGCTTTTATTTCAAGAGTGTCTTCTTGAACCACTTTCCTTCTTTTTATTTTTCTTAATATTTTCTATCTCATGACTACTTCCCTTGTCCCTCCAAGTTAGGTTTTGTGCCATGTTACCAGTGGTTACCCCAAGAGCCACCTTGATACTTTTCCCCTCATGGTGGATCCATGTTTAAAAATCTCTAACAAAGTGACAAAGTGACAATATTCATGGCAAAACCTACAATTAAATGGGATCTTTTCATAATCAAGACACTGACAATAAGTCTAACCACTCAAAGTAAAATTTATTTTTGAAAACAAACCCTTCTCCATATCTACGTCAACACATATTTTAATATATGCAAACTGAAATTATTTTGGTTCAGCCCTATCCAAATATTTTTAGGCTCCCTTTCCAATTCCTTTTGGGCAATCATCACCCCAACCAGGGAGTAGGAGTCCACCTAGCTTAACTTTTTGCTCTATTAAACGTTAAAAAAATCAAACTTTTGAAATTCAACCTTTTTAAAGTGAAAAAAATTAATCTATAAACACTTAGTAAATCTAAAATTACACTAAATCTAAACTGATTTATAAATATTAAATTTAAAATTATTTATATATAACTAAGTAATTACAACATTAAAAAAAACCAAAATCAATTTTAATTATATATTAATTATTTTTAAAATTAAAAAATATCTAAATCGACTGAATTACAAGTCACGGTTCATCATTTTCCACTACACGTTTAGCTCCAAAAAAATATAGAATAATTTTATCATGTTCAAATTTATTGATTAAATACAACATCTATGTTCGAATTAATCACACCAAAAATATATTTTTAATAAAGTTGGAGAAGAAGAAAGAAATATCTGTTGTTGTTCTTTTGACTTTTGGATATATGACTTTACACAGGGAAGTAAAATCAGCAAAAAATAAAATATGTAATAACATATTGGAAAATATTGATTAAATAATTAATCAAAATAGAGATTGAGTAATTATATTTATAAAATATAGAAGGTGGAATTTTTTTTTAATGAATTATTTAACATTAATGAAACAAAGAAAGTGAACAAAGATTTCTATATAATTAATATAAAATAAATTTATTTTTAAAATAAATTAAATTTAAATATAAATAAAGTGAATAAAGTTTTTTATAAAATAATTTTATTTTTAAAATAGAATAAATCTAAATATATATTATTTTAATTAATTTAATCCTCTATAATTTCATATAAATTCTAAATAAACTAGTTAAAAAAAAACATTTTATTTAAAACAAGTCAAGCTAATTAGAAAACACTCCAACATTTTGTATTTATAAAAGTCCAAACCTAAAAGTACCTATATACCTAACAAAATTAAAATAAAAAATAAATATAATAAAATTAAAATAAATAATAAATAAATACAATAAAATTAAAATAAAAAATAAATAAACAAAATAAATACATGAATTTTTTTTTAATTATTTATCTTCTCCCATCTCTTTCTATCTTCTTCATTACCTTTATCTTCCCAATAAAACTTCCTCTTCTATGCGAAAGGTGTTAATCCATCCTCTTATATTATATTAAACATCATTCTCCTATGATTGACTTTTAATTCAAGGTTTTAACTGCTATCACTTACTTCCGGTGACTAATTAGATGAAAATTTAATATTATATATATATCTATATATATATATATTCAATTAAATTACCTATTTTTATTAATCGACAAACTTTTAGATTTATGGCTGCTATCACTTACCTCTGGTCATTAATTAAATTAGAATTCAATAGAACATATATATTTTTAATTAAATTACTCGTTTAATAATCACATTTAGCCCATGATAAGACATCTTTTATAAATATTTAATTATTAATTAAATTAAAATTCAATAATTACTCACTTAATGCTCCGTTTCCTAAGTGTAAATAGCTTCATATCTTTTTCTTTTCTTCTTTGAACTCCAAACCTTGACGTAATTCTATTCCTTCATCTTTATTCTCGTAATTATATATGCCATTTTCTCCCAGTTCTATTCACCATTTTCACAGGGTATGATTGGCCCATTTAACCTATAAAAAAAACACTCATTTTCATTCCTTCCGTTAACACTTCTAAAATTGTAACCTTTTATTTTTTCAAGAGTTACTAACTTAACAAGCGAATGTTTAACATCATTACTTTGTGGCCATAGTAAATTAGCATTCGCCATCCTCATTCTTTCGTACTCGCTATCACGGGCAATGATTTTCAATGATTTTCTACACCCTCATTAACTATTGGCAATATTTTATTTGTTTTGTGTTACAAAGTCATAAGAATCTTTTTAATATATTCATCTCTCACAATCGTTGTCTAAAAACAAGTGTCTTATTCAATATCTCCTCATACTCATTATCTTTTTATATAGACTTTTTTCTTTTCTATTTTTCTTTTTTAATGACTAGCGGAATCGATAATGCGCCGGTTCTCATACTCGCGTGATACGGGGTCGATCTTCGATAGTTGCCACTATAATTTCCCAGTGCAATTGCACCACCCTCGAGCACTACGCACAGGTAAGACGAGGTTTGAACTTGTGATCTGCACAAGAACGCCTTAGTGGTACACTCGTTGGCCAACAAGTCGCACCCCTAGGGGCTATCTTCTTACATATACTTAACAATATACTTGACTTTTTTTATTAATAATTTTCTTATTTGGTTTCATATATTTTGAATTTTGTTTCTTTCATTATCTTTTTTTTTTTTTTTTGTTTGTGTTGTTGACACAACCCTGGTATATTATATTTTCATCTCTATCATAATCCTCATCATCAATTTTATCATCTACCATTATTTACATTATCTTAGCTTCTATATCATTATTATTATTATTATTATTTCATCATCATTCTTGTTACCAATTTTTTTCACATCAAAATCAACTTCCTCACAATTACTCTGGTCTTTGGGCATGCATGGAACATCATGCCATCCAAACTTTTAATGGCATCTTAATTTTGAAATGGATAAAAACTAACAAATTGGTGCAAAACTTAGTACTTGCAAATTATTTGGAAAATTAAGGATAATTAATAAAATACCTAAAAGATAATATAATGAAAGTGGAATAGGACCAAATAAGAAAAACAATGGAAGAATCAACTAAGGAATGAGATGTCAAAGGTCATGTTTATTGTCCTTCTGGTTGCCCTAGCTCTCACTGTATTTATTTAAAAAAAACAATGGTAGAAAAGACTAAAGAATGGGGATGTTAAAGGTCATGCCTATCATCCTGCTCATTGCCCCAACTCTCCCTATTTCTTTCTTTACTTCCATTCTAAAGGGGTATTTTTAGAGGAGGATGGATAGAAAACCATGATATGCATTGTTCCAAATATTGCCTAAATGAAAAATCAAGCCCTTAATCTAGTTTTCCCATTTGGGTTATCTTCATTTTGATTAATTGTTGTTTATGTTGTGTGTATTATTTACTGTACATTTTGTAAATTTCATATGCCTTATTCGATTTAGTATAATGTTGAATTAGTGGTTTACTTTTAATTTGTGAGCATCAATGTGAGTACAAACTACCTGATATTCCATGGCTTAGATGGAGTGCAAGGTCACTGAGGTTGGTGCCTCCACAGTCGGTGCTATCCCTTGGCCTCCAAGTGATCTCCACATCACCAAGCGTCTATCGGGTCTGCTTGTATTTATCATTTGGCTTCTTTTGACAACGTGATCGACACTTTACTCTATCGATGGCTTATAAGGCCTCGAACGTCGTCAAGGTTTAACAGTTTGGACCCTCATTAAAGCATGATCACCTTTTAATGGTGAAATCACAGGGTGACCAGATCTAATGGCCCAACAGGGTTGTGGGGGGCCCCAAGTGTGCCAAAAGTTAAGGGTAAGGGGGATGGGGGCACTAAAAACCTACTAGTGGTTCCACCCGCATATGTGGATGGCTCAGATCAATTACACGGTTTCCCTTATTGTCACTACTTACCACTATCCCACCACCCAAAAATACCACTTGTGGTTTTCTCAAAACCTCACACTGGGTCAGTCTACTATTAGTTCTACGAATGGGAAAATTGTGCTTTTCGAGAGTTGAGACCAAGACTTTAAATGAGAACTTGACGAGTAGTTATGACTCGATCCATACAAAATTATCTTATGAACCCAAAATGGTTAAATAGATTTGAATCACCCTCTACTTGTATGGTACTACACCATTGGCGTAAACTAATGGCACTTTGACCCTTTGATGAAAAGGTATTTTAAACAATATACCCCCATTATGTGGAAACTATAATTATGGGGAATTTCATGTGTCACACTTGGTATAAAGTATTCATATGAATTTATAGAAGTTTAACACAGTGGGAAAAGAGTATGATTCAACTATCATTATATTACGTAGAAAAAATAATTACATAGACCTCACTGATTCATAATGTAGAGTCAGACAACTACATAGGGTATCGTGAAACCCTCTTCTACTCTCACCAAAAGTATCCCAATACACAACTTAGAGGATGTAACTAACAAACCTCATGTATATCGTGTAATTGTCCCCATTTTAGAAGCTTAAATGCCATTGTAGTAAATAAAATATTTACATCTATCTCATACAGATACCTCAACATAACAACCTAACAAATACATATCCTCATGGATATCACTACTAAAATAATTACAAAAAGAAAGGAAATTGTTCATGCGGGAAAAATAAAATTCTTTGCTAGGATGCTCTTACATTAGACTTCCCTAGAACAAAAGGTTTCATGGAATCTTATCCATGAGGTCTTCAATTGTCTTTCCATAATTATAGATCTCATCTGCACTCATCCAAGTTGCATCTTCTGTTGCGAGGCCCTTCCACTTAACCAAGCACTCATAGTACTCTTTATGTTTGGTTCTGTAGAAATTTTGAATAATATGACACTTATTCACAGAGATTATCCTGATTATACACTATTGCAGAATGCATGCATAATACATAACCTCCTCTACGTTGATCATCAATTTTGCAGAATTTAGAAACAATCACATGCGCACATTGAAGCATCAATCACACATATCAACACAGTATATCACGGGGAAAGCATACAACTGAAAACCTCCAACTATCTGTATATTATATTGATTGAGAACATGTAACAATACATAGTACAATACTCCTCACAAGTACTCCGTACTATCTCCACCTGTTACACACAAACTAGCTCAGATCTGAATCAATCACAGGTTCAAATCTCCTCCGCTGCTTGCTTGCCTCCACTGCGCAATCCTGCATGAGAATAGATGAGTATGGCTGATCCAAACTCATATTTCCCTTGGCTGAACCACACAATCCTCATTGGCAATACTCAATCCATTGATTGTGCAAATCTCATGCACAACTATAGTCACAACTAACAGCTGTCTTGCCCTTTCACTCACCTCTAACACCTATCTCCACTGAACTGTCCATGCACTGAGTTAACTAATGTATTCTTTAGTTGATTTATGAGTTAATAATTAGTGAATTAATTAATAATTAATTCACATCACTCATCACTAGTGTATTCTGCAGTTAGACTAAATACAACTAGTTCAACCAAGTCAAACTGAACACAACTCCATCAACTCCTCAATCAACTCCACCAAACTCAATCACTTGAGTTCTAACTGAAGTCCATCATCCAATAGCTCAACTAACCCATAAGAAAAGTGTATTTCCTTTTGACAGCTGCATGTGCCACATCTGTAGCTCGAACTGAAGTGCTCCAAGAGGATAAGATAATGTTTATAGTCCAAATATTATTAAGAGCTAATAATATGCGACTATTCTATTTTTACGCTGGCAGTCTAAAAATAGACTCTGCCCATATGTCTAAAAATATAAGTGCATCTATTTTTCCCAACATGACCAATCATCCACAAATAGCATCCTGCAACTCATAGACCATGATCCATATGTCTAAAAATAGACATAGTATAAAAGTAGACTTTGCGCCAAAAATAGCCTGCGGGCCCACTTAGTGAAGGCGACTTCTTTTCGCTAAGCTCCATCATCTTGTTGCATTTTCAACACTCCCTCTCAAAAAGATATGGATTATCTGCAACCCCTATCCTGCCTCGGTGATATTCGAATTTGCTCCTGGTGAGCGCCTTCGTCAAGATATCAGCATCCTGATCCTCCGTTGGAATGTATGAAAGTAACATGATTCTCCGCTGCACACAATCTCTGATATGATGGTACCTGATGTCAATGTGATTAGATCTATCATGAAATACTGGATTAGCCGAGAGTTTAATGCAACTCTGGTTATCACAATAAATCACAGTAGGCTCCAAGTATGAACTGAACAACCCGACCAGGATCTTCCTCATCCATATAGCCTCGCATGCAGCCAAACTTGCTGCCATATACTCGGCCTCTGTTGAACTGAGTGCCACGGATCTCTGCTTCCTGCTGTACCAAGAAACTGCTGTCGACCCGATACTAAAAATCCCTCCAGATGTGCTCTTTCTGTCCGTTGGGCTCCCTACCCAATCCGCATCAGTGAAGCCACATAGCTTCACCTCATCCTCCTGTCTGTACCACAATCCATATCCCGATGTGCCTCTAAGATAACGCAATACATACTTGCCTGCCTTCCAGAAGAGCTTGGTTGGCTTAACCATAGCTTGTGAAAGCTGGTTAACAGCATAGCATATATCGGGTCGTTTATTGACCAGATACATAAGCGACCCCACCAATTGTCGATAAACAGTGGCATCCACTATCTCTGCTGGAGTAGCATCCTCCTTCCTCCAACCTCCACGAAGAGGAGTATCAACAGGTTTGCAGCCATGCATGTTGAACTTCTCCAGTATCTCCCGAGCATACTTACCCTGAGAAACAAATAGTCCATCACTGTGCTGCTAAATTTCCAATCCTATAAAATAATGAAGGAGGCCCAAGTCCTTCATCTCAAACTCCCTAGCAAGATCCTCCTTGCATGAAAGTATCAACAACTCATCACCTGTCAAAATCAAATCATCTACATAAAGTACAATGATAAGAAACTTACCCTCCACCACAATCTGGTATAGGTTAGGATTCGCCTCACTCTTGGAGAATCCAAGTCCGATGAAATAACTGTCTATCCGTGTGTACCAAGCACGTGGTTCTTGTTTCAACCCATACAACGCTCTCTTCGGCTTGCACACATGCGACTCGCTACTGAAGATCTCGAAACCTTCGGGATGCTCTATGTACACTTCCTCCTCAATGACTTCGTTGAGGAACACAGTCTTCACATCCATCTGATGAATGTGCCACCCCATCTGCGCTGAGAGAGCAAGAATCGTCCGTATGGAAGAATACCTTGCGACAGGTGCAAAGGTCTCCTCATAATCGATCCCCTCTATCTGTGAAAATCCTCGGGCAAAAAATCTTGCCTTGTACTTCTCCACACTCCCGTCAGCTGCCTGCTTTACTTTGTAGATCCATTTCGAACCCACCACTGATTTCCCTTCCGGTCTTGGGACAATCTCCCATGCACTGTTTCTGACAATCGAATCATACTCTTCCACCATGGCATCTACCCATGCGGGATCCTCCACAGCTTCCTCGAAAGAGGATGGCTCAGTCACAACACATTTTCTCACAAGAGCCATGTATCCAGTGTACCGATCAGGTGACTGTCTCTGTCTGCGTTGAGTTGTAGGTGGTCCTACAACCTTCTCTGCATCTTGAGCCAGTCGCTCAGCTTCTGTAATGCGCTTTCGCCCTCTGATGGTTGGCGCTGCATGAGTGGTCTCTTCCACTCCATGAACTTCGTCCTGTGGCTGATCCACATCCTGAAGCTCATCCTTAGGAACTAATAGCTCCTCATCTGCATGCAAGTGTGGCTCCCTCTCAAGCGAACACTTCATGGCTTTCTCCTCCTGAAATTTTATATCCCGTCGCACAACAGTCTTGCGACTGTCAGGAAAATACACACGATAGTTATGGGGCGTATCAGTGTACCCCAGAAATATCCCAAACTCTACGGTCGGCTCTAGATTCTTCCTGGCATCCTTCGTCACATGCATGTAAACATTAGAACCAAAAATCCTCAAATGAGAAATATCAGGCCTCTTACCAGAATAAGCCTCCTCGGGTGTACTCATGCCAAGTATCCTGTGAGGACAACGGTTCTGCACATATATTGCAGTATTGCATGCTTTCGCCCACAAGTGAAGGGGTAGGCCCTGATCATGCAATATCGCCCGTGCAGCACCCATGATCATTCTATTCTTCCACTCAGCAACCTCGTTCTGCTGTGGATGCAATATCGCCCGTGCAGCACCCACGATCATTCTGTTCTTCCACTCAACAACCCCGTTCTGCTGTGGGTTATGGGGAGCTATGAGCTCTCTTCGAATCCCTTTTGCACTGCAGAAGTCCTTGAACTCGCTAGAGATGAATTCACCACCATTGTCGCTCCTAAGAGCCTTCACCTTCTTCCCTGATTCCTTCTTGACCAGTGCTTTGAACTTACAGAACTTTGAGTATGTCTCGCTCTTCTTCTGCATGAAGAAGATCCAGCACTTCTAAGAGAAATCATCAACAAAGATCACATAGTACATGTGCTTTGCTGTCAAAGCTACTGAGAAAGGTCCACACACGTCTGTGTGAATTCTCTCAAGGATCGTCGTGGCGTGACTATCCTTCTCGTGAAAGGTGTCTTTCACAAATTTTCCCAAAGTACACCCCTTGCACTGATCTGACTGCGCAAGAGTGCCTTTAAGAAGCCCAGTAGTAATCTGCTGCAGTATCTTCAAGGCTCCATGGTGAAGGTGGCCCAATCTCTTGTGCCACAGCTCACCATCATCCTAGCTCACCAATCCTTCTACCTTGCATGCCATTACTGCGCAGCCATCTACATGCAACTGATAAAGGTTCCTGACTTGAACCCCTATCTTCCGGGTTTCTCCAGTTGTCTTACTACGCAGGAAAGCCTTTCCCTCGCTGAAAACAACATCATATCCCTTGTCTTCTAACATCGCCACAGAGATAAGATTCTTTTTCAATCCTAGAACATGCATCACTTCCTTCAATACGAAGGGTTTACCAGACTCCATCTCAAAGGAAATGGTACCGATACCGGTGGCACTGTATCTACCATCATCGCCCATCTCGATGTGCACTCCAAGATCTTTCTCCTCCAGATCAGAAAACAAATCTCGATCTCCTGTCATGTGAAAAGACGCACCACTATCCAAGAACCATACCGATCCCATCACACTTGATACCAAGCATGCGATCAACGAAAAATCCAGCTCAAACTATGAGGCTAAGGCCTCTCCTGCTACAGATCCAGCAGCTTTCTTATTTTTCTTCTTTTGCGGACAATTTGTGGCATAATGTCTGTGCTGGTGACAATGAAAGGACTTCACCTTGGACATGTCTTGCTTCTTGCCTTTCGCACCAGAATGAGAAGCTTTCTTGTTCTTCCCCTTATTTGCTTTGGTAGCCAAAGTGCAATTTTCTTCATTAGTTGCCTTTGATGAAGATCCGTCCCTGGTATTCCGCCTGATCTCCTCCTGCACAAGATCTGACCAAAGTCTCTCCCATCCTGGAAATTTCTCCCGACCATTGACAGAGTCTTGATAGGAATGCCAACTCTTCGGAAGACCAAGGAGAGCCAAGCTCACCAAGTCCTCATCATCGACAGTCACCCCCACACTTCCCAGCTCATCCTGGCATTGAGTGAACTTCGTGAGATACTTGGGCATACTGTCTCCCTTCTCACACTTAATGTTTCTGAGTTTATCCGTGAGCGCCAACTTCCTCTGGTCGCTCTTGCTTTGGAATAGATCTTTCAACGCTTTCCAGATCAAGTATGGAGAAGCCTTTCCATGCAGGTTGGACACAATGTGATCCTTCATGCCCTCCAACAGAATCCTTCGACACTTTGTTGTCTTCTTTTGCCAAGCCTCAACTTGAGCAGTATCAGTAGGCTTTGGGACCTCAGCTTCTATGAACTCCTTCAACCCATTGTCATCTAACACCGCCTCCATCCTGTCTTTCCATGCAATATAATTCGAGCTACCTTCGAGGGCATACTCCAATTGCAATCCGTTGAAAGACATTTCAACTTTGACACCAAGAAAACACTGCTGCAAATTTGAATTCCACCAGCTCAAAACTCAACCGCTTCTGATCTAAAATTCGTGAGAATAAAGTATTTCTCGTACAGAGATTGACTGTATGGGCATTCACCGGATATCTCACCTTCCAAAAGAAGGATGAATCTAGAGGCTACCTGGCCCAATTACAGACTCTCCCTGAAGAAATAAAGTGTAAACAATTTCTGAATAATAGATCTGATGATCAACTCTGCTCCGATACCATGTAGAAATTTTGAATAATATGACACTTATTCATAGATATTATCCTGATTATGCACTATTTCAGAATGCATGCATAATACATAACCTCCTCTACGTTGATCATCAATTTCGCATAATTCAGAAACAATCACATGCACACATTGAAGCATCAATCACACATATCAACACAGTATATCACGGGGAAAGCATACAGCTGAAAACCCCCAACTATCTGTATATTATATTGATTGAGAACATGTAACAATACATAGTACAATATTCCTCACAAGTACTCAGTACTATCTCCACCTGTTACACACAAACTAGCTCAGATCTGAATCAATCACAGGTTCAAATCTCCTCCGCTGCTTGCCTACCTCCACTATGCAATCCTGCATGATAATAGATGAGTATGGTTGATCCAAACTCGTATTTCCCTTGGTTGAACCACGCAATCCTCATTGGAAATACTCAATCCATTGATTGTGCAAATCTCATGCACAACTATAGTCACAACTGACAGTTGTCTTGCCCTTTCACTCACCTCTAACACCTGTCTCCACTGAACTGTCCATGCACTGAGTTAACTGATGTATTCTTTAGTTGATTTATGAGTTAATAATTAGTGAATTAATTAATAATTAATTCACATCACTCATCACTAGTGTATTCTGCAGTTAGACTAAATACAACTAGTTCAATCAAGTCAAACTGAACACAACTCCATCAACTCCTCAATCAACTCCATCAAACTCAGTCACTTGAGTTCTAACTGAAGTCCATCATGCAATAGCTCAACTGATCCATAAGAAAAGCGTATTTCCTTCTGACAGTTGCATGTGCCACATCCGTAGCTCGAACTGAAGTGCTCTAAGAGGATAATATAATGTTTATAGTCCAAATATTATTAAGAGCTAATAATATTCGACTGTTCTATTTTTAGCCTGGCAGTCTAAAAATAGACTCCGCCCATATGTCTAAAAATAGAAGTCCATCTATTTTTCCCAACATGACCAATCATCCACAAATAGCATCCTGCAACTCATAGACCATGATCCATATGTCTAAAAATAGACATAGTCTAAAAATAGACTTTGCGCCAAAAATAGCCTGTGGGCCCACTTAGTGAAGGCGATTTCTTTTCACTAAGCTCCATCATCTTGTTGCATTTTCAACAGGTTCTTTTGACAATCTTTTGATCAAGAATATTTTCCATCAACAATTGGTTTATTGAAGGTAACTATTTCATCCACTAAAATTCCTCTTGATCATCCGTAGTTGTATGTTCTATGTAAGGATACAAATCTACAATGCTGAATGTCATTGAAATTCTGATATCAGGTGGTAGTTCAATTTCATAGGCATTAACTGAAAATTTCCTTAAAATCATGCAGAGCCCTATCTTCTTCAAATTCAATTTGATATATTCATTTTTTCAGAATATCCTTTTCCTTAAATGTGCCAAAACTAGATCTCCAACCTCATAATTGATTTCTCTCCTCTTTAGACATACTCTATGTTTGTACCTTTGACTATTATCTTGTAGTTGCCCTTTGACTTTTGCATGTAACCTTTACATCGTTGTAGTGACCTCCTATGCATTAACAGTCATTATTTCTTCCTTTCCTAGATTTCTAAGTTCATAAATTCCCATTCAATGCATACCATACACTATTTGGAATGGGATTTTTCCTATAATTTTGTTAGGTGAGTCATTGTAAGCAAATTCATCTTGTGGAAGAACTTAATCCCACTGTCTTGTATGCTTACTTACTAAACTCCTCAGTAAATTTTCCAAGCTCTTGTTTACCACTTCAATCTTCCCATCTGTTTGAGGGTGATAGGCTAAACTAAATAAAAGACATGTCGCAAGCTTTTTTTGCAATGTCCTCTAGAAATGTCTTGCAAACTTAGTGGCCCTATCCAAAACTATACTTTTGGACAATTTGTATAAGCTCACAATTTTTTTGAAAAAAAAATATTGTAATATCGATTGCATAAATGATATTAGAATAGGGTATAAAGTGTGCCATTTTGGAGAATCTATCAAAAATTGCAAATATTGAATTATTTCCCCTTTAGGTTCTAGGTAGACTCAAAAACAAATCCATGCTTACGGCATCCCATTGATCCAAATGGATCCTAAAACTCTCTAAGTATTCATATAGTTAAAAACTATCGCAAGGGGAAAACCTTTAAAAATTGCAGATAACATTATAGGGCTTGAAAAACATTGAAAAACAGAGCTATCGGGGGCTTAAAACTACTTTGCATGAGAGCCGTCGGATCTGACCAATCAACGGTCCAGATCCGATTGGCATATCACAATCGGCGATGGCAGGCGGAGGCTATCGGAGGCTACCACGCGAACGTTGCGATAGCGATCAACGCGAGTCAACGAGGACCGTCGATCAAGTGCACAGATTGACAACCCAGGTTAACCCGCAATATCGCGTCGACAAAATATAGTGGATCACTTATCCAAAGGCTCGGGGACTATACGATGTGTGATTGTGATATCATAGTATCGCATCGGAGCAATGCAAAGGAGCAGGGCAAATAACAAATGCGATTGCGATAGCAGGACCCGATAGGATTATGATGAAGTTTAATATATTTTGAGTTCCGTAAAAAGGCATTTTTTAATGTAAATTCACGTTTTCGTTAAATAAACGAAAACCAAAGGAAATGCGAATTGGGCGATATAACAGACCCAAAAGGGTTTTTAGACGCAACGATATACGTTTTGAGTTCTGAAATGAGCGAGATTTCGGGTGGGCCTTAGGCAGTAAGCAGTATTGGACGGGCTCCGCCTGAGCCCATACACTGGCCGCCACGTGGCTAGGCGCCGGAGAGAGAAAACCACCTTTTTTGGGCGGTTAATCCCCGTACGCATAAGCCACCCGAAATGAATCACAACCATTGGATCAAGATCACTCAGATCAATGATGGATATGCGATAGCGATATAAAGGCGGACCTGATAGGAGTCTAGGGTAGATTTACTGATATTTCAGGTCCGATAAACGACAGATTGGCAAATTTTCCTGTGTTTTAGTGTATTTCTCTGTGTAAATAGAGAATGACTACTTTGAGGATTTCAGAGGCGCTGATGGTCCTACCGTTACAGAATAGGTGGCCACCATCCCTGAATGCGTTTAGCAATGATTGCTAACTCTCAGAGGGGGATTTGAGCGGACAGAGGCTGGGAGCCAGAGAGCCTAGAAGAGGAAACGAACAGACATTGTCGATTGGCTTAAAAGCCATAGAATGACAAAGACAGAGGCAAGTAGTGCTGAGACAGAGAGAAAACAAAGCCAGAGAAGGAGAGAAAGAGTCTGTGTACTCAGAGAGGCTTGAGGGATTCAAGCAAACTCTTGCTGTTTTGTATCTTTTGCGTTGAGACTCATTTTGAGCTCACATTTTGTAAAACTCTGCTCTTGAAGACATAATATAGAGGTTACCACTGAAGGCTGGACCAGGAGACATAGCCCAAGAGTTTTGGGCGAACTCCATATTAACTTGCCGTGTTATGTGTGTTTGTTTATTATGTTTCTTTAACTGCTTCATTCTCTATGTTATTCGCAATCTTATCGATCCATTGCACTAAGTAATATAGGAAAATCCATGCACATGAGTTTGTAATACCTTAATATTAGTCTAAGATCTCATTTTCAGATCAAGTGGTATCAGAGCTTTAGGTTTGCTAAGGTTAGACAAGCTTGTGCTGGATTGTTGAATGCTAACTAGATCAAAGTTCAAACTAGGAGAAGGAGAACTTGTTGAGGCTAATCCGGAAATTGGAAGAGTCTATCCTAGGAGGAGAATGGTAGAACAAACCCCATTGGAATCAGAATCTCAGTTCATGGACAGTTTCATGACCATGAGAGCCATGGTGGAAGAGATGTATCGAGAATTTAAGAAAGGTCTGTTATAGACATTTTTGTGCCTTACAGCATGAAGCATGAAATGTCGATAATCTAAGGGATCCAAAGTCCCTAAACATGTTGTTCCTACCCCTAGAGGAACAAGGTCAACAAACCACAGAACTAAATATCAGTTCTCCACCTGAAAACACTCAAAAACAAGCTAATTCTGGATCATGTCAACTGCTCCACTGAGCATCTGCGCTGAATGTCAACTGCTCCACTCTGTACCTGCGCTGAATGTCAAAAGCAATGAAGGCTACCTGCGCTGGGCGAGTTTGGCCAAGTGGCACAGTCATTCCTCAAGGTGTCAAATGCCCAGGAAGCTTCCAAAATGACACTTGGATCAAGGAATTCGCCTTGTGATGAGTAAGAGGATCTAGATCTCCAAGTGGAAGCAAGAAACTCCAAGTGGACTCAAGAACTGAAGAATAACTGAAGTGGGAGAGGACACTAGTCAGCTCCATGCCAAGCTCAAGCTGACTCATCCTTTCTCCAAAACCCTATATATAGATCTCTCTCATGAGGTCTAGGGAGGCCGGAATCTTGTGAATGTAAGAAAGTGTTGTTGGTTTGAGTATAGAACTATTGGGTGATTTGCTTGAAGGAGGTGAAGAGGAGATTTCTTTCTGCTGGGAGGTGTTGCTGGATTGGGCCTCTTATGGTTGTAACACTCTCAGAATTTTACTTCTTCCATTAATAAAGCATTTGAGGTTCTTCTATATGCATGTGTCTTTGTGGCGTATTGATACTTGTATATTAGATTTATTCTAATCCTTGAATCAATTATGAATGTATGCTTCTTGTAGTTTCCCTATCTTGTCGTTTTGCAGGATCTTGGTGTAGCTGGGCCCGTGAAAGAGCAAGGAGCTGGGAACAAGTAGCAAAGAGGGAAGATTGGATCAATCATTAGCGCAAGATAACGGTTAGTGGATCTCTTTCTCCTCTCTCTTACATCTCATAAAGAAGTAATCTTGAATAGCTTTGCATTCGGTTGTTGCTGAGGTACTATCACCCTTAGAGTGGGATAGGGTCATTCCGTATTGGATACTTTTCCCAACAACAAATTGGCGACTCCACTGGGGATCGAACCCAGAATCTGGGATCGTATCTTGTTGGTTGTTTGTGTTCTTGCTATTCATTTCATAAACACAGGGAGTATCGAATCGAACTGCATTTGGATCTTTTCAAATGCAAAGTAGAAGGCAGCTACTCTAGCTCAGTTTCTGGGCAAGTTTATGATTTGAAGAGCTGATCCACAAAGAATCTGAACAGCTCTTAGTGATAGCTTTTCATCCTCATTGTCATCCCTTAGTGTGTACTTGACTGATAGCTTCTGATTTGGCCAAAAACTGTGAATTTTTGAGCAATCTGTGACCCGGAAACAAAGAGAAACGAAAGTTCCGTTCTTCAGTGCAGGCTGTGTGAAGGCTGTCTGCATTTGAGCGCAGTTCCCGAAGGGGCTACCTGCGCTGAAGGTCAAACTGCCTGTGTACCACCTGCGCTGAACCAATCTTGCCTTGTGCTACTGGGGTTTCCTGCTGTTTCTTGCCCTGTTTTCACTCTTGTTTTTGCTGCCTGTTACCAGTCAATGTACCTATCTGAAACCAACTTTCCTTGCCACTATTCCGCCTCGGTTGTGTAAAGAAACTGTGTTTGTTCTTTGTTTATTTCTTATATCATTTGCAGTTTCCCATAACGAAAGTGAACTAGTCTTGCTGTGGCCTCTTAGATCTAGACCTGTGATAAAGTGTCGTTTTGATCTTAAGAGTTAGTTTGTTTGCTGTTCATAGCTGATTGAGCTTTTTCTTTCGTCATATGGTTTGAATTTATATATTTCTAGTGTCGAAACAAGTAAATCTTAAGGTGTCTTTTGATTTTGGACAAGATTGTTTGCTTTCACTTGAAATTGAATTCGAAATTATACAACAGCTTTCTTTTTGTATCGCACAAACATCAAGAAAGAGAAAAGAAATACCTGCATTTTTGCATTTTTCATATAAGTTTGTATGTTGATTTAGGGAAAAAGTGCATTATTGAGTGCTCTTTGATCTGTGTGAAAAGATTTTGTCTCTCTTTTCCCTCAGTAGTTAAGATTTTCATAAGTCGAAAAGATTGGAAAAGCTTGCTTCTCATCTTAGACTGCATTTAGGAATTTGTATCAAAACATCTCGTGGTGAACCTTGAAAGGAAAACTTAAAAAAGATCAACTTAAAATATATTGAATGAACCTAACAACGCTTTGAAACATAATGCAAACACATAGAGGTCTAAGCTAGAGACGTGTTCCGGCGTCGTTAAACGTAGTGACTGTCGATCTCGACGAAGGTGGGTGATTCCTCCTGAGAGTCGGTGGCACTAATACGGACTTGTGCTCCCACGTACCATCGCGTATATATTGGGAGACCCCTATAGGCATATATCTTTTATCCATAGGAAGCCGTGTCGGCCGCCCTACTGATCGCAATGCAGTGAACACAGCATTCACGAAGATCGACCACTCGTACCGTAAAACGTATTCTGTGGTTTTGCGAAAGGTTTGGCACACCCTCTGCCTAGATCTCCATAGTATTTTCTTTTGGCCTTTTTCAAACTCTATAACTGAAAAAGTCCAACCGAGCATTTGTCACTTTGGGCTCGTTAATACATCGAAGGAGACTAGAGTCATCTTTAGCTTTTTCTCGACTCTTAAAAAGTGAAAAAGCAAGTTGTGTCTAAAAGCGTCTAATAAAATTCATTCAATTCGGAAACACAAATTTCCCCTTTTAATATTTTGGTTGATCGAGTAATCCGCAATCGTGGAAGAAAGTCAATTGAAACCCCGTCGTTCGCGGAGGCTTACGAGTCAACCGTCTTTGTCTCCGGAATCAAAAACAGTACAGACAAAGCGAACTCGTTTAACCGGTTCAAAATCTCCTTTAAAAGTTAGAACAAGTGTTCCAACTACATCTGAGGTTCCGGTTACTCCTAACATTTCTGGAAACCCTGCCTCTATAGAAGAAGTTCAACAGCCACAGAAGGACAGTAATACTGATCCTAGTCTGGGGGCAAATACTTGTATAACTGAACCAGTTCCATCTGTAACTGGTCCAGAAAGTTTTGTTCCTCAAACAACTGTCGCTGTCGAAGCAACCACTTCTTCGGCACCAGAAATATTTTACGGACCTGACGGTCTTCCTCTTCCACCGGGTTTGATTGCGATAGAGGAAATTGCAGAGGATCCGCAAGCAAGTACTCCAACTCATTTTGGAGTCGGGGTCACTCTTTTTCCTTCATCAGAAGTTAATCCACCACGAGTGGAAGTCCCTGTAGAATCGCTAGGCAATCTATTGGATATACTTAAGATGTCTGAACAACCGTCATCATCTAGGACTGTGTCAAATGACACAGCGACAACAGAAGCCCCTGCCGTCACTCCAACGATGTTTGCCGGCATACCAGCTGTCCCAACTAGCTCACAACAGCTAGAAGGAGTCCACCAAGGGACTATTTCGACAGTATGGTCTGTTCCAGTTTGTTCATCCGGAGTAATTCCCAGCAACTCTTATGTTGAAACTCGCCAAATTGATCCATTTGGAGGTCAATCTGGGCCATCAATCCCCTTTAGTTCAGGATTGATACCGTATGGGGGGCAATATGCTCTTTCATTACCCCCTCCGGGAGGGTACCCATACGTGAGTTCACAACAATGTTCAGGTTATACTGGAATTGTGTCAAGTAGTTGGGTACCAATGCTACCTCAACAACCGAGGATTGTATATTCTATGCAACAATGTGTACCTGTGACGAACATCCCAACCACACCGGCTATTGTAACTGTGTCACAAGTTCAAGCGATACCTGTTACATGTCAACCTCAGGTTGTAATGCAACAGCCGCTTGACCATGGGTCACAACCACAATCGCCAACTGGTGGGGCGACACAGGTCCAAACGGGTACAATTACCCCACACCTCGGTCCAATGGTTAGCATAGCACAACAGAACATGGCATCACAACCGTGGCTTGTGCAATACCAACAACCGCAGTTCCAGCAAGTGTACCAAGGTTCCGAGCAGCAGATCTTTGCGAACAGTGGACAACCGTATATCGAAAACGGTCAAAACCAACCACTTTACAGTGGTCAAGTCCACCAACCATATCAGTCATACCAACATCAATTACATTATGCTGGTATGCAAAGACCCACTGCTCAAGCGATTCCATCGTACCCTGGTTACGCTTCGCCTAACCTGAATCAACAGTTACCATTCGTGGCAACTTTAGAGTTACCCGATTTACACCGTTTAACCAACGATCCGATTGCTTATGCCCCTTGGTGGCCAGCGATTCCTCATAAACTTCCATCTGACATTCCTAAATTCAATGGAAATCCAGGTGAAGACCCATCGAATCACGTGATGAATTTTCATCTGTGGTGTTTGTCGAACACCCTAAACGACGATTCGATAAGGCTTCGCCTTTTTCAGAAGACATTGACAGGTCCAGCGGCTAAATGGTATATTGAATTGCCAAGAGCCTCTTTCGACAATTTTAGTTCCCTAGCCACGACTTTCCTAACCCATTTTCAATTACCGATAAGGTACGAAACGGGAACATAAATATTAACCAACTTCAAACAGACAACTGCTACCCATATATCTGATCATATACATGAGTGGCGTCGTCGTCGTAGGATGGTGAAAACATATGTTCCCGATCAGCTATTAGCTGAATGGTTTATAAATTCGTTACTTCCGGCTATTACGAAAGATGTGGCCAAGGGGGGAGTCGTAACAGAGGAGCAAGTCATTGCTCGTGCGAAATATTTGGACTTAGTTTATACTCAGTCCGACACGCTTTATGACAAAATACCTGACGCCCCTAGACCGGAATTTCCAATTCCTCCCCCTCCTAAATCAAACAATGACTCTCATGTCGGTGACGGTATGATTGGCACGACAAACGCGAAATCGATAAAGGCTTCGTCGAAGAAAGCCCGTAAGAATTTGGATCAAAATGCAAAAGAAGAAATTCTTGCTTCGGAAGTAAATGTCGTATAGGAAGATAAAGGCAAAGAAACCAATCAACCAGGAAGCAAGAAGAAGCAAAACAGAGAGAAAAAGAAGAAACAGGGTGAGTCATCTCCTGGAAAAAATTCTTCGAACTCTCCCAGGAAAGGAAAACCAAGAAGTCCATGTTTTATATGTGACGAGGATCATTGGACAGCAGACTGTCCATACAAAGCTGAGATAAAAAGATTCTTTAAGAGTCCGAAAAATCCAACTGTGTTGACTGATCCGTTTCCCAATCTAGGTCAAAATCTGGTTGATAGTGAAAATGCTTCCCGGTGTCAGGTGCTAATGTTGTCGACCTCTGAGCAACAGGATGATGCTTTGATTTCGACAAGAAGCAAAGATTGCGGGAATCCACAGTTGTCGAACGGCAAGGGAAAAGATCAACCAAGCAGTTCGATGACAACTTCGGCAGAAGCTGCGCCACCTTTCATAACAGGAAGCATTCCAAAGATCCATAGAAGCAATCATCCTCTCCAAAATATCGGAGTCATTTTCCTAAAAGACCCTACTTTAATGGGTACTTTTTCCTTACCGCCTCCAAGTAATCTAGCGGAAATGGCCACAATGGAATATGAAACCTTCTATTTTTAATGGATCTAAAGCTTCTAGGATAGTTCCTATCTCATGTCAACCTCGTTAAAAAATGAAATAAAGAGTCGAGGATAATTCCTATCTTGTGTCAACCTCATTAAAAAATGAAACAAATCCCCGAGGTAAACCTTCATTCCAATCATCGAGTTGAATGCAATAAAGCTTGGGGGGCGTGCACCTCGATTTGCATTATTATGCTGGGGGCATGCAAATGAGATTCGAGTAGTTTTACCGCGGA
Source organism: Pinus tabuliformis (assembly GCA_031772625.1). Lineage (NCBI taxonomy): Eukaryota > Viridiplantae > Streptophyta > Pinopsida > Pinales > Pinaceae > Pinus > Pinus tabuliformis. The sequence goes on from CM062813.1 coordinate 380,603,833, forward strand.
ATTTATGCTCGTTAAAAAATAGAAAAGCGAGATCCGAGCAGTTTTAGCACATAGTTCATGCTCGTTAAAAAATAAACATAAGATCGAGTAGTTTTACCGTGGAATTTATGCTCGTTAAAAAATAGAAAGGCGTGAGCAAGAGTTTCCTCCAGAATTTAAGCTCATTAAAAAATGAACCTATTCCAGTAAATAACCATTGTGATCGTAAATTTATTAGCCATAAAAGCCTTGGTCGTGTTTGCACCCGCCACCTCCATTCCATTTGGCCAATCGTTCACCTCCATATGATTGTTTACCTATTTTGAGGAACAGCTGCGAATAGTGATTTCACTTAGCCATCCTTGTGACACTGCCGTGATTGGAAAATTCCAACCTGTACCTGGAATCTGCTGCTATCCCTGTTTATCACTCGTTCCTCAAAAGACGAGTCTTCTTTGAGCTCTTTTCTCCTGACTCGTAAAATATGAAAAGTTTGCCGAGTTTTGGCCTTCCAGCTCGTTAAAGTGACCAGAAGAGCTATCCCTCCTCTAAATTTTAATCTTTTTGGACCTGAGGGATTATTACACAAAAAGGTCGAGCGCTTGTTTTATTCGGCTCGTTAAAATTATCGAAAACTCATCCCTTCTGTATTGTTTTATACTTTTTCGGACTTAAGGGATTAGATGACGAAAAAGGAATTTTGGAGTTAACTTTCTGTACCTTTTCAGACTCTCTAAAAATGAAAAGGACCGAGTTTTCCTTGTCGTTAGACTCGTTAAAATGATTAAATAGCGAAAAACTTGTCTTTAGACGAGAACGAGTTTCCCTATCGCTAAGCTCGTTCAAACATAGCGATGGGCTTGCCCGAAGGGCAGGTTATAGAACAAGCATATGTTATCCTCCTCAAGCTTGACAAAAATAAAGAGGTACTGGTCAGAAATGACTGGGGAAAAATTGGGAGAACCTCAAAGCTTTAATGGTAGCAAGTCGCTCTTGAACATGACACTTTGTCCTCCGTATCACATCGGGTTGGGTTGTTTCATTCACCGGTCTCATCACCATGGTCCTCGCCAAACCATCCACATTTGGGGTAATGCTACCGATCCATCACATCAGTGTCATTATATGTTCAAGAGATGTTGTTCAGAAAGAGTCAACCGTGTCCCATCCACTGCCATACATTATCCTTCATCCACCCATGATCGCCACCCTGAATCATATCTCACAGATTGTTTTCACCTCCACTAAAATCATTAGCTCCGTTCCGTGTCACTGATGTGGGATTCATTAAGGCCCTCCTTTGACGGATCGCTTCTTGCCGACTTCAGCTCATTATCCAAGAAGTTGATCTAGGAACAACCCCCCTCAGTACTTTGAAGCTTGCATGCCTCAATGGCAAGTTTCTCACTTCCGGCGACAGGTATACATCAATGACCTTCGACCAGAAGATTTTGCGTGGTGTTCGACGCCAAGTCCTTTATTCACACCACGTGAATTGTACTGCAGTACCTTGAGGGTCATTGTAATTATTGGTGATTCCTCTCGCGCTTATTAACGATTTACATTATTGACCGGTAATCAAGCGATGTCTTTCCATGTTCGACTTCAGCGCAATTCTCACATGGATCGACTTGTACTTAGAGTGAAGATCGAACGAGTTTGAAGACCCCGTATCTAGTTTCATCCATCCGCGCTGCGATATATATTCAGGAAATATAAAGACATTTGATATGTACATCATTGCAGCAGATGATGATCCTACTCAAAGGATGATAATTTCAGCAGAGAATTATCAGTCTACCATCAGACGATCGTCTGTTATATGTACAAAAATGAATTTATAACGCTGAGCATTGGAATGCCCGCCTCAGCTAGATCATGAAAGCAGAATGAAAAATAATGTATTGTATTGTATTTTATTACAGGTCATCTCTCAGCGATTGAATGAACTTCGGATCCTCCTGATAAAGCATTTCACCCGATAAACGACCTCATACTTTAGGGGGCAACTGTTATAGACATTTTTGTGCCTTACAGCATGAAGCATGAAATGTCGATAATATAAGGGATCCAAAGTCCCTAAACATGTTGTTCATACCCCTAGAGGAACAAGGTCAGCAAACCACAACACTAAATATCAGTTCTCCACCTGAAAACACTCAAAAACAAGCTAATTCTGGATCATGTCAACTGCTCCATTGAGCATCTGCGCTGAATGTCAACTGCTCCACTCTGTACCTGCACTGAATGTCAAAAGCAATGAAGGCTACCTGCGCTGGGCGAGTTTGGCCAAGTGGCACAGTCATTCCTCAAGGTGTCAAATGCCCAGGAAGCTTCCAAAATGACACTTGGATCAAGGAATTCGCCTTGTGATGAGTAAGAGGATCTAGATCTCCAAGTGGAAGCAAGAAACTCCAAGTGGACTCAAGAACTGAAGAATAACTGAAGTGGGAGAGGACACTAGTCAGCTCCATGCCAAGCTCAAGCTGACTCATTCTTTCTCCAAAACCCTATATATAGATCTCTCTCATGAGGTCTAGGGAGGCTGGAATCTTGTGAATGTAAGAAAGTGTTGTTGGTTTGAGTATAGAACTATTGGGTGATTTGCTTGAAGGAGGTGAAGAGGAGATTTCTTTCTGCTGGGAGGTGTTGCTGGATTGGGCCTCTTATGGTTGTAACACTCTCAGAATTTTACTTCTTCCATTAATAAAGCATTTGAGGTTCTTCTATATGCATGTGTCTTTGTGGCGTATTGATACTTGTATATTTGATTTATTCTAATCCTTGAATCAATTATGAATGTATGCTTCTTGTAGTTTCCCTATCTTGTCGTTTTGCAGGATCTTGGTGTAGCTGGGCCCGTGAAAGAGCAAGGAGCTGGGAACAAGCAGCAAAGAGGGAAGATTGGATCAATCATTAGCGCAAGATAACGGTTAGTGGATCTCTTTCTCCTCTCTCTTACATCTCATAAAGAAGTAATCTTGAATAGCTTTGCATTCAGTTGTTGCTGAGGTACTATCACCCTTAGAGTGGGATAGGGTCATTCCGTATTGGATACTTTTCCCAACAACAAGGTCGAGGTTAAAGTACTTCAACCTCCAAACAAGACAAAGGAACAGAAGAACCTTCTCTATATGCCCCAGAGGGTAAAGGGAAAGGGAAAAAGCTTCCTCCATCATCTCCTCCACCATCACCTCCATCATCCTCATCTCCTAGCCCTAAAAAGAAAAAGAAGAAAACATCTATGATTAAATTAGATGTGAAATTTGATTTGCAAATCTATGATGGAGAATTAAATGCAGAAAAGCTAGATAACTGGATTAGATAGATTGATGTATATTGCAGGGTGCAGAACATTGATTCATAGAGGAGAAAGATTCAGTTGGCTAGCCTTCGCCTTAGAGGAATTGTCCTAGTGTGGTGGGAAGGCAAGACACTAGCTGATGTGAAGAGACATAATAAAATTCTTTCTACCTGGAATAAATTTGTTTCTTCCATTAAAAAAAAATTCTATCCACTAGCTTATATGCAACAAGCAATGATGAGTTGGCAAACTCTTCACTAATTAAAGGGGCAAAGTGTACAAAGTTATACCCAGGAATTTAGGAAAAGAGCTTTAACTCTAGGGATATCTCTAGACTCACCTGAAACTTTGTTGAGGTATATAGGTGGTATGCATAGCTATTTGAGGAACACCATTCTCATGTTTAATCCCACTAGCCTAGATGATGTATCAGTTCGGGCTACACATCTAGAGGCTAGAGGAAAGAATGTGAACCCAGAGATTGGGGGAATATCAAAACCCTCTGCAAGCAAGAACAAGGAAAAGAAGAAGTAGAAATGGAAGGAGAGGAAGGCAAACGTTGTAGGGAAAGACAAACCTTCATGCACTCACTGCAAGAAGGATGGACACGATGATGAACATTACTGGTCTTTGCATCCGGGGTTGAAACCCAAGAAGTTTTTTGGTAAGAAGAAGAATACTACTACTGCTATTTAGAAGGACTTTGGGTCAGACTCAGGTGATGAAACAACAGTCACAGCCATAGGTATAAGAGGTAAAAATTCTGAAGCATCTACAAGTAATTCTGCACAATCTATTGATAATGAAGATAATGAGAGGAAAAGACATGAGCTTTTTCATATTAGAGTTATTTCCAAGCACCAAAAGATTGATACTTTATTTGATAGTGGTTCACAAGTAAACTTGATTTCTGAAACAATTGTAAAGAAGTTGGGCTTACTAACAACACCTCACAAGCAGCCATATCTATTAGGTTGGGTATGTGATAAAGCAAAGCTACAAGTGACTAGACAATATAAAATTATGTTTGCTATTTGGTCAACTTTTGTAGATGAGGTTGAGTTAGATATAGTTCCCTTGGATATATGTGGTATTGTTTTAGGAAGTCGTTACTTGTATGATGGAAAATCCATTTTCTATAGAACTGAAAATAAGTATCAACTCACAAAAGATGGAATAGAATATATTGTAAGAGCTCATCAACTCAAAAATAACTACACTCTCATAAACTCAGGGCAAATGAAAAGAATTGTAAATGCATGCAAGCAATTTTTACTAATGGTTGTAAAGGAAAAGAACCTTGATAATACCAATGTATTTGAAGGCTGTGATGCTAAACAGGAAGCTGATTTAGTTAAAGTTGTTTCAAAATATGATATCCTATTTCAAGAACCTAAAGGTCTACCACCCAAAAGGGAAATAGTACATGATATTCATTTGCAGCAAGATGCTCCATTGCCTAACCTCAGAATGTACAGGTTATCCGCTTTAGAGAATGCAGAGATCAATAAGCAGGTACAGGAGCTGCTCGATAAAGGGTTCATAAGACCAAGTGCATCACCATGCGGATCTCCGATCGTGTTGGTGAGGAAGAAAGATGGTTCGTGGAGGATGTGCATTGATTACAGAGCATTGAATAAAATAACGATCAAGAATCATTATCCTCTTCCTCGCATAGATGATCTATTAGATTAGTTGAAAGAAGTAGTTTACTTTTCCAAGTTGGACTTGTGTAGTGGCTATCATCATTTCAGAGTCGCAGAACAAGATGCATAGAAGACTGCTTTTAAAAAAAAGTAAGGGTTGTATGAATGGCTGGTTATGCCTTTTGGATTAACTAATTCTCCTACCACTTTCATGAGAGTTATGAATGATGTACTCAGACCTTTTATTGATGATTTTGTAATTGTATATTTAGATGACATTCTTGTTTTCAGTAAAACATGCGAAGAACATTTGAAGCATGTAAAACAGACTTTAGATGTTTTGAAAAGAGAAAATATCTATGTAAAGTTATCAAAATGTGAATTTGGCAAAACATTTTTAAATTATTTGGGTCATATTGTAGGTGGTGGTGAATTGAAGATAGATCCCTCTAAGGTTGAAGTCATTGTGAACTAGCCTAAACCCAAATCTGCGACAAAAGTTAGGAGTTTCCTAAGGGCAACACAATATTGGAGAAAGTTTATAGCTAACTTTTCCTTGATTGCAGCTCCCTTACATGCTTTAATAGGATTGAACAAGGTGTTTCAGTGGGGAGGCAAACAACAGAAAGCCTTCGACACCTTGAAAGAAAAAATTAGTACAACACCAGTACTAGCACTGCCAGATCTTCAACAACCATTTGAGATTGAAACAGATGCTAGTGACTATGCCATGGGAGAAGTATTGATGCAACACGGTAAACCCATACGTTATCATTATGAGACATTTACTTCTGCAGTAGTTAATTATCCCACATATGATAAAGAATTGTATGCATTAGTACAGAGTGTAGAAAAGTAGAAACATTACCTAATGGGCAAAGAAACAATCATACATACAGATCATCAACCACTTCAATATTTGCACTCACAAACTAAATTACAACAATCAAGACACTATAGGTGGATGGGTTTTGCTACAACAGTTTCATCTTGTCATAAGATATAAGAAAGGCATACACAATAAGGTTGCAGATATGCTATCCAGACCAATCATAAATGCATCTACTATACTTAAGCATAATTCAGTAATGCATGAAAGCTACATTGAACAATATGCTCAAGGTGTAGATTTTAAGGATGTATATGCAACTTTAAGTCATGGAAAACAAGTAGAAGAGTTGGATTATCATGTTAAGGACCAACTCTTACATCATTTGGGAAAGTTATGCATTCTCAAACTAAAAGAGTTAACATAATCCGAGAAGCACATACTTCTCTAATATTAGGTCATTTTGGTGTAAGTAAAATAGTTGTACAACTGCAAAGGTTCTATTATTGGCCAAGAATGCATGAAACAATTTCTAGATATATTAAAGGGTGTAGCATGTGTGCTACAAGCAAGCCCAGTAATAGAAAATTAGGCTTGTACACTCCACTCCAGTTCCTTCTCGTCCTTGGGAAAGTGTTTCCGTGGACTTTGTTGGGGGATTGCCAAAATCTAGAAAAGGTCATGATTATTTATATGTTATTGTGGAAAGGTTCAACAAAATGTGTATTTTAATACCTTGTAACAAGCAGATTACAGCTGAACAAACAACGAAATTGTTCTTTCAGCATGCATGGGTTCATTTTGGGTTACCCATTTATATTGTATCTGATTGAGATTCCTGATTTGTTGGGAAGTTTTGGTCAAGTCTGTGGGAATTGATGGACACCAGATTGAAGAAGAACACAACATTTCATCCACAAACAGAGGGCCAAACAGAGGTGGTCAACATGACAGTGATCCAGTGGCTCAGGGGCTATTGCAGCAAGCATCCCAAGCTTTGGGATGCACATTTATGTTATGTGCAACATGCTTATAACCGTGCTAAACACTCTTATACATAGAGATTTCCTTTTGAGACTTGTTTTGGTTTTACACCAAGGTCTCCCTTGGATTTTGTCTTTGGAAACAACATAGCAGTTGATGGACACAGTGATGTGGTTAAAGCAATAAAGTTCATTGAACAAATCCAAGAAATTCACGAGACAGTGAAGGAACAGCTGGAGAGAAATCAGGCCAAGTACAAGGCAAGGCATGATAAGCATCGAATTGAGCATAGCTTCCAAGTTGGTGATCAAGTTTGATTGTACATTAGCAAAGAAAAAATGCAAGGTGAAGGTAAGAAGCTGAAGCCAATAAGGTATAAGCCTTTCAAGATACTTGAGAAAATTGGTGAAAACACTTTTCGCCTTGATTTTCCACCTTATATGCATATCTATGCAGTCATTAATGCAGAGAACTTGAGACTATATGAACCTTCATTGATTGAAGATCCCGAAGAGCAAAGTTAGTTGCCTTCTATTGATGATCTGTTGCCTAAATATTTCAATGAGTTGTAGGAAGATATAGTTCTGGACAGGAAGGTGAGAACTACATGTAGAAGGGATGTTGAGTACTTCAGAATCGGACTCAAAGGTTCAAAACCAAACAGTGCATGATGGATATAGATTGGACAAGTGAGGAAGCTGTATCCTCACTTGATCGATGCTTAAAAATCAACTTTTGGTGGTCCAAAAGCTTTTTCAGTGGGAAGGCGTGATCCAAATGGATCTTAAAACCCTTTAAGTCTTCATATAGTTAAAAACTACTGCAAGGGGAAAACCTTTAAAAATGGAGGATAACACTATCGGGCTTGAAAAACATTGAAAAACAGAGCTATCGGGGGCTTAAAACTACTTTGAAGGAGATGGATTTTTACAGGGTTCAGGATGCCAGAAAGGTACACAAATGCCATGGTTTTCTTTGTTTATTTAAGGTTCAATTTTACTAGTTTTTAACTACATAGAGTTGTTTCCTAATCGATAACCCATTCATGTTCCAGTTTCGGGCTGTAATGCATCTGGAAACTGTGGAAAACCCTCAAAAGTGGTCGTTGCAATATCCTGTAAGTTCCAGAAATTTTTTAAATAAGTTCAAATCCATTTTTATTCTCTAAACTTACAAATAGAATTCTACATTGCATTATCTTGCCAATATTAGAACATTCTACACTGTGATAGAAGAACTTATCTAACATTTAAATAAGCGTACGGTCTCTGAAGATAAATTTTGGTACAGATATGTACGCTTTGGTCTTTTTCATGTGATATTACCAACACTCTAGCGTGTGGTAGAACTTGTCCCAACTGTACAGTACGGGGGAATAATTTGTATAAATTTTAAATCTTTTAATCCCAACACTCACCACTGTGATACGAAAACTCGTTGAAATTCTACATGCTTTCCATTGCAGAGTACAATAAACTTAAGTATTCTTTTGAAACCTTTAGTAAATCAAGTCTGTTTCTACTCGATCGACGCTTTATTGAAATGATATGCTTATGCAGAGTAAACCTTCGCCATTCCAATAATAAGTGGTTCTTTATGTATCAATCAATGGTTTGATTGGATTGACAGAGCAAAAATATATTATTATTAATGTTAGTATTAAATAATAATTATAGTATATTTTTATAAAATTGTTATATTTTTTTCGTTGAGATTGTGATTTTATTAATTAAAATATATAAATAGATTTGACATTTTAAAAATTCTAAGCTTTATTAGCCAAACTTAACTCATAAATATAGGAATATTTAAAAATAAAATAAAGGAAACAAATATATATTCAAAAGGAGGGGTTACATGGACATGGAAAGGAAGGCTTTGCTTAAATTGCATGTATTGATAAGTTAAAATGTTTATTATCAATTTTATGAATTAATAAGTGATCAAGTTTAGTTTGGGTTCGATTTGAAAATTAAATATAATAGATATGTTTATTTATAAAAAAATATATTTTTTCCTAGAACTTTTTAATACTAAAATAAATTATTTTAATATTTTAATTAAAAATTAATAAAATTTTAAATAATTTAATTATTTTAAAATTTGTTTATATTTTTACATATTTATTTTAAATTATGTTATAAGGCAGAGAGATACCAAGGAATGGTACATGTGCTGAAGATAAGGCAGAGAGATACCCAAGGAATGGCACATGTGCTGAATGAAGTCAGGCTTCTGTTAAGCGTAGATCACCCTAACCTGGTTAGACTATTGGGTTGTTGCCTTGAGAAAACAGAACCCATTCTTGTCTATGAATTTATGCCCAATGGCACACTTTGTGAGCATTTACAGAGGGAAAGAGGTGAAGGTCTTTCATCGAGGATAAGAGTAACAATTGCCGCAGAAACTTCCCATGCTTTAGCTTACCTTCATTCAGCACTAAGTCCTCCAATTTATCACAGGGACGTAAAATCAAGCAACATTCTACTTGATTATGGTTTCAGTGCCAAGGTTGCAGATTCGGGCTGTCTAGACTTGTTCTAACAGAAGCCTCTCACATTTCAACTACACCTCAGGGTACTCCCGGGTATCTGGATCCACGATATCATGAGAACTTCCACCTCACTGATAAGAGCAATGTTTATAGCTTCGGGGTTGTAAGGACCTGCAGTTCTTACGCGCGTTCCAGCTGAAGTGCGAACTCAACATAAGCGTGCGAAGGTGTTATGAGTGCGTGGAAGGTTGGGTGAATGATTTATATATGTGTGGGAGCGTAATGAAACACCTACGAGCCGACAAGCGAACAAAGTAAGGCCGACCTTACTTGGGAGCATTTGAGGGAAGGCCGACTTGAGTTTTGAAGCATTTGCGATAGAGGTTGAGGGCGTGGGTAGGTCGGCTAGGCAGCCACGACCTTGCTTGCCACTCATATATATTAGAGGTGTGTTGGAGCTCATTCAACCATCGCACCATCACTCAACAACTTCGCTCATGTGAAAAGGTGCGCAGATTTAAGGGGTGGACGCACAAGAAGAAAGGTGCAGTTTTGGTGATGCACCCATTCTTGGGCAAGGCTGCACGGAGGTAAACGCACATCTTGGTTTTGGGTGAAGGGCGTGGGTAGAGGTCGCCGGCCGGTTGGAGAAGGGCGTGCACGGGTGTGGCACTCGGGTTGTGCGAAGGAGCGCCCGACAGGAAACGAAGGCGTGGGCGCCCAGTTTGTGCGATGACTTGGCACGGGTTCTTGGGTGACTTGGGTGAGCGCCCACCCGTCATGCAAGTGTGCACGGTGTGACTTTTGGTGAAGTGTTGAGATTGTGAACGAAGGTGTGACTGGTGCGGAGGTGCCCGTGTGTGGCGACTTGGTTACGATGAGACATGCCCAAGTTGGGCAAACAACACGATCATACGACGAGGTGAACGAAGGGTTAGTGAGCCGTGCGGCGATCGTGCTGAGGCGCCGATGAGCTGGGCAACCGAGTTTGCTGAAGTTGAAAATTGGCTAAGTGTAAATTTGGGGTTTCCCAAGATTTAACTTGTACTTTGTAAAAGTGAAGATTGTATAATATATTGATTTGGGCAGACTCATATTGCAGAGAGTTGCCCCTCCCTTTATACTGTTGTGCATTTCTCTTGTATAATGCTATTTATGTGAATGTTATGGGCTTTCACTTGTATAAAGGTACATAATAATACTTGGTAATGAAAATAAAGCTAAGTATGGAATGTTAGGTGTAGTCTACAATCGTAAGTATTGGTGAAAAGAAAACGATTGGTAGTGCCGCACCTCGCTATAAGCGGTTGAAAGACTACCGCAGGTGTAGGGGCGTGACAGGTGGTATCAGAGCTAGTGCCAAGGAGCTAGTGCTGGTGTTGAAGCATTGAAGCTAATACACACCTGCACTTCGTGACAGGTGGTATTAGAGCTGGTCCATGTTTTGCAGGAAACTTGGTGAACTGAATCAAGGAGTGGATTCTACAAGACCAAAGACTTGGTAGGGAGCTCAAGTTTTACAAGTGACAGGTGGAATATCAGGGTGATTCAGGTAAATGGTGAAACAGGTTTAGCAGAGGTGAAGCTTAGTGCTTGGGCGAAGCTGAACATCAAGGCATGGTAGGTTTGGAAGAATGCGAAGGGAAGCTCTTGCTTACCTTATACAGGTTGAAGCGGTTGAAAGAAGAGAATCCTCAGATTCGAAAGGAACTTGACGTCTTGGAAAAGAATGTTGAAGACGAACTTCTTCAACTTGGTTGGACAATGGAGCAAGATGAAGTTGAAGATTGTGCTAACAAGGAAGAGGAAGCCGTGATGATTGAGGATGTTGCAGATGTGACAACGATGGAGGATGAAATTGAGATTGATCAAGTTGGACCAGGATCATGTAGTTTGCAGACATGGATGGATGAGGATACTCACATGGAGGAGCCTCATGATGATGATGAAGTATCGATACTTGTGTTTCACTTGAGCATTTGGTAGATGAACCATATGCAGGGAGGAGCAAAGTCAGTTTTCCGATGCTAGGGAGGATCTTACCATGGATGTCTATGATGAGACCTTGTATGGAGAAGCAAGGATTGTTGACTGTTGCAGGACTTGTTGGGGTTGTTTGTGTTCTTATGGTAGAATGTACAAAGGCCCGTGACAAGGGAGGAACATGATGATCGTTACGGAGGATTGGGTCATGCTTTAGCCACATGGAGAATTGGCTAAGTGCCTGACATGACTCATGGACAGATTGGAGGAGGGCACACACTTAGGTTGATGATACTTGGGTGGACTTCTCATGGCCGGGACCAAGAGCAAGTCTTGGTGGAACCTTTAGTGGGGGAGCTATGATGGAAGGGACTTGTGATGATGATGATGTGGTTGGGTGACCGAGTTCACTAGACCTAATATTGCAGACTTGGATGGGGATGATTGATTGTTGTGATGGGCCTACTTGGTTGGACTACATGGGAAACTTAGTCATGGACATTAGGTTGGAGACATGGAGCATGGCAGTCTTATACAGGGACATTGTGCAGGAGCACTTGTAGAGGTGTCACATATGGGCATCCAATAAGGAGTGCCAAGGCAGGGATGTTGTGCAGGTGGATTTGTTGATGTGACATGGAGATGTTTTGTTTATGAGCCGATGGAGAGGTTGTGCACTCTTGTACAACAAGGCCATGGACTTGGATGGAGTTGTGAGCAGACTATGGAGCATTCCTACTACATGGAGAGCTGAGGCATCTTGCAGAGACCTTTGGGCCGAGACTTGTATGCTTGCTAGAGTGTTGGTTGGAGATGACTCATGGAGTTCATGATGACATGAGGTTGTGGCTTCCAGGGAGACTTCATATATGGTGGACTTGGAGGATCTGATGCATTGAGGAGCTGAGGTCAGAGACTTTGATGCAGAATTGGATGCATACTTTCAAGTACATGTATGGGAAGGGCTTGAAAGAGTGACTTGATGTGGAGGATCGATATGAGACACTTTGGAGTGATGGAGTTACGACGATGATGATGCCTTGGTGGCAACACTTGGGCATGGGTTGAGCCGAGACTTAACCACTTTTGGACACATTGGAGCTTATTGATCTATGATCATGGGCAGCACATGGATAGATGAGACAGGTGTATACTTGTTTCTATGGCAGACTTGAGGGATGGCACATTGCAGTTATGATGGAGGTTGCTTCATGGACCTGGATGTGGCACATCGAGAGTCGGAGTTTGATGAGATGGTCTCTTCATATTGAGGAGGCACACATATGGATGATGATGTTTGGATAGATGTGGATGATTTCAAGTAGCACATTGGTACCAAACATCATGGAAAACATGTTGCAGATGAGATGAGGACTACTTCATGGACCTAAGCATGGCTTACACTTGTATGGAGATGGATTCTTGATAGAGTTGAGGATGTGACAGGATGTTCTGAGAAACAACTGATGGTGGCATGAGGAAGTGCATTCTCATGGTTTGAGTGTGATAGTTGGACTGATCACCCGACTAGTTCAGACATGGGGGCCGGCATGTACAGAGATGTGTTAGCATTATGTTGGAGTATCATGGCAGCAGTTCACACGAGGACGACACATGATGAGGTCAACACGAGATGTTGCAGGAAACATGTAGCTTGAGATGGAGGGGCCAGCCTTCCACGATGGGGAGCAGCATGTGGAGATTGTGACAGAGCGGTTGATGATTATGGATTGAGATGATTTCCGATGTATGACATACCAATGAGGTGTATACCTTGGTATGGTGATCTTGGTAACAGATGGTTACCGGGATGAGACATGATGGAGACGGTGGTTCTACATATGTTGCAGGATGGTTGCAGTATGTGGAGGAGTTGACATCATGGATGAGACAAATATTGATGATCTTGGTGGATGGATATCAGGATGGTATGTTGTCGAGGACGACAATGACTTTAGGTGGAGGAGGATGTAAGGACCTGCAGTCCTTATGCGTGCATTCCGGCTGAAGTACGAACTCAACATAAGCATGAGAAGGTGTTATGAGTTTGTGGAAGGTTGGGTGAACAATTTATATATGCATGGGAGTGTAATGGAACACCCACGGGCCAACCAGCGAACAAAGTAAGACCAACCTTACTTGGGAGCTTTTGAGGGAAGGACGACTTGAGTTTTGAAGCATTTGTGATGATGGTTGAGCGCATGGGCAGGTTGGTTAGGTAGCCACGACCTTACCTCCTGCTCATATATATTGGAGGTGCATTGGAGGTCATTCAACAATCGCACCATCACTCAACAACTTCGCTCATGTGAAGATGTGAGCAGATTTAAGGGGTGGACGCATAAGAAGAAAGGCGCAGTTTTGGTGATGTGCCCGTTCTTGGGCGAGGCCGCACGAAGGTAAACACACATCTTGGTTTTGGGGGAAGGGCGCGGGTAGAGGTCGTCCGCCGGTTGGAGAAGGGCGTGCATGGGTGTGGTGCCCGGGTTGTGTGAAGGAGCGCCCAATGGTGAAACAAAGGCATGGGCACCTGGTTTGTGCAACGACTTGGCACGGGTTCTTGGGTTACTCGGGTGAGCGCTCGACCGTCGTGCAAGTGTGCACGATGTGACTTTTGGTGAAGTGTTGAGATTGTGAATGGAGGTGTGACTCGTGCGGAGGCACCCATGTGTGGCGACTTGGTTACAATGAGACACGCCCAAGTTGGGTAAACAACACGATCGTGCGACGAGATGAACGAAGGGTTGGTGAGTCGTGCGGCGACCGTGCAGAGGCGCCGACAAGATGGGCAACCGAGTTTTCCGAAGTTGAAAATTGGCTAAGTGTAAATTTGGGGTTTCCCAAGATTTAACTTGTACTTTGTAAAAGTGAAGATTGTATAATATATTGATTCAGGCAGACTCATATTGCAGGGAGTTGCCCCTCCCTTTATACTGTTGTGCATTTCTCTTGTATAATGTTGTTTATGTGAATGTTATGGGCTTTCACTTGTATAAAGGTACATAATAATACTTGGTAACAAAAATAAAGCTAAGTATGGAATGCTAGGCGTAGTCTACAATCGTAAGTATTGATGAAAAGAAAATTATTGGTAGTGCCGCACCTCGCTATAAGCGGTTAAAAGACTACTGCAGGTGTAGGGGCATGACAGGGGTGGTGTTGGTAGAGATCATAACTGCACTGAAAGTAGTGGATTTTCCCCGTAAGGAGAGGGAGATCAATCTAGCATTCCTCGCAGTAAAAATAATTGGGAAGGCTGCATTGATGAAATCATTGATCCCTTCCTCGAAGTCCACAAAGATGCTGAAGCCAGAGCTGTTGTTCACAGAGTTGCTGAACTTGCATTCAGATGTTTATCATTTGACAGAGACACTAGGCCCACCATGGTTGAGGTCGCACAGGAGTTGGAATTCATTGCATACAATAAATCCAGCCTGGATTCTATTGATAACACAAGTATAAGTATTAAAAGTGACTCTCATGATTCAAGTTCCCATGAACATGATTCAAGTTCCCATGAAAATTGTAGGATTAGCTGTTCAGTATTCATGGTCAAGCAATCAAACCTATAGGTAAGCAATCTCTGTTTAATGGTTTTTAAAACTTCTATTATGGTTGAGCCATTGTATTATACTATAGGGGTAACAAATTGGAGGACATCGGCTTGATAATGTTTATATGCTCGTGAGATTTGAAATGACTTCCAGATTGTAAAGTAAAGTATCATGCCATGCCACAACTCTTTGAGATATGGAATTATGACACCATTCCATAAAAGAGTATTATTGCAGCAGTTTAAATATAATTAAGAAATTTGATGCCAATGCTTTTGCTATTTAGAAATATCCTGACTAAACTATGTGAATATTCTCTCATGTAAATTTTAACATTAATAATTCAACTAGCCCTGGATTTAGATTCTTCTCAAATAAATTTAAACATTAATATTTAGTCTGATGATTCAACAAGCCCTAGATTTCATAAGCATTCAGTAGTACTTGTTAAGTATACATCACTTCTTTGTTGAGCTCCTGTATTCTATTGCAGGTATAACCAATTGAAAGGGCGTCAGAACGATCATTTTTATAAGCTGAAATTTTGGTTGGGCTTCATTTAAAAAAAATAACAAGATCATCCACTATTCCCTGGTCGCTACGTTATTATGAAGTTAAAAGTTAAATATTGTCCCTACTTTTTTTTTTCCAGTATGGAAAAAGCGGTATATTCAGTTCCAAAAAAGTGTACATATATTTCATGTAGCACCACCATATACAGCTGCATATATCAACAGATCGAAACGAATACAAGTCTCATAGACTCGACAATCATGCATATTGTCATCATATTAATTTACCTGTCTATATATCCAGTTCTAATTGTATTCACAATATTCAAAAACCAGAAAATGTCAATTAATTCCCTGTACATCATACATGGTCTGTAATAAGCAAGATATTATGAGAAAGACAGTTAGGATATTTCAATAGATAGAGTACAAAAAAATAGTGTTAATCCATCAGTTTAAGCAAAAATAATATAAGGGAGAGAGGGTCCCCTAACTTGATCTCTAAATGCAATCCATCCAGCTTGTTCTATAATCATTTCTTTGAAAGTCCATCTGCAGCTTGATTGAATTCTCTGCCAATGTGCTATATCGAAGAGTGATTGTGAGAATTCCAAAGGTTTGTGATTTGTTGCAACCAACCTTGTAGTGTGGGCTGGAATATATTTGCATGGCCATAGACATAATCAATGATAATCTTGGAATCTCCGTATATGTGGATTTTAGGAATGTTCAAAAAATTTGTGAACCAGAGTAATCCCCATAATGCCATGGCTTCTGCCCTTGTGTTTGTGCCATTTTCTGCACCTAATGAACCAAAAATGCCTGATCAGGTGAATGTAGGATTAAGAAACCACATCCACATCTACTTCTTTGGGATGCACCATCAAAGAAACCAGTAGGATATTCAATCTTAGGACATGTTTGTTTTTGTTTAGATTTTTTTTGCACCCATACCAAATTGTAGACCAATAGAGTGCGTATTTCTAATGCGCTCTAGCACCTGTGCAGTGCTTTCTCTGAAATTTTTGAAGATAATGTTGTTCCTCCACCATTTGAGATAATCAGAAATACAAGTGAATTGAGAGTATTTAAAGCCAAAAACATCAACAAGTTTATGCCAAATTTGTGAAGAAACATGGCATGTTATGAAAAGGTGGAGGTTGTTTTCTTTCGCATTCTTGCAAAGCACACATATCCCCGGACCAAATCAATTTCTCTTCTGGAGGTTTGCCCACATTAAATTTTTATTTTTCGATACTAACGAAAGGAAAAGTGTGATTTTAATAGGAATATGTGTTTTCCAAAATTTGAAGAACCAGCATACCTCTAGTTGTGGTGCCACATGACTGCAGAGAGTATGATATGTATTTGCCAACATAATATTTGCGCCCTTCATTTCACACCTCCAAATGATCATATCTCTATCTGCATCCCTGCAAATCCAAGCCAGTTGAAGATGTGTTCAAAGCTTTTCCCATTCCAATGCAACCTGTCCATTCAATCCCAACTCCCCGGACCGTTTCCAGATGGGGCATCTACCATGCCATGTCATTATTACTTGTTGCCAGAAGTATATGCCTCGGTTGTTTAGACCATATTTGAGACAATCAGGAACCATGTCAGCACCTTCAAGACCCTGAATTTCTTCCTGTCCAATAATAATGTGGTGTCCAGTACCCATTTTCTAGGCTAGAAGCAAAAGAATGTAGTGGCTAACTTTTGTAAAACTAAGCCATATAGCAGAGCCTGTTTTACAGCCAATACAACCCCTACGCAGCCAAATAGTAAAATCATGATGCTTGAAGTATTTGTTTCTAATAATCATACTCCAAGTTCCTTCCCCGAATATCCTTCTCCATAATGATTTAAGTAATAAGGCATAGTCGAATCTCCTCAGATTTAATATGCCCCAGCCTCCCAGGGACTTCGGCATGGAAATATGATCCAATTTGGTAAGATGAAATTTATTCCTATTTTTCATACCAGACCAAATAAATTTTGCTATGATCCCATTGAGCTTTTTGAGAATTGTGATAGGAAGATGGAATAAGTGCGCCTAGTACACTGTCATCTACATGATCACAGCTTGTGTCAATGTGATACGACCCCCCATGGAAAGGCATCTATATTCCCAGCCCGATATTTTTTTATAGAATCTATCAACAAGCCACAACCAGTCATGAACCATGTAACTGCATGGTTTGATATGGAAACCGAGGTATTTCATACCCCCAGTCAATATCTCAGAAGTCACTCCAAACAACATTCGAATGTAATCAATAACCTCCATATCACATTGGTCATGTACAATAGTAGATTTCAATTGATTCATAATTAAACCACATGCATTCCCAAACATAGTGAAAATGTGATAGAGGTGTAACCAAGCAAACCTGTTGAGGATCCCCATGATGAGTATGTTGTCGACGAAGCATGTTGTTGACGAAGAAGCTGTGTGAGATATGTATGTTCCTGCCAATGTGAAGAGCAAGGAAATGGCCCATGGCCGCATCATTTTTAATGTGGAGGCTCAACCCGTCCATAGCCAGAATGAATAATAGTGGGGATAATGAGCAGCCCTGCTGAGGACCCCTCCCATCCTTGAAGAAAGTCGTAGGGTATCCATTAATAATCAAAACATATTACACATTAGAGACGCATGCCATAATCCACTTGGTAGCACTGGTTTGTATACCAATTTTTTGGAGAACCAATCTCGAATAGCCCTAATCCAAACAGTCAAAAGATTTTTTTAGGTCCACTTTCATGATAGCCGCATTTATTTTTTTTGTGTGAATAGAGTGCAAACATTCTTGGGAAATCGCCACGGCATCATGTATCTGTCAATTTTGTAGAAAATCGAACTGCTTCGGGGTGATAAACATAGACAGGGAGTGCCGCAATCAATTTGAAATAGTTTTAGAGATGATCTTGTAAAAAAGATTACAGAGAGAAATGAGACGAAAATCCAAAAAAGTGTGATAATGTGGCTTCTTCGGAATCAACATTATGTATGTGGAATTTAAATGAGGATGAATATAATCCTGAACCCGTGATTCCTCGACCATGTCAACAAGATCCATTTTTAAGAGATCAAAGAAATGAATGAAGAGTTCCACTGTCCAACCATGAGGGTCGAGACTCTTATCTCCCTTGAAAGATTTGAGGACCCCCAGGATTTCCTCAGCCGATACAGGATGAAAGATTACTCGATTAGAATCGACATCAAACATAGTAGGAAAGTGTTCGACCCCCTAGATTTGGTCTTCCAAGCAGACCAACATCCTTTGACTGTACGCATGCTAAATGTGGGAAACAATAGTTCGGTTGATGTCCTTCTGTGACTAAGACTTTGCCATTTGAGTAAAAAATCTCACAAATGGAGTTTGTCCTTCGTCTAAAATTTGCATATTTATTAAAAAATTTGATATTCCGGTCTCCTTCAAGGATCCAGATTGCTTTGCTCTTTAATCGCCATGTAGTCTCTTTTATATGAAGCAGTTTTTTCCTTTGAGCTTCTAGTGCATGAATGTGGCGATGAATATCATCAGGAAGAAAATGCTCAGATAAATGTGGGAGGATATTCAGGAGTTCATTTGTAATAACAGCAAGCTCTTTGTTCATATTTCTCCTTTTCCTTTTCTCCCATTGCTTATTCTCTCGCCGCAGGACCCCCAGTTTATCTAGAATGTGCCTCATGGGGAGGAACACCGATCCTCGTCTCTATTCCATACATCGCGAACAAGGGCGTTATATTCTAGGTCCACAAGCCATACCCTGTTGAATTTAAAGGGCATGCCACCTCGATACTCGTCGCGCTGCCAATGTAGAGCAATGAGCCTGTGGTCTGATATATGGAAACTAATCACTTCAGAGGAGACCATCCCAAGCCTCTCAAAGATTTTTTCATGCAGAAGAAAGTGATCAGTGACTGCCATATGCTAGTTCGGAAGAATTTTTCAGAAGTACTCAATCACCTGAGGAGTAGCATGCATCGTTTCATGAAGAAGAATAATATAAGGGTGGAGAGAAGAGAAGAGTTCTTTGAGAGACAAGAATTTAGGAGCGGTGCCAAGCCCCCACATATTAAGTGAGAGAATGAAGGTCATGTTTGACCATGTGTGGGCATCCGTGCTCCAAGGGCCCGAGGGGGAGAAGTACCGACAATGGGAACATCGATGAGAGAATGTGTATCAGAGGGGATGAAAGGGAGAGGTCGGGGACGTCCATGAAAGCGACTATTGTCCCTGGGCTTTTTACAGTGGACAATGATATTCCCAGCAGAGGTGGGGTTGATGTGGGGCGATGAGGGACTAGGAGGCTTGTGGATAGTAAGTGACCGGAGGTCTAAGGTATTCTTCTGGAGGAGGAAATCCAGGTCATTGTCCACAAAATTTGTAGGGGAGTTTAATGGAAAATGTGGTGATGCAGGACTAGTGCTTGTTTTCGGGGAGAGTGGAGTGACGTGAGAGGATGTCAGCACAGGGACATATATGATGTGGTTTGAAGAGAGCGGATCTCTTAATGTCGAATGGTGTGGAGCATATGGCGGGGGTGGCAGATAGTCACAAGGAGAAGATAAGTTATGATTAGACGGATGTGGTGATGTGGCTTTAGTGGTGGGAATATCAGTCCCAACAGAATTATGTGGAGATGAAAGAATGAGAATAGGGGCAAAGTCCAAAGGATTAGCAGATAATTGTGAAGAAAGATGCCTACTTGTGGGTAGTATCTAGTTACCTGCAATCTGGGGAGAGCCAAGTCCGAGCGATGGGGTTTTGAATATGCCTTGTGAGAAAACAACAACAGGTGCCTCCTTGTATTTTTTCCATTCGCCATGCCGATGTCGACGGGTCGCCATGGGTCTGGTGCCCAAACTCCGTGGACAATGTGCCCACTGTGGTGACAATTTTGGCATCGAAACGAAACTCCCCAGAAGTCCAGTCTTTGGACTAGATGTGTATCACCCCAGCTTAGTGCAATATGGCCCGAGAACCGCCCCCATACTCCTTCTCAATAAGTATCCAGGCCACCTGCTTATCAGGAGCCCCCAAACACCGAGTGTCTACATACATGAATTTACCAATAGCGTTTCCAATTTCTGTGAAAACTTTCCGCATCTAGAATTTGATGGGTAAGCCAGGTAGCTTAAACCATATCAAATTGTTTTGGGGAGTCTCCTTTAGAGGGTTGAATCCAATGTCCCAAGAGTGCAATGCCAGGAAACTCCTCCCATTAATCCAAGGAATGGATTTGATTTTCATGAGATCTTCCTACGAGAGGAAGTGGAAGCTATACCACTTGTTAAGGAGACGAACCACTGTAGGCAAATAACTTAATAGTGTTTTCCATTTGGAATCTACCTAGACCTGCATATCGGCTTCACTCAGTTTTGCAAAATTCCACTTACCCACGAGAGAGCGTTTAAGAACACTGGTTACACGATCAATAAGCACATCATGGCCGAAAACCAGAGCAGGAGCTGTTTTAGTGATTCTGATAGATCTGTTAGGGTGGCGGGATCGACGTTCATGAACTGCATGGGGTTGCCCATGCAAAGATGAGTCCGCGTGTAGGCCATCTAGATGGCGTAACAGTGGGAGAGACGAGTGCTAGGTGTCTTGGGAAGGGACCCGCCTCCCAAATGTAGTCTCTGCATCCATCGTGGTGTGGATGAACGAGGTGTCAGATTCAAAGATGTCCATGCCACATGTGTAGGAAAAGAGACGCAAGTACAATCGAGAGAATGTTGAGGAAAAGGAGCGTATTTGATGAAAGAAGTAGTAGTAGGTTGGAAAATAATGGAAACAACAGAGGATCACTGACGAGAATGTCTTGGAATCAACGAAGTCCAAAAGTCGATGTACATAAGCCACAATGGTAGACACTTTCATAAAACCAAATGTTTAGGGACGCCACCAGAAATAAACAATACTATCCCTACTTTATTGATGAAGTTAAAAGTTAAATATTGTCCCTGCTTTATTGATGAAGTTAAATATTCAAATTTACTCAGAAAAGTATCGTTATAATATGGAAACAACAATTGCAATCGTTGAAGGTAGTTGCAACTTCCTAATTCCCAACCATTCAAAAATCCTAAATTATATGAGTTTCATTTATTTTTTTCAAATTATTTTGGAATATATTTTTCAGAATTTTAATTTAAGTATTAGATAGATAGAAATAATTTAATCTTAACAAAATATTTTAAAAATACTTTACACAAATTAAAAATTGAGATTTATCTTTAAAATAGTTATATTTTTTTTCTTTTAATTAATTTGAATAATTAAAAAATTGTTATACAAACAAACATCATATGAAAAGATTTTTTTTTTTAGCATTTGGTATTAATAATATTACTCATGATACCTCAAGATTAAGAATCTCCATTATAAAATAAAAATAAGTATTGTTCATGATACTATAAAATTAAAAATTTCCATTATAAAGTAAAAATAAATCTAATAAATAAATATCTTATTTTATTTTTTCCAAAAGAAAAAAAAACGAACTTTTTATTCATAATAAAAAGTTACAAGTACATGCCGCAGCTCCTTTTGCTGTATGATAAACCATCATAACACCTGCTGAAAGGCTATTCTTCCTCCCTTTAATAGAGCGTTTTTGGGTCCTTCTGAGCATAAGCAGAGCCTCCTCTTATGAGGAAAACAACTCCCTTTTTCAGTATTATCAAAAAGAGTCAAAACAGTTTATAGTTTTAGTGATCAAAACATTTTCTGGCATCTTTTTCTGGGTTTCCTCTTTCGAGGAAAACAACCCAAGACAAAAAAGAAGCGCATTGCTAACATAAAAGACTAGGAACAGGTTTCAGTATGACAGACTTTCAGCTATAAGCAAAAAAGAAAACTAGTAATCCCCTCGCTGCTATGCTGAAGCGTGCAGCCTATGAGGAGGCTGGTCCGAGTGGTGAATGCCAGGGAAAATTTTAAGAACCCCCACAAATTTATATGTATAATAAATGGGCGAATCTCCATGGTATATAGGAAAAATGGAAGGCGATTTTATCAATAATATAATATGTATATATAATTTTTTGGCGAATCTCTCACCAGGCATGGCGAATATTTTACTCAATTATAAAATCTTGTAAGATCTTGGCGATTCTTTCACTAAATAATAAAACTTTGTAAAGTCCTAGTGAATCTTATCATTATGAACTCTTAGAGAATTTTTTGAAAAGGTATAAACCCATATATGACAAGATCCACATGGTGGCAATATCACTGTTTTTTTTTCACATTTCCACGACATGGAACTTGTTTATAAAATTATAAAAAAACCAACCAAGTCCCTTATAATATGCAGGTAAGCTTATAGCAGAGTCTGATACCTCTACTATGCTTGTCTTCATTCAAGTGTCATAGCTGCTATACTTAACACTGTGAATCACAACTCTCCCAAAACTCAACTCTATAGTGTAATTAAAACATTTGGAAATTGAATCTGACAACTCTATAAAAAGGATTAGTGAAATAGAAGCTTTTGTGAATGAGCCCACTAACTAACACTGCTAAACAATCAATCTAGACTATGAAGTCTTCCATCTTGATCACAATCATGCTCACGATCAAGGGAGTGCGACCACCTGGCCTGACATAATGGCCATCATAGCTTCCAATAATCAACAACCACCTTGCAAGGACATCCTAGCTCATGTCTCATGAATTTTATTCATCACTCTTAACTGATATAAATCTTATAAAGATAATATTAGAATCCTCTCCAGATTCACTGTTAATACAAGGGTAATGGAAATTTTCTAGCTCAAGGCACTAGCCAATACCAACTTTGGTATTTGTGACCCCTTTGTGGGGATGCACCTACCTTGCCCCATTGGGTTTCTGCCTTGTAACATAGTTCAAGGATCACAAGACTTTCCAATCTTCCTACTCCATTAGACACACT
The DNA here is from genome assembly GCA_031772625.1 of Pinus tabuliformis. Taxonomy (NCBI): domain Eukaryota; kingdom Viridiplantae; phylum Streptophyta; class Pinopsida; order Pinales; family Pinaceae; genus Pinus; species Pinus tabuliformis. Next base: position 380,627,050 of record CM062813.1, read on the forward strand.
TTATATGCTATACATAGTGAATGGAAAAGAAGCAATATAGAACACACAATTTCACAGAAGGAAGAAAGCCAGTTCAATATCAAAAGCTTAACCACTAATTAATAAAGAATAACAAGTAGTGTAATGAATTGTTTTGAGTTATTTATTTACAAGCTGTAAAGAATGTAATGGAATGGAAAATATTACTTAGGCAACCCTTCAATATTTTCTACTAATATGTCTGTGCATGTACATATGAAATTAAGAGCATTGTTGAATACAAAGTTTCCTTTTCTCTTGCCTCCATTTTGAAAAATCAGTGTGAAATCAGTGTCACTTTGAATCTCCTTTCCTGTGTGGATGTTTTGACAAATAAATGTGAAATTAAAGTCACTTTGAATTTCCTTTCCTGCGAGGGATCACATCCACAGTTGATTAGTAAAAGATAATCCACTATATATTATGTTCAGGAAACTGACTGCAATCTACAGTGGAAACGAGACCTAAATTCTTATTCTGAATTTGAATATCTCAGGAAAACATAAGAGATAAAAATGCATATGGCCTTAGTAGCTAGAAAAAAATCACTCCATCATTACAAGACCACCTAGATTTCGGCACTTAATCTAAATAATGGCACTAGTTGCAATGCTTATTTGCGTTAACACCATGGAAAAGCAACAACAATGTTTCAAAGCACACTTACTGGAAAAGTCGTAACGTTCCGAGAATATTTAATGATAGCATCTGAACCTCGTAGCTATGGTGGGGAAACTAGGGAACCCAAATCTTGGAAGATATCTCATACCAAATCTGAGAAAAAAATAAAAAAGGGAAAAAATCAAAATCTATAAATCAAGCAATGAATTGTTTACAAATCAAATACAATTCCTTTAACTAACAGTTAAATTGTGGTGATATATTTAAATATTTAGTAAGAGGGGAACTTCAAACCATGGAATATTACCTTTTTCATTACTGTCAGCCCTCAGTGACTAAGATTACAAATCAATACTTATGGAAAGATTGTAAGAAATTCTGTGAAATAGTAAAGCATAACCCCTATTTTCGAGCAACAAAATCAAGACATTGTTACATCAAGAGCCATAATTGATACATAATCAATAACAAAATCAAGACATTGTATATGGTTATTGCCAAAAGGAAATTGCGTTCTAATTTGGAAGAGGATCTTAACAAAAGACATGGATTTATTCAAAGCTACAAAGTTTAATGGGTTACTGAACAATAAGTTGGAATATGGGATCATGATACTTAAATTGAAAAAATATGCTTTCCTTTTAGAAACATTACAGTTATACAATGTTTTTTGAAAGCATTAGAATTTGAAATTGGACCTTTCTATCAAGACAAATTTTCATTAACAGAATGTACTTTCCTACCTGAAACATTGTAGATATCCAAGAAAAACTTGAAAAGCATAAGAGAACTTAGCATAATGTATTTTCTTTCCTTCCTTAACATTCTTAAAGAGTTTAGGTTCCCCAAGTCATCAGGTAACTTTCGAAGGAAATGACAGTTAGTAATAGTCCAATTCACAAATGAAGATGTGTCACAAATACGAGGGGGCATCTCCTCCAAATCACAAAAGTGCTCCAAGTTAAAATCTAGCATTATTGGAAGCTTAATGCTCGACTGGGTGTTATTGAACCCAAACATTTTTCCAATCTTCACTAAAAGCTTAAAGATAGCTTCTCTAAGTTCTACATGACTTTACTATGCTCTTGAAGTGGGGGCACATGCAGCCTCTCCAAGTGAATAGTCTTAAACTAAGTGAAGATAAGGTCGATAGATCATTCAATGTGGATCTCTTTAACCCATAATTGAATACTATGTCTCTCTTGTACCCATAATTGAATACTATTAGGACTTTCAAATTTTTCATGGAACTCAAAAATGTTGGAAGTAAGTATTTGCTTCCAGAAAAGAGTAAAACTAAAGCCTCTGCTTGAGGACAATTGATGTCACACCACTAATACTTCTCCATGGAATCTGTACAGGTAAACCACAAATGCAGAATTCCATTAGAATATTGTGTTTATTGAATACACAAATGAAATCATTGCATTTCTTTAAAATATCTTTTGAAATCAAAATTACCGAAATTACATATCGATAACCTAGTGGTGTAGGATAAATTTCACCCGTGTCATTCATAGAAAGCATGAGAAAAAACCTAATACTATATATAAAACCAAGAAAAATTCAAATTCATCACTTCTAGGGACCTCGTAACCACCCTACCAACACACAAGTATGTTCCTGTTTGCAGTTAGAAAAATTACCCAAATTACAATCTGTTTACTCTAGCCTATGTTGGAAAGTTATAGAAGGATGACTAGTGCAATCAATCCATTCCTTTTAGCCCTGGATTTGTTTCACTTTAAAACAAAAGTATACAAATATACTTGTCCAATGTCTATGCTTTAACCATTCACCTTAAGATGTTTTTACAATATAATTTCCTAATTCTATTTAATATCTTCATTATCATAAAAACCAACATATATCCATCTTAACTCCACATCTACCACTCTTAGGGGGATGAAATCTATTTATCCCTCCGAGCACTTGGTAGACCCAGAATTAAGATGGATCTAAGATAATAGAATTTCCCCTTTAAATAGTCTATGCTCACATGAATACCATGGTATTACCATGGGTCAATACCATGAGTTATCATAAACCTGGAGCTTAAAAATTACTATTAGTAATTTATAAAAATTAATAAAATCAATAGTTGATTTTTATTTTAACCAAGCTAAAATGTTTAACATACATTAAATTACAACATCCATTTTTACTCTTGATCCACCAAGCCGTGAGAGGGATCAAATATTTCTTCACTCTATGCTAGTTTGCATATCACGATATTTGATACCTCTCGGGGGTTAGTAGATCCAGAGTAAAGATAGATCTATGCTGGTTTAATTCCCCCATTTAAATAGGCTACATTCCAGGTGAATACCATGGGTCAATACCATGTGCCATTTTGGTGAACACCATGGGTCAATACCATGTGCCATTTTTATTTTTATTAATACTAATATTAGGGTTAATAATGTTTTTTTACATGGTATTAATAATAATCTAGCCCATGGTATTTGTCCCATAGTATTTTGCCCATAGGTTTCACCTAATATAACGCATTTTTTGAGTGTTCGTAAATATAAGGTGACTTATGGAGTAAATATAAAAAAATGTTTTATTTGTTTAACATACCTCTCGTTTATTTATATTTTTATTAATTTACCATACCTCTTTTACAAATATGGTATTTGACCCATAGGATTCACTTAAATAAAACCTCTTTTCTGAGCCTTCATAAATAGAATGAGGGTTATGGACTAAATTTAAAAAGAGGTTTTATTTATTTACCATACATCTAGTTTATTTATATTTTTATTTATTTACCATACCTTTTGAGTAAGTATAAAAAGACGTTTTATTTATTTACCATACCTCCAATTTACTTATATTTTTATTTGTTTACACCCTTGCATGTATATAAGGTGACTTATGGAGTAAATATAAAAATGTTTTATTTATTTACCATATCTCTCATTTATTTATATTTTTATTAATTTACCATACCTCTTTTATAAATATGGTATTTGGCCCATAGGATTCATTTAAATAAAACCTATTCTTGAAAATTAGGGCGAATGGAAGGCTGTAAGTCCTAATTTCAAGGGCTAAATTTACCTTTTTTACCCTCTCCCTTAAAATAAAGTGGGCTATTTGAGGTGATTTGTAAAAATGTACTATGATACAAAATATTCGCCCACTAAAAATTTAAAACCCCTTAATTTCGCCAAAGGGCGAACATTTGCCCCTAAAATTTTCCATGGTGAATGCCTCCATTGATTTCCTCCTCTATTCTCCAGCTACCCAGATCTTGTTGTAAACCTTCCTTAGGAAGCTTGTCTGCGTCTTCGTTGCGTTCCCTGTAGATATGATGAATGGAGAATGCGTTAAAAGATAGTTTTAAATGTTGTATTTCTTCTAATAAAGGAAGCAAAATATAATTTTGACATCTGCTTTGATCATTTTCCCATTTGATCACATTCAATGAATCCCCAAAAATCTGAACGGTAAAGATTTTCCTGTGAATCAGCCAACATAGTAGAAGCTTTAGAGCAGATAGTTCAACATAGTTATTAGAGCCACTGCCTAGTCCTACAGAGGCTTTTAGAGAATGTCTTTTTGTAATATGAATAATTAAACCTGCTCCAGCTTTGTTATTTTGAGAGGCTCCATCAAAGTAAGCCCAAGGTACTCCTTCCTTGATTTGTTCTTCTTTAATATGTCTAGGCATCCTTTCTTCCTCAGAATCCGGTATGGTTGAGTAGATTGAGGTACTCTAAATGGCAATTGATTCCACTGAAGTTTCTTTGTCCTGAAAGATGACTCTGTTTCTTGCAATCCAAATGCCCCAACAAATGATAGGGGGCAGATTTCTCAATTTCCAAGATTGATTTGAGTGCCACCATTTATGCCAAACTTCAGATATATTATCCCCTTCCCAGGCTAATGGTACCTGAGTAATCTTCTCAACCTCCTTCCATACTTTGTTAACTATATGACAACCAACAAAAAGGTGCAATATGGTTTCAGAATCATTTTTACACATAGCGCATCTTCCTGGTCCTGATTTAAATTGGATTGCAGAATGTCCCATGTTGGGACTTTACCTTTTAAGATACACCAGAAGAACAATTTTGCTTTTGCAGGGCACTTTAACTTCCATATTGACTTTGCCCACCATTCGGGATCTCCCCAGCCGTTTTTTGTCATGAGAAACTTGTATCCAAACTTTGGTGAGTAGATACCAGAATCAGCGTGAGCCCAAACCAGCTGATCTGGTTTGTCTTTCAACCTTACATTCAATCTGGAGAGTTCTTGAATGTAAATCTGCCAATTATTCCACCATCGGGGATGAAGGTCCAAATCCTCTCCTGATTTCCACGCTTGTCCCCAGATGGTTGAGTGACCAATTTTTTCTGCCTGATTTAGGAAATAAATTCCTTTGAACTCCAAATGCCTGATCAACCCTGGAGGTAGTGCAAAGTTTTCATTACACCCCACCCAGGGATCCCTTCCAATTTGAATGTTTTCACCGTTCCCAACCTGCCATGATAATCCTTGTTCAATAACTTTGAAAGCATCTAAGGTCGCCTTCCAGACTATTGACACGTTGCCTCCTTTTTTTTCCGGGTTCCTTATCCAATTCTCAAGAGGAGTGGGGTCTATGTATTTTTGTTTCACCACTTTCGTCCATAGGTTATTCATGTTAATGATCCTCCACCCTGATTTCGCTGCCAGGGAGGACCCAAAAGCTTTGATGTCTTTTATTCCCCACCCTCCCCATTCTTTTGGCCTTGCCACTTTTTCCCAGGCAATCCAAGGTAGCACTGAGTCTTCCTTTGCTCTAGCCCATAGAAATCTGCTACAGATTCTTCTTATCTTCCCCAAAATACCTTTGGGAACCCAGGTCAGTGCTACCCAATAAACAGGGATTGCTAGAAGGACTGATTTAATTAGAGTTAACCTTCCTGCTCTGGAGAGCCACTTAAAACTCCAGTGAGAAATTTTGGCCTCAATCTTTGCTATCAACCAATTCCAGTCCTGTTTCCTATATGTATCCGGTTTCAGCCAAAACCCCAGGTATTTGAAAGAATACCCAAGCTTATGTACATTAAAGGGAAGAACCAAGGTAATGAGGCTTTCCTCCTGTCTATTAAAGCCATCCAGTATGAGCTGCGATTTCCTGAAATTTACTTGCATCCCAGTTGCTTTCGTGAAGAGTTCAAGAATTCTCTTAATCTCTTTTATTTATGCCTGGTTCCCATTACTGAAGATTAAGATATCGTCAACAAAAAGAAGATGCGTAATGCATAAGTTGAATGCAACCTCTAGCCCTTTAATTACTCCTTCCCTTTTGGCTTTCAGGATAAGCTGGCTCAGCCCTTCTGCTACCAGAAGAAAAAGCAGAGGAGACAAAGGGCAACCTTGTCTGAGACCTCTTTTCCCTTTGAAGAAAGGAGAGGCAACTCCTTTTATAAGAACCGCATAACTGGCGCTGTTGATACATCCCATAATCCAATATATAAATTCATTTTTAAAGCCCAGGTGTGTTAACAACATTCGGAGATAGGTCCAATTGATTCTGTCGTAGGCTTTTGATAGGTCGATTTTAACCACTGCTCCTTTTCTTTTCCCCAATTTTACACTATGAATTGTCTCCTGAGCCACTCCTATAGCTTCATGAATTTGACGCCCTTCCAAGAAACCAAACTGTTCATTTGAGATACATCTAGACAGAATTGGCTTTAATCTGGTAGCGATCACTTTTGCTATAATTTTATAGATGTTGTTGCATAACGAAATGGGCCTGAAATCTTCAAATGCCTCAGGGTTTTATTTCTTTGGAATAAGGGCTAAGAAATTTGAGTTAAAAGGCGCATACACCATACCTTTTCTTCTGAATTCTTCGATCACTTCTGTTAATTCTGAGCCAATCTGATCAAAGAACTATTGGAACAATTCTATTGGCCACCCGTCAGGCCTAGGACTTTTATCTTTGGCCATAGATTTAATGATACTCTCCACTTCTTCAATTGTAACTTCACCCTGCAAGCCCTTAGCTTCATCCTCCTCCACATAACGAGGAAAGCACTGAGCTGTATTGATAACCTCTGCTAATGTAATCTCTCCTTGCTCAGAGAACAACTTTTGAAAGTAGTTCCTCCCCATGGTCAAGAGAGCTTCAAAGGTGCTTGCTTCTCTACCTTCCTCATCTTTTAGCTTCCATATGGTATTCATTATCTTTCTTCCTTTTGCGTAGTTGTGAAAAAATTTTGTATTTTCGTCTCCAGCTGATAGCCAAACTGCCCTGCTTTTCAACCTCCACTCCTCTTCTCTGTCCAAAAGGATTTGACTTCTTTGCTTTTCTAATATTAGAATTCTATCCTTCGTCTCCTGAGATTCGTAACCATTTGTTTCAGGATTTTCCAATTCCCCAAGCTCCAGATTGATACTATTTAAAGCTTCATTTTGATTCTGCTTCTTTTTTTTTGCCCAAACCACCGTGGCATTTTTTAGCCTTTTCAGGTTTTCCATAAACAGGAAGCTCTTATCTTCCATGGCATCCCTACTCGGGTGTTGCCAAGATTCATTAAAGAGGGTCTTAAAGGATTCCTCCTGCATCCATGAGGCATTGAATTTAAAAGGTGTTGCCGGCTTAAGAGGAGGCTTAGCTAGTTCGAGTAAAACTGGGAAATGATCCGAATTTCCCCCCTCTCCTACCCACTGTCTGAAAACCGGCATTCTAGAGGCTAGATCTTCACTCAGAAAGAATCTATCAAGTCTTTTAGCTATTCTAGCTTCACCTGTTCTACGGTTTCTCCATGTAGGTTTCAACTTAATCATGTTTGCCTCGATCAGGTTATGCGATGAAAAGGCATTCAAAAAGAAATCTGATAGTGGGTCTTCTCTGGCTGAAGGCCCCCAAGCCTTGATGATCCCAATGGAGAAATTAAGATCTCCTCCTATCACCAGATTCTGATTTTTCATCACTGCTTTAGCTAGAAGGTTGTTCCAAAAGAGACTCTCTCCTGACATGGCCCATATATGTTTAAAATTAACAGAGGAATGTCAAATTCAGATGTCGCGACTTCTATCCCCAAAACATTATTCATCCCCCATATATTGATGAGTTTCATTCTTCCTTCCCTGAAGCCCGTGACCAGAGCTCTTGAGTGACCATTGGAGTCCAGTGCTTGAAAGTGCCACCCCGGGAGAGTGGAGCCCAAAGATGACACCACTTCCGAGCTTAGACCTAATGTCTCTTGCAACATGATTACATCAGGATTAAAACGCTGTACTAACTCCTTCAGCGCCAGTTTTTTGGGTTTACTGGCTAAACCCCTACAATTCCAGGAAAGAACAATCATTTTGAACCATCTCCACAGGGTTTCGCCACTCTAAGCACCCCAGGAAACGACAGTTGTTTACCATCCGCCATGTCGAATTTTGCCTTTACCTGAGCCTTTGACAAAAAAGACATTCGTCCCCTCGACTTCTTCATTGAGATCTGTGGCACCTCCATGCCTAGACCTCTGATCGGGTCTCCAGAAGCTGGTCTTTTGTCGAAAGATCGCAGGTTATAATGGCATACAGGTTTGGCAGGAGAGATTGTTATATTGTCGGAATCATATGGAGCCTCTTCACAGTTCAGATTGATCTTGGGCATAGATTCAATGATGTTTTCCACCCGCGAGTGTTCAACAAGTGACGGACTATGCGAATTTGATTTTAAGTATGCATCTTTTTCTTCAAAATGAGGAGATATAGAAGGAAAACAAGAGTCCAGATGCGTACCCATCGTGACTTCATGAATGCCTTCAGAAACTTCTTTTGAGCCTTTCGGTGCTTCGTTCCCTGATCCGCTAGGAGATCCCTCTCCAAGATTTGGACGCAGGGCCTGATGTGTCTGCAACTAATCCTTTGTCTTCTCAAATTTATCTACTTCCATAACGTCCTCCACTTGGACCGCCCCCGTTTCTTTTCCTGTTGCTACCACCTCTGTTTCGGCTTTCTTAAATCTCCTCCTTCGGCGGAAACCAAGAGGGCAATCCCTTGCAAGATGTCCATACTCATGGCATCTGTGACACCTAAAAGGCAAGTGTTTGTAGTCCAAAGGCTGAACGAAACTAAGGTCTTTATACTGGAGATTTATAGTTTCCGCTAGGCCTTCCCCTGGGTTCAGATCGACCAAGATCCGAGCCATAGCTTTATTCCCTATTTCCATGAAAGACATATCTGTTTCCAGATAAGTGCCCAACTTGTTACCAATGGCCCTGAAAACTGATTCTACCCATAGGAAGGGGGGTAGACCAGGGGCGCGGACCCAAACCGGGAAGGATTCTACCTTTTCACGCTGAGCATCAAATAGAGGTGTCCATCGTCTGAACAGAACAGGATGGTTCCCAAACGCCCAGTTTTTCGCCATCACCCAATCCGCCATTTCCTTCTTTTCGAAGCGAATCATAAACCATCCTTTTGCTAGAATTGAGACTTTGAAACGTTTATCCGGGGCCGCCTACCATTGTTGTTCTGCCCAGATTTGAATGAAACTTGCTGAATAATTTTTCCCCCGGGCTCGTCCTACCAAGGTACATTCCGCCACCTCCATAGCTTCCTCTATTTGGACATCTACCCCTAGGACGAGATTTTCTTCAGGCTTTTTCTTGATTAATTTCTGTTTCTTTCTCTTTTCCCCAGCCTGCCTATTGCCTGTACCCTCTTCCTTCCCTTGAGGGACGGCCTCCCCATCTGCCGCTTCTGTTTGTTGCGAGGAATCCTTCTTGCTTACTGGAGCTGATCCTGATGGAATATCCAAACCAATACTTCCTGCAATACCCCTGGCCTCTGCTCCTATATCCAATCCCTTTCCTAATCCCTCCTTTCTAGGCTGAGTTCCTGCACTTTCGCCTGAGCCATCCTTCCTACGCCCTTGATCTACTTTAGATTCCACTATCTCTGGCTCAGAAATCACACAAGGGTTAACCAAAACCCTTGCTATAGATGATCTTGTTATAACTGGCGAATTACCTTCTTTGACCAGCCTTAGATCCGCTTTGAGCCCGTCACTCGGGTTCTTCCAATACCAGTTTTTGGGGTCGTGGCCGTAGACCACATCTTCCAGACCTCCATTATAAGAATGAGCATGAGCAGTAAAGAGAGGTTTCAGATTACTTACTTGGGTGTCTTCTACCTGGGGGAAACCCTTCTTCTGAGAATTCTGCTCTTGGAGGTTTAAATGATCAAGGGCCTCCTGAATTCCTTGCCCTACCAGCCCCAAACTATCATCCAGGAACTCGATCGAGGCCCTATTGCTCCATGGCTTATGCAAATCAGGACTCTGCTTCGATAGCCCATGGTGACCGCATCCCCCGAAAAACTGTTCAATGTTTTGGATCGTTAAGTCTTTTCCCCACACCGACAAAATATCTTCTGGTTCTAGTTCGAGCTCGACGGCCTCATTTGGGTTTACCATGGTTAATGCTCCTGCTTAGACCCTAATACCGCCAAATCAACCATTCTGGGCTTTTGTGACAGTGTAAAACGGAGAGAACGACAGCTATGATTCTGGCGGACCGAGTCTTAGGCTGTTTTCTGATGCCGAGAAACACAAAGTCACGAAGACCGTCCACGATACAACCCGAGCCCTCAGATCCAGCCAAATGTCACCCTCTGCTATAAATATCTTATTTTATATATATTATTTTTTTTATAATTAATAATAATAATAATAATAATAATTTAAAACAAAATTATAATTTTACATTTTTTTATTAATACTTTAATAATTAATATTTATAAACCTTTAACAACTTTATTTGTTAAATAAATAGATATACACTGATTTTAACATATTCCTAACATAGCTGAAAGTCAAGCAATGTTGATATGACGCCTCGCATCTTCGATGTTTTATCTTTTTAGAGACCGATCTCATGGATTCAAGTGAATGTGGATTCGCTAAAACCAAATCATTTCCAATGGAAGCGACGTATTACCAAATAAATTTATTTGTTCTATTTTATTTCATATTTACATTTTTATAAAAGGTTAAAAATAATTTTTTAATAATTAGATTAATAGGTTTTTTAAGTTAGTACGTGGAAGATGTATAGGGATAATTAAATAAGTGTATGAGATTTTTTTGTTTGTGAGACTTATTTTGGGGCAGTTATTTGATTGCCAAGTCGTGTTAAGTCTAGGAAGGCATACAGACTCTTCCTCCTATGGTTTTGAACATGTGACCTGTTTAGGAGGAAACACATGCTCTTAACTATTAGACCCACTCAAGTTGTAAGTAAACATTTTTCAAGTCCATGTAGCTTAATTTTTTCAAGTCCATGTAGCTAGAATTCCAAGTAGCTTAATTTTTTGCTCTATTAAAAAGTTAAAAAAATCAAATTTTTTGAAATGCGAACATTTTAAAGTGAAAAAAAAATTAATCTATAAAAACTTAATAAATCTAAAATTACACTAAATCTAAACTGATTTATAAATATTAAATTTAAAATTATTTATATATAATTAAATAATTACAATATTAAAAAAACCAAAATCAATTTTAATTATATATTAATTATTTTCAAAATTAAAAAATATCTAAATCGATTGAATTACAAATCACGGTTCATCACTTTCCACTACACGTTTAGCTCAAAAAAATATAGAATAATTTTATCATGTTCAAATTTATTGATTAAATACAACAGCTATGTTCGAATTAATCACACCAAAAATATATTTTCAATAAAGTTGGAGAAGAAGAAGAAAGAAATATCTGTTGTTGTTCTTTTGACTTTTGGATATATGACTTTACACAGCCAAGTAAAATTATCGTAAAAGAATAAAATATGTAATAATATTATGGAAAATATTGAGTAAAAACTTAATCAAAATAGAGATTGAGTAATTATATTTATAAAATTATGGAAGGTGGAATTTTTTTTTTTTTAATGAATTATTTAACCGCAATGAAACAAACAAAGTGAATAAAGATTTCTATATAACTTATTATAACGGCTGTTATAATAGTAATATTATTAATAAGAATTCATTTAATAACAATAATAATAGCACTAATTATAATAGTAATATTATTAATAAGAATTCATTTAATAACAATAATAATAGCACTAATTATAATAATAATAATTATATTCTTAATAATATTAATAATAAGAATTTATTTAATAATAATAATAATAATAATAATAATTAATTTATTAATAATAATAATATTTTAGTTAATGATAATAATATTTTTAATAATAATAATAAATTATTCAATAAGAGTGGTAAAAATGATAATATCAATGTTAATAAAAATAAGACATTACTTAATAATACTAATGATTCTATCACAGTAAGTAATACGATATTGAATTTTAATCATAGTTCAAATAATCTTTCTCATTTTAGTAATAAAGTTATTAATCTTTCTAGCTTCTCCTTTCCCTCTTCGGTTTTTAAAGTTTTGAGTAAGGGATTAAATTTTGCCCTATCTCCTAAGAAAATTCCTGTTGATGATATCATTTGTGACATTGAGTTTGGGATCAGAGGTTTACCTGATAAAATCAAGGACACCATTAGGCAGGATTGTGCTATGGTCTTGAGAAAGGCTAAGCCCCCCAAGAGCAACCTGAGCAAAGAAGAATCTGTAGCCCTCAGATCCTTAAACCAAAACAAAGATATCATTGTTCTTAAGGCAGACAAGGGTGGAGCTGCCGTCATTCTTAACAGGGTTGATTACCGCATTAAGATGTTAGATCATCTTCATAATAGCGGTAGCTATAAAAATCTTCCCAGAAACCCCTTAAAAAAGGTTGCTAGGAATGTGGCTCTTGCCATTAAGTCCATTATCTCAGTGAGTTCCCTGCATCATAAACTCATTGAGAGCAACCCTATCACTCCCAGGATCTATGGTCTCCCCAAAATTCACAAGGAAGGAGTTCCATTAAGGCCCATTGTTAACACCATTGGAGGTCCTACCTACCTTCTTTCTAAGTTCCTTGCATTAAGGCTTAAGCCCTTAGTTGGTCGTACGGAGTCCTTCGTAAAAGACTCTGCTTCCTTTATTAATGAACTCAAGGACATTAAGCTTGACCCTAGGGACATTCTTGTTAGTTTCGATGTTGTTTCCCTGTACACTTGCATCCCTATTAGTGAGGCCTTGGAGGTTATCAACCGCCTTACAGATCTTGAAACGGCTCGCTTAGTTGAGATCTGCCTCACTTCCACCTTTTTTTGTTTTGAGGGTGAGTTCTTTGAGCAAACCTGTGGGGTTGCAATGGGCTCACCACTATCCCCAGTCGTAGCTAATCTGTTTATGGAAGATTTTGAGTCCAAGGCTCTTAACTCATCCTGTCTTCTACCCAAGCTTTGGAAAAGGTATGTGGATGACACCAATGTTATCTAGTCTCATGGCCAAGAGGAATTAGATCTCTTCTTCGATCATCTCAACAGTCAATCCTCAGCCATTAAGTTCACTAAAGAGCAGGAAGTTGATGGATGCCTCCCTTTCCTTGATATTCTTATTTCTAAGAATAGTGATGACTCCCTCTCCCACCAAGTTTTTCAAAAGAAAACACATACGGAGCAGTATCTTCATGCCAGTTCCCACCATTTCCTGGCTCAAAAGATGGGGGTTCTCAATACCCTTGCTACTAGAGCCCTAAGGATCTTGGATAAAAAGAGCTTTGAGAAAGAAAAATCCCATCTCCTTGACGTCTTTGTTGAGAATGGATATAGTAGATACATGGGACAGAAGGCTTTCATAAAAGCCGCCAGGAATTCTCTTACTAAAAGGGAACCGAAGGAGCGTATTCCTGGTGTCCATATTTCGTTTGTTCAGGGGACCACTGATAAGATTGCAAGGGTTCTCAAGATGCATAGTATCCCTGTAACTTTTAGGCCCCTTAACACCATTCGTATGTCCCTCAGATCAGCAAAGGATCTTATTGACCCTAAAGATATGAAAGGGGTGTATATTATACCTTGTTCATGTGGGACCCCCTATATTGGTGAGACGGGCCGCTCCATCAATCAAAGGATTAGTGAACACGTAGCTGACGTTAAGCATAGGAGATCAAAGTCTTCGGCTTTAGCTGAGCATGCGGAAAAAACCAATCATCATGTTTGTATTGAAGATGCTAGTGTCATTGCTAGGGTTTCTCAATTCCATCATCGAAAAATTAGGGAAGCTCTGGAAATTGAAAAGAGGCCGAGCAATCTCAATAGAGAGGATGGTTGGAAAATCAGTAGATGTTGGGTCCCTGCTCTCTCTTCCTAGTCGCTTCCTTCTTTTCCACCCCTCCTCCTCCCCTCGTTTCTGGTCTCCTTTTTTTTTAAAATTTTTAATTATTATTATTATTATTATTATATTTTTTAACCTAATATTTAGTTATTTACTATTAAATTATTATTATTTTTTTAACCTAATATTTAGTTATTTACTATTAAATAAATTATAATAGTAATATTATTAATAATAATTCATTTAAATTATTATTTATTTATTTTATTATTATTATTTATTTGTTTTTCTATATATATATTTTTATTTTGTTTTTAGGATTTTATTATATTTATTTGTTTATTTTTATTTTATTTTATTTTATTATTTTATTATTATTATTATTATAATAATAATTATATATATATATATATATATATATATATATATATATATATATATTTATTTTTATTTATTTTATTTTAATTTATTTTTTAGTTTCTATGTATTCATTTAATTGTTAACCCCCTTTTAACAACCAATTAAATTAAATTATATTATTTATTTATTTGGTCCCGTATTTCAACTAACTTCAGATTAAATTATTTTATTTATTCATCATTTTTCGAGGTTAGGACCCTATTCCTTTCTAGCTGTTGGCCTAGCTAACCGTTGGAGACTCTGCTCATGCTATTTAACATGCAAAGCTGGATCTGGTTCTTCAACTTGTCCTGACGATGAACCACATTGGCTAGTTCGAAACGCGTCGACAAATGATAGATCTTGTGATTTATGCCTAAAAATCTCTCATAAACCAATATAAAATAAATTTAGTTTTAAAATAAAATAAATTTAAATATAAATAAAGTGAATACAATTTTTTATAAAATAATTTTATTTTTAAAATAAAATAAATTTAAATACATATTATTTTAATTAATTTAATTCAAAAAATCTCATATAAATTCCAAATAAATTATTAAAAACAAAAAAATAATTTATTTAAAACAAATCAAACTAATTAGAAAACACTTAACATTTTGTATTTATAGAAGTCAAAACCTTAAGAGTACCTATATACCTAACAAAATTAAAATAAAAAATTAATATAATATAATTAAAATAAAAAATAAATAAACAAAATAAATACAATAAAATTAAAATAAAAAAATAAATAAACAAAATAAATACTTGGAAAATACATAAAATACAATTATAAATTTTTATGGACTTCTCTATTTTCCTCTTCTCTTTTGCTTGATCTCATGTTCTCATTTTAAATTTATTTTTATATATTTTATTTACTTTTATTATCTCTTTTTCAAAATTCTTAACTCCTTTATTTTTTTTTAATTATTTATCTTCTCCCATCTCTTTCTATCTTCTTCATTGCCTTTATCTTCCCAGTAAAGCTTGTCTTCTATGTGAAAGGTATTAATCCATCCTCTTATATTATATTAAACATCATTCTCCTATGATTGACTTTTAATAATACACAATATTTTGAATTTTAAGGTTTTAACTGCTATCACTTACTTGTGGTTACTATTAAATGAAAATTTTCTATTAATAAAATCATTAATAATTTTAATAATACACAATATTTTGAATTTTATAACTATATTATATAATTAAATAAAATTAAATAATAATAATAATAATTTATATATATATATATAATAATAATAATAATATTTATTTATATATATTTAATTAGAAAATTTAATAATAATAATAATAATAATTATATATATATATATATATTTAATTAAATTATTTATCTTTATTAATAAACAAACTTTTAGATTTATGGCTGCTATCACTTACCTCTGTTATTAATTAAATTAGAATTCAATAGAACATATATATTTTTAATTAAATTACTCATTTAATAATCACATTTAGCCTATAGTAAGACATCTTTTATAAATATTAAATTATTAATTAAATTAAAATTCAATAATTGCTCACTTAATGTTCCGTTTCCTAAGTATAAATAGCTTCCTATCTTTTTCTTTTCTTCTTTGAACTCCAAATCTTGACGTAATTCTATTCCTTCATCTTTAGTCTCGTAATTATATATGCCATTTTCT
Organism: Pinus tabuliformis; assembly: GCA_031772625.1. Taxonomy (NCBI): domain Eukaryota; kingdom Viridiplantae; phylum Streptophyta; class Pinopsida; order Pinales; family Pinaceae; genus Pinus; species Pinus tabuliformis. Next base: position 380,642,959 of record CM062813.1, read on the forward strand.
CCCAATTCTATTCACCATTTTCACAGGCTATGATTAGCCTATTTAACCTATAAAAAAAACAATCATTTTCATTCCCTTCCTTTAACACTTCAAACACCATGACTTCTAAAATTGTAACCTTTTATTTTTTCCAGAGTTACTAACTTAACAAGCGAATGTTTAACATCATTACTTTGTGTCCATAATAAATTAGCATTCGCTATCCTCATCCTTTCGCACTCACTATCATGGGAAATGATTTTCTACAACCTCATTAACTATGGGCAATATTTTATTTGTTTTGTGTTACAAAGTCATAAGAATCTTTTTAATATATTCATCTCTCACAATCGTTGTTTAAAAACAATTAAGTCTTATTCAATATCTCCTTATATTCATTATCTTTTTACATATAATTTTTTTCATTTTTTTTTATGACTAGCGGAATTGGTAACGCACTGGCTCTTGTACTTGCGCGATACGGGGTCGATCTTCGATGGTTGCCACTATAACCTCCCAGTGCAATTGCACCGCCCTCGAACACAGCGCACGGGTAAGACAAGGTTTGAACTTGTGGTCTGCACAAGAACACCTTAGCGGTATATTCGTTGGCCAACAAGCCGCACCCCTAGGGGCTATCTTCTTACATATACTTAACAATATACTTGACTTTTTTTATCAATAATTTTCTTATTTGGTTTCATATATTTTGAATTTTTCTTTTTTCATTATCTTTTTTTTTCTTTTGTTTGTGTTGTTGACACAAACCTGGTATATTATTATTTTCATCTCTACCATAATCCTCATCATCAATTTTATCATTTATCATTATTTACATTATCTTAGCTTCTATATCATTATTATTATTTTTTCATCATCATTCTTATTACCAATTTTCTTCTCATCATAATCAACTTCCTCACCATTACTCTTGTCTTTTGGCAACTTCCTCACCATTACTCTTGTCTTTGGGCATGCATGGAACATCATGCCATCCAACTTTTTAATGACATCTTAATTTTGAAATGGATCAAAACAAACAAATTGGTGCAAAACTTAGTACTTGCAAATTATTTGAAAAATTAAGGATAATTAATAAAATACCTAAAAGATAATATAATGAAAGTGGAATAGGACCAAATAAGAAAAACAATGGAAGAATCAACTAAGGAATGAGATGTCAAAGGTCATGTTTATTGTCCTTCTAGTTGCCCTAGCTCTCGCTATATTTATTAAAAAAAAGACAATGGTAGAAAAGACTAAAGAATGGGGATGTTAAAGGTCATGCCTATCATCCTTCTCATTGCCCCAACTCTCCCTATTTCTTTCTTTACTTCCATTCTAAAGGGGTATTTTTAGAGGAGGATGGATAGAAAGCCATGATATGCATTGTTCCAAATATTGCCTAAATGAAAAATCAGCCCCCAATCTAGTTTTCCCATTTGGGTTATCTTCATTTTGATTAATTGTTGTTTATGTTGTGTGTATTACTTACTGTACACTTTGTAAATTTCATATGCCTTATTCGATTTAGTATAATGTTGAATTAGTGGTTTACTTTTAATTTGTGAGCATCAATGTGAGTAGAAACTACCTCATATTCCATGGCTTAGATGGAGTGCAAGGTCACTGAGGTTGGTGCCTCCACAGTCGGTGCTATCCCTTGGCCTCCAAGTGATCTCCACATCATCAAGTGCCTATTGGGTCAGCCTATATTTATCATTTGGCTTCTTTTGACAACGTGATTGACACTTTACTCTATCGATGGCATACAAGGCCTCGAATGTCGTCGAGGTTTAACAGTTTGGACCCTCATTAAAGCATGATCACCTTTGATTGGTGAAATCGCAAGGTGACCAGATCTAATGGTCCAACAGGGTTGTGGGGGGCCCCAGGTGTGCCAAAAGTTAAGGGTAAGGGGGATGGGGGCACAAAAAACCTACTAGTGGTTCCACCTGCATACGTGGATGGCTGAGATCAATTACAGGGTTTCCCTTATTGTTACCACTTACCACTATCCCACCACCCAAAAATACTACTTGTGGTTTTCTCAAAAACCCGTGTAGGTGGAACCTCACATTGGGTCAGTCTACTATTAGTTCTAGGAAGGGGAACATTGTGCTTTCCGAGAGTCGAGACCAGGACTTTAAATGAGAACTCGACGAGTAGTTATGACTTGATCCAGATAAAATTATCCTATGAACCCAAAATGGTTAAATAGATTTGAATCACCCTCTACTTGTATGGTACTACACCATTGACGTAAACTAATGGCACTTTTACCCTTTGATGAAAAGGTATTTTAAACAATATACCCCCATTATGTGGAAACTATAATTATGGGGAATTTCATGTGTTGCACTTGGTATAGAGTATCCATATGAATTTATAGAAGTTTAACATAGTGGGCAAAGAGTATGATTCAACTATCATTATATTACGTAGAGAAAATAATTACATAGAGCTCACTGATTCATAATTTAGAGTCAGACAACTACATAGGGTATCGTGAAACCCTCTTCTACTCTCACCTATCTTCTTTTTGATTTAGACCAAAAAGGAATCAACATCCCCTGACCAAAAGTATCCCAATACACAACTTAGAGGATGTAACTAACAAATCTCATGTATATCCTGTAATTGTCCCCATTTTAGAAGCTTAAATGCCATTGTAGTAAATAAAATATTTACATCTGTCTCATAAGGATACCTCAACATAACAACCTAACAAATACATATCCTCCTAGATATCACTACTAAAATAATTACAAAAAGAAAGGAAATTTTTCATGCGGGAAAAATAAAATTCTTTGCTAGGATGCTCTTGCATTAGACTTCCCTAGAACAAAAGGTTTCATGGAATCTTATCCATGAGGTCTTCAATTGTCTTTCCATAATTATAGATCTCATTTGCACTCATCCAAGTTGCATCTTCTGTTGCGAGGCCCTTCCACTTAACCAAGCACTCATAGTACTCTTTATGTTTGGTTCTTTTGACAATCTTTGGATCAAGAATATTTTCCATCAACAATTGGTTTATTTAAGGCAACTATTTCATCCACTAAAATTCCTCTTGATCATCCGTAGTTGTAGGTTCTATGTAAGGATACAAATTTACAATGTTGAATGTCAGTGAAATTCTCATATTATGTGGTAGTTCAATTTCATAGGCATTAGCTGAAAATTTCCTTAAAATCATGCAGAGCCCTATCTTCTTCAAATTAAATTTGATATATTCATTTTTTGGGAATATCCTTTTCCTTAAATGTGGCAAAACTAGATCTCCAACCTCATAGTTGATTTCTCTCCTCTTTAGATATGCTTTATGTTTGTACCTTTGACTATTATCTTGTAGTTGCCCCTTGACTTGTGCATGTAACCTTTACATCATTGTAGTGACCTCCTATGCATTAGCACTCATTATTTCTTCCTTTCCTAGATTTCAAAGTTCATAAATTCCCATTCAGTGCATGCCATACACTATTTGGAATGGGATTTTTCCTATACTTTTGTTAGGCGAGTCATTGTAAGAAAATTCATCTTGTGGAAGAACTTAATCCCACTGTCTTGTATGCTTACTTACTAAACTCCTTAGTAAATTTTCCAAGCTCTTGTTTACCACTTCAATCTTCCCATTTGTTTGAGGGTGATAGGCTAAAATAAATAAAAGGCATGTCCCAAGCTTTTTCTGCTCTTGCAAACTTAGTGGCCCTATCCAAAACTATACTTTTGGACAATTTGTATAACCTCACATTTTATTTGAAAAAAAAAATGTAATATCGATTGCATAAATGATATTAGAATAGGGTATAAAGTGTGCCATTTTGGAGAATCTATCAAAAATTGCGAAGATTGAATTATTTCCCCTCTAGGTTCTAGGTAGACTCGAAAACAAATCCATGCTTACGGCATCCCATGGTCTACTTGATATTGGTAATGGATGATATAAATTAGCATTCTATTGTTTCCATTTGGCATATTGACAAATTTTACATCTATCCATAAATATTTTAACATCAAATATCATACTTGGCGAAAATTAAGAAGAGCTTAACTGAGCATAAGTTTTTTCATATCCAAAGTGGCCAACAAATCCTCTACTATGTTATTCTCTCAATATGTTATCCTTCGTTGAGCACTTTGGAATGCACAATTGGATGACTTCATAAGCTTCTCTAAATTTTAGGTTCTCATTCTACATTTCCTTGAGATGTTCAAATCCTAAAGTACTCACTTGAAATTTCTACAATACCAAACACCTCCTACTCAAGGCATCTACAACTTTGTTAGGATTTCCACTAATATGTTTAAGAACAAAGGTAAAATTATGCATAAACCCTACCCATTTTGCATGCCTTTGATTTAACTTCTCCTACTTAGTTATAAACTACAAGGCATGGTTGTTAGTATATAGGATAAACTCTCTAGGCATGAGATAATGCCTCCATTCTTTTAAGGATTTTATCATTGCATAAAAGTCTTTGACATAGGTAGAATATTTCTAATTGGCTTCATTCAACTTTTCACTGATATAATCAATGTGCTTATCATCTTGACTTAGAATAGTGCCAATGCCGTTCCACTTGCATCACACTTAACTTGGAAAGGCTTATGAAAATATGGTAGAGTTAAAATCAATTGTTCTTTTATCTTTTCTTTCAATAATATAGATTTTTTTTCAGCTGTCGATGTCCACATAAATGGTTGATATTCCTTATTAATAGTTTCAACCACTCGTGCACATATATGACTAAATTTTTTATTGAATTTCGTGTAGAAACTAGACAATGTGTGAAAGCTTTGTACCTCATAAATATTCTTTGGAGATGTCCATTGATATCTTTTGCCTTTTTTGGATCCATGATTAATCCTTCTTGGGAAATTACAAAACCAAAATAGACTAGTTATGTTTTCATGAAGGAACATCTCTTTAATTTTATTAAAAGTTTCTCCTACTGCGACTTCCTCAGTACCAATTTCAAAAACGTTAAATGTTCTTCCTTGGTTCTATTATAAACATGAATATCATCCAGATATACAATTACAAATTTACCAATAAATTCCTTGAGGATTTCATTCACGAGCCTCATGAATGTATTAGGTGCATTTGTCAAGTTAGAAGGCATGACAAGCCATTCATAGAAGCCACCATTGGTTTTGAAGATCATTTTCCATTTATCTCCCACTCTCATCCTAATTTGATGATATCCAGTTTTCAAATGTATATCTGAAAAATATTTTGCCACAGTTAAATAGTCCATTAAATCATCCATGCGAAGTAAAGGAAATTTGTACCTTGTGATTATCCTGTTTATTGCTTTGGATTTAGTACACGTTCTCTAGCCTTCATCCTTCTTTGGACTTAAAATTTCAGGTATAATTCAAGGGCTTAAACTCTCTTTGATTAGTCCCTTGTCCAACACAGGGGCTTCACCCAATGAACCTTTGACATATCGCGTGTGTTAGTGGCATACTAAACAATACCCTTAATTTGACTACATATTGGAAAATACCTCTAAAAATCACATTATTTAACCCACTACCAATACGAACCCAATCATGACACCTTCCCAATTTAAACAACCCATAATTTCACTATATAGTGTAGGCATCCATTTTTTCATTAACATTTTTTATACCCCTTTATGTTTTTTCTTTAACTTTGAACTCCACCTTTTATACCTGCCAATATAAAAACCCTTTACCCCCTATTATATGCTCAATATTTTATGTCATTTTTTTATAAATATATATTCCCCAATATGAACACACATGGTATGGTATTTCTCCCCCAACGAAGCCCCTGTGTTATCCAATAACTCTTCAACCTTTTTTGATTTCTTCATTCTCCTTGGGTGTAATCTTAAGTTTCTTTATTTCGAAAACTTCCTCTTGGAATTAGGTCTATGTGGTGGTTTTCGCTTCTTATGGGTGGTAAGGAATTTGGAAACTCATCAATAATGATGTCAACAAGCTCATCTAATAATGCTGGAATTTCAACATGTAAGTCATTAAAGTTAGCAATAGTAAGTACAACTCTAGGCTTTCCAATAAAATAAAATTATACCTCTTCTTCTTTCTTGATTTCCTGCAGCAGATATTTTCCACTGATTAGTAGCATGATCATACCCACTTCTTATTTAGCTCCTTCATATTCTAGTTATGATAACACACGTTTGCATCCATCATTTTCGAGAGAATAAGTGATTCTTCTTCTATAATGGACACATATCTTGTGATACTGCCAATGTCTCCCCAATAAGATATGGTAGACATCCATATGTATGATATCACAGAATATTTCATCTTTGTAGCTACCAATATGATGTTCTACCTTACTTTGTTCACTTTCCAGAAACTAGTGTCCTTTCTATAGCCAAGACACTCAGTATGGAGTAGGATGTGTCATCCTATGTAATCCCAACTTCTCCACCATCTCTGTAGAAACTATATTGTCAGTGATATCACTGTCAATGACCATTTTACAAAATTTCCCTTTTTATTTGCATATTTTCCTCGAATAACTTCTCTTTGTTGGTTCATGAGCTTCTTTTTTAGATTTAACCAAGTCTCTCTTCAGCGTTAATGATCTACAAATCTTAGGAGTTTCTTATTTTACCTTTTTATTTCATGTCTCTTCCTTAGCCTTTTCAATATAATCTCCTTTTTGGTTTGCTAATTTGTTCTCAAGAAAATCCCAAGACATATGCCATGTTCTCCCACATATATAACACCTTATTTGTCTTACACTTCCCCCTCCCCTTAAGAAGAATATTCTACCACTGGACTCTCCTCCTCTAGGTGACTAACTACCAAAACTTCCTACAACTTCCTTTGAATCTTAGAACCTTCCTCAGTTGGATGACCTCTTTCCTCTTGATAGATTCCCTGTTGTACTCTTTTGGTTATGCTTCATAACTAATTTTTCTTCTTCCCTTAAGGTTTCTTAATAGACATCTTCCATTTCTTCAGGGATAAGAGGCCAATTTCATCCTGAATATCATACCTTATCCCATTTGTATATATGAAAACGTTTCAACATCCTCTTCTATATGACCTTCCTTGATGATCAATCTATAGAAATATTCAATATATTCCTTCACTATCATAGTCTTTGGTCTCTGATTTTTCAATTTCTTGAATAGGTTCAATTGGTAGTCCTTAGGCATGAATTTCCCACTAAATTTAGCCATTATTCTATCCCAACTTTTAATTTCTACTTTCATTTTCGTCTTCTATCAGCTTGTATCTCATCCCACCATATCCACTAATCTTGGGAGCTGCATATTTGACCTTCTAGTCAACTTCCACATCTTTATAATCGAAGTAATTGTCCATTACATTGACCCAATCAAGTAGTTCATCCACATTTAGGTTTCCATCAAACATAAGCACTTCTATCTTTGGCATGGATCCTACCTTTGTAACTAGCTTTATTAGTTGTTCCTCTGCTGACCCTCCTCCTAGTGCTCCCTCTATTTCCTCTTCCGAGCTTGTATCTCCACTCTCACTAATGTCTCTTGCATTTGGTTCCCTTCTCTAAGCTGCCTCCATGGATTCCATTCTCACTTGGATGTGCCTCAAATCTAATTGAAACTCATCATTTACTGTGTTTCTGCCTTGGCCTCCTCATCTAGGAAGCATGCTCTTCTTTTAAATATAATTCCCCCATGGAAAAAATACAAGTCTCTTTCTTCAAGACAATTCATATTCTTCTTTTTATTTTACTTTCTTTATTTGATTCTATAGAGTCTCAAGCTCTGATACCACTTGATATACTAAGGTCATTGAGGTTTGTGCCTCTATGTTCGGCGTTAGTCCTTGACATCCAAGCTATCTTCACACAACCTAGTGCATATCGGGTCTACCTGTGTTTATTGTTTGGCTTATTTTTTATGACACGATCAACACGTTCCTAAATTGATGGCTTACTAGTCCCCTTGTCCCATTGAGTTTTAATAGTTTGGGCCCTCATTAAAGCATGACCATCTTTGATCGGCACGATTGTGGGAATCTATATCTAACAACCTTATGTGGTTATGGGGGACCCCAAGTGTGTTGAAAGTTAAGGGTGGGGAGGAAAGAAAAACTACCATTGGCTCTAATTGCATACATGGATGACTTAGATTAATTGTGGGGAGGCTTTCTTCTTACCACTTACCACTTTCCCACTGCCCCCCTCACAATAGCGCTCATGGTTTTCTCAAAACCTTTTGTCAGTGGAAACCTATGCTAGGCTATTCTGGGATTGATTATAGGAAGGGGAATGTTGCACGTTTCTAGAGATGACAGTAGGAATTTAAATAAGAACTCGACAGGCGACCATGACTCGATCTAGATATAAATTTCTGGTGAATCCTGAATTGTTGAACAATTTTGAATCTTCCTTTTCCTCTTTGGTACTACACAGTTGTCATAAACCAAGGGCACTTTGACCCTTTGATGGAATGGTCCTTTAAATAGGGTATCCCCACTATGCAGAAACTATAACTATGAGGAATATCAAGCATCCCACTCATCACAAAGTATTCATACAAAGCTACAAGAATTTAAAACAATGGATAGAGTATGATTCAACTATCATTATATTATATAGAACAAAAAATTACACAAAGCTTGTAGATTCATAATGCAAATCTAGACAACTTCATAGGATACTGTGAAACCCTATAATTCCCTTGATGTAATTATTTCCTTATTAAACTTTATGGTTTATTAATTTCTTCTAAATATTTAAATCAAGATACTAGACATGGGGCAACGACCTCATTTTGGATATTCTCAGTGACAGATGTAAGTATTTGTATACCAACATGTGAGTAGTTAGGCTATCATGATGTCAGGAAATTAGTTTTAATCAATCGAAGTCTAAAGAATGGACATCTTTTGAAGTGACAATGGTCACAAACTAACCCCATATTTTCCCAATATTCTTAACCACCAAATAGGATCACGATGGGAGAGAAAGTTCATATGGGTGGGAGAAAAAGTTATTTTGTTGGAGAGAAAGGCAAGTTTGCGAGAAAAAAGGAATAAGGGGAGTTCTAGTAGAAAGGTATTAGACAACAAGAAAGCAAAAAAGAAATATTCGGGAAATTAATTAGCAGGGTGTTGCTAAGGTCTAAGGAATAAGAACATCAACTACTGATTACGATTTCTAATAGAAGAGATGATTGAGGCCAGGGGTGAATTTTTGTAGTGGCAGTTCATTGGGTTGGAAGGAATATGTCTACTCTTATTGTATTTTCAAGTATTAAGATAAGTGACTAGGTTTCTTTGTTTAAGGATTGTATTTCAATTTATGTGCTAACTAAGAAAATGGAAAAATATGGTTGAATGTGCTGGAAAAGAAGAATAGATTATTAGGCATGTGGTGTTAAACACATTATACTTTCCTATCTAAATCTTTGTTATGAGTTGTTGTTATGTCTTCATATTTTGAACAAAGATTTTATTTCTAAGTAACCATGTAAAGAAAAGAACAAAGATTTTATTTCTAAGTAACCATGTAGAAAAAAAGAAGATTTTATTTCTAAGTAACCATGCAGAGAAAAGAAAAGATATTTACTACTAAATAATCATAAATCCCATAATGATAATCTTGACCAAGTGACCCATTTGAGGGGAAATACTGAGATATTATATGAATATAAATAAATAATTGAACATGAAAAAGACCCCATTATATGGCAAGAGGTCTACAACAGAGCAAGTCTCATATCTTAGGATAAAGGAATTAAGTACAAAGACTAGTTGAAAGGAGTATATTTACTTCAATCACAGGTAATTAAATCCATTTTACTTCCAAAACTAAAAAAATACCAGTCTACTAGTTGTTTTTCACAACTATGAAAAATTTTCCTTAACAACATTTATAGGTAAATAAATACATAGATGGTTTAAATTAGTTTTTTGTGTATCACAGAGGAACCCAATAGTCCACCTCACACTTAGCTACTAGTAAACCTCTGGGGGTCTATGACCTGTCCTCCTCTATGTAATCCAGGTTGCAACCGGGGGGTTTGAACCTTGAATCTCTCAGTTTTCACATATCTCAAATTACTTTGATCACCAATTGAGCTTCCCCCCTAGAACTTGAAGGTTTAAAGTGTTGAATATGAACAAAACAATATAAAATACAAGTACATGGAAACATATATTCCAAAATGGAATAGCATATACACAACATAAAAATTGTAACATACAATAGTGCAGTTGAGTGTTTACTAAATTAGTGTTAGAACTTATAAGTAAACAAAATTAAATTGTTCTTATGGATGTATAAATATAGGACGATTTCATGCTAATATCGACATAACAGTAATAACTAACCTGCAAAATAATAATGAAAGGATTCACTATTAGCAATCTTAACTCAATTTATTCATAAACCTTGAAATAGTTAAGGAATTTAATCCTATATATTACCTCATGAGAATTTGGTTGAACAATGAGACTCCAAGTCCCTGTAAGAATAAATTTCCATCAGTATTATAGCGAGGGGGAGTTTTGGGTAGTTAACCATGTTCAAAGATAAGAACCAAGTATAAATTTTAAAAAGACAAAGAGAATAGTGGTGTTACCTATGGCTCAGGATAACTTGAGGGAAGTTCGCCTTAGAAACCTATAGGAATGAATCCAAAACCCTATAGTAGTTGAGGATGAATTTGGGGCCCCAATTAAAAGAACAATATCAACACAATGGAATAATAACCAAAGAGGGTTCACCCTAATAATTTTAAGTAATTTTCAAAGAAAATTGTAGAGATATTAATCCTAATGTCGACAAATACCTGTAGCTTAATGCAAACCCTCACCATTGATACTGATATCTGGAAATACAATCAAGGGTTCTATAGTAGCCCCATTCAAGTCTATGTAAGCGGAGAGTGGAAATTGAAAGTAAATTAAGATTCAATTGAAGAAACCCTCGTAGATGTGCTAACCCTCAAAGTAGGAATTGAACTATTTTTCTTTGGAAAAAATATGGCAATAAAAGAGTCGAGGATCCCATTATAAAAAATAGGAAAAAAGCCTTGAATCATTAAGTAGAAGGTCAAATCCCATCTCAAGTTCCTCGGTCCTTGCACAAAGGAAATTAAACATTGGTAGTACTAAACTATTTCAAGCCCTAATGAAATATTCAAATAAAATAACCTATAATCAACAAATCAGTCAAATTACAGGGTTGGTTGTTACATGTTAACACCCGATAGTGATATTATATTGCTAAGTGATTAAGCCACTTTGAACCATAATATACTCCAATGAAATCAGTTTACCTCAAGGAGAATAGTTACAAAATGTGATAATAAAATAGTAAATAATGTTGAAGGGTATGAGAACCTAAAAGGAGGAAACCCTCATCAAACTTGCATAGTGCCTAACTACTAAACCAAGAAATGTGAATGATAGAGGAGAAGGAGGGGGTGGCACAACCCTAACTATTTGCTAAAGGGTTTCCTAACATGAGATCTTTGAGTTTGATCTCTACCACCCCTTTCTGACACATCACATGGGGTGGAAGAGGTGTCGCATTGCAAACAAGCCATGTAGCCATAAGTCACATGGTGTACTACTATATAGCTTAGGTACATTGATTTCCAGCATAAGGTTAATGTGGTAGTGCATCAACAAGGTGTATATGTTATTAAAAACAAGGTCGTGGGTATCAAATGTGTTTAAACCACTTTTATCCAAGCAACCAATGGCCAACATGATTATAACCCTATAAGAATTCCCAACAACCCAATACATGGGTAAAATAATATCCTAGGATGGCTTGATGATAGTAAGCCTCCTTATCCTTATTAAGTTTTACCCCTTTTTGCACAATAGATGCATATTGTCATTAACAAAGGAAAAAGGTGAAGTTAGGATCAATTATATTTATATTACGTGAAAATACAATGATCATAAGGTAGAAATTGTGAAGTCAAAACAAACCAACATATTATACATCTATTTACATATGTAGAAGAGAAGTGTGTGAATGCATCCCAACATCATAATGAGACAAATAAGAACGTAAAATAACATAAGATTTTTTTTGGTGTAGATTTAAGGTGTGGCGTCAGAGTGAGGTTACAACAATGTGGCCTATGAACCAAATCACATGTTTCATTTAACCAAAATATATATTTCATTTTCCAAAGTAAGGAGTAGAAGTAAGAACAATGATGGAAGAACCACCTGCATGATCTCCTATGGGAGAGGAACAAATCTAGGTACAATTAGGAAGAGAAACATCACCTCTTACAATGGAACTATTAGATATGGTTAAAGGGTTGAAACTAGAATTAGCCAATATTAGAGAAGATAATGAAAGGTTATTAAAGTCTACTATTGAGTAAGAAAGGCTCGTAAAAAACTTAACCGATAAGTCTCATATGAAGAGAGTAGCAACAATTGCACTGGAGGGAGATAGGGAGGACTCTTATAAATGAAAAAACCTAGACATCATGGATGAGAGTAAGGATGTTCGACCTAAATATGAAGAGGAAAATGAACATGATTCAGTCAAAATGCCCCCAATAATACCTAATCATGGGTAAAAACAGAAAGTAGAATTACACTGCAAGGGGATTTTAAAAACATTAGACCTCAAACCTCTGATGGTGAGTCATAGGAAGAATTATAGGCATGTGTATTCAAGATCGACATATGTTTTCAAGTGTACGAGTGTCATAGCAATTTAAAATATGGACTAGACACCTATTAGCTACAGGGCAAGGCATCCTAATGGTGGGAAGAAATTAGAATTGTGCACAATATAAAGGAAAATATTTTGATTTGGGAAGAGTTTCAAAACTTTTTCAAAGAAAAATATCTAATAGAGATATTCTATGATGATAAAGCAAAAGAATTTCATGAGCTAAAGCTTGGATAAATGACCATGGGTGAACTTGTGGAAACATATACTCACCTCCTGTGATATGTGCCCTACATTTGTGAGGAAAAAGCCAAATTACAATAATTTATCAGTTGTGTTTCCCTTTATTTTAAAGAAAAAAATGAGTATGACAACCCTAAAACCATGGATTAATTCATCCTGAAAGCTAGTATCTGTTATCAATAATAAGCAAAGAAGTGAAAATTCAAAAGGTTTTCCAAACAAGAAAAATGACATATTTATGTAAGGTAACAAAGGACCTAAATTTTTCCCCTCTAAAATTTTTGGTAAAGGTCATCAGAAGCGAATCTTTAATAAGGAAAATAATCAAAAGCAAAGAACTTAATCTCAGATTAGATCTAGACCAATAGATTTGAATAGTAAAGGAGTTAATGGGAAAGAAATGGAACCATTGAAGTGTTGGGGTTGTGGAGAGCCTCATCTACTTTGGAATTTCCCATACAATTTAAAATCAATTCAAGCCCTACATAATGTTCAAGAAGCCTCACAAGTGAATGGAATGGATAGAATCATTTCCATAACTAATGTAGCCCTAGAAAAGCATCAAGTTGAGTATAAATCCACCATGATTAAGATATATGGTAATCTCTTAAAGCAGTCTATGTCCATTTGAATAGATCTAGGGGGAATTTTTTTTTATATTAGTCCACAAATAGTGTACAAATGTAAATTGAATATAGAATAATATAAAAATTCTTGGTTGATCCAACTAGTCATTGACACCAAAACGAAAGTTACCAGCTAGGTTAGAGATTGTTCTATTGATTTGAATGGATATAAAACTACAATGAACCTGAATGTTTTACCTTTAGGATTTTATGATGCATTGGTTGGAATGGATTGGTTAGAAAAACATAGATCAATTATTAATTGTTTAATAGAAAAAAGTGTCACTTGTATCTCGGGAGGGAGAGGTACATATCATTAAGGGTATACCTAGACCAATTTATATGAAACAAATATTATCCTTACAGCTTAAAAGATGTGCTATAAAAGGTTTTCAATTATTTTCTGTATAGGTAGAAGAATTCTCATAGGAAACTAAGGAAATAACTTTAGATGATCTGGAGGTAGTACAAAAGTTCAAGGATGTGTTTCCTAATGAAAATCTTGGGTTACCTCCCAAAAGAGATATTGATTTCACTATTGAGTTGATACTTGGGGCCACACTGGTGCCCAAGAACCCTATAGAATGATTGTACCAGAATTGATGGAACTGAAAATGCAACTTCAAGAACTATTAGATAAGGGATATATTACACCAAATGTTTTACCATGGAGGGTGCCAATACTATTTGTGAAGAAGAAAGATGGTACATTCAAATTATTTATTGATTATATGAAAATCAATAAGCTAACAATTAAAAAGAAATATATGCTATCTAGAATTGATAATCTATTTGATCAGGTACAAGGAGCCATTCTCTTTTCTAAAATAGATTTAAGATCTGGTTATCATCAATTGAGAATTAAGGATGAGGAAATACATAAAAATACCTTTAGAACTAGATATGGGAATTATGAGGTTACTATACTTCCATTTGGTCTCACAGACACTCCAACTACATTCATGTGTCCAATGAACAATGTTTTTAGCCAATATCTGGATAAATTTGTGATGATTTTTATTGATGTTTTCAACAGAAGTATAAAACAAGTTTACAGAATATTTGTAACTAGCGTTAAAATAGACTTTGTTGAACAAATAAAAACAACAACCCTAGAGGATCAAGTTTATAATCAAATATAGGAAAAGTTGAGAAGTAAATATGTTCAAACATAAAAATAAGAATATGCATTAAATAAATATGACTTATTAACCTTCATAAATAGAATCTAGTTACCTAATGTGCCTAGACTAAAACAATTAATTCTAGATGAGCATCATAAAAAGCCATTTTTCAACTCATCCCAATACCATAAAATTATTACAGCAATTAGGAAAGAATTCTTCTGGCTTGGAATGAAAGGACAGGTAGATGAATATTTAGCAAAATTTCAGGAATGCCAAAAAGTGAAAGTGGAACATCAACCCATTTTAGAATGGAAACATGAAATTATTTCTTTATATTTTATTATGGGGCTACCTAGAACTAGAATACAAAATTATTTAATTATGGTTGTAGTGGATAAATTGACTAAAGAAACCCACTTTATACGAGTTCAATCGATATATAAATATATTCATATAGATGAAATTTTCATGAAAGAGATTTTTAGATTGCATGGAATACCAAAAATAGTTATATTTAGCTAGAAGAGATGCAAATTTTACTTCCACTTTTTGGAAAACACCTTTTGTAGGGATGGAGACACAACTGAATTTCAACACTATCTACCATCTACAAAAACATGGATACACTGGAAGAACTAATCAGAGTCTTAAGGATATGCTTTGCATGTATGTGATGAATCAACCCAATAAGTGAGAATACTACTTACATGTGGTTGAATTTTCCTATAAAAATAGTTATAAAAAATCTCTTAAGATGAATCCTTTTGAGGTCCTTGATGGGAAAAAGTATCATATTCCATTGAATTGGATGAGACAAGAGGGAAAACTATTTTTGGGACCTGATCTCTTGTAGGAGATGGAACATATAGTAAAAAATATAAAACAAAACATAAAGGTAGCTCAAGACAAAAAGAAAAGTTAGGCAGTTTGAAAAGGACTCATAAAGAATATAAAGTGGGGGAACGTGTGTACATTAAATCCAAGATCAAGATAACCACTTTGAAATTAGGAAGTTGTGCTAAGTTATCACCCAGGTTTTGTGGAACATTTGAAATACTATCTAGAGTAGGACTAGTGGCCTACCAACTAGCACTACCAACCCACATAAAAGTACATAATGTATTTCATGTATTAATTTTAAAGAAAAATATTGATGATCCAATTCATATTATTTACTGGATGTGGCACAAGTCAAATCAAAAGGAGTTTTCTAAGTCAAGCCTCTACAAATTGTAGATAGGAGGTAAAATTTACTTGGGAATTGAGCCATCACTCAAGTTAAAGTGAAATGGAAACACTTTGGACTTGAGGAGGCCACTTGGGAGTTGGAAGAGAAAATGAAATTAGCATTTCCTTTACTTTCTCCAAAAGTGATGAATGCAGAGGAAACACCAATATGATGTTCTTTTAAGGGGAGGGGAAATGTGGTGCTCCTAATGTAACTATTTTTAAACCAAACTTTATGGTTTATATTGCTTTTAAATATTTAAAGCAAAACATTGGCCTTGGAGTTAAGACGTTAGTTGGATATTATTACTGATAAATCTAAGTATTTGTATACATAAAATAAAATATTGTCTATTTGAAAGTATAGTGGGAGCCAATGCGTGAGTATTCAGGCTACCCTGTTGTAAGGAAATCAATTTTAATCAATTTAATTCCAAAAAATGGACAATTTTTGAAGTGACAGTTGTCACAAACTAACCCCCATATTTTCCTGATATTCTTAACCACCAAATAATAGCTTGACGGGAGAGAAATGTCATATGGGTGGGAGAAAAAGGTAGATTACAGGAGAGAAAGGAAAGTATGTAGGAAAAATGAAGAAGGGAATTCTAGTAGAAAAGTATTGGACAACAAGAAATCAAAGAAAATACTTAGACATTGAATTAGGTGGGTGTTGCTAAGGTATAAGGAAGAATAACATCATGTATTGATTATGATTTTTGATAGAAGGGAAGCCTGAAGCTGAGGTGGAATTTTTGTAGCAGAAGTCCATTTGGTTGGGTGGAATGTGCTTGCTCCTCTTGTATTTTTCAAGTATTTATATAAGTGACTAGGTTTATTTTCTTAAGGATTATATTTTAATTTATGTGCCAACTAAGAAAATGGTAGAATATGGTTGAATGCACAAGAAATAAGAATATATGATTAGGTGTGTGGTGTTAAATACATTATAATTTCCTATCTAAATCTTTTTTATGAGTTGTTATTCTACTTTCATATTTTTAACATAGAATTTATTTATAAGTAACCATGGGAAGAATAGAACAAAGATTTTATTTGTAAATAACCAAGTGAAGAAAATAATAGAGATTTTATTTCTAAGTAACCATGCAGGAAAAGGGATAGAGATTTTATTTCTAAGTTATCATGTAAAGAAAAGAGAAAAGATTTACTACTAAATAATCATAAAACCCATAATTATAATCTTGACTGAGTGACCTGTATGAGGTGAAAGACTGAAATTAGATGAATATAAAGAAATAATTGAACATGAAAAATGCCCCATTATATGGCAAGGGGTCTACAAAAGAGTAAGTATCATATCTTAGGATAAAGGAATTAAGTACAAGAGTAGTTGAAATGAGTATATTTACTTCAATCACAGTTAATTAAACCATTTTACTTCCAGAACTCAAAAATACCAGTCTAGTGGTTGTTTTGCATATCTACGAATAAGTTGTTTGAACAACATCTATAGGCAAGTAAATACATAGATAGTTTAAAGTATTGAATGTGAAGAAAATTGTATAAAATAAAATTATATGTAAACATATATACCCAAATGGAATAACATGTACACAACATAAAATATGTAGCATACAATAGTGGAGTTGAGTGTCTACTGTTTCAGTCTTAGAACTTATATGTAAACAAAAGTAAATTATTCCAAATTGTGACTGCATACATATTGGGCCATTGAATAGCACCAGGTCATATATGCCCTGCAACAAAAAGAAAGAAAAGGAGAGTTAAACAAATATTCTGGTACCTGGAGCAAACCTTGTATATGTATAATTATAGGAAAATTTCATGTTATTACCAAGATAACAGTAAGAACTAACCTGAAACATAATAGTGGAAGGATCCTTTATTAGTAGGGTAAACTCAATTTATTCCCAAAACTTGAAAATATTTAAGGGATTTACTCCTATATATTACCTAATGAGAATTTGGGTTGAATCTTGAGACTCCCATTCCTTGTAAGAAGAAAATTTTCATTAGTATTATAATAAGAAGGGTTTCAAGTAGATAACCATTTTCATGAATAGTGTTATTACTTGTAGCTTAGGGTGTCCTAAGAGCAGCTCACTTTAGAAACCTATAGGAACAAATCCAAGACCCTTTAGCAGTTGATAAAGAATTTGGTGGCCCAATTAAAGGAACAATATCAACACAGTAGAATGATTACAATAATTTTTAAAGAAAACCGTGGAGGGATTAACCCTAACGCTAACAATTACTTGTAGGGTAATGCAAACCCTTGTCGTCAAGAATGGTATCTAGAAATATAGTCAGGAGTGCCATAATGGCCACACCTAGGTCTACATAAGAAGAGAGGGGAAATTGAAAGTAAAATAAATCTCAATCAAAGAAACCCTTGCAAATGTTCTAACCCACAACGTAGGAATCAAACTATTTTTCTCTAGAAAAAATATAGGTATAAAAGGGTCGAGGGGCCCATTATCAGAAATGGGAAAAGAACCTAAATCATTAAGTGGAAGGTCAAAGCTCCTTTTAGTTCCTCGGTCCTGCACTGAGGAAATCAAATGTTGTCAATAGAAAACTCCTTCAAGCTCTAATGAAATATTCAAATAAAATAACTTATAAATAATAAATCCATGAAACTGGAGGGTTGGTCATTACTTGTTAACACTCCATAGTCATATTACACCAATAAGTGATTAAGCCACTTCAAACCACCATATACTCCAATCAAACTAGTCTACCTCAGGGAGGATAGTTACGATGTTTGAGGAGAAAATATTATAGAATGACAAATGGTATGAGAACCCAAGAGGAGCAAACCCTCATTAAACTTGTAGATCACCTTACTACTAAACAAAATAATGTGAATGTTGGATGAGACATAGGGGGGAGGGAGGTAGAACCCTAACCATTTCCCGAAGGATTTATCACTATCAAATCTTTCAGTTTGATCTCTACCATCCCTTTTTGACACATCGAGTGGGCCAAACGAGGTGTCACAATGCAAAAAAACCATGTAACCATAAGTCACATGGCACACTACGATATATCTTTGGTACATTTATTTCCAACAAAAGGTTAAGGTGTTAGTGTGTCAACAAGGTGCATAAATTATTAAAATATGGTAGTGGCTATCAAATATATTTAAACCACTTTTATCCAGTTACGAATCACCAACATGATTATCACTCCGTAAGAATCCCCAACAACCTAATACATGGGTCAAATAATATATCCTAGGATGGCTTGATGATAGTAAGCCTCCTTATCATTATTAAGTTTTACCCCTTTTTTCACAATAGATACTTGTCATCATTAACAAAGGAAAAAGTTGAAGTTGGGATCAAATTATGTTTATATTAGGTGAAATTACAATAATCATAATGTAGCAATTGTGAAATCAGATCAACCAACATATTATGCATCTATTTACATATGTAGAAGAGAAGTGTGTGGATGCATTCCAATATCATAATGATATAAATAAGAATGTAAAACAATATAAGATTTTTTTTTTGGATGTAAATTTGAGTTATATTACAAACCCACTCCTGCTTTTTCCTATCTTCCTCCCTACTCAGACCAAAAAGGCATCATCATACCCCAATAAAAAATATCCCAATACACAATTTAGAGACTGTAGCTAACAAGCCTCGCATATATCCTACAATTTTCCCCATTCTAGAAGCTTCAATGCCACTACAATAAATAAAATATTTGTACATATGTCCCATAAGGAAACTTCAACATAACAACCTAACAAACACAAATTCTGCTAGATATCATGATTGCAATAATTACAAAAAGAAAATAAATTATTTGTGGGAAAAGTAAAATTCTCTGCTAGGATGCTCCTATATCAGCAACTTATGAATCTTATAATTCCCATATATAACAATGATTTATTTATCATGAATGTGATGTCATGCTTGAATTCCATATCTATCTAATGAGTGGTCAAATAGAATAGTTAGAAGACTCAGATCATCCATCTATCATCTAAGGAATATCATAGTTTGAGATAATAATTTTGTTACTCCATATTTGGGTTATTTCTAATTCCAACATCTTTGTTTTAGCAACAATTCATTTCTAAAACATTGCCAATGTTTTATGCAATTTATAATGTGCATCTACCTTGAATTTGTGAATTTGCCTCTTAGCATTCCAATTGAAAATTTTCCTCTATTGTAAGCTGTGAAGGAAACATGGTTTTTCAACAAGAATGATTTGGTTACATCGCTCAAAAGGCTATGTGCTCAAGATAACACTTTGTCATTAGTATTTACTATAGCCATACAATTTCAATTAAGAGATCTTATTGTGCTATAAGATAGTTTGTTTTAGAGATGATGGTAAATGGAACTATAACATTTTGACAGTTAAGAGATTTGGATAACCATTTTTCATTGTGGTTGCTTCAGGGATAGACAAATTTTTTGAAAGGCCTTATCTATGACAGCATGAGGGAATTATTTATTTGTCAATATCAACATTCTCTTATTTTCTTCCAAAACTATAACTGAGTTGAATGTTGATTTGACATCCATAATTGTTGATCAGTGGTTGTCATTGATGTCAACCCAAGCAGCACTAGGGGCTACCCTGATCTTGCAAGGGAATTTTGACTTGAAAAATTACTCTATTCTAAGTCAAGGATCTTATATATGGATTCTACTTGTCGATATGTTTCTTTTGATATATGTCATGCCAAGTAATTCTTCACGGTTTGAGAGATATTCATGTTTGAAGTTAGTAACCCGAGTTAGTGGGCTAAAACCCTATGGGGTTGTGGCATGGCACTCATAATTGGTTGTGGTCATTGAATATTCAATAATTAATAAATATTTTTTTGCACCTAAAATCCCTCCAACGTTCACTTGTTGAGGACCCTCTCAACTCCAGACATTCATATAAATAATGACTCTCAGATCCTCCTCTAGTAGGGATTTCGTGGCTTTAAACAGGTCATCGTGACATTTTCACTATAACGTTTTTCTGTGAAGATTCAAAAGCTAAAATTAAAACCCATTTGAGCTGAAATCTTGATGAACCTCGTGACTGAATTTCAGATCTTTGTTCGCTATATTTTCGGAGAGATGATATGAGGAAGTTAGGGTTTTTATAGGCTTCTGAATTCCACGTCAAACATGTGACATTGGGCAAATCATCATAAATTTCTCGAAATAGGACAAACTTTAGTTTGTTGAGTAATATTTTCAAGGCTGAAATTTGCAACAGTGACATGTGGCACTTCATACACGTTCACTCTATTGAACCGGCTATAATCAGGTCATCGTGGGAGATTGGGAATAACTCTTTCTTTAAGAATACAATCTTGATTAGACCCATGGGGTTGCAAAGAGGACTCAAAGGGCTACCATAGGACGGAATTTCAGACCCTGGAGATTTGAAATGACATAGATACAATAGATTGCATATCGACCTCCTAGAAGGCAAGAAAAAGCATGCATTCAAGGATCACTGCAGTAAGGACAACACATCAACAATCAAGGGTAAGTATCCTACAGCAAGGTATGTATGATTAAGTGTTTACATTTGAATTTTGAGTAGAATAGCTGACATATGTTTTGAAGGACAACGTAAGCATATACAAGGTCTCGGTTATACCTCGATTTCTCTATTTGTCATAGTTAGTTTTGATACCACATTTTGGAGGTCCTATTCTTGATACTACACATTTGATGCTACACCAATTCTACTAAATCTATATGATGTTGTAATTTCATGTTACTTGTATTGTCATAGCTGATAGAATGGTCTCTTTTGTTGTACTTAGAACGTGGTTCATCACAAATCTAGGGTTTGTCATTAGTTTCTATTGTATATATCTTTAGGTCAGTTTTAGATATAGTCTTGCATAGAATCTAGGCCTATAACAAGAGTGGAAGTCTTTGCCTACTGCCACAACAAGTCAACAACAAAAGTGACAAGCACATTGCAGGTATGCATTGTAATTTTAATTTGTATTTATTCATTATTAAGCACTTACATGCGTTTTTCAGAGAGAGGTAAGTTGAAGGGTATTTTGTTTTATTTTGGGATTGGTTTCACCAAGAAAATTTTGCATGCAGGTAGAAGACAATTCAAGTACAACTTCAAGCAAGAATTCAAGAGAAGAAGTATCAAATCAAAGGAAGCATTGTAGAGGTACATCCTTAGAAGACATGACAACCATCCTTATATTGTGAAGAAGTGTGAAGGCCAAGAGTCATCATTGTAAAGTTGTAAAAGAGTCATTTGTAAAAGTGTCATCATTTGAAGAGTCATTATTGTAAAAGAGTCAATCTGCCTAGAGTTGAAAAGGCATTATTGGGAGGTATAGGAACCTCTATTGGGATGATGACATGGTTGGGTTTTAGGTCATAGTGTGATTGGGTGTTTGGTCAAAATCATTTTAAATCATATTGTATTGTGGATTGTTGTCTCTGGTACGGGAATCCACACTCTTGTCTCTTTTCAGCCATTATAGGGTGGGAGGGAGGTGCTAGGATGGTGCATGAAGTCACCTACATGTTGGAGTCTGTGAACGCTTGAGGGTGGTAGGTTGGTATAGGATGTTGGGGCATCCATTTAGTTGACTACTGAAGAAAGAAGGGCGTTGGGGCGTCCTTTGGGTGGGAGATGGAGAAGAATGTTTTTCTAGAATTCTGGGAAGTTGTTGCTTTCATTTGAGTTGGGGCTGACGATTAAAGAATTTATTAGAAAATTGTTCGGTTCTTTTTTACCCGGAGGGAGTTTTCCACCTAAAATTCCTGTGTCTACTGTGTTATTTTATTTACTATTATTACTGCATAAACATTAATAATAATTGAATATTAACTAATGCTTTGAAAATATTTAAAAGTATTAATTGCTAAGTAATACTGAATCACCCCCTCCCCCCCCAGTATTTCCTACAATTGGTATGAGAGCTTGGTTCCTTCAATACTAGCTTAACCGCTGGAAATCAGTTTTTAGAACATAGAGATGGGAAAGTAAAAGAAGCAGGTTACAAGGATTTCAAAGGAGGGTACAGGTACAACAAAATTTGAAGAAAGTGAGTATTGTGTACCAACCCCTGATTTTGATGCAGATAATTACTGGATATGGGAATCCACGATGGAAGTAAATTTGCATGCACATGGAGTATGGGAATCAATTATTTCTAGAGACACATCTACTGAAAAATCTAAAAGGTACAATTCAAAGGCCATGAATGTAATTTTGAATGTTTTTCCAAACTATGTGAAAACAAAAGTTGGTCAATTTTCAATAGCTAAAGCTCTTTGGGAAAAGCTTCAGAATCTCTATTCAACAAAGCAATCAGGTCAAGATGTTATTGAAAATTCAGATCCTTTTGGTTATGATGAAGAAATGGGAAAAATGAGTAAAATAGAGTTTCAAAATAAAGTGATCAAGGTGATAAAGGAACTCAAAAGTCAAAAGGAAAAGACAAGACTTTTGGAAGCAGAATTGAAGACAACAAAAGAACTCATCAAAGAAAATGAAGAGTCTGAGAAGATGATTAGTATTCTTAGAACCTAGTTGGAAGAAATCAAGAATACAATGACATGAGACCTCAAGAGAGAAGTTCAACAAAAGCAACAAGAATTCGACACAGTGTTTGTAGAGATTAGCAAGATCACACAACAGATGCAGGAAGCAGAAATTGAAAGGAAGGAATCTGATCAAAGATACATATCCATTGTTGACCAAAAGCAAAAGGAATTAGAAACATATTTAGTAGAAATAAACAGGCTTAGGATTGAAAATGAGAAGCAAAAGGAATAGATACAGGTTCTCAACAGAGAAGTATAGAAGACCACTCTTCTCAAGCTACAGGTTGAGGAGGCAGAAAAAAGAAGGAAGATCTTGAAAAGATGATTTCAAGAAGATCTTTCTCAAAACAAAGAAGAACCTGATGCAACCCGTGATGAGATTAGAAAACTCAAGGGATCTCAAAAATAACACTTACAAGATAATACAGATGAAGAAGAAAAAACGAAGGCAATTTAAGATGGTAAAGTTCTAGTTGATGAAGGTACAAGCTCGACATCTTCACAGGATAATTCTAAGAAGGAAGTTGATCAAAGTGAAAAGCGAAAGAAGAATGTTGCAACTTCAAAGAACAAGACCAAAGCATTCAAGAACAAAGGACCACGACAAACTACAACACTGCCTCTAAAGAAGAATGAAAAATCTTCCAGGTATGTTCGTTTATTTAATGCTTATTGTTTTTCATGCACTAACTATGGACATATGGCCAGGGATTGTAAAGTTGTTGACAGGAACAACTATCAAGGACCATCACATCTGAATGAACCATTTAGGTACGCACATTTATTTAATGGTTATTGCCTTTTATGTGCTAACTATGGACATATAGATAGGTATTGTGAAGTTTTTGACAGGTATAATAATTATCTGCAAAACCCTAGAAGCAAGTTTGCAGGATCACGAGACAGGTTCCACGATGATTTTGTCAAAAAATAATACTTGCTAGATGTACTAGTACAAAATGGATAATTAATTACCAAAAAAACGACTAAAATATGCATATAAATGACAATTTTTTAGTCGGTGACCAATAGTAGCTAATTTACAGTATCTTATAACGCGACCAACTTTTAGTCGTTTTTAACTTGGCCATTAATTGGTTGTATCAATTTTATCGTCTAGTAGTAGATTTAGTCATAAATTTGGTCATTAATTTAGTCATTAATTGTCACAATTAATGACCAAATATACAACAAAATATATTACTATATGATCACCCAATAAAACAAATTAATGACCAAAGCAATATGACTAAAATGTTGGTCGTGTTATAAGATATTGTAAATTAGCTACTAATAGTCATATATATGCAAATTTTAGTCATCGTTTGAAACCAATTAATGACTAGAGAAATATGACTAAATTTTGATTGTGTTATAAGACATTGTAAATTAGCTACTAAGAGTCGTATATATGCAAAATTTAGTCGTCATTTACAATCACAATTTTATCATTTTCAATAATCATTTATTTTCTTTTGGTAGTTTTATATTCATTATATAAATGACTAATTTAGTAGTTTATATTCATTTCATTTACTTTCATTAATAATCATTATAAATGACTAATTTAGTCGTATATTCATTTTATTTGTGTTCATTATTAATCAATATAAACTACTAATTTAGTAGTTTTAGATTGATTTTATGTGTTCATTATTAATCAAAATAAATTAATTTGTACCATTTTGTGACTAAATTTAAAAAATGGCATACAATGTACATGTTCGTCTAATATGAAAATGCAAAGTTACATGTTAATTACAATACTAAACAATATCAAATGACACCATAAATAATTTCAACCAAAAATTATATTATATGAAATGTTAAAGTATTACAATATGAATTTCCAACTTAATATTGGTTGGACTACAATTTACACATGAAATGATATTTCATCACTTCAAAACATTATCATTGTGTTGCCAAGGCATTGTAGGTGAATTCACCAACTCTGAAGACTTGAACATCAGTCTCTATGTGTGTGTCTTATGTGGGATATTGACTCTAAGGGTATCACTAGACTGGTTCTCTTCTCTCTCTTTTTTTGCATTTGTCGCTCCATTGTTATTGCTCTCAGCCTCTTTCTTCAATTCCTACTTCTTACCATCAATACTAAGTTCCTTTTCTGAAAACAAAAGAAAATACAATGTAGAGTGTAAGACATGAAATACAATGAACACTAGAATATAAACTAAAGTAGACTATAACGAGTTTATATGACATATACCTCAATATCAGCAATGTCAAAGTCATTTTTCCCCAGACAAGTAAGAAACTCGAACAAGTTTTCTTCAGTTGGGTGATAGTAGCCACTATAATGTGGCGAGATGTCCAGTATAAATAAATACAATAAAATGTCACCTTATAAGATAATACATTAGTAACTTAGTATTCAACCTTCAGGTAAAGCTTAAGCACAATCATTCCAACTAGGTTACATGTTAAAAGGCTCAAGTTGTAGATAAGATATGAGAAAAAATAATTTGAGGTGCGATGTTTAACCCTTGTCATTTTATTCACAACAACATTTCATTTTCTAATTCATGAACTTGGTCAAGTATATAAACAACATGTGCTTAAATAAAAACATGAAAGTAAACTTTTATGATAGTCATGAAAATATTTTAACACAAAACAACTAGTATAAGGATTCCAATCAATATCGTGTAATACTAATTTCAACTTCAAGATTTGGTTATTGTTTAAATGGACATGATACGAAGTATTTTCAATTTCCTAGTTAAAAGACAAAACAAAATAAAAAGAAACATTCAAAATATAATCAAACAATAAAGAGAGGATATTATGGAATGGACATTGCAATTATAAAAAAATTGTTTACGTGTCCACCAATGTCTTGTCTGGCATTCCTAAAACATTTTATTTCCCAAAATAACCATAAGGTTAAAGAACCACAACATTAAAAACCATAGGAATCCCTACTAGAAACATTTCCAAAGTCGATGGCTCAGGTGCCTGAAGGATATCTAACAACAAATGAATCATATCCAAGACATGCTTTGCATTGTCTCCCCATCTTTTTTCCAATCATATTTCCTGTAACCTGCCCATAACAGAGTCAAGTTAGAATCAAACAAAGGCATGGACATTTATTTTATCTTTTATATCTTTAAAATTTGAACCTAATTTGTTTCAAGAACATATTAACCCATATTTAAAGTCGTCCTAACATATGAGAAGGTATCAATCAAGCATGACATAAAAAAAATTGACCTCAATGAGGTCCTCAAACAAGGTAG
Organism: Pinus tabuliformis; assembly: GCA_031772625.1. NCBI lineage: Eukaryota > Viridiplantae > Streptophyta > Pinopsida > Pinales > Pinaceae > Pinus > Pinus tabuliformis. Next base: position 380,669,623 of record CM062813.1, read on the forward strand.
GGCATATTTGTTCTGATCAAAAGGGAGGGATCCCTCTTTTTCAATTATATCAAGGTTCTCTACTATTTCCTCCTTGTTTTCCTGGATATTAATTTGATCATCCATAACCTGCAACACATGAAAATCCCAGTCCATTCATTATATTGTAGCTCTTGCCAATGTAAATGACATATAATTCTTTACAAATGCGATGAAGATAGGCTTAAAATGAAAAATCCCAATATAAGTGAAGTGTTTTTTGTTTCTTAGCTTACAAATTGGAACGTTTCCTAGGTAATTGTCAGAGAATCGAGCTTCAGCTAAGAAGTGCCCTTACCAAGTTAAAATGAAAGACCTCAATGTAAGTGAAGTGTTTTTTGCTTTTTAGCTTACAAATTGGAACATTCCATGGGTAATTGTTAGAGAATCAAAACTTGACTAGGAAGTGCCCTTACCAAGTCATAAAGTTTACTAGGATAAAAACACAAGGTTTTAAGAGTGGCTAAGATAATGGGGTCCTGAAAGGGTTTTAACTTCACCAAGGTATGTTCTTGAAGTATTAGCAAAATTAGAATTGCATCTAGTTTTTGAAGTAAAAAGAGGGAGACCTAAAGCACAACTTGTTGCAAGCAAAAATATGATGGAATGGGGTTAAAATATACCCTTATATTGGATTTGAAAGATCAAGATGATCTTTTGATAGTTTTGGGGGATGGGTAATGAAAAAAATTGATATCTAAGGATGGAGTGCAAATGCAGTTAGTAAAATAAAATCCTAGAAGGCCTAATGATAGACACTAAACCATATAATCACAAACAAATCAATGATATCCAAAAGGTTTGTTATACTAGGCCCTAAAGTAAGAAACAAACTGGGTTGTGATAAGAAAGTGTTAGTAAGTGGTCATGCAAACATGAATAGTATCTATATCTTTCTTAGCAATTTCATTCTTGGGTATTTGGATAGCCAATGTCCTGAGAGGAACTCAAGCAAGGAACCTTATAATTATAACAACTCATTTGTTCCATTTTAAAAGGAGATGCTTGGATATCTGGCACTAGTTAAGGTGTTGGCTTGAGTAACAAAGATTCAAACCTATTATTTAAATTGACAAGTATAGAGAAAGATGAATAGATACTTGTATCCTCTTGTATAAGAACCTTTGTTTGAGAAAAATGACAATCATAGTTGTGGTGACCAATTAGATGGTAATAAGAATTCATTACATGTGTAGCATGTGCCATAATAGTATTTGGAGTAAATCATAGACCACCTGCTTCAATGGCATTGCAGTCTACTCGCTGTCCACATGCATAAAGATCCAAAAACCATATAGAGCTATATAAAGTTTATACAAAAATTAATCATTCTACATAATGACGGTTTCAGGGCGCATTCTACCAAACAACACTTTATGGGTGCTACAAAAAGTATGACTATTTGAAAAAATGGACATATAAGGTGTGCCAATAACCCTTATACAAAAAAAAAATTGACCGAGTATGACTGGACTCAAACCAAAAACTATCATTGAAAAAATCATACCATATAACTACCCAACCAAAGGACTGAGTCATGATCTGTGAGGAATACATACTTACATAATCAATATTGCATACCTAAAACAAGAATGGGTTTCAACCCTTCAGAGTATATATGTCTAAGAAACAAACATGCCACTTCTACATAGCTCCCCCTCGGGCCTGATCACCAAACAAAATGTCTGAAGACATGAAGCATCATTGATCATAACATAATGAAACAAATATGCCATTGCTACAGAGCTCGCCCACAAACCTGATCACCAAAAACAATGTACGAAGACTAACCATCACCAATCATAACACAATGAAACAAACATGCCACTGCTACATATATGTCCCTTGGGCATGATCACCAAGCACAATATCTAATGACTTGAATCATCACATAAAAATCATGCCACTGCTATAGATCTTTCCCTCGGGCTTGATCATGAAACACAATGTCTGAAGACTCAAACCATCGTTGATAAAAAAATAGGCTACTGCTACAAAGCTCTCCCTTGGGCTTGATCATAACATAATGAAACAAACATGCCACTCCTATTGTTATATTGTTATAAGCATGGAAGAAGTCGAGTGAGATCTTACATGGTCAAGGGAAGTATATTATTATGATCCTTCATAGATTTGGGACGATGGACTGTAAGTCATGGCCACTCCCATGGGGAATTCGAAGAAGCTGAGAGGCTCTAACTTAGATTTGGTAGATCCTTATATGTATTAATAATTGATTAGATCCTCGATGTATTTAGTTAATACCATATAAGATATTTTCTTTGTAGTGAACACTCTAAGCCAGTTCATGGTGGAACCTAGGCATGTACATTGGATTGTGATAAAGAATGTGTTTCGATATTTTCCTTGTGCAGTCAGTTATTAATTGAGATATGTGTCAAATGGTGAAGTAGAACTGCAGGGATACATATATTTTGATTGGGTAGGAAGTGTCGAACACATGAAGAGCACATTAGGATGTTTCTTCAGTTTGGGTTCTGCTATAATATGCAGAATGCCTCAGGTGGATCTTTAAATTTGAGTTCATACATAATTTTCGAGGTTTCAGGATAGATGATAATTATACATAGTGTATGTTTTTTAAAATTTTTGATAATTATACCTAGTCTCTTTTTTCAAATTTTCCTTTCTTGTTTTAGGACCTGATAGTACATTTACAGAGTTATGCTGCGAAAGAAAAGCTTATATCAAAGGCTGCAGAGGATATTAGCACTTTGTTTCCTATCAAAGAATCTCATTTCCCACAGATATGGTGATTATATTTGTACCTGGAATGAAAGGAGCCACATTTTTCTACACCCAATCCTATGCTGCAGACAATTTTTTAAGGCCACATGAGACCCCACGAAGCTGATGCTCCAATAAGCAGTGATATATTGACAATATTGGGGCAAATCATACCTGCTCCCACATATGTTGTGTTGAAATCGAAGTAAAAGATGCAATGGGTAACATATATCACATATTGCATAAAGCCTAATTTGGAAAACATTTTGATCAACTTTGTAATAAAAAAATTTACCTCTCTTTCCAAGCTTTCAGGCAAAAGGCAGGGAAATTTACAACGCTGCAATTATCACCACCAGTGAAGAACCACCAGAAAAATCCATAGAGGAAACTTCATGTGAAGTATTTAGCAAAGCATTTTATTTGTTTGCTACATATATATCAACAGTGGCATAAAAAATATCGGATGATTAATCCCGTGACTAAACACTTTCATTATAAAAAGGGATTGAACTCGATTTCAATCTCATAAACACATGCTACTTCTAACTACTCTGCCCGGATTCATGTTAAACTTGAATTTTATTAATCACATCGAATAATTAGAAAAAATTAGAATCCATCTTAACTCCAAATATCTGAATCTATTAAGCACTAAGAGGGATTTTAAAAAATAAGGACCAAAACCTTTCTATATGAATCTATACCAGATCCCCCATTAGAGAAGAAACTATAAAACTTATATAAACCTTAACTTGCTAATTTGTCTCCCTGAGGTGTGTGGAAACCATTGATGAGCACAGTTGTTGCAGTACCACTTGGATAAGTTAGCTTGTTGTTAATAATCAGTACTTGAAACTAGTACAGTCTGCTAAATTCAAACAATCTGGAAATGCCATTCATAACCAACATTAATATGTTGTGAAAACTGAGTTCATGGCTAGTAATCATCATCTTTCTTAGAGATACCAAATTTAAAATACCACCAAAAGTGACCATGAAAAGGAACCACGAAATAATTATCCAATAATGGTGCTAGAGGATCCACTTACTCTTGTGGATTAATGCTCCCATACAAAGGATATTGTGTTGAAAAACACTCACATTCATAATAGTGGAGATTATGTATGAATTTCTAAAATTGGAAGCAATAAACAAAATCATCCATCACAAAAATTCATCTTTCTTCCTTCTCACCTTAAAAGTTGCAACAACTCATGCCCTAATTGGAATGACACTAAATTTCAAATATATAAGAAAAATGCAAGCTAGAAAGTGCCCTATGAATACAAAGGGAAAACCTACCTACCTACCCTAATTGAGATAAATGTTGATCAAATAGGAAACATTAGATCACCAATGGAGTTGAGTGAACAAATTGTTTAATGTATGGGACTGCATCAAGCATTTTATTGCTAGGGAAACATTCACATGAAGGGATAAAGTGTAGAATGAATGAGAAATCCATACATGCCACTACTTATAAAAACTACCCCAAAAGGTCCAAAAATACTTAAGGCCTTAACTTAGATGACTCTAAAAATGACCAAACATGATCAATGAAAACACGAGTGGTGTGGGTGAAGAACATAAATAAAAAGTGAAGATACCTTTCCCTAAGATTCCTTTTCCATTCTTGTATGAAAACATGTTTTCCTTTCCCTTTATTCCTGCAAGTGAATGCATCATAGGTATGATGTTTTCCCATAATAGGAGAAGCCTCCTCAAGTATCTCATTCATGGAGTGGATGTTTCCTTGACCCAGAACCTCATGGAAACCAATCATTGAATCTGATGTTTGTATGGGATTGTGAAGATAACAACCTCTTCATTCCTTTTGAAGATTGGCACCAAGTATCAACAATGAATCAGACTGTAATTTGAGCTGCACCCTTTTACATTACTTTGTATCAGTGTCAGAAAAAAATATATCAAGATGAAAATCGGAACTTTCCTTTTCCAAAGTTGGGGAAATGTCAGTGAGAACCTTAGTCACAAGTTACAACTTCTAGGAGATTCCCAAAACAATTTTGAGTCAACTGTTGCATCATGAACAACATGATTTTCTCATAATTCAACATTGTTTTCCAACATTTGAGAAATAATATTGAACATAATCTTCAGCCCGATAGAGACTTCTGAGATTATTAACAACCATACCCTTAGCATAGAAATCATACACATGTTGGATAACTCTGTTTGATAATGGCCACTCTTTCTCTTATTATTATTTACATCCTAGGGTTGATTCTTGGCTATCATTATTTTAGTTTTGATCATCATCAACATTAAAAACATGATCATATATAATCATATAAACAATGAGGGTTGATTCTGAAGGCATATTAGGTCAATGAAATGTGAGGTTTCTTCATCTCCTAATATTCATCGGCCTCATTTAGTTGTTCTTGAGATGAGTCCTCAATCATATCACAAGAAGGGATGCCACCCACTGGCTTAATGCTAACTCTAATGGAATATGAAAATCCAAATTGTAAATATATACCGTTTGCACTAAAATAAGACATTTGATTCTTCCAATCTCCATTTGGTTTAAAGAGAGCTCTCTTTTTATTCTCCTTCTTATTACCATTTACACAACCATCAAAGACCCATGTGAATATGGCCCTCATTGACACATTCAACATGTTCCTCTATTGACTGCTCTGCCTTAAGTAAATAGCATGCAAGAGTAAGGTTCTTGCAATTGACATCAAACTTATATGGTATATGTGGTGTTGCAAGAGGTCTTACAACTTGGTCTTTGTGCCCAATCATGTCTTCATCATAATGCTCATTTTGGTAAAAGGCTTATAGAATATTAACATTTGAGGGTGGGAAGTCTCGACTCTTGGGCATATTCATCCTCATTCTCAGCAAGGCTAGTAGTTTCATGGTCCTAAAGTACTCATCAGGCATGTAACTATTTGGATCTACAAAAGTATCTTCTAAAGCAACACCATCTTTATGAGAACATGTTTGGGAAACATTTTATTTTATTTAGAATTCTTGATTGTATTTCATGAGAAAAATTTGTTGACCCTTCATTTCATTCATTATTTGTCCCAAGTCAATTTCCTAAACTTATGAAGGAGAGGACGATGCTACAACTTCATCTTATTCAAGAACACCATAATTCTCACAAAAATAGAAGGATTGCATAGAAGATGATATTGTTCAGATCCTTGAATCTCCTCCTCAAAAAGAGAATTTTTCCCTCTAGTTCATGCATCATTTGTATTAAGTCAAACTCATGCATCTCATTCTTGAGAAAATGAAATTGATTTGTTGTCTCCTCACATCAAAGCCCCCATGTGCTCTTCTTGGTTAGGAAGGGATGACAACTCACAAGCCATCTTTAATGGGTCATAATTCCAGTAATTTTGGAGTTACCATATGGGAATTCCTTGCCTTAATTCTATTGGTTTTTCTTACCATAAGAAGTAGGACATTTCATTAAACAAGACAAAGGTTTATTCCTTGGTGGAGTTGACAGGAAATATTTAGCTGTGTTTACCAAAATATATTAAGATTATACACATAAAATAAGAATGGCATGACAATGCTCTCCTTTCCCTCAAGACTGTTCCATAAACATTTTTATCTTCCTAAGGAGAAAAAATCTCCCTGGAAACAATTCCAATTTAGATGTTTCCCATCTATCAATCTTCTCCAATGCTTTCTCAGGCGATTGTTAAGAAAACTCTGGCTCAAGAATGAAGATGATTTCTCTAGTAAAGAGGGAAATCCAATTCCAAATATTTCACTTGGTTAACTAGTCTATTGTCTAGGAACCCAAATCTCATGGTGGGCTTGGAATCAATAATTCTAGCAATGGGAGCTAAACTCCTATGAAGGCTAGTGTCAGGGAAGTATGAATGGTGGGAAAATGTTTTGCAGTTACACAAAAAATATTTCATATGGGAAAGAAAGTAGTCTCCAGATGATATTCTCCAAGTGAGATGATGGCCATCCATTTGGATACTTATGAAATCTACCATTCCAATAATAATGGATCAGTTTACCTAGATTTTAGGAAATGGTAAAAATATCAATATTTGGAAGAATAACATCATGGGTCACCAGCTTCTTGACTCTCGGGATCTCACTCCTTTAAAGATATGATTGGACAGCAAGGAGAAAATTCCCTCTTTGACATTTCTTCATGGGACAGAGCTTTAGATTATTGAGAGGATGGGACATTGGGGCTCCACCTTCACACTTGTTCCATTTGGTGGCCTCAATGGAACATAAATTGCATGGTTGTGCCCTAAAGAACCTCGAGGAATCAGACTGTAGAGGGTGGGGTTTAGCTGAGTATTCAGTTAAGCAGAGGTATGCCCAACAAATTTCTCACTCTTCACTTCCCCACAAAGCCTCGATCTGGAGAAAAATATGGCATTCAGATGCCTTGCAAAATTAGAGATTTGAATAGTGCACAATGACATGTTATTTATCTACCCTTCAAATAATACCTTGCCAATTTTCAGAAACTCTTGAATGAATTCTTACTTTTCAAAATAAGCATAGATTCTTCAAATTGTATGAGAAAGGAAAGAAACAATGCAGTTTAAGAAAGTATGCATGAAGAAAGAGAGCATAAAGACACCTACAACTGACATGATAATTCCAAAGATGGTGTGTGAAGAAGAAACATGATATTTTGATTTTACTTGTGTTATCACTCAAAACTTTTCCTGAGAAGATTTGGAAGAATGGAAAGCTTCGAGGTAACCACAAACCAACTTTTAAGCATAGGCTTTAGGCAACCTATGGCTCAGAGAGGGCTCTCTCTATATAATTTAGCTATGTTTTCTTAGATATTAGGCTAGTTCTAGAGTTTAGGGGGGTTTTTGATTTGTATGAAGATTTGGTGGTGGAATCCTTAAAACACGCAGATAGGTTGATGCCTATAGGCCATTGGGAAATGGATTCAAAGAAGGGGCAGCAAAAACTGGAGTTAACTCACTAAAGGGAATGTTCAAGGGGCAAGATAATAGAGTGAAGTACACATCCTTGGACTAATTGTTGAGATGAGTCTTAACAAAGGTGAGAGGGCAATCAAGAATCCTTAGGCCGAGGCTGAGATGGGGGAGAAACAGTGAATCATGAGTAAAGGACAATGAAGAATCCTTTACTATAGACCAGAGGAGAAACTACGGAAGCTAAGGAGCAATTAAGAATTCCATAGCTAAGATAGTTTAAGAGAAAACGTTAAGAATGTATAACAGTAAGACAGAGTGCAGTTAAGAAAATTCTGAAATAATATTCAAGTTAAAACATTAAGAATTCTGAAACATTTAAGATTATGAAACAAATTTAAGAGAGATAAAACAACACAAGAAAATTACTCATTTGTACTCCGCGTTACACATGAATCCCTTTAAATATCTAATATTTATTCATCAATCCAGCATGCTGGCCCGGTCAGTGATACAAAAGATTTACAGTATTTGAACAAAATTATATTGAAAGTATAAGAATCCACCCTACATACTTCGATTTATGAAGTATTTATACAAAATGTTTTTACAAAATATCCCAAACTAACTTGGGAATTAATCTAGGAAATTCAAAATATCTTCTCGCAGGAAGATAGAGATAGCTATTGAATTGTTTTCTTGCTGTCCCTTTTATTGTGGTTTAGCTAGAAGTTTATGGTTGCTATGCTCTGTGCTGGCCAAAGGCTGTTGTCTTCTATACTGATACTCTTTGACACAGATACTCTTTGACCCTGTAACCTTTGACTCTGATGCCCTTTTACCTCGTTGACTGTGTGTTTGACCTTTAACTGTGTTCTGCTATAGTAAGTCAGTCAATTTTTCCCATTCTTGATCTGTTGGTAACCGGATACTCAACATTCTTCGGTAAGTTTCATCTGCCTCAGTGTATTTGGAAAATGAAGGCTTATTTACAAACAAATGTTTTACCTCATGCTGGAGGTAAAATAGATTTTCAAAAGCACTGTACAGTACCTTTCCTGTTGGTACTCCTGAAACTTGTGAAGTAGCCACTTGCTGCCTTGCTACATCCCTGAGTTTGTCGTTGTAATCTCCTTGTTCCATAAGTTTATCATGAATGACTAAAATATTAGGTAATCCCTTTTCCTTTAGCTTATCAAACTTAGCCATGAACCTGTGAATGGCTACTTGCATTTCCTTGCTCTTTTCCTCTAACTTATGCATAAGGTCCCTCTTGGTGAGGGCTTTCTTTACCTCCAGAATAATAGCATTCCTGTCTTCAATTTCCAGTTCCTGTAGCTGGTACTTGTTCTTTGAATTTAAGAACTGGATGAGCTTGGTAGCATCTCTAGGCCTATTGCCTAATTCTATCTTCACTTTCTCAATAGCCTCTGTTATTAATATTATGAGATCAATTTGCTTGAATATGACCTGTATGGATGGCCAAATATCATTGACAGAATCAATGATATTGGCCCACAGTTTTTCCTTGGCTTCTCCAAGTGGCTCTTTTAGTGTCAAGTCTCTTTCCATTAACTTGAGCTTTTCCTTTATCCTTGCAGCCTTCTGTTCCTCCTCTTTCTACATAATCTTGGCAAGCTTCTAGTCTGTTTCTAAGCTTGCCACCCGTTCCTTTAGCTTGTTTATCTTGTTTTTTTAAATAGACATTTCTTCCATGGCATCAACAAGCTTGGCTGCTTCATCTGTTGTTGTTGTAGAAGCTGCTGATGTAGATGCTGCAATGATGATGGGAAAGGCAGTGACTATAGGAGTTTTTGGAGCCAATGTGGCTGCTTGTTAGGCCCCTATACTACTAGTGTAACCCCTTATTGTTATTAGTACAACCCCTTTATTATATTGTTGTACTCATGTAGTCCCCATATTGTTATTATTGTGCCCCATAGAAGCCCACTATTGTTATTATTGTGCCCTTACATTATTATTGTTATGTCGGCTCTGATTATATTATGACCCCTTGGACTCCTATATATAGAAAGGAGGTCTTGTCATTTGTATCATCCAAGAATTGTTCATTTGTGTAATGTAAAGGAGGTTGCCCCCTCGAAGAAGCTGAATTCTAAGGCATTGATCTATCTTTTCTATCTTTTTGTGAGCTAGTTTCATAACATTTGGTATCAGAGCTTTGGATTCTAGGGTTTTGCTGCTCGAAAAAACTCATCGTGGCATTTGCGCTATAAATTTTTTTTCTGTGACGTTTCAGACGGTAAAAAATAAACCCATTTGGGCCGAAATCGTTATGAACCACGGGTCCGAATTTTAGAGCTTTTCACACTACATTTGCAGATATATGATCTGAGAAATTTGGCTTGTTTACAGCCTCCCGAATTACATTCCAAATAGGTGACCTAGGGAAAATCGCCATAACTTTTGTTTTAAGCATCAGATTTAAATTTCATAAGAAGTTACAGAAAGATGACAGATTGTAGTTTCCTGTATATGTTTTTCAGATCCTAAGATCAAAACAGTGACACCTGGCACTTCATACAAGTTCGCTCTTCTGAAAAGGTATATAATCAGGTCATCTTAGAATATTGTGCATAATGTTTTCTTGGAGAATCCAATTTTGATCAAATTGGTGGCATTGGAAAAAGGACACAGAGGGCTACTGCACATCGCAATTTCAAAACTGGAAGAGCTGAAATACAGAGTTATAGTCATTTCAATATCGAGCTCCTAAAATCAAGAAAATGCGATATGAGGAAGTTTGATGGCAAGGATCCGGTTAATTGGATAGTTCAGATGGAGCAATATTTTGATCTACATGGTGTACCACTATTACAAAAGGTATGTATTGCATCTTCATTTTTAGAACCAGATCAATTTTTATGGTATAAAGGGCTTTGTTCTTGTAAACAACTTGTTATGTGGTCAATTTTCACGGAGGAAATGATAGCACATTATGAGGATACAAAGAGAAACACCTTCTTTAGCCAATTGATAAATCTCAAACAAAAGTATTCAATGGCAGAGCACATTGAGGACTTTCAAAAATTGAATATAAGGGTAAATGATACTCCAGAGAAACAAAGGATTGATGTCTTCGTAGGTGCTTTAAAGGATAACATTCAACATGAGGTTCGTCTTTGGGAACCTAATTCATTGGAGAAGGCATTTAGGTGGGCAAGAAGAATTGAAAGCGAAATTATGGAAAGAAGGAATCCCACCACTCATGACTATAATTATGGAAGTGTTCTTCTCCTAGCCCTCCACAACCTACAAGGCTTACACCACAACAATTGGAAGAAAAAAGAGAAAAAGGGCTTTGTTACAGTTGTGATAGAAAATGCACTAAAGGTCATAAGTGTGCTAAGAAGAAACTATTTTACATAGAGTATGAAGAGAAGGAAGAAAATGATCAAGAAACATCAAAAGAAGAATATATATGCCAGGACCCAACCCCAGAGAAAGAAGAAATGAATCCGACCATATCTTATAAAGCATTGGCAAGAATTACTACTCCTAAAACTCTCGAGATAGAAGGACATATCAAGAAGAAAAAGGTTCAAGAAGTGATATATCACATCGAGAAAGAAGATATGAATCCAAACATTTCATGTAATGCATTGGCTGGAACCACACCTCAAACTATCAAGATAGAAGGACACATCAAGAAGAAAAATGTTCAAGAAGTGAAAGATCACATCAAGCAATAAGAAATGGATCTGACCATATCTTGTAAAGCATTGGAAGAAATTACCACTCCTCAAACTCTCAAGATAGAAGGAAATATCAAGAAGAAAAAGGTTCAAGCAGTGAAGGATCACATCTACCATCAACAACAAGTTCTCCAACTTTTAAAGGATAATGCCAATTTGGTGCAGAATCGAATGAAGCAACAGGTAGGTCAACATCACAGTGAAAAAAGTTTTGATGTAGGCGATTGGGTATTTTTATAGCTACATCTCAAGCAAGCTATTTATGAGAAGGAAATATTGCCAATACTACATGCACTTAAGAAATGACGACCTTACCCAATGGAAAGACACTTCAAGGTAAAAATGGATCATGATAGTATTAAATACTTTTTAGAACAAATATTATCTTTAGAAGAACAGAAAAAATGGGTCACAAATATGTTTGGTTATGACTTTGACATCATCTACAGAAAAGGGAAGAAATTTTTTGTTGCAAATGCACTCTCAAGAAAGGATGAGGATGTGGAAGAATTGTTTTGTGCTATTTCTATTATCCAACCAAATCGGATAAACGAAGCAAGGGATGAATGGAAGAAGGACAAAGAAGTGTGGCCACTCATTCAAGAGCTACAAAATATCCCAATTCAAACAATATTGCCAGAACTTGAAAACGAAGGAAAAATCATAAAGTTGCAGAATATCCCAATTCAAACAATATTTCCAAAACTTGAAGAGGAAGGAAAAATCATATTGGAACCTGGAGCAGTCACAGAAACAAGAACCTGACAACTACAAAATCGATGAATTTCAGAGTATCTCATCAAGTGGAAGAACTTACCCATTGAAGATTCCACATGGGAGGACAAGAATTTTATACAGAAGCATCAAGAGCTACTCAAGTGTTGAGGACAACTCTTTTTAAAGGAGAGGGGCATGTTAGACCCCCATACTACTAGTGTAACCCCTTATTGTTATTAGTACAACCCCTTTATTATATTTTTGTACCCATGTAGTCCCCATATTGTTATTATTGTGCCCCATAGAAGCCCACTATTGTTATTATTGTGCCCTTACATTATTATTGTGATGTCGGCTCTGATTATATTATGACCCCTTGGACTCCTATATATAGAAAGGAGGTCTTGTCATTTGTATCATCCAAGAATTGTTCATTTGTGTAATGTAAAGGAGGTTGCCCCCTCGAAGAGGCTGAATTCTAAGGCATTGATCTATCTTTTCTATCTTTTTGTGAGCTGGTTTCATAACACTGCTAATGTAGATGGTACTGTAGTAGTCACTGTAGGGATTACAGTTGCTGGTGTGGTCCCTACTTCACCTTGCTTCAATTGGATTAAGGCATCCAATTCCTTCTCCATGCTTTTGAACTGATCATTTAGCTTGAGGACTAAATCCATTAAGTCCTCATGCTGAGTTTGAGACTGTAACACCTCCTGTGTTTGTGGATGATGCAAGGAGGGTATATTTAGTTGCTTCTTCAGTGAAGCAATGTCCTTGTTCTTCTGATTTATTAACTTCGCTGTTGCTTTGATATCTTTGGGATCATGTCCCATCTCTATGATCAAGTCTTCCAAAGACTTGATTCTGTTATCCTTGGCTTGTGATGAAGCATGTTCAAGCTGATACTGAGCTGAGATGTTGTTCAGGGAACTTTGTAGTTGATGAACAACTATGGACTTCCCTGTCAGGGTGGAGTAGATCATTTCTCTAGCTTGCTTGTGAAACTCTATTTGGTCCATAAGGTGAATATCCCTAGCCAACACCTCAAAATCAACTTTCTTATAGTCAGTGGGTGCCCTTGGTTGCTGCACAGTTGGTTGAATGAAGGACACCTTCATCTTCCCCTCTTTGATGTCAAAGGCTGACATTAATCTACTCTGACCTGGAGTAGAAAGTTTGAAAAGTTGAGCATATGTCTCAGCTTTCAACCTTTCATTCCTCATTTTTATCTCTTTGAATATGTCTTTGATACTTTTATCCTGGTTTGCTAGCCTGCTGAAGGACGAGGCCTCTACACTCATCTATCTCTGTATCATCTAGGTTCCTGAGGATGATGGAGGTTGTGTTTCCTCTGAAGGAACAATACCTTTACTCCTTTCTGGCTCAGAATCAGTTATTTCAACTGAGCCATTGGTGTCTTCCTGCTCTGACACAGGATTGAGTCTAGGCCTTTTGCTTTGGCCTCTTTCATATTGAACATTGAAGGCTTGTGTCCTTGAACTTGATCCTTCCTCCCTGCCCCTTTTGGGATTTTTCTCCTCATTCAAAGGAGTCTGCATGATAGGGGGAGTGCTCATTGTCCCTTCCTGAGGTGGTACCTGTAGAAATGAATTTTCATCAAGTTGCTTTTCTAAATCTAATAATGTGTTTTCCACAACAACTTTAGTATTGTCCCTCCTCTAAAGTGTTTTCCAACCATTGCAATTGGTTGGCGTAATTTTTCTATCTCAAGGATGCGGTGATGGATATAGGGAGCCATCTTGTTTTTCTGCCTTCTTTTGCAGATGAAATCCAAGGGATCATATCTCCATATGAAGCTTTGTTTTAATTTTAATCTCTAAAGGATCAAGTCTGCCTCCTTTCTAGCTTCTCTGCTATTACAAATAAAAGGACCCAATTGGTCTTTGATCTTGAGTTGGGCTTTGTTTTTGGTTGAGACAAAGTTTACCTCTTCTGAATTTATTATCTGCATGTAGTACTCCAAGGAAAATAACCTCATTGGGAGGTATTTAGGTAGATTGTATGGGGAAATCTGGTACCCATAAATCTTGATTTCAGTGTGGTTTTAGTAGAAGTACCAATCTCCCACCTGATGATTGATGTTTAGATGAAGGACTCTCCTAATCTTAGAACTGATTCTTGGTGGAGGGGTTCCACTAAGCATAGTCATCACAGGATGGACAAAGGAATCTATGAATTCATTGTATGAATAGGGGGAGGAATATTGATGAGTCAATGGTGTCCAGAATATGACTGATCTTCGTTGGCCCTTGGTGTCCAACTTTTGCAAGGTAAGTGGGAATTTATCTGCTTTGAAGTAGAGGAACATGTGGTATAGTACTGAGAAGTACTTGAAGACTCTCTTAGTGGGTAATCTCATAAGTTGTTCATGCATATTGTTTGCAATGAACTGGGCATAGTCATAGATTACTGGTGGAGGCTTACTAAGGCTAAGTATAGACATGAAAGCAAGGACCGTTTCATCCACCTGTTCATTAGTGGTACAACCCAGGATAGAAGAAATCATGGTGATGATATGTTTACCCCTTTTAGAAAAGATGGTAGATATGTATGGTGGGATATCAGTGGGCATATGTGCTTCTTCCAAAATGAAAGTTTGAAAAATTTCAGCGAGTCTGGTAAGGCCCAAGTTGGGGTATTTTTCCAGAAAGTCTCCAACAACTAGTGGGGTCAGGTTCTAGCCTAGTTGTAGCTGCAGCATCTAGTTGATGGACTCGACATTGATTTTGAAAAGGATTCCCTCATGAGGAGACATAATAGCCATGGTGCTGGGAATGTATTGAATTCTGCATTGGTGAATGATCTAAGGAAAATAGTGGACTTGTGGGAAAACATGCTTGGGTAAGTTAGATTCCCACAATCCAATTTCATTAGCATGGTTAAGGTGGGCGTCTCTCACAAGGCAATATATTTTAATCATTAGGCTGTTGGTGACCGTGTCTTTTATCTGGAAATCTCTGTCAGCCAGGGGAAGGTAATCTAGGTTCAGATGAGGTGTGAACATAGGCTTGACATTCAATGCAGTAGGGGCAACCATAATTCGGTTCTTGTGGATTCGAATTAGGCTTGCTCAAGGTTGAATTGGGGTTTTCAGAGGTAGTTTAGCAGTTTCGGGGTTTGAGTATTCAGCAAGGCGCAATATGGAGTCTATTGGAGTAATTTCAATTACGTTTTAAGTTTAACAAAATACTCAATGACTGGTCTAACTTGAAATTGACAGGGAACTTGGTGAATTCAGGTTTAAATACCAAAAACTGAGGCAAATTGACTTCGAGCAGGGTAACTGGTAGCTGCAATTGGTCGAAGGGTGCTTATGGAGGTTGCACGATAGACTGGGTAGTTTGTGGCATTCTTTGGAGTGAAATTTGCATGTGGATTGACGGATTCGATGTTTTGCAGGTGTCATGCATGTGTACAGAAGCTTGACGGCGAAAATTCAGCGAAAAAGACATTTTTGGGGCTTTTTGGATTTTATATGGAAAAAATGTATTTTGGCGGGTACGGGTCAATAGTGTCTGATATGTTGCGTAGCGGGGAGGCGGTAAGTGGTTAATTTCACACCACTTATGGGCATCAGGAGGTATTTGGGAGGGGCCGCTCGATTCCAGTCAGCGACTGACACGTCGCTAGGGCGGTCTCGTGGAAAATAACTTTTCAGGTGTGTATCATTCAGCGGATGATCTTGCTCGACATGGTTTCTGGGGCGTTGGCTCTGGGCCTTCAGATCAAACGGTGGTCGGGGCACAATTGCACGTAGAGGTTAATGGGGGGCCCGACAGGCACTTTAAATATGGCGGTATCGAGATTAATGTTGGATTAAGGCAGGATTAGGCCATCGAGATTGTTAGCAGAGGGTTTAATCAGGGTTTTGCCTAACTTAATCATAGATTGATTAGTTAGTGGGTTTTTGTTGGGTTTGATGTATCTTATAGTTTATATTTCAAGTAGGGTATAAGGATAAGTTTATATAGGAAATTAATATATACGGAAAAAGGGTTATTAATGGGAATTAATATATAATAGTTAGAAGTTAATATGAAAAACATCGGAAATGAATAGCGCTAAGCATAATGTATTTTCTATGATTTGTTTATTTTTTGCATATATGCATTATAACTTAGGCTAAAGTGTTTTTGTGAGTTTTTTATATGAAAGGGGAATTTTCATGGGGGTGATTACTTTCCCTAGGCAAATAATGTTTTAACCTTAGGAAAAGGGGTTTTATTAGGGAAATGAATGAAATGAAGGGGGGATGAAGTTTTATGAGGGGAATTTGGTACATGGTATCCACAAGTCATTGAGCTGAGGGTCCGGTCCCTCTAGAAGTCATAGAAATGCTCTTAGCCCCTTTGACTTAGAGTTTTTTAGTACCTAGAACTTTATTATGGGAAATTAGTTAAGTAAATAGGTAAAATGAATGGAGGAAGTTAATCAATTGACCTTGAAATCCATATTCATGCTTGATTGACCATTTACATTTGAAACCTATGATGAGATGATAAATATGCTTTTTGCCCTATCATCATATTTCTGCAACCTTTCTTCTACTTGCCCATCTACTTGTCCTACCATTTTTTTCTTCACTTCATTAGGGTGCATTTAGACTAGAAAACCCTTGTCAAAACATTTTATTTCCTTTTCACAAAGAAAACTATCTAATTCTATCACTATATAATCCAAGGGCTTAGATTAAATTGATGAGCTC
This sequence comes from Pinus tabuliformis, assembly GCA_031772625.1. Taxonomy (NCBI): domain Eukaryota; kingdom Viridiplantae; phylum Streptophyta; class Pinopsida; order Pinales; family Pinaceae; genus Pinus; species Pinus tabuliformis. The sequence goes on from CM062813.1 coordinate 380,686,470, forward strand.
CTTTTATTTTACTCTACCTAATCTAATGATCTACCAAGATTAAACAGTTTGGTCAGATTTTATTCTCTAACTATCAACATGAAATTTAAAGCATGGCATAATCAAGATTAAATAGTTTGATTACCCTGGATTGTGGCATGAATCACAAGCTGCACACAATCATTATTTTGCATAAAGTAAATAGTAGTGGCATTTAGACTTGCACACTTTCATGGTCTCTTTTTGTTTTTTGGGGTTCATATTTTTCACTTTTTTGGACCTTTTTCTTTATTCTTTTTGTCCTTTAATTTTTCTTTTAGGACATACCCTCTTTTCATTTTTTATTTTTCAATATGGAAAACATTTGTAGAAAGCAAAGGTATGTACATATTACAAGGCTTAACCTTAGCCATTCAAAATTATGACTCCTATTGGTATAGGAACCTAACAGTGGCTCCACTTGGGGATGGCATTTCCTTGTGAAATGTCAAGAACTTTGAGATCAGTAGCCTTGGAATTTTGACTTCAGTTACCTTGTGATTTGTCACCTTTCAACCTGCTTTATTCATACTTATGATAATAAATCCTTAAAATCTTAGGGCCTTCTCTCCGGGCTTCAACTCTAAAGGTTTACCATCCAATCCAAACTAGACTTTTTCAAAATAAAATATACACACATGGGAAATAACAATTAGTAACTAGGCTCTATGTAATGTTTGAGAATTTGACCATTCACTGGTCCTCCTCCTTCTTCAGTACCATCTAGTCCTTTAAGGAAGAAAGCATTTTTCCCTCTGTAGGCATAAATGACATAGGGGCCCTTCAATAGGAATTCAAATTTCCCATGCTTACCCTTATCTTCCCTTCTCAAGTCCCACTTGAGTAATTTATCACCAAAGTAGAAATCATTTGTCTTCGTCCTTCTATCAAAAACCTTTTCGATCTTTTCCTGCACAACTTGAGATCCGATGTAGACCTCTTCTCTGATTTGCTGGAGATGAATAGTCTGGTTAATTCTCCTCTAGATATCGTTTGGTTCAGATTGCAGTTCTTAGAGCATCTTCATCACTGGTACTCCCAAAGGATGGAAAAACAACTTCCATGCCATAAACTAGCTGGTAGGGAGATGTACCAATTGACTTCTTGGTAGTTAGTTTGTCAGCCCATAAGGCTTTGACTAACTTCTTGTTCCATGTTTTCTTATTATCTTCCAGTAACTTCTTAATAATGTTCACCAAGCTTTTGTTTGAAGATTTTGCCAGTCCATTTCCTTGAGGGTAGTAGGTTGTAGAATGACCTAGGGTGATGTGATACTTATTGTAGAATTCTATCATTCATTTGGATTTAAAAGTTGCTGCATTATCAGTAATGAGCTTGGTTGGGCATCCAAATCTAGATAGAATGTTGGCTTCAAGGAAGTTAATGATAATAGTATTTGTGGCTTGCCTTGAAGGTATGGCCTCTATCCATTTTGTGAAATAGTCTGTGGCTATGAGGATCCACTCATGTTGGGAAGAGGAGGGAGGGTGAATTTCACCCATGAATTCTAAACCCAATTATTGAAAAGGTACTTCACCAGTGATTGGTTTAAGGGGTAATGGTAGAAGTTTTCTTTTCCCTTCAAAAATTTGACACTTGTGACAAGAGGTCACAAATCTCTTGACATCAGAGAATAAAGTTGGCCAGTAGAAACCTGCCCTTAAGATTTTATCTGCAGTGGTTCTCCAATAGAGGTGTCCACCACAGTCACCTGCATGAAAGTCTTGTAGAACTTTGTTAGCCTCATCTTTTATCAAACAGTTAAGGAGAATTCCTTCATGATCTTTCCAAAACAAAGCATTATCAAGTATACAAAATTTCAAGGATTTCATTTTTAAAAACCTACCTTTGGTTCTAGATAATCTAGGAGGAGCTTGTAAGTTCAGTAAAATGTAAATGATATCATCATACCATGGTGATTCACCAAAGGCTTGACTGATCATGGGAGTTGCCATCTCCTCTCCTTCATCTAGTGCAATAATAAAGTTTATGTCTAAGGCCTGACAGTTCGACTCATCCATACGTTTGGCTAAGCCTTGGCCCTTGATTAACTTTGTGGGCTTGATCTCTATATCATACTCTAAGATAATAGCAATCCATTTTCCCCTTTTCCCATCAGGACCTTCTTGAGTAACGATGTCTTTGACTACAGAATTGGGAACATATGCCACTATATGACAATACAAAATATATACCCTAAAATATTTGATAGCTTTGACTAAAACCAATGCTTGTTTCTCCATTATGTTGTATTTTAAGGGAGAATCTCTTAAGGCTTTGCTAAAGAAAGCAATGGGTTGTTCATATCCTTGGCCATTTTTTTGCAGTAAAATCGCAGCTATTATATGCTCAGAATCAAAGGAAAACAAAATGAAATCCCTATCAAATTTGGGACTAACTAATACCGAGGTTTTTGTCAAGGCTAGCTTGATGTCTTCAAATGATTTCTTAGCTTTGACAATCCAACTTAAGGTCGAATCTCTTTTCAAAATGTTAATTAGTGCTCTAATTAACTCTGCTAGGTTAGAAATAAATCTTCTAAGGAAGTTAATTTCCTAAAAAGGCTTGTAGTTCTCTGATATTCCTAGGGTGTTGTATCAACAAGTGACTTCAATTCTGGCAGGATCTATTCTTATGCCATCTTTAGAAATCATATGCCTTAAAAATTTCCCTTCTTCCAATCCAAATAAAGATTTCTTTGGGTTCAAGGAGATGCCATACTTTCTCCATTTTATAAAGACCTGCCTTAGATGATCTAGATGTTGATTGTCTGATTTTGAGAAAATAGTAATATCATCAAGATATATCACAAGGAAATCATGGATTTCTTTGGAAAATGCTATATCCATAGCCCTCTGGAAAGTGGCTCCTACATTCATTAGCCCAAAAGGCATTTTGACATACATAAAGGTGCCCCAAGGAGTGGTAAAAGCAGTCTTGGGTTGGTCGTCAAGGTGAACCAAAATTTGATTGTAACCAGAAAACCCATCCAGTAATGAGATTCTGGTTGACCCAACTACCCTTTGTAAGATGTGGTCCATTTTGGGAAGAGGGTAATTTTCCTTAAGTGATTCTTTATTCAGGTTTCTGAGATCTACACAGAGTCTGATCTCACAAGTTTTCTTCCTGGTTGGGACCAAGTTTGAGACCCATTCAGAAAACCTTATTGGTGCAATTATCTTGGCATCATACATTCTCTTAATTTATTTTTCTATTGAAGGTAATAAGACAAGATTAATTCTCCTAAGCTTTTGTTTGAAAGGTTTTTTATTCTCTTTGAGAGGAATTGTGTGTTGGATGATGCTGGTGTCATAGGATTTAAGGTCCTCACAACTCCAAGCAAAGACATCTTGAAATTATTTCAATAACTCAATGTATTTCACCTTCTCTATTGAAGGGAGTGAGTTTGATAGTTTGATTAGCTTGGGATTATCTTCAGTGCCTTTGTTACACTCTTCAATATCAGATTTTAGTGGTTCCATTTTAGGCTTCCTAGGAACATCATTTGAATCGAATAAGTCTTCCAGAGGAGTTAAACCTTTTGGTAAGAAATTATCCTTGAGATTAATTACTTTTCTTTCTTCATTATTTTTTTCATCAATCTCAACTTGTTCTAGGTTGTCTATATTTGACCTTGGGAATTTAGTGGGATTAAAACTATCTACTTCATTACCTTCTAGCTCACTTATTGTTACTTCATCCCTAGAGTCAAGATCTATGGATGTGTCAGTGTCTATGTGCAAATTATTCTTCTAAAGTTAAGAAGTTGTTTATATGTCTATCATTTCAAAATACTTGCCAGTTCTACACATTATTTGGGATTGAAGGTCTGTGCTTGACCTCATCAGTGTACTGATGGTTAAGTTGGAAGGGTAACTTGCAGGTACTGGAAAACATTGCTAAACTATGGGCTTGCATATTGTGCTTCCTAGGAACTACTGCAAGTTGTGTTTCTAGAAAAGTATTGAGTATTTCTACAATGGTTCCTCTATTATAACCTAATGTAGTGTCTTTAGTCATATATACACCCTTAATTTGATTTACAACTAGCTCTGAGCCTCCCATCACTGAAACTCTTTGAGAACCTAAATTCCTAACTACCTTGAGACCTAGAATCAAAGCCTCATACTCGGCCATATTATTGGTACATCTGAAATTTAACCTATAGGCATGGCCCTCTGAGTGATTGTTTTCTAAATTATAAATCCATACTCCTACTCCTACTCCTAACTTACTTACATAGCCATCAAATTCTAAATGCCATAAGATTTCATGTAAATAGTTCTCATCATCAATATCCCATTTATTTTTATTTCTAGCAACCTGATTACTTTCTTCATTGCACAATTTTGAAGTCTCTTTAGATTCATTAGCAGTGGAAACTGCAATTTCTTTTGGTTCTGCAACAACATTGTTAGGAGTTTCGTTTGGTGTTTGATCAGTGTTGAACATAATAAAAGAGTCTACATCTGAATGCATGGAGTAGATGGGATAGTTTTGAGGTCTATCTTGGTTGCTTACCATGTATTTCATGAAAGTTTCTCTATACAGTTTCTTGGGTTGTCCAAACATAGAAATTGTGGCATATGACATATCCAGTTGGAGGGATCCTTGAAGCTTGGCTCCCCAAGATCTAGATAACAACATGCCATATTTTGGTGGGATGTCAGCCACTACAATGTCCATAAGGATGCTCTTGGCAGGATATTGGACTAAAGTAACACACAAATCTTTGATTAACCCTAGACATTCTACTTGACTTGAATCAAAGGAGAACAAGTCTTTGTAAGGTCTAGTAATGTCTAGATTCAATTTTTCCATTACTGATTTTGGCATTAGGTTGTGAGAAGCCCCAGAATCTAACATGGCATTGTGTAGTATTTTGTCATGAATATTAAGGCTAATGTAAAAAGGTGGAACTCCTCCTTCTTGCGGTTTGCCATTAACATCTGGTCCAAATATTAATTCTGGTTTATCATCAAACAAGTTAACTGAGTCTTCATTTTCAGTAATGTTCAGGGTCTGATTTACCTGTGATTTGTAAGTTTTGTTTTTAACTAGTTCAGTCAAAGGGACTGAAATTTTCAGCTTGGATATCTCTGCTCCCAAATTGAATGATGAGGAAGGGTTGTAGACCTTTGAAACAGGGTTTTGAGTGGAATTATCTTCCTTTTGTTTACTTGGGATTTCCTTATGGGGAATTTCAGATCTGGCATTATAGGTGTTTTTCTCTAGTTCTTTAAGTGGAACTGATGTGGATGGTTGCTCAACAGAGGGTTGGTTGGAAGTTATTTCTTCAATGATGGGACTAGGGGGATTTTGGTTTGGTCTAGGGAGGATTTGAAGTACCTTCGAAATAGGAACTTTATTTTTTATTTTGGGTTGATTTGTCATTGCTTTCTTAGTTTGGTCAGGAGGACCAACATTCTTTTTACTTCTCAAGTTATATTGTTTGTGCACTTCAAATATGGCAGAGTCATATCCCTGTTTATAGTCAAATGACTCTCCAAACTGGGTTTGAAGCTGTTGTAACATATGCAATTCTTCCTCATCCTGGGAGAGAAATATAGGGTTTTGATCATCTAATCCCATTAGATTGATTTGGGTATCTTGTTCTGGATCATCAGGGTCAGATGATTCTGCGTAGTTTTCTTGAAAAGGGGGCCTAATGCTTTGATCAGGTCCATTCTTTCCTGTGTTTTGGTTTTGATTTTGGTTTTTTCTAAAGTTATCATTCCTAACTAGGGGTGCTTGTTGATTATCCCATGTTTTTCTATCTAGGTTGTCAAGTCTATCCACGATTCTTTCTACAGTTTTGGCCAAAAGATCTACTTTACCATCAGAAGTTGAGGCTTCATTAGCAAATACTACTCTTCTTTATAACTTTGCTAAGGCTTTTTTGGCTAAAATATTAGCCTCTGTTTTTACTGCATTGGTTTTTCTTTGCTCTAGAGTTGTAGGCTCCATTTCCCTAAGTTGGTATTCCATATATAGATCAAAACCATCAGGGAACTTCATCATTGTGAGATCAGGAGGAGGCTTAAGGTTGGTCGAGATGGTATTGTAAGTGCTATTAAAGCTGGTGTAGTAGTCTTGAACTGATTCTTTAGGACCTCTCCTAATGTTCTCATACTCATAAAGTATCTGCAATGGGTTTTTCTTCCTCTCCCATCTCTTAATGAACATATTATGAAAGTTTGTCATATCTGCAATACTACCAGCAGCTAAGTCTCTAAACCAAGTTCTAACTTCACTAGCTAATGTTTGGGAAAAAAGTCTCATTCTTACATCTGCATCATCTATCTCATGTAACTCAAAATAATCATTCATTCTGTTAACATGTTGCTGAGCAGTGTTTAGGCCTGTAGCATCAAATAGTTGAATTTTGCTTTGATAGTCCTGTGGAAAGTCGTGTAACTGACCAGGTAACACCAAAGGGGAATATCTATTGGCCATGGATAAAGCCTTGGCTTGGCTTGGGGATAAGGGAAGATTATTTTGGGTCAAGGTGGAGATGGATGAGCTAGCAGTGCTTACAGTTGAAAATGGAAGATTGCCAATAGAAATTGGAGTATTAACAGTGGAATTTGGAATATTAACAATTGAACTTGGAATATTGACAACTGAAGTTGGAATATCTATGAATTAAACTGAAATATTAACAGTGAATGAAGGGGTTTCTATAATGGGAATTGGGATAAAAGGGATAGTTGTGTGTATAGGGGAGATGGAAGTATCTATAAGTGAACTTGGAGGGATGATGGGTGAAGTGGGAGTGTCTATAGGTGGAAACAAGATTCTAGGTTGTATAGGGAGTTGTGGAATGAATGGGCTAGTGGAATGAACTGTAGTAGAAATAATAGATGGTGTGGTAGTGATGGAAGGGGTATTAATAACGTTGGAGGATTGAGCAGAAAGTTTAGCAGTTAGAGAAATATTAATGGATGATAGTGGAGTGTTCAAAATATATTCATCAATTGATCTATTATCTCTTTGAACTTCAAGGTCTGCAATAAAATCAGGATCTAGAACAGTTTCATTATGCACATTTTCAGATTTTGTTCTAAATAATGAGAGATCAAATTGCACATCGAAAGGTAAATCTTCTAAAAGCAACCACTCATTAGGACATGAATTAGCTCTAACTAATGGTTTTTATCAGTTGAACTTTCTTCTTTTTTGGATTTTCTTATAATTCTGTCTGGATCATCCACAATAACAACAGGGGTTGGATCTTGGTTGGCCATGGCATAATGAGTTTTCCTGGTAGCCAGAATTATAACTTTTTAAATGTTTTTTAGTGTAAATTTTAAAACTTCTATAAAAACTGACTTTAAGGGGCTCAAGATGATGATTAATATTTCCTTAAAGCTTTAGGAGACTGAGGTTTTCTTCCCCAGTATGGTCGCCACTATGTTATCACTCAAAAATTTTCCTTAGAAGTTTTGGAAGAAGGGAAAGCTTCGAGGTAACCACAAACCAAATTTTAAGCATAGGCTCTAGCCAACCTATGGCTCAGAGAGGGCTCTCTCTATATAATTTAGCTATGCTTGCTTAGATATTAGGCTAGTTCTAGAGTTTAGGGCGGTTTTTGATTTTTATGAAGATTTGGTAGTGGAATCCTTAAAACAGGCAAATAGGTTGATGCCTTTAGGCCATTGGGCAATGGAGTCAAAGAAGGGGCAGAAAAACTGGAGTTAACTCACTAAAGGGAATGTTCAATGGGCAAGATAGCAGAGTGAAGTACAAATCCTTGGACTAAATGGTGAGATGAGTCTTAACGGAGGTGAGAGGGCAATCAAGAATCCTAAGACCAAGGTTAAGATGGCGGAACAACAGTGAATCATGAGTAAATGGAAATTAAGAATAATTTACTATAGACCAGAGGAGAAACTATAGAAGCTAAGGAGCAATTAAGCATTCCCTAGATAAGATAGTTTAAGAGAAAACATTAAGAATGTATAACAGTAAGACAAAGTGTAGTTAAGCAAATTCTGAAATAATATTCAAGTTAAAACATTCAGACTTCTGAAACATTTAAGATTATGAAACAACTTTAAGAGAGATAAAAAAAGACAAGAAAATTACTCATTTGTACTTTGCTTTACACATGAATCTCTTGAAATATCTAATCTTTATTCATCAATCCAGCATGTTGGCCTAGTCAATGATACAAAAGCTTTACAGTCTTTGAACAAAATTCTATTGAAAGTATAAGAATCCACCCTACATACCTCGATTTATGAAGTATTTATACAAAATATCCCAAAATAACTTGGGAATTAATCTAGGAAATTCAAAATATCTTCTCGCAGGAAGACAGAGACAACTATTGAACTGTTTTTCTGCTATCCCTTTTGTTGTGGTTTAGCTAGAAGTTTAAGGTTGCTATGCTTTGTGCTGGGCAAAGGCTGTTGTCTTCTATTCTGATACTCTTTGACACAGATACTCTTTGACCTTGTAACCTTTGAATCTGATGCCCTTTTACCTCATTGATAATGTGTTTGACTTTTAACTGTGTTTTGCTATAGTAAGTAAGTCAATTTTTCCCATTCTTGATTTGTTGGTAACCGGATACTCAACATTATCCGGTACCTTTCATCTGCCTTAGTGTATTTGGCAAATGAAGGCTTATTTACAAACATATGTTTTACCTCATGCTGGAGGTAAAATAGATTTTCAAAAGCACTATATAGTACCTTTCCTATTGGTACTCCTGAAACCAGTGAAGTAGCCACTTGTTGTCTTACTACATCCCTGAGTTTGTCGTTGTAATCTCCTTTTTCCATAATTTTATCATGAATGACTAAGGGATTAGGTAATGCCTTTTCCTTTCGCTTATAAAAATTAGCCATGAACCTATCAACGACTACTTGCATTTCCTTGCTCTTTTCCTCTAACTTATGCATAAGGTCCCTCTTGGTGAGGACTTTCTTTACCTCCAGAATAGTAGCAGTCCTGTCTTCAATTTCCAGTTCCTGTAGTTGGTACTTGTTCTTTGAATTTAAGAACTGGATGAGCCTGGTAGCATCTCTAGGCCTGTTGCCTAATTCTATCTTCACTTTCTCAATAGCCTCTGTTATTAATCTTATGAGATCAATCTGCTCAAATATGACCTGTATGGATATCCAAATATCATTGACAGAGTCAATGATATTGGCCCACAATTTTTCCTTTGCTTCTCCAAGTGGCTCCTTTAGTGTCAAGTATCTTTCCATTAACTTGAGCTTTTCCTTTATCCTTGCAGCCTTTTGTTCCTCCTCTTTTTGCATAATCTTGGCAAGCTTATAGTCTGTTTCTAAGCTTGCCACCTGTTCCTTTAGCTTGTTTAACTAGTTTATCTAAATAGACATTTCTTCCATGGCATGAACAAGCTTGGTTGCTTCATTTGTTGTTGTACTGCTATTGTAGAAGCTGCTACTGTGGTGATGGGCAAGGTAGTGACTATAGGATTTTTTGGAGCCAATGTTTCTGCCAATGTAGATGGTACTATAGTAGTCACTGTAGGGATTATAGTTGCTGGTGTGGTCCCTAATTCACCTTGCTTCAATTGGATTAAGGCATCCAATTCCTTCTCCATGCTTCTCAACTGATCATTCAGCTTTAGGACTAAATCCATTAAGTCCTCATGCTGAGTTTGAGACTATAACACCTCCTGTGTTTGTGGATGATGCAAGGATGGTATCTTTAGTTGCTTCTTCAGTGAAGCAATGTCCTTGTTCTTCTATTTTATTAACTCCATTGTTGCTTTGATATCTTTGGGATCATTTCCCATCTCTCTGTTCAAGTCTTCTAAGGACTTGATTTTGTTATCCTTGGCTTGTGATGAAGCCTGTTCAAGCTGATACTGAGCTAAGATGTTGTTTAGGGAACTTTGTTGTTGATGAACAACTATGGACTTCCCTGTCAGGGTGGAGTAGATCATTTATCCATCATGCTTGTGAAACTCTATTTGGTCCATAGGGTTAATATCCCTGGCCAACACCTTAAAATCAACTTTCTTATAGTGAGTGGGTGCCCTTGGTTGTTGCACAGTTGGTTGAATGAAGGACACCTGCATCTTCCCCTCTTTGATGTCAAAGGCTGACATCAATCTACTCTGACCTGGAGTAGAAAGTTTGAAAAGCTGAGCATATGTCTCAGCTTTCAACCTTTCATTCCTCATTTTTATCTCTTTGAATCTGTCTTTGATACTTTTATCCTGGTCTGCTGGCCTGCTAAAGGATGAGGCCTCTACACTCATCTATCTCTGTATCATTTGGGTTCCTGAGGATGAAGGAGGTTGTGTTTCCTCTGAAGGAACAATACCTTTGCTCCTTTCTTGCTTAGAATCAGTTATTTCAACTGAGCCATCAGTGTCTTCCTGCTCTGACACAGTATTGAGTCTAGGCCTCTTGATTTGGCCTCTTTCATATTGAACATTGAAGGCTTGTGTCCATGAACTTGATATTCCTCCCTGCCCCTTCTAGGATTTTTCTCCTCATTCAAAGGAGTCTGCATGATAGGGGGAGTGCTCATTGTCCCTTCCTGAGGTGGTACCTACAGAAATGAATTTTCATCAAGTTGCTTTTCTAGATCTAATAATGTGTTTTCCACAACAACTTCAATATTGTCCATGTCCTCCAAAGTTTTTTCCAACCATTGCAATTGGTTGGCATACTTTTCTATCTCAGGGATGTGGTGATGGATATAGGGAGCCATCTTGTTTTTTTGCCTTGTTTTGCAGATGAAATCCAAGGGATCATATCTCCATATGAAGCTTTGTTTTAATTTTAATCTCTAAAGGATTAGGTATACCTCCTTTCCATTTTCTACGCTATTACAAATAAAAGGACCCAATTGGTCTTTGATCTTGAGTTGGGTCTTCTTTTTGGCTGAGACACAATTTACCTCATCTGAATTTATTATCTCCCTATAGTACTCCAGGGCAAATAACCTCATTGGGAGGTATTTAGGTAGTTTGTATGGGGCAAGATGGCACCCATAAATCCTAATTTCAATGTGGTTTTGGTACAAGTACCAATCTCCCACCTGATGATTGATGTTCAAATGAAGGACTCTCCTGATCTCAGAACTGATTCTTGATGGAGGGGTTCCACTGAGCTTGGTCGTCATAGGATGGACAAAGGTATCTATGAATTCATTGTATAAATAGGGGGAGGAATATTGATGAGTTAATGGGGTCCAGAAGATGACTGATCTTGGTTGGCCCTTGGTGTCCAACTTTTGCAAGGTAAGTCGAAATTTATCTGCTTGGAAGTAGAGGAACATGTGGTATAGTAATTAGGAGTACTTGAAGACTCTCTCAATGGGTAATCTCATAAGTTGTTCATGCATATTGTCTGTAATGAACTGGGCATAGTCATAGATTACTGCTAGAGGCTTACCAGGGCTAAAGATAGACATGAAAGCAAGGACTGTTTCATCCACCTATTCATCAGTGATACAACCTAGGATAGAAGAAATCATGGTGATGATATGTTTACCCCTTTTAGAAAAGATGGCAAAGATGTATGGTGGGATATCAGTGGGCATATGTGCTTCTTCCAAAATGAAAGTTTGAAGAATTTCAGTGAGTCTGGTAAGGCCCAAGGTGGGGTATTTTTCTAGCAAGTCTCCAACAACTAGTGGGGTCAGGTTCTGGCCTAGTTGCAACTGCAACATCTGGTTGATGGACTCGACATTGATTTTGAAAAGGATTCCCTCATGAGGAGACATAATAGCCCTGGTGCTGGGAATGTATTGAATTCTTCATTGGTGAATGATCTCAGGAAAACAATGGACTTGTGGGAAAACATACTTGGGTAAGTTAGATTCCCACAATCCAATTTCATCAGCATGGTTAAGGTGGGCATCTCTCACAAGGCAATATATTTTAATCATTAGGTCGTTGGTGACCATGTCTTTTATCTGGAAATATTTGTCAGCCAGGGGAAGGTAGTCTAGGTTCAGATGAGGTGTGAACACAAGCTTGACGTTCAATGTAGTAGGGGTAGCCATAATTCGGTTCTTGTGGATTCGAATTAGGCTTGCTCAAGGTTGAATTGGGGTTTTCAGAGGTAGTTTGGCAGTTTCAGGGTTTGAGTATTCAGCAAGGTGTAGTATGGAGTCTATTGGAGTAATTTCAATTAAGTTTTAAGTTTAACAAAATACTCAATGACTGGTCTAACTTGAAATTGACAGGGCACTTGGTGAATTCAGGTTTAAATACCTGAAACTGAGGCAAATTGACTCTGAGCAGGGTAACTGGTAGCTGCAATTGGTCGAAGGGTGCTTATGGAGGCTGCACGGTTGACTGGGTGGTTTGTGGCATTCTCTGGAGAGAAATTTGCATGTGGGTTGACAGCTTCGATGTTTTGCAGGTGTTGTGCATGCATACAGAAGCTTGCAGGTGAAAATTTAGCGAAAAAGACATTTTTGGGGCTTTTTGGCTTTTATATGGAAAAAATGTTTTTTGGTGGGTATGGGTCAATAGTGACTGATTTGTTGCATAGAGGGGAGGTAGTAAGCGGTTAATTTCACACCGCTTATGGGCATTGGGTGGTATTTGGGAGGGGTCGCCCGATTCCACTTAGCGACTGACACTTCACCAGGGTGGTCTCGTGGAAAACAACTTTTTCGTGCGTGTATCATCTGACTGATGTTCCTGCCCGAAATGGTTTCTGGGGCATTGGATTTGGGCCTTCAGATCAGACGGTGGTCGGGCCGCGATTGCGCACAGAGGTTAATAGGGGGCCTAACGGGCACTTTAAATATGGCGGTATCGGGATTAATGGTGGATTAGGGCGGGATTAGGCCATTAGGGTTGTTAGTGGAGGGCTTAATCAGGGTTTGCCCTAAATTAATCACAGATCTATTAGTTAGTGAATTTTTGTCGAGTTTGATGTATCTTATAGTTTATATTTAAACTAGGGTATAAGGATAAGTTTATATAGGAAATTAATATATACGGAAAAAGGGTTATTAATGGGAATTAATATATAATAGTTAGAAGTTAATATGAAAAACATCAGAAATGAATAGCGCTAAGCATAATGTATTTTTTGTGATTTGTTTGTTTTTCGCATATATGCATTATAACTTAGGCTAAAGTGTTTTTGTGGGTTTTTTATATGAAAGGGGAATTTACATGGGGGTGATTACTTTCCCTAGGCAAATAATGTTTTAACCTTAGGAAAAGGGGTTTTATTAGGGAAATGAATGAAATGAAGGGGGGATGAAGTTTTATGAGGGGAATTTGGTACTTGGTATCCATAAGTCATTGAGCTGAGGGTCCAGTCCCTCCAGAAGTCAGAGAAATGCTCTGAGCCCCTTTGACTTAGAGTTTTTCAGTACTTAGAACTTTATTATGGGAAATTAGTTAAGTAAATAGGTAAAATGAATGGGGGAAGTTAATCAATTGATCTTGAAATCCATCTTCATGCTTGATTGAACATTTACATTTGAAACCTATGATGAGATGATAAATATGCTTTTTTCCTTATCATCATATATATGCAACCTTTCTTTTACTTGCCCATCTACTTGTCCTACCATTTTTTTCTTCACTTTATTAGGGTGCATTTAGACTAGCAAACCCTTCTCAAAACATTTTCTTTTATTTTCACAAAGCACACTATTTAATTCTATCACTATATCATCCAAGGGCTCATATTAAACTGATGAGCTCCTTTTATTTTACTCTACCTAATCTAATGATCTGCCAAGATTAAACAATTTGGTTAGATTTTATTCTCTAACTATCAACATGAAATTTAAAGCATGGTATAATCAAGATTAAATAGTTTGATTACCCTAGATTGTGGCATGAATCACAAGCTGCACACAATCATTATTTTGCATAAAGTAAATAGTAGTGGCATTTAGACTTGCACACTTTCATGGTCTCTTTTTTTTTTTGGGGTTCATATTTTTCACTTTTTTGGGCCTTTTTCTTTATTCTTTTTGTCCTTTAATTTTTCTTTTAGGACATACCCTCTTTTCATTTTTTATTTTTCAATATGGAAAACATTTACAGAAAGCAAAGGTATGTACATATTACAAGGCTTAACCTTAGCCATTCAAAATTATGACTCCTATTGGTATAGGAACCTAACAACTTGCAATGTCAAAAGATATGGTTTCATGGTGAATAGACAAATATTTTACATAAAAGTTACAAGACATCATATGAAGTAGAATATTCTTTACATATTTACTTAGACTCCTTTGCTTTACATTTTTCTCGTAATGTTGAGGATCTCTGATAAAATAGTAGCCCAGAGAAGGGTTGGCTAGCTTTTATCATAATATGATAAATTAACTTCACTCACCATAGGCAGCGCAATAAAACATGTCAGATTAATGGTTTGGATTGATATTGCATGTCTCCTCCATGCTTAAAGCACCTCATAAAATTAATATGTATTTTATCTCAGATGCACTTGTGTGTCCTATAAAAGTATGAAGACATTTTGAACCTCTCCAAAGCTTCACAGTGGTATCAATTGAGCCTAAAGAAACTTCTCCAGAAGGTAACTTCAATATTTCCTCAATGGGTGCTTGACGAGCCAGCCAAGATTCAATAACCCAGGAGGCAAGTTTGAGTTAAGAGATTTGCATTTGAATTGCCTCAAACCCAGCACCACCTTAAAGGGTAGATAAATGAGATATTTTAAGGGTAGTGATAGGTAAAGTAGAGGAGATAAATTAAATATTTGAAGGATTGTGAGGGCACAATGACGTGATTTGAATTGGAACTAAATATTCATATCATGCAACCTCATTCTGTCTAGATTCTAGAGACTAGAATACTTCCAAATGATACTTAAGATAAATTTCTACTCTACACAGACTCCATTAAAGTGATTTGTCAGTTAACAAATCTATCATGGTACAATGAAAATCCCTGAGCCACAGTTGATAAATTCAACAATTGTGGCACATGAAGGGAGTGGAAATAAAATTAAATTCTATGGAACCAACAAGAAAAGAAATGTGACAATAAAAGTCTTCCATCTTACTTCTGATTAGATTAGGTAAGTAATTGTTTTCTTCAGAAACTCCATAGTATGCCATAGAAAAACAAATTCCTTTAACTCTGTCTGAGATAAGAAACCACCAAATAAAATGGATCCACTGAATAATGAAGAAACTAAATGACAGCACTAATAGTGTATCAAATTATCAATAAGTAGTAGAGCTTTTCCATAATGGCATACATAAATCATCATGGCATTCACTCATCAAACACCAACAAGCTTGCAAATACAAGCTCTGTCATCAAACAAAGTATACCATTATTCTCTACCATTCATCTTTGTAATCAACACATAATATTTTCTACTACATTGACTTATCTTAGATATGGAGGCATCCACATGAGTTACAATCTTTAAAGCGTACATCTCGAGCACCTTGTCTTACTAGATTATGGCCATACTCACAGTTCATCAACCATTTTCATGAATAGTTATGCACAAGTCTATGGCCTAAAGCTTATCACCATAACACAAGTATTGTTAAACCCTAGTAGCCAACTTGATCAACACAAGTTCTGGACAGAAATAATGATGGCCTAACTATGCAAGTGGACTTATATTTTTTATCTCTAAATGCAATGTGATATACACTTCAATGTACCTTAATCAATCACAATGTACATATGATGTCCAATCCTTCAAACTAGTCCAAGTTTCAATAATAGCTCAAATTCAACTGTATCATCATACCTCAGATTTATTGATAAATATTGCTACAGAAAAACTCTATCTTATATCTTGGCAAGCTTTGTTGGTGAAGATATGGATCTTGAAGTTGACCCAATGAAACCTTTATTGTCAAGGATCAACTTTTAATGTTTCAATTTGATCCCTCATGAGAAAATTTTATTTTGTCTTCAAGTTCAATACAACAAGTATATTCTCCAGCAAGGATTACCACATCTTGCCACATTTAGACTTTGTAGTAGGGTTCACAAAGATGCCATAGGACTAATCTGTAGATATGCTCCTTAAATCTCTAAAAATATTATTTATGTCCTCTATTGCAAGACAAATCTCTCAACAAAACCAATGATCATAGAAATCATGCAAGAGAAAGGTCTACAAAATTGGTTTATGGAGTTGCTACTTAATATATCAATACTAGTCAAATACTAACCCTAGGAGCTCTGCAATATACCACCGTATGAACCTTAAGAGAGTTGAATATTTAATCAAGGCAGAGAAATTATGTGCTATAATTAAGCCTGCCCATCTACTCAAATATAGGCTTCAGATCATCTAGAAAAGGATGCAAACATACCATACTCAAGGATGCAACAATTTCACTTGAAATTGCGTGACAATTACAGCGAGAAATCTAAAATTTTATAGGAGTGACTTTAGAGGAACATGTCTTCCCAAAAGCATAAATTATCCCTTTATCAAAAATACCTTAGAACAATTACTAAGTCTGCACACATAAACTCTGTTAGGTGTTAAAATGGGTCTCCATGTGTGCCCAAATTTGAGCCTTAAGAGGGCCACAAATATTTCCTAGAAGAAGGTTCCACCAATTCAAAATAAAAGACTACCATAAAAATTCCAGATCAGCCTAATGAGAGTCGCATACATGCTACAAAAGGGCAGTGTATATAACCCATAGATCAACTTGAAAAATTTTGTTCAGAAATTTCATTTTAGTTACTTTGTAAGGCCAAAATTAAGCCTTAGGATCTGTGTTGGACTAACCTCCATAAAAACACGTCAAAGATAAACATTAGGCCTCAAATAAGGGAATGTGACCTTAGACAATGCTCCAGTGAAACCATAAGCTAAAATAGAAAGATTAAATACCAAGAAGTGTTTCAGAAATTTGACCTCCTCCCACGAATTTTCTTGACTACCCAAAGGCCATCGAGAATTAGAGATGTCTCAACGCCTTAGATGTCACTGCACCATTAGAACGTCCATGCATATATTAATATCTGTTTTTTGGAAAGACAATAGGGTGAAAGGAAGTAATCTGGAACATATATTTTAATGAGGCAGAAAGGTACATGATCCTTTTGGGAGACCTTCACTTTGGATATATCTAAATTTTAAATCAACTCCATCCCATGAATCAGAAAACAATAAAGATATGGATGGACACCATTATGGGAAATATTCCCTTAGCCCAAAGGCCTTTGCAAAAAATAATGGTGTTCAGATTCTTGTTGATATCTCCATTTGACGTGAATATGATAAAACAATTTGGAAAGGATGGAAGTAACCTTCAAATCTTCCCCTTCTTTTGATAAAGCACTGGAAGGAAATGACCCTAGCCCTAAAAGATTCAGCTCCAATTGCTTTTACAAAAGAGAAATACCCCTCATAGGGAAACACAAGGACAATACACTGTAAAGCAAGTTTACCTTACTATTTTGAAAACGTCCTAATTATGGATTCTATGTGTTTCCATCATGAGGAACAAGATCTTTCTATAAACGTAGATTTCTTATGCCTCATAGTGCATATCAAGATGATAATTCTTGAGAACTAGTTCAAAAACTATATAATCTGTCCACCCTAGTGGGTTTGTTGCAAAGATAATTACGTATCCATGACCCATCTTTTCCATGACTACCCTTTAATGATCTCATTATGGAACTTTATTATCTCTGAAATAAATATCCCTCTTTCTTCTAGACCATTCAGCTGGGATCAAGTTTTTTTTCTCTAGTATAAGAACTACCATAGAGTCATGAAAGGAAATACCATAAACAAATCCGTCTTACGCATCATCCCTAGGTTTGCGTTGTAGCAAGCCTAGGTGGGGAAATAAAATCCCATCTAGTTGAGCACTTAAAAAGTTCCATGTGTTGACATAATCAGAGAATTGATTATGACATATTACCAAAGAATAAAGGACATAGAGAGGTTCAATCCCAAAGTGAAACAGTGGATCAATGACTAGCAACCTGCAGAATGGACACTGGAAGATGCGAAGCAAGAAATAGTCAGAAAAACCTTCATTTCATCTTAACCTCTCTGGGAAAATCATAAGAGAAACAACTACATCTTACATAGAGCAATGTACACAACTACAATATTACATTGAGGAATGGACACAATACTAAAAGAATAAAATTCAATAACCAAGGTTTGTATCTCAGATTGGAAATTCTCCAAATCACGCAAAAGAAAAGGGATGGAATTCTTTACCTTCCATAATATAATTTTCAAACCAATACTTTTAAATGTTTAACCTTCAAATCAAGAAAATTTTCAAGGCCTATAGGAAATAATGGTATGCTTTTTCTAGGGATCAATTAATGTAAAGTCTTCCTATGCACCTTCCTGTAACACAAAACCATATTAAAATAATGTCTAGAAGTTAGTTTCTAATTAGGTTATAAGATATAGTACTATTTATATCCATTATCAAACAATTGTGAAAAATTAGTGGACCATCATTTACCTTATGAAGCAAACTCCATCAAAGATTTGAGCTTTGACTTCCTATAGATTATAGTGTCTTCCTTTCTATATTGAACAACCTTTCCTACTAGTACTGCATATTTCTTCCATTGTGCACCAAACTTCTAACATTCCAAGAATTTATTTTTGTTTTCATGATCAAAGATTTGTTTATTCACTAAATCATTGAAAGCGTTGTAAAAAGTAATTGTATAAGGTATAACTGTGTCCTTGGGCTCATTTTTGTCTATATCCAACCTATTTTCAACATTTATCCTTGTAGAATGGTATACTTATTGTGTCACAGGTCTTGACATTTTTCCATATTAAAGTGATAGGAAGAAGTGGCTTCTATATGTTGACCAAGACAAACTCTAAAATACGCCAAGTTTTCTCTTCTTCCCCACCCCCTTGGATGTTATGAGAGTTGTGCTTCCTCACTCTTGTGTTCCCAATAGTACTGTGTAGTCACTTCCCTAAGGACATCATTTTCCAGTACATCATCCCTTTTACAGTGATTGATGACTCTAATGAGGAACCTACCTCTCACTCTATTCATATTGCCTCAACATCTAGATTCAGTGTCCCTAGACATACTCTCTATTGTATTTCACCCATTCACCCAGATTTAGTTGTTATCATTTCTCTTATACTCCTATCTTCTCTTAAAGTTTCTTTTAGCTAGGGAATTGATCCTTATCTTTATCTGCCTTTTGGTAGAACTGGTTTGGGAGTTTCTTTCATAGTACCACTTTTTAATTACATTGGATATTCTCTCTTAGTCCCATTGACCTACTTTTGTGATGATTAGTTAGAAACAAATAAAATTATCATATCTTATTCTATTTGATTCCAACACCAATAATTTTCCCAAAGGCTTCACAATGTGTTCCATGCAACCAGCTATATACTCCAATCAAGAAATTTTATTCTATCCACAAAGAATATCTCTTTTGAATAGCATTGTTAATGTCAAGCTGAGCCTATCAATATTGTACATAATGTGGTATATTAGTCATGTTCCACAACCCAACTTGTACAGTTGCTTTTGTACTACTCTCATTTAAAAGTTGCACCGATTCTGGCACTTACTAAGCCACATATTGATTCCACATTCCAAGAGTTGGCCTTTGTCCACCTTTTCACTATCTTCATAAGAAGGCATTCTCCTCATGGATTGAAAAATTATTGCCTACTTGGTTAATTCTTCATAGATTTCTTGAGTTATAGGAAACTCAGAAAAATCACCCATGTAGTAAGCGCCACTCATCGAACCTTCTTTTCTTGATCATTATAGAATATTTATGAACTACAAAAGAGGCTTTTGCCTCATTAAACTCCTTAAAGTTGTCATTGTTTGCTAAAGGGTTAAGAGGATACTCGTTTTCAGTACATTCAACAGACGACTTGAACTTTCTTTTCTCTTTCATCTCTAGTAAACCCTACTCCATGGTCCAATGGATCCCAGAGTCATTAGAAAATGTAATAATTTTATTTATGTTTCCGTTAATTTTAACTGTTGTTGTCTTAATTTTCTTCAAAGAAGATACTTTTGAAGATGTCACAAACATGTCTTCTAGAGAAAACAACTTTTCACCCAATTATCATTAGACTAGAAAACATGCTTGTTGAAGGAAATGAGAAAAAAGAAAGCCTTATGTGTTTTTGACTTTCATTAACCCCATTTGAGATACAGTTCCAGCTTTTTTCCATGTGCAATCTATGGCTCATGAGTGATATGGAACCTTGGATGAGTTTGCTAGACCATGAGTAATTGTCTTTATTTTTCTTCCCCTCTTAATATGTTGTCTTTAGTGCATGTATCTGAGAAAACATGCAGAAAAAGCAAGATATATTCCCTGTTTCAAGGGATGGATTGCTAGGAGAATCCTGGAGGGCATCCTCATGGAGACGTTCACTCGTTTCATGAGAAAGAGATTTTATTTATTAGTGGATCCCATTTGAGAGCGTTAGGATTTATCATTAGAGTCAAAGAGTCAATGTCATGTATGAAGAGCTATTCTTGAGCATATGTCAAATAAATAGAAGTATATGTATCCCTCCAACAACAAGCACAAAGTCCTCTCTTCATTTCGGCTTCCAAATAAGGTGAAAAACTCATGTCTGCTCACATTAAGGAGACGCACACATTCAGATGCATAGGTCAGCTTAAGTATATGGACAAAACACTATATATAAGAGCATAGGCTCTTTGTATTACCACATAATAGACTTTACATACCTCTGAAATTTTTGGTGGATAAGAAAGTAAGACAGTTTCAGATCTCCATAGAAAGGTCTCTCTGTATTTCAAATAGTATGGGTGATAAAATGTTGAAGGGAATCGGATCCCTCTAGAATCTCGGATCACAGTGGAAATAAGTCTAAGGTAGCAGCAAGATGGAAGCTTGGATCATAGTGGCAACAAGTCTAAGGTGACAGAAAGACAGAAGCTTGGATCACAGGGGCAACAAGACTAAAGCTTAGATCACAATGGTAGTAATCTGAATGTAGAAGTTCATATCTATGACATGAATATATTCACAGTGAATATAATCACAATATAGATGTTTCTCTACAATACTTCTATCTCGGTGTTATATCAAGTGCAAGTAAGGCATCATTGATGACATAACACTTCGTTGTTGGTAATCCTATTGTTATAAGGTATTATCTATGTGATAAAGGGTCATGAAGGAAATAGATTTGTCAAGGCAGTAATGAAGATCTCGGAATGGACACAATAATAAAAGCATAAAATTCAGTAACCAAGGTTCGTACCTCATATTGGAAATTCTCCAAATGAAGCAAAAGAAAATTGATGGAATTCTTTACCTTCCATAGTATAATTTTCAAACCAAAACTTTTAAATGTTTCACCTTCAAATCAAGAATTTTTTCAAGGCCTATAAATAAGGGTATGATTTTTATAGGGATCAATCAATCTACAGTCTTCCCTTGCACCCTCCTGTAACATATAACGATCATAAAATAATGTCTAGAAGTTAGTTTCTAATTATGTTAAAAGATCTAGCACTATATATATCCATTATCATACAATTGTACAGAATTAGTGAACCATAATTTACCTTACAAATCAAACTCCATCAAAGGTTTGATATTTGACTTCGTATAGATTATAATGTCTTCCCTTCTATCTTGAAAAACCTTGCCTGCTAGTACTGCATATTTCTTTCCACTATGCACCAAACTTCTAACATTTCAAGAATTCAATTTTGCTTTCATGATCAAAGATTTGTTGATTCAGTAAATCATTGAAAGTGTTGTGAAAAGGAATTGTAGAAGGTATAACTGTGTCCTTTTGCTCACTTTTGTCTATATCCAACCTATTTTCACAATTTATTATCGTAGCATGGTATACTTATTGTGTCACAGGTCTTGACATTTTTTTATATTAAAGTGATAGGAAGAAGTGGCTTCTATATGTTGACCAAGACAAACTCTAAAATGCTCCAAGTTTCTCTTCTTCCCCACCCCCTTGGATGTTATGAGAGTTGTGCTTCCTCGCTCTTGTGTTCCAAATAGTACCCCACAGTCACTTCCCTAAGGACATTATTTTCCAGTACATTAGCCCTTTTACTGTGATTGATGACTCTAATGAGGAGCCTACCTCTCACTCTATTCATTTGGCCTCAACAACTAGCTTTAGCGTCCCTGGACATAATCTCTATTGTATTTCACCATTCACCTAGATTTAGTTGTTAGCATTTCTCTTGTACTCCTATCTTCTCTTAAAGTTTCTTTTAGCTAGGGAATTGATCCTTATCTTTATCTGCTTTTTGGTAGCATTGATTTGGGAATTTCTTTCACAATCCCCCTTTTTAATTACATTGGATATTATCTCTTAGTTCCATTGGCCTACTTTTGTGATTATTAGTTAGAAACAAATAAAATTATCGTATCTTATTATATTTGATTCCAACACCAAGAATTTTCCCAAAGGCTTCACAATGTGTTCCATGCAACCACCTATATAATCCAATCAAGAAATTTTATTCTATCCATGGAAAATATCTCTTTTGAATAACATTGTTGATGTCAAGATGAGCCTATAAAGATTTTACATAATGTGGCATATCAGTCATGTTCCACAACCCAACTTGTACAGTTGCTCTAGTACTACTCTCATTTAAAAGTTGCACCGATGCTGGCACTACCTAGGCGACACATTGATTCCACATACCAAGAGTTGACCTTTTTCCACCTTTTAAATGTCTTCATAAGAAAGCATTCTCCCCATGGATTGAAAAATTATTGCCTACCTAGTTAATTCATCATAGATTTCTTGAGCTATAGGAACCTCAGACAAATCACCCATGTAGTAAAAGCTGCTCATAGAACCTTCTTTTCTTGATCATTATAGAATATTTTTGAACTACAAAAGATCCTTTTGCCTCATTAAACTCCTTAAAGTTGTCATTGTTTGCTAAAGAGTTAAGAGGATACTCATTTTCAATACATTCAACAGACAACTTGAAATTTCTTTGGTCTTTCATCTCCATTAAACCCTACTCCATGATCCAACACATCCCAGAGTCATTAGCAAATGTCATAATTTTATTTATGTTTCCATTAATTTCTGTTGTCTTAATTTTCTTCAAAGAAGATACTTTTGAAGATGTCACAAACATGTCATTCTAAGGAACAAAACTTTTCACCTAATTATCATTAGACTGGAAAACATGCTTGTTGAAGGAAATGAGCAAAAAGAAAGCCTTTTGTGTTGTTGACTTTCATTAACCCCATTTGGGATAGAGTCCCAGTTTTTTTCCATGTGGAGGTTATCGCTCATGAGTGATATGGAACCTTGGCTGAGTTTTCTAGACCATGAGTAACTATCTTTATTTTTCTTCCCCTCTTAATATGTTGTCTTGAGTGAATGCAACTGAGAAAACAGGAAGAAAAGCAAGAGATATTCCCTGTATCAAGGGATGGCTTGTTGGGAGAATCTTGGAGGGCAGCCTCATGGAGACATTCACTCATTTCATGAGCAAGAGATTTTATTTATTAGTGGCTCCCATTGAGAGCCTTAGGATTTATCATTAGAGTCAAAGAGTCAATTTCATGTATGAAGAGCTCTTCTTGAGCACATGTTAAATAAATAGAAGTCTATGTAGCCCTCCAATGACATGCACAGAGTCCTCTCTTCATGTCAGCTTCCAAATAATGTGATAAACTTATATCGGCTCACATTAAAGAGACCAACCCATTCAGATGCTTAGGTCGGATTAAGTATATGGACGAATCACTATACATAGGATCCTAGGCTCATTGTATTACCATAGAAAGTACTTCGTATACCTCTGAAATTTTTGGTGGATAAGGGACTAAGATAGTTTCAGATCTCCATAGAAAGGTATCTTTGTATTTTAGATAGTATGGGTGATAAAATGTTGAAGGGAATTAGATCCATAAAGAATCTTAGATCATAGTGGCGACAAAACTAAGGTGGCAGCAAAACAAAAGCTCAGATCACAGTGGCAACAAGTCTAAGGTGGCAGCAAGCCAGAAGCTCAGATCATAGGGGCAACAAGTCTATGGTGGCGGGAAGACTAAAGTTTAGATCACAATGGTAGTAATCTTAATGAAGAAGTTCAGATCTATGAAGTGGATATATTAACAGTGAATATAATCACAGTATAGATGCTACTCAACAATACTTTTGTCTCAGTGTTATATCAAGTGAATGTAAGGCATCACTAATGACATAACACTTCATTGTTGGTAATCCTATTGTTATAAGGTATTATCTCTGTGATAAGGGCTCATGAAGCAACCATATTTATCAAGGAAGTAATGAAGATCTTGAAATGGACAAAATACTAAAAGCAAAAAATTCAGTAACCAAGGTTCATAACTTAGATTGGCAATTCTCCAAATGAAGCAAAAGAAAATGGATGGAATTCTTTACCTTCTATAGTGTAATTTTCAAAACAAAACTTTTAAATGTTTCACCTTTAAATCAAGAAACTTTTCAAGGCCTATAGGAAATAAGGGTATGATTTTTCTAGGGATCAATCAATGTAGAGTATTCCCCTGCACCCTCTTGTAACATACAACCATCATAAAACAATTTCTAGAAGTTGGTTTGCAATTATGTTAGAAGATCTAGCACTATCTATATCCACTATTGTACAATTGTACAGAACTAGTGGACCATCTTTTACCATACAAATCAAACTCCATCAAAGGTTTGAGATTTGACTTCCTATAGATTATAATGTTTGCCCTTCTATCTTGAACAACCTTGCCTGCTAGTACTGCATATTTCTTTCCTCTATGCATCAAACTTCTAACATTCCAAGAATTTAATTTTGTTTTCATAATCAAAGATTTGTTGATTCATTAAATCATTGAAAGTGTTGTGAAAAGGAATTGTAGAAGGTATAATTGTGTCCTTGGGCTCACTTTTGTCTATATTCAACCTATTTTCACCATTTACCCTTGTAGCATGGTATACTTATTGTGTCACATGTCTTGAAATTTTTCATATTAAAGTGATAGCAAGAATTGACTTATATATGTTGACCATGAAAAACTCTAAAATGCGCCACGTTTTCTCTTCTTCCCCACCCTCTTGGATGTTATGAGAGATGTGCTTCTTGGCTCTTGTTTTCTCAATAGTATCATGCAGTCACTTCCTTGAGGACATCATTTGCCAGTACATCAGCGCTTTTATAGTGATTGATGACTCCAAAGAGGAGCTTGCCTCTCACTCTATTCATTTGGCCTCAACAGCTAGATTCAGCATCCTTGGACATACTCTCTATTGTATTTCAACCATTCACCCACATTTAGTTGTTAGCATTTCTCTTGTACTCCTATCTTCTCTTAAAGTCTATTTTATATAGGGAATTTATCCTTATCTTTCTCTGCTTTTTGGTACCATTGATTTGGGAGTTTCTTTCACAATCCCACTTTTCAATTACATTGGATATCCTCTCTTAGTCCCATTGACCTACTTTTGTGATGATTAGTTAGAAACAAATAAAATCATCTTATCTTATTCTATTTGATTCCAACACCAAGAATTTTCCCAAAGGCTTCACAATGTGTTCCATGCAATGACCTATATAAGTGAATCAAGAAATTTTATTCTATCCACAGAGAATATCTCTTTTGAATAGCATTGTTGATGTGGCATATCAGTCATGTTCCATAGCCCAACTTGTATAGTTTCTTTAGTACTACTCTCATTTAAAAGTTGCACCGATGCTGGCACATCCTAAGCCACATAGTGATTCCACATTCCAAGAGTTTGCCTTTGTCAAACTTTTCATTGTCTTCATAAGAAGGCATTCTTCTCATGGATTGAAAAATTATTGCCTTCCTGGTTAATTTGTCATAGATTTCTTGAGCTATAGGAACCTCAAACAAATCACCCATGTAGTAAGCGCTGCTCATAGAACCTCATTTTATTGATCATTATATAATATTTCTGAACTACAATAGAGGATTTTGTCTCATTAAAATCCTTACAATCATCATTGTCCACTAAATATTTAAGAATTTACTCTTTTTTAGTACATTCAACAAACGACTTGAACTTTCTTTTGTCTTTCATCTCCAAAAAACCCTACTCTATGATCTAATTTATCATATATTCATTAGAAAATGTCATAATTTTATTTATGTTTCCATTAATTTTGACTTTTGCTATCTTAATTTTCTTCAAAGAAGATATTTTTGAAGATGTGGTAAGTCATTCTAGGGAACAAACCTTCCACTCAATTATCATTAGACATGAAAACATGCATGTTGAAGGAAATGAGCAAAAAGAAAGCCTTCTGTGTTTACTTTCATTAACCCCATTTGAGATTCAATCCCAACTTTCTTCCATGTGGAAGCTATGGTTCATGAATGATATGGAACCTTGGATGAGTTTTCTAGACCATGAGTAATTGTCTTTATTTTTCTTCCCCTCTTAATATGTTGTCTTGAGTGCATGCAACTAAGAAAATAGGGAGAAAAAGCAAGAGATATTACCTGTATCAAGTGATGGCTTGCTGGGAGAATCTTGGAGGGTAGCCTCATGGAGACATTTACTCATTTCATGAGCAAGATATTTTATTTATTAGTGGATCCCATTGAGAGCCTTAGGATTTATCACTGGTGTCAAAGAGTCAATGTCATGTATGAAGATCTCTTCCCTATCATATGTCAAATAAATAGAAGTCTATGTATCCCTCCAATGATAAGCACATAGTTCTCTCTTCATGTCGACTTCCAACTAAGGTGACAAACTCATGTCGGCTCACATTAAGGAGACCCACCCACTCAAATGTCAGGTCGGCTTAAGTATATGAGGAATCACTATATACAGGAGGCTAGGCTCTTTGTATTACCACAAAATATAATTTTCATACCTCTGAAATTTTCGTTGGATAATATAGTAAAACAGTTTCGGATCTCCACATGAAGGTCTCTTTATATTTCAGACAATATGGGTGACAAAATGTTGAAGGGAATCAGATCCCTCTAGAAACTTAGATCACAGTGGCAACAAGTCTAGGGTTGTAGCAAGACAAAAGCTCGGATCACATGGGAAACAAGTCTAAGGTGGTAGCAAGACTAAAGCTCAGATCACAGTGGTATTAATCTTAGTGAGTAAGTTCGGTTCTATGAAGTTGATATATTCACAGTGAATATAATCACAGTATAGATGTTTCTCTACAATACTTCTGTCTCGGTGTTATATCAAGTGCAAGTAAGGGACCATTAATGACATAACAATTCATTTTTGGTAATCATATTGTGATAAGGTATTATCTCTGTGATAAGGGCTCATGAAGGAAACAAAGTTGTGAAGGAAGTAATGAAGATATCGGTATCAAGAAAATGATGAATATCTTGGTGGATATCAAGATTCTAATAAGCTTATTATTTTGTCTTAATTTTCTTCAAAGAAGATATTTTTGAAGATGCGATAAACATGTCATTGTAGGGAACAAAACTTTTCACCAAATTATCATTAGACTAGAAACCATGCTTGTTGAAGGAAATGAGAAAAAATAAATCCTTCTATTTTGTTGGCTTTCATTAACACCATTTGAGATATAGTCCCAACTATTTTCCATGTGGAAGCTATGGTTCATGAATGATATGGAACCTTGGATGAGTTTGATAGACCATGAGTAATTGTCTTTATTTTTCTTGCCCTCTTAATATGTTGTCTTGAGTGCATGCAATTTAGAAAACATGCAGAAAAAGCAAGAGACATTACCTGTATCAAGTGATGACTTGCTGGGAGAATCTTGCAGGGTAGCCTCATGTAGACATTTACTCATTTCATGAGCAAGAGATTTTATTTATTAGTGGATCCCATTGAGAGCCTTAGGATTTAACACTAGTGTCAAAGAGTCAATGTCATGTATGAAGATCTCTTCCCTAGCATATGTCAAATAAATAGAAGTCTATGTAGCCCTCCAACGACAAGCACACAGTCTTCTCTTCATGTCGGCTTCCAAATAAGGTGAAAAACTCATGCTGGCTCACATTAAGGAGACCCACCCACTCGGATGTCAGGTTGGCTTAAGTATATGGAGGAATCACTATATACAGGAGGCTAGGCTCTTTGCATTACCACAAAACATACTTTGCATACCTTTAAAATTTTCGTTGGATAAGATAGTAAAACAGTTTCGGATCTCCACAGAAAGGTCTCTCTATATTTCAGATAGTATGGGTAACAAAATGTTAAAGGGAATCGGATCCCTATAGAAACTTAGATCACCGTGGAAAAAGGTCTAGGGTGGTAGCAAGAGAGAAGCTCAGATTAGATGGGAAACAATTCTAAGGGGGTAGCAAGACTAAAGCTCAGATCACAGTGGTATTAATCTCAGTTAGTAAGTTGGGATCTATGAAGTGGATATATTCACAGTGAATATAATCACAATATAGATGTTTCTCTACAATACTTCTGTCTCGGTGCTATATCAAGTGTAAGTAAGGGACCATTGATCACATAACAGTTCATTTTTGGTAATCCTATTGTGATAAGGTATTATCTCTCGATAAGGGTTCATGAAGGAAACAAAGTTGTGAAGGAAGTAATGAAGATATCAGTATCAAGAAAATGATGAATATCTTGGTGGATATTAAGATTCTAATAAGCTTATCCTTTTTTCTTAATTTTCTTCGAAGAAGATATTTTTGAAGATGTGACAAACATGTCATTCTAGGGAAAAAAAACTTTTCACCCAATTATCATTAGACTGGAAACCATGCTTGTTGAAGGAAATGAGAAAATAGAAATCCTTCTATGTTGTTGGCTTTCATTAACCCCATTTGAGATATAGTGCCAACTATTTTCCATGTGGAAGATATGGTTCATGAATGATATGGAACCTTGGCTGAGTTTGCTAGACAATGAGTAACTATCTTTATTTTTCTTCCCCTCTTAATATGTTGTCTTGAGTGCATGCAGCTGAGAAAATGGGTAGAAAAAGAAAGAGATATTACCTATATCAAGGGATGGCTTCCTAGGAGAATCTTGGAGGGCAAACTCATGGAGATGTTCACTTGTTTCAATCTATTGCCTCATGGAGACGTTCACTCGTTTAAATCTAATCGCCATGAACTTTCCATCGATAGAAAATATTCCATGTCATATTTGGAAAGCTTTTGAATGGCATGAAGGCACTTCCAAATGAAGAGGAATGGAGTCCAACCAAAAGGGAAATCCTCACATGTGTTTCCTCAGCTTTCATTGCACCAAAGGCTAGAATCGCCTGAGGGATCACCGTGGAAACCTCCACTGACAATATCTCAATGCAAGGAAACCTCAACTTATCCCTTAGGCAGGGGCCGATCTAGTTTCACTCTCTAGGAAGAGGCTGGAAATGGATTCAACAAGCATGAGGATTTTATTGGAGAGAGGAGGCCTCAACCCATATGGGATCACAATGTGATGGAAATTTCAGTTTTTGGGATATGGTTTCCATAGAAAAATAGTTTGGAGTGTTAGATTGGGCTCCAAATGGAATGTACAAAAGTAATATTTGGTATTTATCTGTGGCTTCATGTCTAGGAGCGAGAATGTGGGATATTTTTAACAGTATAAATCAAACCTTAATCTGTACCAGAATGGTAGTCTCATGCTTTTAAAGATGAAGAAAGTTGGGAATGACTCACTAGGTTTTGAATATATCCAGAAGAGAACAACTGCTTCAAGAAGATAGATATTTCGAATGAAAACGAGAATATATGCTTCCGAGTTTTTAGATGAAGATTCAATGGTGACATTCGATATTGGATCTGCCATGATCAATGGACTGAAGATTGGAGGCATTCGATATTGGGTCTGTCATTAATGCACTTAAGATTCAATGGTGGCATACGACATTGGGTTGGCTAGTCATAAAACCAAAATAATTCACAACTCTCGTAGATATCATTTTCCCACACTATGAAAATTTTGTAGTTGGGAGGGGTATTGTAAAGAAAAATTAAAGTTTAAATTTTTAAAAAGTGTTAAAATTTTCCAAAAACTAGATACAATATTTTATTTTCATTTATATATTTTTGTTGTATTTGAAAAACTAATAGGTTTTTACATGTTTTTGGTTGTGATATTAGGTGGTATTTATTATAGTAATAATAATAAAAATAATTTAATTTAAGTTATGTTTTTATGCAATTATTTTTCAGTTAAATTTTATGGAGGAAAAATGTGAGATGTTGGAAGGAAACATGTGCTTTTAACTTGGTTGTATTGAAAACATTTAGGTGTTCTTTTCATATTAGGTGGGTAAAAATAAATAGAGTATATGGTAAATGGATTTAATAGTTAAAAACAAATGTTAGTTTATTAAAGTTCATATGTCAAATTTGGAAGGAGTAGGATATACATCTTTCTTTAGGTTAAATATATTCAAATTATTGTGTGAATGGGGTTGTAAGACCCTATGTTTTCATCTTGAGAAAATGGAGTTCTCTCTTAGTCATCCACATAGTTTAGGTTGTTATAAGAAAATTAGGTGTTTTTCCTTAAGACGTGAAAATTTAATTTTAGGAAGTGTGATAATGTGGTCTCAATGAGGCATTAAAAAAGGGAATGAGAATGCACATTCAGGATGCTAGTGTTAAGGTATGAGTGCGTGTCTAAGAAGACTCTAACAAAGGTTGAAGAGTTTGAATAGTTAGAGATGTTCCAGGGTTGTAGTCTCAATTAGAGGCTTAGGTGATTAATTTAAGC
Source organism: Pinus tabuliformis (assembly GCA_031772625.1). NCBI lineage: Eukaryota > Viridiplantae > Streptophyta > Pinopsida > Pinales > Pinaceae > Pinus > Pinus tabuliformis. The sequence continues at coordinate 380,717,126 of CM062813.1, forward strand.
ACCATGAGAACTTGTGAAGAAAACATAAGGCATTTGATAAGTTGGACGAAGGAAACTTGCTAGTGGTACTAAGTGAACATTCCTTGATCAAAGTTCATACCCTCTCCTTAGCACTACCACTTTGCAAGATGAAGAAGAAATGTGAAATAGATATGCAACCCACCAAAATAAGTTGGCAAGGTTGTTGCAACATATATAGGTGGTCGTGTCATGTTGCAAAAGGAGGTGTTGGCTGTCTCCCATTTTCAATAATCTGTCAACCTTTGAATTTAATTCCCTGTGAATGTGATCAAATGATATAAACCTACATATTCTAATAAGCTCCATAATTCTAATCATCCTCAGGTCCAATAAAGAGTGTATAAGGAAGTATAACCTTTCATCCAATCTATAATATCCTTTGAATCCCTTATGACTTGTAATTTTAGATTGTTGAAGTGACACAATTATGATGACTGACATAAACGATTGATTCATATTATTGTAGTTCTTGTTAGGTAGTCATATTTTTGTTCCTTGACTAAATTAGTCATCCATTTTAGTCATTTTTAGTAGTATTACTTATTAGCTAGTCGTATATTTTAACTCAAGTATGAATTAGTCATTTTTAGTTGGATATATTAACATTGCTAATATTTGGTAGTATTTCACTTGGACAAGTTGTGGTGACTAACGTTTTTAGTCACCTAGTCACTAATTTCACCATTTTCTACTAGTGATGGGCCAAACATTGAATGTTTCAAATGCCATAACTATGGCCACAGTGCTCGTGGTTGCACATATCAGATGGAATCACCTGTGGACAACATTGAATGCTTCAAGTGTCATAACTATGGGCACATGGATCGAGATTGGAGGAATAAGAAGGTCTGGAAAAGGAAATAGGTACAGGAAGAAAAAGCAGATAACAAGGTATCCATAGTTATGCTTTCAGGATTTGTTAAAGCAAAAGGTCATGAGGAATTAGCGGTTGTTTTAGATAATGACTCAAGTCAAGATGGCCCATTAGGTGACTCACTATTTTGAACAATCTGGCTTGTTGAATCCTTAATATTTGTAGAGGAGGAGTCTATGCAGTAGTATGTTGCACAAGTCTACGATTGTTTGGAAGGTAGTTTGAACAAGATGACAGTTTCATTGGATTACAAGTTACCAGGAATAAGGAAAGATTAGTTTGCAAAGGATATGCACATGTTGAAGGGATTGATTTTGAAGAAACATTTGCTCCCGTTTCCAGAATGGAAGCTATCAAGATGTTTCTCGCTTATGCTTGCTCGAGAAAAGTCAAGGTCTACCAAATGGATGTTAAGTTAGCTTTTCTAAATGGTGAATTGGAGGAAGAAGTTTACATTGAAAAACCTGAATGTTTTCTGCTCTTTGACAAAGAATACTACGTTTGCAGATTAAAGAAGGCTCTATATGGTCTGAAGAAAGCTCCTAGGGCTTGGTATGCTCATATTGACGTATATCTACATCAACAGGGATTCAAGAAAGGAAGTGCTGACAACAATCTTTATGTGAAAGTGGATCGAGATAACCTAACAATTATCGAAGTATATGTGGATGATATAATCTTTGGAAGCAATGATGATAGATTAAGTAAAGACTTTGCCAAAAAAATGCAAAGTGAGTTTGAAATGTCTATGATTGGTGAACTGACATACCTTTTAGGGCTTTAATTTCTCAGCAGGATAAAGGAATATTCATATATAAAACCAAGTACATCAAAGAAATGCTCAAGAAGCGACCAGATGTGAGTCACTTCAGGATCTTTGGATCATTGGTTTATTGCCATGTTAGCAAAGATGCTCGGAGGAAGCTAGATCCAACAACTGAGTTGGGAATACTTGTGGGGTACACTGATACACCCCACAACTATCGGGTGTACCTACCTACCAGTTAGAGGATAGTGGTACGCAAAGATCTCAAGTTCGATGAGCAGAAAGCCATGCGAGTATCACTTGAGAGGGAGCTCAAGTTGCATGCAGAGGAGGAACTTTCAGTTCCTAAGGAGGAGGAGCCCCAGATTGATGTGGAGCAGCCGCATGTAGAGGATCCGAGAGTGGAGACATCCACTCATGCCGAGTCTTCCAAATATGGGTAGAAACGCTCAAGGGAGGTTGATAGGTTGATGTTGGATAAGCGGGAGAATGTGGGACAACCATCTTCTCAGCGCAGATAGAGAAGGTCACCCGAGTGGTACACTGGTTACATGGCCCTGGTTGGGGAGTGTGTAGAGTATGAACCTTCTTCATTCGAGGAGCCAGTGTAGCAACCACAACCAGTCTGGGTTAATGCAATGGTAGAGGAGTACGACTCTATCATTCGGAACAATGTGTGGGATGTTGTCCCAAGACCTCAGGACAAGTCAATGGTGAGTTCCAGATGGCTTTACAAGGTAAAGCAGACATCTGATGGCACTGTTGAGAAACATAAGGAAAGGTTTTTTGCCCATGGTTTCTCACAACTCGAGGGGATCGACTATGATGAGACCTTTGCTCCTGTTGCAAGGTACTCATCTATCAAATCGATGTTGGCACTATCAGCTCAGATGGGTTGGAAGATCCATCAGATGGATGTGAAGACCACATTCCTCAATGGGAAGATTGAGGAAGAGGTGTACATTGAGCAACCAAAAGGTTCCAAAACCTTTGATCATGAGTCGCATGTGTGCCGACTCAAGAGGGCTTTGTATGGGCTGAAGCAAGAACCTCGTGCTTGGTACACCATGATCAACAGCTATTTCACAGGGTTGGGCTTCACCAAGAGTGAAGCAGATGTGAACCTTTACGACATCATGGTAGAAGGTAAGCCATTGATCATTGTTCTTTATGTGGATGATCTGATTTTGACAGATGATGATTAGTTGATGAAGTCTTGCAAGGAGGACCTTGCAAGAGAGTTCGAAATGAAAGAGATGGGTCTTATACACTACTTTCTAGGCATGGAGGTGTGGTAGAAAAGATGGGGAAGTATTTGTGTCTGAAGGAAAGTATGCCAATGAGATACTCAGGCACTTCCACATGGAGAAGTGCAAGCCCATGCAGAATCCTCTAGCTAGGAACTGGAGGAAGGAGGATGCCACTTTAGGTGAGGTAGTAGTTGCTACTATTTATCGACAGCTTGTGGGTTCACTTATGTATCTAGTGAACACATGACTAGACCTATGCTTTGCGGTGAAGCAGCTGAGTCAAGCTATGGTTTAGCCTACCAAGTTCTTTTTGAAGGCAACACATCATGTGTTGAAGCACATCTCAGTATGGATTGTGGTACATACGGACAGAGGGAGTGAAGCTTCAGGACTTCACAAATGCGGATTGGGTAGGGAGTTTATCAGACCTGAAGAACACTTTTTGAGGAATCTTCAACCTTGGTTCAGCTACAGTTTCCTGGTACAGTAGGAAATAGAGGTTAGTTGCACTTAGCTCAGCAGAGGCTGAATACATGGCTGCCAGTCAGGCAGCATGTGAGGACATTTAGATGTGAAAGATTCTAGTGGGATTGTTTAGTTAGAGGATGGATCCAACTGTGATCTATTGCGATAATCAGAGTTGTATCAAACTCTCTGAGAATCCAATTTTTCATGACAAGTCCAAGCACATTGATATCCGGTATCACCATCTTCGAGACTGTGTGGTCAAGAGGATCATGTCGTTGCTGTATGTTTCGATGGAGGAACGGGATGCAGATATTTTGACTAAGGCATTGTCAGAATGCAAGTTCGAGTTCCGCAGAGACAAGATTGGGGTTAATGATAATCCTTTTCTCATTGAGAGGGAGTGTTGAAAATAGCAACAAGAAATGCTAAATATAGAAGTGCTAAAAATAACACTACCATAAATAGCATTTCAAGATACCTTCCTATTTTACTTAGTCCCTAAACTAAAATTGAGAAGTAAAATTCGAATTTGTTCTTAGCAGCTATTTGATTAATAATTAATTAATTCATCTTGAGTTAATTAGTTGGAGAAAATCAAACATGAAGTCTATGTGAGGACATGCAACAATTATCCCATTGATTGAGGAATTTATCCCTTAGTTAAAGAGATAAGGATGAGTTGTAATTTGAGTTGTAATTAGTTAGTTCAGTTAACTGAGTTAAGTCTAGTTAGATTAGTTCAAATAGTTTGTTGAAATAATTGTGAGTTCAGTTAGTTAATGCATGCATGCATGTAATTGCTGCACTTCAGATAACTAAATATTCTCTCATAAATAACTCATGCATGTCAATTTAGATAGAGACGCAGTTGAGATCAGATGATGGGATAATGTACTATCAGTTGCAGGAATATTCCATGGAGGATATCTCTTGCATGTAGAAGGAATTCTTTCCTTGGAGATTGCGCAATTACTTTTGGGTTTGGTGAGTGTGTGATGAGGCTAATTCACATAGGTGGCAGCATTAGTCCCCAAGGAAAACTGCGCAAGGAAATAGGAGGCTTGGAGGGCTGAGGGAAGGTATATCTTGTGTCTATTCAGTCTGTGAGCTGTATTGTTGGATTGTACTGAGAACATGATAGCTTGTGAGCTGATTCTTTGTGTAATCTGAACATATTTCCACTTGTATGATAATACAGAGATCGGGGTTTTCAGCTGAGGCTTTCCCCAGAGTATTCTTCTGTGTTCATGTGTGATTGATTTCTCATTCTCTGTTATATGTGTTCTAAATTGATCTTGCTCAAAATTGATTAAGCTTCCGCAAGTTTGTTGTAGAAGTAGATCTTGTATTTTGCTTTAGTATATTGAATAATCTGTTGATCTAAAGTGAGAAATTCTACACAGGGGGAGTACTTATGTTTCCATCAATGCCAAAGGGGGAGATTGTTGATCAGTGGTTGTCATTGATGTCAACCCAAGTAACACCAAGGGCTACCCCGATCTTGCAAGGGAATTTTGGCTTGACAACGTACTCTATTCTAAGGAAATAATCTTCTATATGGATTCTACTCATTGATATGTTTCTGTTGATATATCACACGCCAAGTAATTCTTCACAGTTTGAGAGATATTCATGTTTGAAGTTAGTAACCCCAATTAGTAGGCTCAAACCCTATGGGGTTGTGACATGGAACTCATAATTGGTTGTGCTCATTGAATAGTCAATAATAAAAAATAATTTTTTCCCCTAAAATCCCTCCAACGTTCACTTGTTGAGAACCCTCTCAACTCAAGAGATTCATATAAATAATGACTCTCATATCCTCCTCTAATAGGAATTATGTGGCTTCAAAGAGGTCATCATGGAATTTCGCCATAAATTTTTTGCTGTGAAGCTTTAGAAGCTGATATTAAAACCCATTTGAACATAAATCTTGAGGAACCTCATAAGCAAATCTCAGATCTTGGTTCACTATATTTTCGAAGATATGATCTAAGGAATTTAGGGTTTTTGCAGGATTTTGAATTCCATTTCAAACAGGTGACGTTGGAAAAATCGTCATAACTTTCTCTTTAAGAATTAGATTCAAATTTCATAAATAGTCGCAGAAAAAGGATGGGCTGTAGTTTGTTGAGAATCCTTTTTAGGGTTGAAGGTTGCAACCATGACACGTGGAACTTCGTACAAGTTCGCTCTACTGAACCACGCTATAATCAAGTCATCGTTGGATATTGGGCATAACTCTTTCTTGAAGAATTCAATATTGATCAGACTTGTGGGGTTGCAAAGAGGATGCAGAGGGCTACCACAGGGAAAAATTTAGACCCTAGAGATCTGAAATTACATAGATACAACAGATTCAATATCGAGCTCCTAGAAGGAAAGAAAAAGCATGCATTCAAAGAACACTGCAGTAAGGACCACACATCAACAATCAAGGGTAAGTCTCCTACAACAAGTTATGTATTATTAAGTGTTTACATTTGAATTTTGAGTATCATATCTGACATATGTTTTGCAGGACAACGTAAGTTATACAGGGTCTCGGTTATATCTCTATGTCTCTATCTTTCACAGTTAGTTTTGATACCACATTTCAAATGTCCTATTCTTGATACTACACATTTGATGCTACACCAAGTCTGCTAAATCTATATGATGTTGTAAGTTCATGTTACTTGTATTGTCATAGTTGATAGAATGGTCTTTTTTGTTGTACTTAGAACTTGTTTCAACACAAGTCTAGGGTCTGTCATTAGTTTCTATTGTATATATCTTTAGGTTAGTTTTGGATATAATCTTGCATAGAGTCTAGGCCTATATCAAGAGTGGGAATCTTTGTATACTGTCGTAACAAGTCAACAACAAAAGTGACAAGAACACTTCAAGTACACATTGTAATTTTAATTTGTATTTATTCATTATTATGCACTTACATGTGTTTTGTAGGCAGAGGTAAGTTGAAGGGTATTTTGTTTTGTTTTGGGATTGGTTTCGTCGGGAAAATTTTGCATGTAGGTAGAAGAAGATTCAAGTACAACATCAAGCAATAATTTAAGAGCAGAAGTATCAGATCAAAGGAAGCATTGCAGTGGGACATCCTTTGAAGACATGACAACAATCCATTTATTGTGAATAAGTGTCAAGGCCATGAGTCATCATTGTAAAGTTGTAAAAGAGTCATTTGTAAAAGTATCATCATTGGAAGAGTCATTATTGTAAAAGAGTCAATCTGCCTAGAGTCCAAAAGGAATTATTGGGAGGTATGGGAGCCTCTGTTGGATGATGTCATGGTTAGGTTGCACGTCATAGTGTGATTGGGTGTTCGGTCAAAATCATTATAAATCATGTTGTATTGTGGATTGTTGTCCTTGGTATAAGAATCCACACACTTGTCTCATTTCAGTAATTATAGGGTGGTAGGGAGGTGTTAGGCTTGTGCATGAATTAGCCTACAAGTTAGAGCCTGTGAACACTTCAGGGTGGTAGGTTGGTCTAGGATGTTGGGGCACACATTCAATTGACTACTGAAGAAACCAGGGCATTGGGGTTGTTAGTATCAGTATATGCATACTTCCATTAGGGGTCAAATCTGCGCTTTTCATTTTCATTTTAGGTGTCTCATACTGAATTTTGGATCATTCCATTAGGTCATGTTAAAATGATCCACTGATGGTTGTCTTTTTCCTAGAAAATCAAATCTTCCCTCATAAGGTACATTTGCTGACCCATTTCCATGTTGAATTTAGTTGAGGTTTCAAATATGTTACTATAGGTGTCAAGGTAGTTCTATTTCCATTAGGTTTTAGGGTTCATTTCCAAGGAATTTCCATTAGGTCTTAGGGTTCATTTCCAAGGTAAAAAGCATGATCTCAAGTGTAAATAAAGGGCAACAAAGGTATGAGGATGACAAATAAACAAAGAGTAATTTCCAATAAGTCATAATGATTGTATAAATATATTTTGTCACTAATGTAATTTTCATCTCAAAAACATGCTTTTGAGATGAAAACAGAGTATTTTTAGTTGATTTATATTCTTTTGATGTAATTCAATCTATTTCATGTAATAAGTGTTCCTAGTTGCCCCAAACATGTCTCCTTCCTACAAGAAAATGAGACCACTGAAAAAATCAATTCAATCCAAGCATCATCCACCTGAAAAGAGACAAAGAGAGAAAGGTATTAAACAGAGAATTAGAGGAAAGAAGAAAAGGTTCCAAAACATTAGAAAGTGGTTTTTTCTAATGAAAAATCAAAATCAATCTCTATATAAGATGTCACACTCCTTTTCCAAACTCATCACTCTCATTTGAAAAAGAGAAAGACAGGCATTGAAGGAGAGAGGAATTAAGGCCAACTGGTGTCTAAGGAAAAGAGGCGTTGCACATATGAGATAGGGCACTATGCATAAGAGACAGGGTGCTGCACATAGAGCAGTTGGGGGAGGCGCTACGCATAGAGGCCGAAGCGCTGCGCATAGGAGTGGAGCGCCACGCATAAGACAATTTCTCTAGTGCAAATTTGAACGGCGTTGCGCATAGAGCCGGAGCGTTGCGCACCTGTACGTGGTGCTACGCAAAGGGCCAATAAGTGCCAAAACACTCCATCAGTCACTCAAAACATTTTGTTTGCCTTCGATAGCCTATAAACAAGTAACTGTGATCTCTGAGATATCCTCTTGGCATTCAATCCATTAATTTGAAGTTGGTTTTCTATTTCGAAAATCAAACCCTAGATTGCCTCCTAATCCCTCCTATACATCCCTCCACTCATTCTTTAAAACCCTAATCTCTCCTACTCCACTCATTCCTTGAAAACCCTAATCCCTCCTATACATCCCTCCACCTATTCCTTGAAACCCTAATCCCTCCTATACATCCCTCCATATCCCTTATTCCCTATATCCCTAAAGAAAAATCCTAAAACCCTATTTACTAAATAGTGCCTATCAAAGAAGAATACCCTCCCTCTCATTTTCATATATATATATTCCATCCTACACCACATAAGTTCATCTCCCCTTCCCCTATCCCTAATCACTAATACTTACTCCTTCATTACCTTCTCTAGGGTTTCACAACTTCAAAATTTGAAAAACATGGACAAAGAGGATAGAGATTATGAGGAAGAGGAAAACATTGGCAGTGAGAGTTTGGGAGATGAACCTCAGCATTAGCGAAAACCACACAAGGGGAGTAGAATTATCAGGGAGGAACCATCAAACATCAAACAATTACATGATTCTAATATGATTTTCACTTGTTTCAGGCATCTAGGGTGTTATGGGTTTTGTGAGAAGGTGGAAAGAGTCCAACATCATCCTAAGATGACCAAGCTTTTTGTAGCCAATCTCCGTGATAACAAGGTAACTCTTGCCAGGGTGACATTTACAGTTTCATCCTCCATCATTATTGATGCTACAGGGATCCCAAATGCGGGGGGGAAATGGTATAAGGCAAAAGAATTGCATGAGAACTATTATGAGCCATACATCAAATCTAGGTATAGAAATGAAAAGAAGAGGACCTTCCCTTTCAAGTTCCTTGAAGACAAATATGCCCCTATGATGAGGATCATTATGAAATATTTCACATGTGAGGGCAGATTTTCTAGATTGTTCATCTATCACATTAGGCTTCTTATGCATTTTACAAGAGTGAAAATGTTGAGCATCCCTTATTTCTTATTCATGAACATTGAGAAGATGGCCTACATTGTACAAAAAAATCCATACCCCCAGCAGATGAGTAGTCTCTATCACTATTCCATGATCAAAATGATTGTGTTACATCATCTCAACCTCCTCAACATCTCTTGGGATACATTTATTGCCAATGACATCTTCAATGGTCCTCAGATTCCTCCACCGGTGCCCCAAGAAGTAGAAAGGCCTTCCAGTAGTGCCAAAGTAAAGAAAGATGAGAAGGTTAAAGAGACTAAAGCTATTGAGGAGCCAGAAGCCTACAAGACATATCAGAGAGGGGCTAGAAAGTTGTTTGCAGCAGATAGGCAAGTGTTTACTCCACTTGATGTGGAAGGGGCCTTGCCTTCTTCATCAGCTCATAGGCAAATGCTTGCTCCACAAAATGTGGAAGGGGCTTTGCCTTCTTCATCGACACAATAGGTACAACAGGTGTAGCAGCTTCATAAAGGGAAGGAAAATATGCTAGAGGAAAGCCTTGATGGTGAGGAGGAAAGGGAATTTGATTTTGTGGAATATGATGAATCAGAACAGCCACACATCCATCATGGCATTGAGATACTTGACTTGGAGGCTCAATATGAGGGAACAAATGAAAACATAACCATAAGGGAAAAGGATGCACAAATCCAAGCATTGATGGACAACTTAGTGAGAGCTAAGTATGTCATTTCATACCTTGAGCAAGAGAATAAGAAGATAAGTGAAAAACAAGTCCTCATGGAGCTAGAACTTCTCAAAGTAAAGAGGCAAAGTGACAAGGGCGAGTTAGTAATGCAAGAGGAAGAAACACCAGCTACCTTGACTACAAAACAAAGAATTGAGAAGGAAATTGAGGAGGATAGAGAAACTTGGCTTCTCGACATACTGGCTTCTCGAAAGTAAACCATATCCAATCCAGATCCGGATCCTCCAACCATTGTCAGTGATCCTCATAAAATTGGGCATAAATCTAAGAAAGCTACAAACAAACTCAGTTTAGTCAAAGAACCATCAAGTGAGGATTTCATTCCTCCTATTAATTCACTCTTGGGAAGGTTAGATACTTTGCAAGACATTGAGTTTGATGTTAATTTTGAGAAAAGTTTATTTCGCAGTAAATATTTAAGTTGGATTGATTAGATAGTTGTTGATTCCTCTATATCTTTTGATAACCCCATTGAAGACTTGTTTCCACAAAGTAAATCAGGGTCACAGCTTATTCATACTCTCGATCAGTTGCAAAACCTTTCTTTGAACTTAAACACTTGGGTGCAAAATAAGACTCATAGGCCATCTTTTGATTTTCGAAATATCTCCTTTACATCTACTGCCACCCAAACAATCCCTTACCCACTGCCTTCTTCTTTATAGATTGTTCACACTACTCAAGCTATTGTTAATCCCCATTTGAGTATACCGAGTACCCTAATGATATGCACCCCTTGTTTTACCTCAAAATCCTGGTGCCATGCCCGTTGATTATCAAACCAAAATACCTTTCTTTGATGGAACCCAAACCATTACAGCTCAACAACACGTAGACAAGATGAATGATTTCTTTGACCTCCATGAAGTTGAAATTGAAGATGTGACAATGAGGTTGTTTGTACAAAGTTTTGGAGGAGAAGTTCGGAAATGGTTCAGAGCCCTACCAGCAGGTTCTATCACTACTTTACCCATCCTCCATAGGCAGTTCCTAGATCGGTGGGAGGTGAAGAAAAATCCCATTCAGATTTTTTTCGAATATGAGAACATCAAAATAAATGTTGGCGAGAGTGTGCAAGATTATTGTGTAAGATTTAATGCAGTGTGCAATATTATCCCTGCAAACATCAAACCACCAAAGGGATTGGCTTTGCTTAAGTTCCCAGCTAGATTTGATGTTGATATGGCATATCAGTTGAATGAACATGATCCTACAACTCTAGAAGACATGCAAAATAATGTTGTGATCATAGAAGTGAACTTGTTGGCCAAATGAGCAAGAATGAGATCAGAGAAAAGAGTGACCGTAAAAGAAGAAACATATACTTCAGATGTAAAAATGGATACATTGATTTGAACAATGGAAAGGATGGTTGATTGGTTGTCCATCACAGGTAGGCCTGAACCTTAGATCCAGAATCCAAACTTTAGAGGGCAGCAGTAGCCCCAATTCTGAATCAAGCAAAGAGAAAAAAAATCACCAGAACAACCAGCACAACAACAACAACAAATTAGAACTCCCTTACAACAGAATTATGTTCAAGGAGTGGAAGAAAAAGACGAGGAAGATCTGGTAATTGAAATAAATCACTTTTTCACTACTGATGGTATGCCTATATTTCTGACCGAAGATGAAGAGTATGCAGAAAGTTCCGACATTCAAAAGGATGAGGACTACATCTTGGCAAATGATGTTGTTTTGGAGGTTGAATCTAATGATTATCAACATGGTTACATGAATGATTTGAGCACATAGCAGAGGCAATATCCTTTGAGGAGCAAAGATGTATCGGTGAATCCTATTCAGAAGAGGAAGGATGTTCAATCGAAATGATTCCCCAAACTATCAGAAAAAGGGAAAGGAGCTTGCTGACCAGAATTCTAGCAAGGTAAATCAGCCATCAACAAGTACAGCTGCAAAAGAGAAAGACAATCAGCACAAGGATAGTGCAATGAAGGATCAAACAGATAAGAGAGACATCAGTGTCAAAGAGGTAGAAAAAGTCACGTCTTTTAATTTAGAAAGTGAAATTGCTAAATTGAAAGTGTCCATTCCTTTGACTGAGCTTGTTAAGAATAGCCATTACAAACATCATGTATCTAGAATACTGCAAATTGATCCTTTGTCTGACATGGTGAATGTTGAGGATGATCACCCTGAACTTATTTTTGGTCCAGCTATAGAAGGTCAGCTAGAAGATAGTGAAGTCCCGCCCTTTTATCTGAGTCTTAGACTACATGAGTATATTCTTCATAATGCTATGCTTGATTCTGGAGCTTCCCACAATTTGATGCCTAAGGCCATCATGGAAAGGCTGGGCCTGGATATTGCTCGAAAATATCATGATTTGTACTCATTTGATTATGGTAGAGTTCACTGCATTGGTCTCATCAAAGATTTGGTGGTTTCTTTAGATCAAATCCCAACCAAAAATGTCTTGATGGATGTGGTAGTAGCTGATATACCACCTTGATTTGGTATGCTGTTGTCTAGATCGTGGGGAGCCAAACTCAAAGGCACTTTAGAACTTGACTTCTCTTATGCTACAATCCCTGTTTTCGGTCAATTGAGGAAGTTGTACTGGGAAAAGAAGATGAAGTATATGATTAATAGTAAAGAGAAGCCCATAAATCATCTGATAAATGATGTACACATAGATTTAGAGTATTTTGTTTTGTACACTGATAGTGGATTGAATGATGTAGATATTCAACTTGTAGAAATAGATGATGTACCAGAAATTTCCGAGAGTTTTGGAGTAGTTCTTAATCAAGAAAAAGAAAAAATGGCAATTCCTTATTAGCAACCTCCACAAGAGCAAAAAGACAATGAAGAGCATAAAAGTGAAGTAACCAGCAAACGTAAGATCGAAACTAAAGCAGAATTCCAACATCTGGAAGACGAAGCCAGCCTTTGGAGCTTGGACTTCGATGGTGCTTTGGGTAAAGATGGTGCAGGTATTGGAATTTGGATTCGAAGTCCTGTTTTTTAGCCAAACAAAGCCCAGTAATCTTAGAGCGTGTTCCTATAAATTAGCTTTTGATTGCTCTAATAATGAAGCAGAGTACGAGGCATTGATTACAGGTCTAAATTTTTTAAAGAAGCTGGGTGTGAAAAGGATTTCTGTTTATGGTGATTCAGAGCTAGTGATTAAACAAGTAAAAGGAGAATATCAAGCAAAGCATCTATGGATGAGAGCTTATAGGAACGTAGTTCTGGATATCTTGAAAATGTTTCCAGAATACACCTTGACAACAGTGCCAAGAAGTCAAAATATCATCGTTGATTCACTTGCTACAACATCAAACAATTTGAAAATTCCAACGAGTTCTAGTAATAAATTTGAAATTCATGTCAAACATAGGCCTACTGTTCCTGATAACCTGAGATATTAGCAAGTTTTCTGGGATGACAGTGAAATTAATTCATTTTTGCAGAATGAAGAGAAGTTTAAGAATGCTTTCATTGATGATGTTTGTGATTTTGATGAACAAGACATTGAGGTAAATAAGATGGATGTTTTACAGCTAAAGGATAATGTTATTCCTAGAGGTCTAATACCTTTAGAGGAGTTGTTTGATCAAGATGATGTGGCAAGAAAACCAACCTTGGTTCCTACTAACAAGGGAGTTGAAGATGTAAACCTTGGGACAGTAGACCAGCCCAAGCTTGTAAAGTTATCAAAAACATTGTCTCTCAAATCAAAGGCGGAGTATGTTAAGTTGCTTTCTGAATTTTCTGATGTTTTTGCGTGGGATTACTCAGATTTGAAAGTATATGACAAGAACATCATTCAACATACTATTCCTATCAATTTGAATCAAAAACATTTTAGACAAAAGTTGAGGAGAACGAATCCAAAGTTGCTGCCATCCATCGAGAAAGAGGTAGATAGATTGTTTAAAGCTAGTATCATTGTTCCAATTAGATTCTCTGATTGGATTTCAAATTTGGTCCCAGTACGAAAAAATACCAGAGAGATAAGGTTTTGCATTGATTTTCAGAACTTGAATAAAGAGTCCTTGAAAGATAATTACCCTCTTCCTAAGATGGACCATATTCTGCAAAGAGTAGTTGGAGCATCAAGGATGTCACTACTAGATGCTTACTCAGGTTACAATCAGATCTTGGTGCATGAAAGAGACCAGGACAATGCCTTCACAACACCATGGGAAACTTTTCAGTATGCCAAGATGCCATTTGGGCTCAAGAATGCCGGAGCCACTTTTCAGCGGGAAATGGATATAACTTTTGCTGATGAGAAGGACGACTTCTTGGTAGTTTATTTAGATGACTTGACAATATTTTCTATTTTTGATGATGAGCATTTACACCACCTAAGGATTGTTTTTTAGAAATGCAGGAAGTTCAGGATTTCTTTAAATCCAAAGAAGAGTCTTTTTGCTATGGAGGAAGGTAAACTCCTCAGTCATATTATTTCTAAAGATGGTATTCGCATTGATCCTTCAAGGGTGGAGGAAATCTAGCAAATAGACTTTCTGCGCAACAAAAAGGAAATTCAAGCTTTCAATGGTAAGATGAACTTCTTATGCAGATTTATACCAAATTTAGCTGAGCATTTACGTGAGTTAACTAATATGTTGAAGAAGGACAACACTGTGAAATGGACCAAGGATGCCATGAAATATTTCAACTTGGTAAAGCTTGCTTTGACCACAGCCCTGGTTTTGATCAGTCCCGATTATACTCATGATTTTATTATATTTTCATTTGCATCTGAGCACACTTTGGCTGCAGTGTTGATGCAAAAGAAGGATCAGGTGGAACAACCCATTTCTTTTTTAGTTGGACTATTAGAGATGCTGCTTTGCGTTATAACATCATTGAGAAGCAAGCTTTGGCTCTTATAAAGGCATTGAATTATTTCCAAGTTTACATTCTGCATTCACATACCATAGCATATGTTCCTAACGCAACTATCAAAGATGTCCTCATGCAAACTGATCCGGAGGGAAGAATAGGTAAGTGGATATCAGCAATGTTAGAGTAAGATCTTGAGATTAAGCCTACCAAATTGATCAAAGGTCAAGGCTTGGAAAAACTCATGGCAGAGTCAAATCTTCATGCTCTAGACATAAATATCATTACAGGAATGTCATATGATGAAGATGGGGGCACACTCATTCAGGTATCAGAGATGTTTCTCAACTCACCTTGGTATTATGATATAGTATATGTTCTTTAACATCTTTCTCCTCCTCCTGGAATGTTAAGAAGTAAAGGTAGATCACTAAAACTAAAGTCTGCAAAATTCTGCATTTTAGATAGTGCTCTCCATTGGAAAGATTCGGGGGGATTCTCCTTAATTGTTTGGTTGAAGATGAAGATCAGTAGGTAATGAATTATTTCCATAGAGGAGATTGTGGTGCTCACTTGTTTTGGAAAACAACAACTAATAAATTTTTGAGAGTAGGATATTATTGGCCATCTTTGATTTTAGATTTATATAAGACAGTCACGAGTTGTCATGAATGTCAAGTTTTTCAGGGAAAAAAGAAGCTGCTTCCTCTTCCTTTGAAGCCATTTGTAGTTAATGCACCTTTCTAGTAGTGGGGGATTGATTTCATAGGAGAAATTCATCCTAGATCATCAACATAGCATAGATGGATTTTGAAAACTACCGATTACTTCACCAAGTGGATTGAAGCCATTCCAACAAGGCAAGCTACGAACATGGTAATCATTCAGTTTTTAGAGTCCAATATCTTGTCTCGTTTTGGTTGCCCTCACAAGATTATTACAGATAATGCAGCAGCATTTAAGTCAAAGAGAATGGTTGAGTTTTGCAATAAATACAATATCACTTTGGGTCATTCCATGACATACTACCCATAGGGAAATGGATTAGCTGAGTCTTCAAATAAATCCTTGGTAAACATTATTAAGAAGATGTTGGAAGCAAACAAAAAGAATTGGCATTGGAAGCTTGCCAATGCTTTATGGGCCGACAGAGTGAGGGATGTTGCCTTTTGAGTTGGTATATGGTACTGATACAATGTTTCCCACATCCCTTGTAGTCCTGGTCATGAGATTATTGTAGGAAGCCGATAGTGAAGAAGATGATATTCAATGCTAGATTAATCAAATGAATCACCTTAAACAAACAAGACAAGAGGTTTCTCAAAATACTTTCCGGGGTCAAGAGAAGATAAATAATATTTTTGACCACAAAACCAAGGCAAAACAGTTTAAGCTGGAAGATGTAGTGATGCGATGGGATGCACGAAATGAAGAAAAAGGAAAGCATGGTAAGTTTGACAATATATGGAAAGGACTGTATAAAATCTCAGCCTATTGAGGATAGAATGCATTTTTATTAAAGGAAATGGATGGTCAAGAATGCTCAGGAGGACCAGTGAATGGTAGGCTCCTGAAACACTACTATTTCTGATGCAGTTTGTTGAAGTTGCTTCACTGTCATTGGAAATACCAGTTTTTTTTCCTTGCAAGATTTGAAGTACAATGT
Organism: Pinus tabuliformis; assembly: GCA_031772625.1. Lineage (NCBI taxonomy): Eukaryota > Viridiplantae > Streptophyta > Pinopsida > Pinales > Pinaceae > Pinus > Pinus tabuliformis. The sequence goes on from CM062813.1 coordinate 380,733,383, forward strand.
CATTTGAGCTTGGGGCTTGAAGTGAAGGCTATAAATCTTAAATGATTTGTGATGAGTTTACTTGGGTTTTTAGTCAGTTTAGAGTCGGTTGTGAGTTAGTTTTCAGTTTGTATCAAGTCATCATTCTTCAAAATTTTCAAAAGAGTTTTTAGTCTTTCATTTGTTTGACCGTATTGGCCCAATCAGCTAGGCACTTGGTCTACGGTGTTCTTGACACCTCCAAGGAGCTGCCATCCCCAATAAGGCCAATGTTAGTGTTAGTATATGCATACTTCCATCAGGGATCAAATCTGCTCTTTGCATTTTCATTTTAGGTGTCTCATACTGAATTTTGGATCATTCCATTAGGTCATGTTAAAATGGTCCACTGATGGTTGTCTTTTTCCTAGAAAATCAAATCTTCCCTCATAAGGTACATTTTCTGACCCATTTCCATGTTGTATTTAGTTGAGGTTTCAAATATGTTACTATAGGTGTCAAGGTAGTTGTCTTTCCATTAGGTTTTAGGGTTCATTTCCAAGGTATTTCCATTAGGTCTTAGGGTTCATTTCCAAGGTCAAAAACATGATTTCAAATGTAAATAAAGGGCAGCAAAGGTATGAGGATGAAAAATAAACAAAGAGTAATTTCCAATAAGTCATAATGATTGTATAAATATATTTTTTCACTAATGTAATTTTCATCTCAAAAACATGTTTTTGAGATGAAAACATAGTATTTTTAGTTGATTTATATTCTTTTGATGTAATTCAATCCATTTCATGTAATAATTATTCCTATTTTCCCTAAACATGTCTCCTTGCTGCAAGAAAATGAGACCACTAAAAAAATTAGTTCAATACAAGCATCATCCACCTGAAAAGAGACAAAGAGAGAAAGGTATTAAACAGAGAATTAGAGGAAAGAAGAAAAGGTTCCAAAACATTAGAAAGTGGGTTTTTCTAATGAAAATCCAAAATCAATCTCTATATAAGATGTCACACTCCTTTTCCAAACTCATCACTCTCATTTGACAAAGAGAAAGACAAGCATTGAAGGAGAGAGAGGAATTAAGGCCAATTTGTGGCTAAGGAAAAGACGCGCTACATATAGGAGACAGGGCACTGTGCATAGGAGATAGGGCGCTACACATAGGAGATAGGGCGTTGTCCATAGGAGATAGGGCTTTGCGCATAGGAGATAGGGCGCTGTGTATAAAGCAGTTGGAGTAGGCACTAAGCACAAAGTTCGGAGCATTGCGCATATAAGTGGAGCGCTGCGCATAGGGTAGTTTCCCCAGTGAAAATTTGAACGGTGTTGTGTATAGAGCCAGAGCGCTATGCACTTGTAGGTGGCGCTGTGCATAGGGCCAGCAAGTGCTAAAACACTCTGTCAGTCACTCAAAACGTTTTTTTTGCCTTCTATAGCCTATAAACATGTAAGTGTGATCTCTGAGCTATCCTCTTGACATTCAATCCATTAATTTGAAGTTAGTTTGCTATTTTGAAAATCAAACCCTAGATTTCCTCCTAATCCCTCCTATACATCCCTCCACTCATTCTTTAAAACCCTAATCTCTCCTACTCCACTCACTCCTTAAAACCCTAATCCCTCCTATACATCACTCCACCTATTCCTTGAAACACTAATCCCTCCTATACATCCCTCCATATCTCTTATTCCCTATATCCCCAAAGAAAAATCCTAAAACCTTATTTACTAAATAGTCCCTATCAAATAAGAATACCCTCCCTCTCATTTTCATATATATATATATTCCATCCTACACCACATAAGTTCCCCGTATCCATAATCACCAATACTTACTCCTTCATTACATTCTCTAGGGTTACACAGCTTCAAAATTTGACAAACATGGACAAAAAGGATAGAGATTATGAGGAGGAGTAAAATAGTGGTAGTGAGAGTTTGGGAGATGAACCTCAGCATCAGAGGAAACCACACAAGGGAGGCAAAATTATGAGGGAGGAACCATCAAACATCAGAGAGTTACAGGCTTCTCATATGTCTATCACTTGTTTCAGGCATCTATGGTGTTATGAGTTTTGTGAGAAGGTGGAAATAGTCCAACATCATCCTAAGCTCACCAGGCTTTTTGTAGCCAATATCATGATAACAAGGTAACTCTTGCCGGGGTGACATTTACAGTTTCATCCTCGATCATTGTTGATGCTACAGGGATCCCAAATGTGGGGGAGAAATGGTATAAGGCACAAGCTTTGGATGAGCATTATTATGAGCCATACATCAAATCTAGGTACAAAAATAAAAAGAAGAGGACCTTCCCTTTCAAGTTCCTTGAAGAAAAATATGCCCCTATGATGAGGATCATTATGAAATATTTCACATGTGAGGGAAAATTTTCTAGATTGTATACCTATCACATTAGGCTTCTTATGAATTTTACAAGAGTGGAAATGTTGAGCATCCCTTATTTCTTATTCAGGAATATTAAGAAGATGGCCTACATTGTACAGAAAAAGCCATACCCCCAGCAGATAAGTAGTCTCAATCGCTATGCCTTGATCAAGATGATTGTGCTACATCATCTCAACCTCCTCAACATCTCCTGGGATACATTTATTACCAATGACATCTTCAATGGTCATCAGATTCCTCCACTGGTGCCGCAAGAAGTAGAAAGGCCTTCCAGTAATGCCAAAGTAAAGAAAGATGCAAAGGTTAAAGAGACTAAAGTTGTTGAGGAGCCAGAAGCCTTCAAGACATATTAGAGAGGGGCTACAAAGTTGTTTGTAGTAGATAGGAAATTTTTTTCTCTACTTGATGTGGAAGGGGCCTTGCCTTCTTCATTAGCTCATAGGCAAATGCTTGCTCCACAAAATGTGGAAGGGGCTTTTCCTTCTTCATCGACACAACAAGTACAATAGGTGTAGTAGCTGCATAAAGGGAAGGAAAAGATGCTAGAGGAAAGCCTTAATGATGAGGAGGAAAGGGAATTTGATTTTATGGAAGATGATGAACCAGAACAGCCACACATCCATCATGGCATTGAGATAGTTGACTTGGAGTCTCAGGATGAGGCAAAAAACGAAAACATAACCATAAGGGAAAAAGATGCAAAGATCCAAGCATTGATCGACAACTTGGTGAGAGCTAAGTATTTCATTTCATACCTTGAGCAAGAGAACAAGCATCTAAGTGATAAACAAGTATTCATGGTGTTGGAACTTATCAAAGCAAAGAGGCAAAGTGACAAGGGCAAGTCAATAATGCAAGAGGAAGAAACACCAGCTACCTTGACTACAAAACAAAGAATTGAGAAGGAAATTGAGGAGAATAGAGAAACTTCACTTAACAGAGTCAATTTGCATTTGTAGAAGCTGCTACAAAATGCCAATAGGGACAATTTAATCATTAGGCATTTGGCTCACCATTACATTACCTGGAATAAGATTTGCAACATAAGGGTCAAGCAAATAAAAACAAGGCTAAAACAAGCACTCAAAGGCAAAAGACAGGGTGATAGGATTAGGTTGCTTCATGAAGCTTCCTTGGCTAACCAAGATACTTAATTGTGGTGTTTTCTACAAATTTTGAGCAAGTTTTGAATAATTTTTTCCTTTTGAATAATTTGGCAATTTTTGACACAGAGATTTTGGCTCTATGCGCAATGCCACTGGCGCTGTGATTTTCCTAGGGGAATCCAATGAGGAAATGGTCATAATTTTTTGATTCAAAATGATGAGTAAATGAACCCTCTGCATTTTCTAAGCTTTTAGAGCAAAATTGGTCAACCAAAAGGTCAAACAACACCCAAAAATGACCTTTCTGCCCTCTTTTTGACACGCAGAAGCAGTCTTGGGAGAATTAGTTTTTGAGGGGTCAAATTAACTCAAAATGAAAAAATTCAAGATGTTATGGAAATTATACTTGAAGAGCTTTCTAATGAGCTATCATGAGCTCAATGTGGACATCGAGAAGACCTCCAAAATGGTCATGCAAAAATAACTATGCATAGAGCTTGGGCGTTGCACATAGGACAAACATTGTGTTGGGTTTCCACTTCATTGTGCCTTGACTGTAATTTTGGGTTCCCTCTCATGAATGGTGTTTTACTTATGTAAATGGTGACTAGGAATGTAAATAGGATGGATAATAAGTACTAGAAGGTAGATTCATTAGATTAAAAGTTATCTTGAGGATAAATGAATCAGTTACCTCACTTTTAGAGGCAAGTTGTTAGGTTGCCTAGATTCCAGTTTCTTGTTCAATTTTTTATGGATTAGTTCCTCATCCTTAGTAATTCGACCCTTGAGGATGGGAGGAGGTTGAATAAATGTCTATATCTTCTTCTTCTTTCTCATTGTAAAGGGTTGGACTCAGTGGGATGCTTAGGCTTTGATAGACATTATTTTGTACTAGTTACAACAAGAGATTAATGAAAAAATGCTGCTATTTCTTTGGGATCCATGTGGTATGATGATTAGTTCAGTTTCTCTTATGTTTTCACGTGTTAAAATGTATTGTTGACTCCATTTCATAATTTAATACTCTTTATATGAATGTATACAAGTTTGAAAGGCAGAATCCATAACTTTTATGCTCTATTTTGGGTAGACATTTCGTAGTCCGTGTTTTCTTCAGTTTAGGAAGAACCCATGTTGCTTACATGCTCTTTCCAGCTCCTCACCTATCTTTGAATCACCTGACCCATCAAACCCTAGAGTGTTGAGCCCTGTGCCTACCTTGCCCCATCGAAAACCCTACAGTTTTGATCTAATTTCCTTGCCCTAAATGTCTGGCTCCTCCTGATCCAGCAAAACCCTTCAAAATAAAATCAAACCTTGTGCTACTATACCTAGCTTAATATCATTTTCTTGATCCAGTCATCTTGGCTAAGATCCTTACGGAAAGAACCCTCTCCTGTCCTAGTAGGGCTAGATACTTGGCTAAGCGTAGTTTGTGGTTACCCTCACATTGCCTTCCTTCAGCCTGAGGTTCAATCCAAGTGGTAACAAGGGCCTCCTTCCAGTGGGAGCTGGAGAAGAATGCTTTTCTAGAATTCTAGGAAGTTGTTTATTTCATTTTAGTTGGGGTTGAAGATTAAAGAATTTATTAGAAAATTGTTCGATTATTTTTGACCCAGAGGTGGTTTTCCACCTAAAATTCTTCTTTTATTTACTGTTGTTACTGCATAAACATTAATAATAATTTAAGACTAACTAATGCTCTGAAAATATCTAAAAGTTCTAATTGATAAGGAATACTGATTCACCCCCCCTCTCAGTATTTCCAACAATAATCACATCCTATGTTTCACCCTTACTTTTAGGATCATGTATTAGATCTTTGTTCAATAAAATCAAATTTTAGATAGTGAAGCTTTCATGAATGTTGGAGCTCATGTGATGCGTGTTTTCTTGAGGATAATTGTGAATATGACACTTGTAGAGGAATGTATAAAAAAAAACCAAAGGATGTTGGATTTTGTAATATTTGTTTCAAAAAGGATTCGAGTATGGGGAAGCCCCTTCACCTGAAATTACTATTTTATCCTTTCATATCTTATTTCAAATATTAGAGCATGCACATTTCTCAATATTAAAATTCGTTCACTTTATGTATTATATCTAGGGGATCTAGAAGTAGCATTGCATCTTGTGAGCTTTATATTTCCCTAGTTATAGTAATGAAGCAATTTTCATGTCACTAATATGATGTTAAGTGGAAATAGTATATGTTATAATCTACATTGTTATAACCAAATAGAAAGAAATAAACAAAAATTAATGTATTAAGTACTAGTTATTGTGACTTGAGAGAGAAAGGCCTCTTAAGTAGTTAGTATGATTTGGCATGCTTTGATAGAGATTCAAATAATATTTGAACAAGACATGACATTATGAACACCTAACAAGAAATAATTAAGAACCATGCACCTGGCCTACCTATAGTTGTAGAATGTGTTTTTTGGTATTTATAGTTTCATATGAGGTTGATTTATGCAACCCAATTAGGCTTGAAGAGAATGATGAGCATTTCTTGTGGAAACACAATCAATTGAGCAAGCTCGTAAAACCCATATGCAAAATAGAGTCAATAGTTGATAGAAGAGTTTGTACTTAAACCTACATAAGACAACCAAGCATTCAAGACTTGGAGCCAACTAACATATGATACTCACATTTCTACAAAGAATAGTGGATAAATAGGTTGGTAGTTGGGATTTTTCATATATGTTACACATAATAATAGGCCTTGTATCCATTAGGAGAACAAATATCCTTGTAGAGGACAAGGGATAGAGATCTAAAATAATTTTTACAAAGAATCCATGTTGGCAAACAAAGTGGGTTATATGTCTCGTTACAAACAAAGTTCGTATATGCAACAGAGTACTCAAAATATCTAGTATATGTAAATATCCATTATAGGACAATAATATATTTATATAGGAATGTATAAAAGATATGAGATGATGATTTGATTACAACTGAGTGTTTTGTATATATACCTAGGGAGGTACTCTTAAACGACTAGGCATGTCCTTAGAGACATGCCTTTTCAATACTAATTACTATTTAATTAATCATTAATTATGATTATTATCGTTTACATTAATTTTATTATTTTTTATAAATTATATTCATAACATTATCTTCCTCTTCAAAAATATTTGTCCTCAAAACTTATTGCTTGACAAGGCATATCATTTTTACTTTACTTTTTCAATCTATTCACATCTTTTAGAATTCTTTGATATTTCATCTTTGTTGATACATGATGATAAGATTCTTTAAGTGATATAAAAAATTATCGCACTGAGAAGGGATCAGACCATCCTAAATCAATATTTTTCTAGAATCTTGCAGTTATTTCAAACTTGAGATGGATTTTTATCACATGATTGAATTTATGGTGACATCGATGTTCTTGAGAACATAAGTCAATTGTTTCTGGTTGAGATATCTTCTTTTATAATTTATATGGTGATAAGGAGTTCTTGTGATGTGATCTCTCAATCTTTTTGTGGTAATTCCATGGTTTATTAAAGGAATCTGATTTCTTTCAAGTATAGAAGTCGCTTGATTAATTGTGAAATATTCACTTGAACTTTTCATTGCCTGAACTACAATTGTGAGTACATCTTCACTTAAAATGATTTATCCTCTTATTGAATTGTGATATTGATTGGGTCAATAATTATTCCTTTTTCTTCAACTTGGACAATTTCATCCAAATACTTCGATACGTCTTTCATGTTGAGTTATTCTAGCTTGTTTTTCAATGATAACTTGTCATTTTTAAGTTTCTTAATTTGCATCAATAATTTTTTGTTGTGGTCCTTGAGGCAAGTAACTTCTTCATTTTTGTTAGTATGAATTTTTCAACTTCCCTTTGCATATTTTGTATCATTTCTTGAGAAATTACTTTCGGGATATCTTGTACGTCTTCTAGTGTTACTAAATTTGGTTTCAATGTGACATCTTGTACTATTATTTTTTTATTTTTGTAGGAAAGTGTCAAAAAAATATTTTTCGTATTTAGGATAAAAGACCCTAGTGATTCCATACATAGGGTGAACCTAGGATTATATCATTATTATTGCAAAATAAGGTTTTAACAGTGAATTGTGAGAGAAAAATATATTCTTCAATGTTTAGTTGTAGATTTCTTATGTTGTATTGTTTATTATTCATCGAATCCACATTTTCAATTATGTTTGATTCAAATATCACTAATTGCTTAGCACATTCAGTATTAGCATAATTATTATCTTGAGTAGGATCGATAGAGATTATAAAATCCCTTCCTGTAAGTGATCCTTTGATTTTAAATAGTGCATTAACACACATCCTAAACGTTTTAGGAAATATTTCATCACTCGTCTCCAATTTTTCCTTTTTGTTCAGAAATGGATTTTCTTTTGTGTTCATCAATGACCTTAGGGTTTAATGATAACCCCTTAAGCTTTATAGTAATTTTTTTTCTCTCTCTTATTATAGATTAGAGTACTAAAAGTATTCCTTTTAATAATTTTGTAACTTGAACCTTCTTGGAATATACATATATTTTCCAATACATAATATCTTTTTTCATAGAAGTTTCCTTTCTTAATTCAACTTTTTAATAATATTTTCAATTTTTTTTCAACATAAAAAAATTCTTCCTTTTTTGCAATATATATATATATATATATATATATATATATATATATATGTATATATATATATATATATATATATATATATATATATATGTATGTATATATATATGTATGTATATATATATATATATATATATATGTATGTATATATATATATATATATATGTATGTATATATATATATATATCTATATAGATATATATATATATATATACATATAGATATACATATCTCTCTCTCTCTCTCTCTCTCTCTCTCTCTCTCTCTCTCTATATATATATATATATATATATATATATATATATATATGTATGTATATATATATATATATATATATAGATATAGATATACATATATCTCTCTCTCTCTCTCTCTCTCTCTCTCTCTATATATATATATATATATATATAAGTTATTTTCAATTGAATTTTAACTTCCTTTTAGTTCCACCTATTAAGGGTAAATCACGATTAAGAAATGTCACAATTTTTAACTACAACCCTGTTGTAGTGAAAACACAACACCCCCATTTTATTCTATCATAATAGACATGGGGACCCTTTTAGAATTGCATGTAGACTTTGAGTGTGATTGATTCATTTCAAGTCCAATTTGTTTTTTATTTACACTTGTTTTATTTTTATAGATTTCCTAAGTTTGATTAAGTTTATTTGTTAATAAACTTTGTAAATAAGTTTTTGTTTTAAACATGTTAATTAATTATATTAATGAATAAAATATCACCCAAGACCAAGATGTGTGCATAGGATTTAAGCCTTAATCATTAAACAATGTGGAATATTGATTAAATACATATCAGATCTTTTGGGCATTGAGACATTGATATCAACAGAATCCTTTTTGAAATCTCTGATACCCAAAGTCTGATCCAGCATATTAATGTGGCTCTTTTCAATAAACGTATATTATAAAGTAGTTAGGCCATAAAACATATAATAAGCAAGTTTCGAAGTAAAGGACCCACATTCCACGTCATTGGCTCTTCTCCCCCATATCAGAGGTAATGCATATCGAAGATTTCCTTTTGAGACACATTTAAAAAACTCTGTTAACATCATTTTCCAATACCCTGATATGGTTCCTCGCTGATATTCTAATATGCCAATCCGCTGATATGCTGATACTCCATGCCTCTCCGAATTCTGATAATCATATCCCTTTGATATATGATATTCTAATGGTCATGATCGTCGATACTCTGATATCCTCATATCTTCGATCTTTGATATTCCAAATCCTCTGACTCTCTGATAAACCCCTCCTATCCATATCAGAACTTCCATATTGAAACTTCCTATCGGTTGTCACTATTTTCAACCCCCTGATATCAAATCTTTGATACAAGGCCTCCGATATAATGGACTCGATAAAACTATTAAAGGGAGTTGAACGTGATATCGGATCTACTCCACATCGGAGCTGCCCAATATCACAACCATTTCGTTTTTTCTCATTTTAAAATTTTCAATGAGCTTACCTCCAATACCACTTAGCTCTTGTCATGTATAAGTAAAAACCACTTAATTAATTTAAAAAGGTCTCTTGGCATAAGTATAGTTTAACGCATTTTTATAGTTTAATCTATGTTTTCGTCATTTTAATAAAAAAGCCAACTATTTACCACTTCTTTTCTTTTTTTGACTTCCGATATAGGGCCGATTGCGAAAACATATCGTTCACTAATGCAATTCCTCCTGGTGACAAAAATGATTTCTTAATTGGTTAAGAGGTTTTTGAATCAGTTGAATAGTGACTACATTGCTAGTTAATTCTTCCTATCCATTCAAAACAAGCGATATCACTGTTATCTACACAAACCAAATTGGGTAATTCATTTTACTGTGTTCATATACGTTTGGTCAGAGTTCTAATTAAATTCATCTTTGTTGTAATTAACTTTGTTGCTGAGTGATTTGAGGAAATTGTTATTATTCCTAAATCATGTATAAATACTCGCTAGGAGATCCATAAGAGGGTCGTGATCCACTCAAGGGGGATTCTTTGTAGTTGTTTGATTTGTTCAGTATCACTATTGTTATGTATAGAAAGGTCGATCATAAAGAAAACAAAGGGTTTTTGGCTCTGTTATAATTGCTTTGCACTATTGTAGACAGTTTTACTATGGGTCTAAGCTACTCCAAGACTATACATTTGTAATAAGCTTCGGCACTTTTAATAAATTTCCATTCTGGTGTACTATTACCTGAATGATGAATTTTCATATTTTTGTCAAACTTTTATAAATGGTTTTGATCTACATCCTAAGTAGTATGTTTCTTTGATCTCTAATACTATTGTTGAGTCATATTGTGATGTGTTGCTCAAGTCTCGCAAGAGCTATCTCCAAGAGGTAGAATGAGATCGAAATAATGCTTAATTCATTGAATTATTCTTGTGGTGAATGATAACTATTTATTATTCATTTATAGGTGTATTTTTATTTTATGCGTATTAATTAAAATGAACTATCTCTTTTGATTAATGCAATTTTATAATGAATTATGTTTAATATGAATTAAGGCTTGTAGGTGGACTTACCTTAGTAACTATTTATTAAAGTACATTCATTTACATAGTTTTTTTAACACTTTATGAGTTAAAAAAAACTATTTTGGAATTCATAATCGAATATTAATTCTTGATTCATTCATAAACTAGTCCTTCTCCCTGTTTTATTTAATTTTCTCTTGGATTGGGAGAGGGCTATCCATTCTAGTTCGAGATAGGTTTTTCATGTTTCAGATTAGTTTTGCATATACATCTTAGTTTGCATAAAGTTCTCTCTTAAATATTCAAATAAATCATTTAATTGCAGTTTGATTAGCCTTTTTAAATTGATCAAACCTTTGTGTTGATTTACTTATTTAACCCACACCTTAAAATTAGATGCAAAGGAAATGTAACATGATGTAATATAGGTGTAAATAGATTAATTATTAGTTTAGATTATATTAGTTTTACATTATATTAGATTTATATTTAAGGGTAATTGGACCCTAACTAATCGGAACCACCAGATTCAATAGATAAGCAGCTGCTTTAAGTCCCCGACCAGGTGGTCTCCTCTGATGTTAATGGAGGATGTTTTTTCTGATCAGCAGTTTTTACGCTAGGAGGGCGAGGATTCATTTTTTTATTGGAGTTTTGTTCTAAAAGTCCTTTAACTAATCATGGCTGCTTTATTCATTCCTAAGTTGGGTCATGCTTTCAGCTCATGTAAACCTACTAGGGGCATGTCCAAGAAGCAGATTGAGTCCTTATCTAATTTTAAGTATGATGGTGAGAGTAAAGTTTCTGCCTTGGATCATCTTTGTTGTTTTTTAGATAAATGTGAGTATTATAATATTATTAATGATAATGAGATCTACAAGTTGTTTACTTTGACTTTTCAAGGATGTATTCACAAATGGTTCAAAGCAATTCCAGCAAGATCAATTCATTCGTGGAATCATTTCATGAAGGTATTTCTAATCGCTAATCAAAATTATAATTATGATAATTTTTGTTTTGAATTGGACAATTTGTGCATGTATGGAGATGAATCTTAGACATATTTTACAATAGATATTGGGCACTTTGTTATAGATTCCATCTCAGTGATTTACCTTCAAGTGAATATTTGATTGACCATTTTACTTATCTTGTTTCTTTTAATAACAAAGATACTCAATTTGATAATGAAGAACAAGATACATCAAGTTCATTAGTCAATCTTGAATTTGCAACTATTGAGCCTGTAAATAAACATGAAAATACATCAAAACATTTGTCTTCAAGAAACTATTTTGGTTTCTTTCCAATGTTTTAAATCTATTATACAATGAAATCTTAAGGTGAAGTTCAAACAAATAATTATTGTAAACATCAACAAGGCCCAACCGAAATTAATCAAGAACAAGATCTGAATAATGAACATGTAAATCTATCTTCTCCCAAGGTAAATTCAGAACTAGTTTCTACCTCCACAACTGAAAGGGACTAATTTATCCAAGATTATAATGTTGATAATAATGCTATGAATTACCAAGATGAACATTTTCAGCCATCATTATATTCTGGAAACCATTATTTTATGTATCGAGATATCATTTCACATCAAATTACATTAAATAATGGAATTCATAAGCCTTTGGTTGAAACTAGATCCATAACTAGTTCTGGACACCTCGAGATTGTCATTCATTTAGATGATAATTCTTTTTTCACTAATGTTGTTACTGAACTTTCCTCCCACATTTTTAATGATGTTGTTAATTCAGATCAGTTATATAATTCTCAGGAAAGGGAAGTAATATATGATGATTACCCGGATGTTCATGATGAGGATTCTCATATTTTATAAAGTGAATAAATTTTAAAAACAAATTTCAATCAAGAATATTCACACACTTTAATTTTGTCTCCTCTTTCTAAACACGAATCAGATTATGAACATTTTGATGAAACTGATTTATAGGTTTCCAATGTAATTCATTCTAATTATTCTTTGGGAAATTGTTTTGATGAAATTTTGTTAGCACACTATTTTAGTGGAAAACCTATTTGGTTCCAGAGTTTCCCTTGTAATTATAATATAAGTAGTGATTGGTTAGATTTTTCTTCTTCTTTTATTTTTCAACTCTTTGATATTCTATGTTGGTATGTTAAACTTCTCGATATTGCACACGCATGAGATACATTAACAGAAAAGGATAAAGTTGATATTCAGAGCTTTATTTATGAACATCAAGAGCCATTACTCTTCCAATTTTGTTAAATGTTCAGATCATATCAATTTTCTTCTCGTTCTCAAAGGAATTTCCAATAAAAATTTGTACTCGAGTGTGTACCTTTACAACATGAGCACCCATCTAACATAATTGATGGCCTTCCATCACATGTACATAAAACTAACAATCTGACACATGTCATTGCAGTAAAAGAATATTTTCACAATATGACCTATTATCCTCTTCTTCAAATCACTTCCAATCTCTAACTAATATCCATCCACATTTTTATGATCCCATTGAGCCCTGGTTGGAGGAAAATCTTCAAGAGAGGGTGAATGTAAATAAGGTACTTCTTGTACATATATTAACAATAGTTGTACATTACGTTTCAAATTTATTTCTGTTGGTTTATGTATATCTATACTTTTGTTACTAATATTTGAGGTATATATTCATGCAAAAAATAAGATGCTTGAATGGCTTCATTGGAAGTACAATTTCACTTAGTCTTAGTCTACCTTTTAGATTAGGATTAGGGATAGTTTAGAAATTAGTTTAAATTGAATAAGAATATGGTTTTGAACTTTGATTAATACATGGGAGAAAATGAAGATTCATCAGGTAAAATTATGACCAAATTCTTCCATGTACAAATTTATATTTTCATGCTCATATGGATTGAGCATTATTTCGACTTTTCTTTTCTCTTTTAATCATTACTTCTTTCTTAGATTTTTTTCTTTCTTCTTACAGGTTCCCATGGATTTGATTTGTAGATTTAGCTTTTCTAGAAACTAACATTTTGAAAGAAAAATAATCATATGACATTAGAGAGTTTTCTCTTTTCTAATTTTGTGTACATTTTTAAACCGGTTGTGAGTCCTATTCTTAAAATTGAATCTATAAAGATTCACAAAGTATCTTTAAGCAAGATTTGTAAAAGTAAGAAAACCCCAGTCAAAGGATACAACAATAAGTCTAAATCAATAACTATGTTTTGAAACAAAAGAGATTTATTAATAAATCATCATACGAGATAAAATCAACATAATCTCATTTTTCCTCTATTTACCTTGTAAGATGTATCTCAAGGTTCATTTTCTTGATTGCCTTCTTTCTAATTTGATGAGCATTTTAGGTTGAGCTCGATTGTCTTTTTATTTCATTTCACAATAAAATGGAGTAATCTTTTCTCTTTCAACTTGACATAATCATTTGGCGAGTCATTTTTATGCTCTAATTTATATTAAGAGAACCTAATCTCTAAGAATCACTTCAATGAAGATGATTTTGTTAATGTTCATTTTTAGCTTTCCTAGCCAATAGAGTCACTAGTTTTTTGTTCTTTGAATTTAAATATTTCTGTTATTTCTTAAAGAACTATCTTTAACCCCTATCTTTAAACAAATTAAAACACATTTAACATCAGTTACTTAAGGCCATGATTTGTTTCAGCGAACAAGTTTAGTCAAGTGAATAATAGTAAACTTAAAGCTTTTTATGCCATCCCTTGCTCTTAAGGAGCAGTATGACACCCCATTTATTAAGTAATCTCTATGATATTAACAGTAACCATAGTTAAACATAAAAACAAAAATGGTCAATTGAAGGATAGGAGGCCTCATCACAAGCTGACCTAGCATGAATATAAGTTCTAACATTGTGGCATTATCATTATTGGTCACCAAGTCAAGGTAATGGCTTTCGACCTCAAGGTTGAGAGACAAGAGGTCTCATCATGAGCTGACTTGTTCACCATGTTAGATCCCATGAATGACATTTACGTTAGCTAGTTACCAAGCCAGGACAATGATATTCAGTTGGAATTCAAATACGTTTAAGATGATCTTTTGCAACTATGCATTTATTCCTAATAGATGGGACACTAACACCTAAAACGGTTAAAAGGAATCCATGTCAAAGCTATAGACGTATGCTAGCAGTAGTGGCCATGCTTATGGTATGGAGGTTAAATCAATACTATGTTTTCTTAATTATCTTGTTTACTCGAAAATTGATGTAAGTTGATTGTTATACATATAAATTTACTACAACATTGAATTCATGGGGTAAATTTTTACAAGTTCATCAACGATAATGGTGTATCTTTTTATTTGACAACATATAATAAGGAAAAAATGGTTAGGATATCTAAATTTGAGCATTTCAAATTGCCTAATTATAATTCCTTCATTTTTAAACTAGGTTTTGTATCTTTACTATAGAGATAACATCTTCTCCCCAGTGTGTCACCCTTGTTGTAGTGAAAACAAAACATCCCCATTTTATTCTATCATAATAGGCATGGGGACCCTTTTGGAATTGCATGTAGACTTTGAGTGTGATTGCTTCATTTCAAGTCTATTTTTTATTTATTTACACTTGTTTTATTTTTATAGTTTTCCTAAGTTTGATTAAGTTTGTTTGTTAATAAACTTTGTAAATAAGTTTTTGTTTTAAACATCTTAATTAATTATATTAATGAATAAAATAGCCCTCAAGACCAAGATGTGTGCATAGGCTTTAAGCCTTAATCATTAAACAATGTGGCATATTCATTAAATATATATCAGAGCTTTTGGGCATTGAGACATTGATATTAGCAGAATCCTTTTAGAAATCTTCAATACCAAAAGTCCAATTTTATCCATCATATTAATGTGGCTCTTTTCAATAAATGTGTATTATAAAGTGGTTAGGCCATAAAACATATGATAATCAACTGTAAAAGTAAATGACCCACATTCCACGTCATTGTCTCCACTCCTGCATATCAGAGGTAATGCTTATCAAATATTTTCCTTTCAACACATTTAAAAAACTCTGATAAAATCATTCAGTGATACTCTGATTTGATTCATCACTGATATTCTGATATGCCAATGCATCGATATGCCAATCTGTCGATATGCCGATACACCTTGCCTCTATAACTTCCGATAATCATATCCCTCCAATCTTCAATATTCCGATGGTCATGATCGTCGATACTCTGATATCCTCATATATCTAATATCTTATATTCCCAATCTTATGACTCTTCGATAAATCCCTCCTATCCATATCAGAACTTCCTATCAGTTGTCACTCTTTTCAACCCCTGATATCAAATATCTGATACAAGACCTCTAATATAATGGACCCAATAAAACTATTAAAGGTAGTTGAATGTGATATTGGATGTGCTCCATATTGGAGCCGCCCATATCACAACTATTTCATTTTGTCACATTTTAAAAGTTATTATGAGCTTACCTCTAATACCACTCAATGCTTGCCATGTATAATTAAAAGCCACTTAATTAATTTAAAAAGGTATCTTGGCATAAGTATAGTTTAATGCATTTTTATAGTTTAATCTATGTTTTTGCTATTTTAATAAAACCCAACTATTTACCATTATTTCTATTTTCTATTTGACTTCCAATAAAAGGCTGATTGCGAAAACATATCAATCACCAATGAAATTCCTCCCAGTGACAAAAATTATTTCTTGATTGATAAAGAGGTTGTTGAATCAGTTGAATAGCGACTACATTGCTCATGAATTCTTCCTATCCATTCGAAACAAATGGGATCATTCTTATGTACGCAAAACAAATTGGGTAATTTGTTCTACCGTGTTCATCTACGTTTTGGGAGATTTCCAATTAATGTCATATTTGATGTAATTAACTCCGTTGTTGAGAGATTTGGAGAAATTGTTATCATTTCTAAGTAATGTATAAATACTCGCTAGGATATCCATGAGAGGGTTGTGATCCACTCAAGGGGGGATTCTCTATAGTTGTTCGATTTGTGCAATAGCACTATTATTATGTATTTCCTTGCACTATTGCAAGCATTTTTACTATGGGTCTATGTTGCTCTAGGACTGAACATTTGTAATAAGATTTGGCACTGCTTTATAAATTTCCATTCTTGTATGTTATTATCGAAATGATGAATTTTCATATTTTGGTCAAAGTTTTATAATTGGTTTTGATCTACATCCTAAGTAGTATGTTTCTTTGATCTCTAACACCACTTTTGAGTCATTTTGTGATATGTTGCTGAAGTCTTGCAGGAGCTATTTCCAAGAGGTAGAATGAGATCGAAATCACACTTAATTCATTGAATTATACTTGTGGTGAATGATAACCATTTATTATTCATTTAGAGGTGTATTTTTCTTTTATGTGTATTAGTTGAAATGAGCTATTTCTTTTGATTAATACAAATTTTATAATGAATTATGTTTAATATGAATTCAGGTTTATAAGTGGACTTACCTTAATAAATATTTATTAAAGTAGATTCATTTACATAGTCTTTTTAAACTTTTATGAGTTTACAAACTATTTTAGAATTCATAATCTAATATTAATTTTGGATTTATTCATAAACCAATCCTTCCCCCTGTTTTATTTAATTTGCTTTTGGATTGGGAGAGGGCTATCCCATTCTAGTTCGAGATGGGTTTTTCATGTTTTAGATTAGTTTGCATTTATATCTTGCTTTTAATCAATTACTCTCTTAAAGAGGCAAATAAATAACTTAATTATTGTTTGATCAACCTTTTTAAATCAAGCAAACCTTTGTGTCGATTTAATTCTTTAACCCACATCTTAAAATTTGATGCAAAGGAAATGTAACATGATGTAATATAGGTGTAAATAGACTAATTATTAGTTTAGGTTATATTAGTTTTAGATTATATTAGATTTATGTTTAAGGGTAACTGGACCCTAACCAGTCAAAACCACCTGATTCAATGGATAAGGAGCTGCTTTAAGTTCTTGACCAGGTGGTCTCCTCTTGTGTTGACGGAGGACATTTTTGGTGATCAACAAGCCCCTATTCCTCTTTAGAGTTAATGGATAGTTAAATAAATTCCTTCTAGGATATTCGTCAACTGTCCCTTACCTCTAATTATTTAATTAGTGGATTTGAGATGAAGATGATGATAGATTTTTTGGTGGTTGTGGGTGGCATTGGAACCTATTAACAAATAGAAGGAGACCAGAGATCCATTGATTGCACACAACAAATAACACTTGATACTTTTATTGATCACCATAGGTACAAATATATAGGACATAAATTACTTACTTCGACACATCTAGATCATGACTATGACTCATACATTGGAAATAACAACTTCTAGATTGACTCCTTGTAACTTATAGTGAAAACTACACATGACATGTAAGAATTACTTCCAACACGCTCCCTTAATGCTTACATGGAAAACACATATTACAACAACAAGAATAATCTATTTTTGATTGGTCTTCATCAACACTCACATCCACTCTGGAATCTTGCAAAGACTGCTCTTTCACCACCACATCTTTGAGTTGTCACTTGACCTCCATTTAAAAAATAATTGCTTCATACCATCTTTGACATACTTTGCAGAATTGATGATTCTAGACCTCTCGGAGGACGACGGGTTAGTCTTGATACTGAACCATCCTATGGAAATACCTCCATGTTTTGAACAAATGGTCTTCCGTTATATTCCCCTGTTATCTAGGAAGGTAGTCCAAGTACTGAATGTATCAATAAGTCAATTATACAAGATGACATCTTAAACACATAATCAAATTAACATGTAAGTTGATGTTCTTGGCTCCACATGATGCCACCATCTTATAACAGATTATATATAATCAAATTATTGATATGTTTGTGTGTCACCATATGCATCAAGAATCACCAATTTTATAATATGTTAATCTGTTCTACAATTGATTCTCCATTTGGTTTTTCACCTTATAATAACAAACTATAAAATAATAAAATTGCAATACACACCATTTTTTAAAATATATTAATAATAATTTATTTATTCCACCATCTTCAAGTCTGATCTTGAACTGGAAAGCACCCAAAGATTAAAGCTTTCTGATTAGAAATACTTGTGTTGCAATATTGGTTCTTCTCTCTCATTAATTCTGCAATTACAGGGATAGTCCCTATGCTAAATTATGTCCAAAATTTCTAGCTGTCGACCCATGAACCCATACAACATGATAATTTGCATTAGATCTACGGTCTTTAGTCTTGATCTCTAGAATGGTGATTGAAGCAACCGACTTATGAAACCTCTCCAACATATTCATCAGTGCAATAGTTGACACGTTGGAATGACCATTCCTCAGATAATTCATAGTCAAATGAATCTTTAGCAACCATAATGATTTTGATTACCACGCGCAGACATGGATCTAAAATGAGGATACACAAGCATGTAGTTAAATCGATGAAGGAATATGTTGTAGGCTCCAACAAAGATGATGGTGCAAGTGACTATATTAATACCTATCAGGGTTAGATGTGTGAAAGGTGACGTGGGCCAACATTCTCCCTTGAAATTTTTTGACAACACAATGACCTTGCCATCACATGCTCAATTGTTCCTTACTAGACTCGATATCCTTCCTAACGAATTTTGCGACTGATCTAATTTAGCTCATTTATTATAGTCTCTCCCTCTTTCAATTTAATGAAGGTGGTTCTTCTATCTAGTCTCGTTCTACAGTGGCACAAACAAAATTGTGCAAATAGGAAAAGTCAAGATTGTCGTGTCCATCGAACATTGAGATATAGAAATCGACTTTCTCATTGATTAGTGTTCATTCCTCATAAGTTATCACATGCATATCTAGGATATGAACCAATCATTTTTTTATTGACGCATTCTCTGGTGGTTTTCCACAACAACTAGATCTTAAATCCAACAACCAGATCTCATGCTCTACGATCATGCCTGCATAGGTCAATTTCACATGAGGATATATTCAGACAGGAAACATCGAAGCAAAGTCTATTGATATTAGTTGCATAGATCTGCTAATCTAGAGTCTTGAAATGAGACCTTGATTCCATGCTACAAATCTTTACACCACACAGATCTAGCTCCTCTCCTTCAGATAAGATGGGTATTCCGAATTGGTTCCTTAAGATACAAAATTCAAAATTCAACGATGAAACTACTTAGATTTACACACAGGCTCACAAAAGTAATCTCTCACACACCTATACTAATATGTAAAGAACTAATAACATTGAGGCTCTCTCACATCTTACTGGCCCTCCCTTGAGGGAGTCAAGCCAGTACCAGCTCTGATACCATATTAGAAAATAGAAGGAGATAAGAGAGCCATTGATTGCACACAAAAAATCACACTTGATACTTTTATTCATCACCACATGTACAAATACATGGGACATAAATCACTGTCTTTGACACATCTAGATCATGAATATGACTCATACATTGGAAACAACAACTTCTAGATTGACTCCTCATAACTCCTAATGACAACTACACATTGTTGGTCACTTTAATTGCTTATTAATTTAAACAACTAAGTGCTACATAAATTGTCAACCCATGGAAGTCTATTTATTTCAAAGGAAAATACGCACTGTATGTGCTCAATCTCAAAAGAAATAGAAGTTGTAATAATAAATAAATTAGTCACACCTTGCTCTAAGCAAACTGAAGCTCCACTTTGAGTTACAGCAAAAACAATCTATTGCAGACAATCACCAAAGAATTCTTAATTTCGTAAAAAGGGTAATCTAATGAAAAGGAATCAATCTACAAAGGAAAGCACTAACTATGCTGTAACAGAGAAAAAGACCTTATTCCCAAAGTAGGAATCTTCAACACCTGTTTCTGATTACCATGCTTGCCAACTCACTTTGTAAACTCAATTGCCAATGGAAAACTCATGAATTAACTGTAGATAAACTAAATAATGCAGCAATCAATTGGAAAAATAGAGTTTAGCAACAATGCATAAGCACATTCAGTAAACAGAACTTTTATGGATAGGAAACACACTTAACACACTGTAGAAGTATAATGGGTGAATCTTGTGATGAAGGTGGGCCTTGTCCTTCTCATAAGATTCCCTAGGAAACAAGAACTAGAAAGAAATGTTCAGAACATTATTTTATTCATCCATCAAAATGTCATGTTATAAAAAGATTTCAGTTCTTCTCCTTCAACTAAAAAAAATCATTCCGCAGTCCGTACGTCCCCCTCTAATGTAGATGTCTCCTCTTTTTAAAGAGGAGACATCTATTACAACTGATTACATTGTAAGTCCTATCTTTAACCCAAAATAGGGAGATCAGTTTTCCCATTAACAAAATTTTGTTACAATGGTTATGGTAATGCTGACTTTAGAATGTAGTAGTTACAACCAATGTAGTAGCTCCTTCGATGATCTTCTTCTGTTGCTGTCGAATCTAGATTGCAAATCACGACTGCTTCAGCAAAGGGATTTGCTCCTTGTTCTAAATGTAACAACAAAATGACCTGTAATAATGGCCTTGCAGTCTTCGAGCTGTTTCAACACTGTAAACTGCAATGATAACTGTTTCAGCAACTATCCGTTTCAATCAATAAATTATGAAAGTAATGTAATTGTATGTAAAATAGATTAAACATATAGTAATGAGAAGAAATATTGTACATACCTTTGGAAAAGTGGATTAAAGCAATAACAAGAACTTTAAATACGGGTTGAAAACAGATGACATAATAGCAAAATATATGGCCAAAAAGTTACAATGTGAGATCCTAACGCACATGACATGGAGGCATTAATTCCAATAGGACCTATGGTTGGAATGACGTATCAGGTGAAATCTGTAGTGGTTGTCAGTTGTGTATGATTGACTTGTGACGAGTACGAACATGATGCAGGAACAAGCACATTATGCTCACAAGGAGTAATGTGTATTGTATACAACACAGTGGCAGTTGTAGAACATAATCGAATGGGTTGTGGAAAACAACCGTAATAGAGTGGAAATTGTCCAAGGTTAACAAATTTTCTTACAGTTTGCTTCAGGGGTCGGTTGCGGAGGTCCATTGGCTCTCGACGACTTCGTGCAGTGGCTTTGCAGGAACTGCTAGCGGTGGTGGTGATGAAAATAGCTGAAAGAGGTTGGGTGATGATGCAGGGTAGTGACTATAATAGATAGAGCAATCAAAAATGATGGTTAACCGGAAATAGAGATGGTTGGCTTGAGTGTAGGTGTTTTGTGTACCTTAGTAGTTTTGTGCATCACGTAGAAAATTAGAGATGTATCAAATGACAGCTCTGCAGAGCTTTGGTAGGTCGAGTGGTTTTTGTCAGACAATGGCTCCAATGCAGCGTGCATATGATGGCTCGTGGGCAGAGGTAAGTTTTTCATTTTCAATTTCTTCTCTTTTTTTTAATATGATTATTTATATTATTTTTTTGTATAATTGTTTTTTACTTTTTTTTTTGAATAATTTTTTTCCTGCGTGTATGTGTGTATATATATATATATATATATATATATATATATAGATATATATATAAAGAAAAGAAAAAAAGTTAATATTATTTTTTATCTTTTTTTTTTTCAAATAATGGGAAGAGGTATTTTTTCTTTTTATTTATTTATTTTTATATTTTTTTTAGATATACCTTTTTTTTTACTTTTTTTTCCATCTTAGGCCAAATGCCTAATGACAATATGGAGAATCTCTAGAAACTTATGTAGAGAAACACTCAAATTATGACAACAATGAAGTTGACCAAGACTCAATTTCCAAAGGCCAGATTATACTAGATCTGTGCAATAGTTGACCGGCCAGAGGATCGAACAACTCTGATACCAATGTTAGGAACAAAGTTCATATACACAACAGGATACTCAGAAGATCTGGTATATGTAAATATCCATTATTGGATAATAATATATTTATATAAGAATGTATAAAAGATATGAGATGATGATTTGATTACAATTGAGGGTTTCATATATACACCTAGGCAAGTACCCTTTAACGAATGGCCATGTCCTTAGAGACATGTCTCTTCAATATTAATTACTAGTTAATTAATCATTAATTTTGATTATTAATTTTTACATTAATTTTATTATTTTTTATCAATTATATTCATAACAGTCCCTTGTTTATGGACCATATTGGTATCAAATAAGTTGAATCCTTGATTATGACACGACTACCATAAATTTGAAAATAGTAGAGATTCAACATGAGAAAAGTAAACAAAGAAAAGTTTGAAGACTTAAATATCATTCGTACTCACTTTCAAGAAGAGAATTAGATATTGAAGGAATTGATCTGAACTTAAACAGGAACACAAAAAATTACAGATATAACCATAAATACATAGATGCAGTAGAAATAACACTTCATTTCATTAATGTCAAATACTGAAATATGCTTACAAGTAGAAAGGAAATAACACTAGCTCGGATGATGGTAGATTATCTCTGAGGAGAGATGTAGCGGGTAAATGCCTCTAAAGTGTGTTACGATGAGGCTGGAAGGCCTATTTATTATTCAAAAATAATGGAGAATCCTAAACATCCCAAAACCTAACCCTAGGAGAAGAAGCACCAAAATTATGGGCCCTGTTTGGGTAAATTGGTACATCAATTTCCCGAGGTTGTAACTTTGGCATACAATCTTCGTTTGATGTGCATAATACCTCATTAGAAAGATCTATATGAGGAATAAAAGTTTTTAATGAAAACATGAGAGAGGGCCTCATGTTTCCCTATTTTCCAAAAAAAAAAACGTCATTTAGGACCTCAAAATGGCTCCAAAAATTTAGGACCAAAAAAATGCCAAAAATAGTAAATTGTGCTACAATTAAGGAAACTGAAAAACCGAAAGAGAAAGTGGTGGGGGTACAAGTGGAATAGGTGAGTGGCCACCGATATACACCTATATTAGTCCCCCCTCTCTTAGGAAGCAATGATCCCATTGCATTGAGTGCCTCCATGAGGTGGGGAAACCTCTGCAAAATTTGGTCCCTGGTGAGCCACTTGCCTTGGTGCAATAGTTGGCCAACTTAGACAACCTGATATAGTTGGATCTTCTGTTGGTGATTGTTCTTGATATTTGTGTCCATGATTCGATCTGTTTTGGCTTGTTCCATGTAGTCTGGTTTTACCTTTGTTGGTATGAGTTGTTCTGCAATGTCAGATGTGTCCAACAATGGTGGAAAGTATGGTCGAAGACAACCTACATTAAACATTGGGTGCAGACCAAAGCGGGTGAATATTGCAATGGGGTTGAGTGAGGTGCTCCTTCTGGAAATGTAGCCAAACATTTTCACCCACCTGGAACTTGTGTGGCACTTGATGTTGATCATGGTGTTGTTTGTATGTAGCATTGGATTTTTCCAATATATCATGGACCTACTGGTAGATGTGTTGAATGTGCTCAATGAAGTTGTTAGCTCTGTTGGCTTGGGACTGGACGTGAGATAAATATGTCTGAGTGGCTACAAATGGTATGGCCACATCAATGGGACATAATGGCTGAAATCATAGCCCTACCTAAAAGGGGCTATGACATGTTGAGCTATGGAGAGCTTTGTTGTAGTTGCACTAGACATAAGGGAGGCTTTCATCCCATGTGCATGGATGCTTCAAGTTGTACATGCAAAAAATGTGTACAATCATCCTATTGATGACCTCTATTTGGCCATCAGTTTGGGGGTAGAAAGTTGTGAACTTAGTAATTTTGGTATCTAGCATCAACCAGAGGCTTGACCAAAATGCACTTAGGAATCTACTGTCCTGATCTAATACAATGGAATGTGTGATCCCAAAGTGTACCCACACTCACTCAAAGAAGAGCTTAGCAGTGGTATTTTTTGTGATACTCTTCTTGCAGGCTGCCATAATGGCCATCTTAGAGAATCTATCGATGACCAAAAAAATGTTGTCATTGTCGTGGTTAGTAGAAGAAAGGCCCAACATGTAATCCATGGAGCTGGATTCCCAAGGTCGACTAGGAGTAGGCACAGGAGTATATAGGCCTTTCTTCTTGATGGTTGGTTTGGAAATGGCATAGGCAATGCAAGATCGAATGTACTTCCCAACATCCTAACGAAGGTTAGGCCAATAAAAATACTTTTGCAGTACTGCAACTATTTTCTCTACTCTGAAATGTCCAATGACCCAACTATAGTGCACCTCCTAAATCATCTTGGTACACTCGCTTGAAGGAACATATATGTGTCCCAGGTGGCATAAGATTACACCCTAGAGGTGAAAATTTTGAACTTGCTTACCCTTCAGGAGTGTCTGCTATGTGCTGTCAAATTCTGGATAACTCTTGTAAATATGCATCCACCCTGAAGTCCCATGCCCACATGAGTCAAGCATAGTGATCAACACCATGAATGGTGGTTGACTGAGGAAGTCTACAACATTATTGGTGATGCCCTTCTTGTACTTGATGTTCAAATGGAATTATTGTAGGTATGTGGACCTTTCTGATGGAGATCGTTCTGTAACTTCCCTTGTGTTTGTATGAACTGCAAGGGTTAGTGGTCTATGTGGATAGATGTTTCCTTCCCCATAATGTAATGTTTTCATTGATGGCATGCCTGCATAATGGAATACATTTATTTTTCATAGGTGGGATACTTTCAGACTGTGTTTGAAAATGTCTCACTGTGGTAAGCCATTGGATGCCCCTATTGAGTAATAAATGCACCAATAGCATAATCAAAGGCAACTGTCTCAATCTCAAATGGTTGTTGCATGTCTAGTAATGTGAGCACTGGTGTAGAGCAGAGGTGATGCTTCAACTCAGCAAATGCCTTTTGTTGGGTTTCTAACCAAAATAAATATTCTTTCTCTCCTCCCTTGGTAACTTGACTTAAAGGCCAAGTGATATGAGAGAACCACAACATGAACCTGTGGTAGAAATTGGAAAGACCCAGAAAGATGCGGAACTCTGTTAGAGTTGTTGGGGATGGCTAATCCCGAATGACTTGTATCTTAGATGGGTCCACATGCACACCCTGATCATCAATGATGTACCCAAGATATTGAACCTAGGTAATTCCCAAAGTGAATTTCTCGAAATTGGCACACAACTTGTGTTTTCATAGGGTTTGGAGGACCTGTCGAATATGGTGGAGGAGCTCTTCCCAACTCTGGCTAAAGATCAATATGTCATCTAGATACACCACCACGAATGCATTGGTGAAGGGTTGTAAGATGTCGTCCATCAATATAATCATGAATGTTGTGGGGGAATTCATCAACCTGAAAGGCATGACCAACCATTAGAAATGACCATCCTTGGATTTGAAGGTAGTCTTCCACACATCGGAGGGTTTGTTAGGCACCTAGTGATAACCAGACTTCAAATTGATCTTGCTGAAATATTTTCCCCCCTTGAGCTGGTCCAAAAGGTCATCAATCCATGGGATTGGGTTCCTCTTCTATGCAGTGATCTTATTTAGCTCCTGATAGTCAATAAAGAGTCCCCGGATCCCATCCTTCTTCTATACCAAGACGATCGGGCTCCCATACGGTGACGAGCTTATCCTGATGTGCCCTTTCTGCAACAACTTGTTATGAAACCAAATAAAGAAAAGATAGAAAAGATAGTTCAACACCTTAGAAATAAGCCTCTTTGAGGGGGAAACCTCCTTTACATTACACAAATGAACAATTCTTCGATGATACAAATGACAAGACCTCCTTTCTATATATAGGAGTCTAAGGGGTTATAATATAATCAGAGCCAACATAACAATAATAATGTAAGGGCACAACAATAACAATAGTGGGCTTATATGGGGCACAATAATAACAATATGGGTACTACATGGGCACAACAATATAATAAGGGGGTTGCACTAATAACAATAAGGGGTTACACTAGTAGTATATGGACCTAACATGCCCCTCTCCTTCAAAAAGTGTTGTCCTCAATGCTTGAGTAGTTCTTGATGCTTCGGTATAAAATTCTTG
The DNA here is from genome assembly GCA_031772625.1 of Pinus tabuliformis. Taxonomy (NCBI): domain Eukaryota; kingdom Viridiplantae; phylum Streptophyta; class Pinopsida; order Pinales; family Pinaceae; genus Pinus; species Pinus tabuliformis. The sequence continues at coordinate 380,760,035 of CM062813.1, forward strand.
TCCTCCCATGTGGAATCTTCAATGGGTAAGTTCTTCCACTTGATGATATACTCTGAAATTGATCGATTTTGTAGTTGGAGGGTTCTTGTTTCTGTGACTGCTCCAGGTTCTAATATGATTTTTCTTTCCTCGTCAAGTTCTTGCAATATTGTTTGAACTGGGATATTCTGCAACTTTTGAATGAGTTCCTACCCTGATTTTTCATTATTCCATTCATCCCTTGCTTTGTTTATCGAATTTGGTTGGATAATTATACCAACCTCTAGCATTTCTACAACCATACATTCAATTTCACTCCTTTGGGAATATGGATATCTGTAAGGCATGCTGTTTGGAGGAACACATCCTGGAATCAAATGAATAGCATTGTCATGATCACAAATAGGTGGGATGCCTTTGGGAGTCTCAAATACCTTAGAATGATTGTCCAAGACTTTTTGGAGATATGGAGAAATAGATGATTTTGATGTGGGGACCTCTAGCGAACATAGTTGTGAAATTACGCCTCGTTGTTATTTCTTTAAAAGCTTTGCCATTCTGTTAGAGTTGATTATATTTCTCTATTTCCCTGTGATACCCCTTAATTCAAATTCCTTTCCTTTCGAAGAAAATTTCATGAAACATTCTTGAAAATTAAAAGCTATTGTACCCAAGCATTGTAGCCATTGGACTCCTAGTACAACATCAACACCACCCATTGGAATGGAAAGCATTAGGCTATTCAATACATATTCTCCCATGGATAGCTTGATATTGTGGAACTTTCCATAGTAATTTATGGTTCCTCCACTTGCAACCATCACTTGGCACTCTGTTATTGGATATATGAATCAATTCAATTCATTGGCTATCTTACAATGAATAAAATTATGGGTACTACCCGAATCAATCAACACTATTACCTTTTTCTTCTTGATATGCCCTTCTATCTTGAGAGTTTGAGGAATGGTAATTCCTGTCACTGCATTACAAGATATGGTTAGATTCATTTCATCTTTTTCTAGTATTGCTTCCTGGTATATATCCTCTTCTTTCGACATTTCTTGTTCATTTTCTTGCTCCTCTTCCCCATCCATGTAAATTAATTTATTCTCATCACACTTATGAACATTCGTGTATTTTCTATCACAATTTTAACAAAGCCCTTTTTCTCTTTTTTCTTCCAATTTTTTTGGCATCAACCTTGTAGGTGGCGAACAGATAGGAGCAACAATAGTTCTATCTTTATAGTTATGAGTGGTAGGCTTCCTTGTTTCCATAATTTTGCTTTCAATTTTTCTTGCCAACCTGAATGCCTACTCCAATGAATCAGGTTCCGAAAGACGAACCTCATGTTGAATGTTATCTCTTAAAGTCCCTATGAAGACATCAACCATTTTCTTCTCTAGAATATCATTTACCTTGATATTCAATTTTTGGAAGTCCTCAATGTTCTCTGCCACTGAACCCTTTTGTTTGAGATTTATCAATTGGCTAAAGAAGGTGTTTCTCTTTGTATCCTCATAATTTGCTATCATTTCCTCCGTGAAAATTGACCACGTGATAAGTGGTTTATCAGAACAAAAGCCTCTATACCATATAAATTGATTCGGTTATAAATATAAAGATGCAATATGTACCTTTTTTGTGTTTTGCACATTATGTAGATCAAAATATTTCTCCATCTATAATATCCATGTTAAGGGATCCTTGCCATAAAACTTCCTCATATCTACCTTTGGAATATGTTGGGTCTTCAATCAAATGTTAGATTCTATGAAATCATGATTAACATTACTTTTGTTGTCATCATGAGTTTCCTCTACTACCTTTTCCCAATTAGGAGACCTTTCTTGTAGCAGCTTTGTCCCACCTTCCTTCAAACCTTCCATGTCTTTCTTCAAGTATTCCCTGCATTTCTTCCAATATGCTTTCATATCATCAATATTAGCTTCCATGGAATAAATAAAACTATTTATCTTAGGTCACATTCTTCAAATCATCCATCCAATTTTTATTTCTAGGTGTTTCTATTTTCTTGATTCAAGTCATTTGTTTTCGTGCTTTTAGGACCTCGATCTTGAATCTATTATATCTCTAAAACTATGGATCCCTAATGTCTGAAATTACAACCTTTGGTAGCCCTCTAAGTCTTCTTTTCAAGGCCACTAATCTTCTCAAAATTGGATTCTCCAAGAAAGAGTTATTCCCAATTTTCTAAGATGACCTGATTTATAATGTTTCAGTAGAGAGAACTTGTACGACGTTCGATGTGTCACTATTTTGACCTTCGGATCTAAACAATGTACACATAAAACTATAGTCAGTCCTCTTTTTGTAACTTCTTACTAAATTTCAATCTGATGCTCAAATAGAAAGTTATGACTATTTTCCCAAGGTCACCTGTTTAGAATGTAATTCGAGAGTTTGCGAAAACCCTAACTTCCTTAGATTATATCTCCACAAATATAGCGACACAAGATCTGAAATTCTGACCCATGATTCACCAAAATTTCAACTCAAATTGGTTTTGATTTAAGAGTTTGAACCTTCATAGAAAAATATTTATAGCGAACAATATTTATAGCGAAAATTCCAAAATGACCTGTTTGAGATGAAATTCTAGAGCTTGCACAAACCCTAACTTCCTTAGATCATATCTCAAAAAATATAGTGAGACAAGATCTGAAATTTGGATTCGAGGTTTACACTGATTTCGTTTCAAATGGGTTTTTCTTTTAGCTTCTAAAACTTTGTAGCGAAAAAGTTATAGCAAAAATTCCACAATGACTTGTTTGGAGCAGCGAAACCCTAGAATCCAAAGCTTTGATAGCAAATGTTACGAAACCAGCTCAAAAAAAGATAGAAAAGATATATCAACGCCTTATAAATAAGCCTCTTTGATGGGACAACCTCCTTTACATTACACAAATGAACAATTCTTAGATGATACAAATGACAAGACCTCCTTTCTATATATAGAAGTCTAAGGGGTCATAATATAATCAGAGTCGACATAACAATAATAATGTAAGGGCACAACAATAACAATAGTAGGCTTATATGGGGCACAATAATAACAATATGGGTACTACATGGGCATACAAATATAATAAGGGGCTTGCACTAATAACAATAAGGGATTACACTAGTAGTATAGGGACCTAACACAACTTCTGAATCTACCTCTTGATCTCATCATTCTGCAAAATAGAGTGTTGATAGATCGGTCCATTGGGTAGTGGCATTCTTAGGGTTAGATCAATGGAGTGTTTGACCTGAGAGTGTAGAAGCACCCCTATAAGTGAGGAGAAAATGTCCCTGTACTCCTCCACGACCTTATCCCTCTACTATTGTTGTGCGAAGGAGCCCTATATGGAAGTCGTGGGCACAATATTTTTCTTTTCCCAAGGGAAAATCATAAGAAAAACAAACTTTGTGGTCTCTGAAATGATTTTACTGCATTTCTTTGTAGTGATCAAAGAGATGGTGTTAGGCGAGGCTACCTCTAGTATCCTGTACAACTTATTTCCCAAAGTAATAATCACAAACTTAGGTCTAGATTCATATACAACATGCCTCTTCCACAAGTATGGTTTTCCTAATAATGCATCACAAAATTCAAGAGGCACAACATCACACAGTACCTCATCTGTGAAGGGCTTGATGTTGTAGGGAAGGCGACATTGTTGGCTGACGCAAAGATCTCGTGCTTGGAGAAGCCACCCGCTGGTGTATGAATGCGAAAGTGTTATAGTCGGTAGGCCCAACCACATCACAACCTATATTGAAATGAGGTTCTTTTTGTTCTTGCTTTCGACAATGAACAACAGTGGAGAACCCTTCACCCACATCTGTGAGTGGAAGAGGCATTCCCCCTCCTATGGATCTTCATCCTCATTCTTCTAGATCTTGGTGGTGGCGATGGTGGCACTAGGCTCCGCATCAATGATTTTCTTCCCTTTGTCTTTACCCTTGTCGTGTTATGACTCAAAGTCAGATCATGCATCTAATTCGGAAGCCTTCAACTCAATCACTAGTGATTACATGGCCTGACACTCATTCATGTTGTGAGTGGAGCTCTTATGGAACTCACACGATTTTACCATGTCCTTCTTTGTCTTCGTGGTGTTTTTCTTTTCTTACAGATTTGATGGGTTGTCCTAGGTCACCCTGCATTGGCTTTTTCTTTTGCTTTGAAGTTAGGGGGCACCTTTCCCTTGCTTTAGATTCACAGATCCAAAGCCTCGCTTCTTTTGCTTAAACTTTTGCTCAATCTTGACAGTGTATCGGTACGTAGTAACAATCTAGGATATGTCTAGCAACTCCATCTCATCCTGGATGTGCCTGTGTAGGTAGTCGTGGTACTTGAGTACCAAATGTTACTTAGAATCCTTGATACCCAACTCCATGCGAAAGGTATGAAAAACATTGGTAAAATTCGACATGTCTTGGTCCCTTCCCTGCCGCAACATGGTCCACTTTATGTATTTATCCTCATAGCTCCCGACAAGGTAGTACTACTCCTTGATGGTGTCCCGGAACGAATTCCAAGTGGGTGCAACTAAAAATAGTGAGGGTGTACTTTCATCCTTCTTCTCACAGTAGATTTCCCAATAGTCCTTTACGTGGGGGTCATATTTGTGAAGTGAAAAAGTAATATTTTCCCAACTGGAAAAATCATGAATAGAAAAATATCCTTCTAGGAGATTTAATCATTTGTCTACGACGTTCGTATCTATTTGACCTTTAAATATGTCTATGTCAACGTTAACTTGTACCTTAAAGGGTGTGGCGCTTCCAGAGTAGCTACTGGAAGGAGATGCGTCACCGTTGGGTAGCCATTGAAGGACCTGGGCAAAGTTGTCCATCATCGCGTTCCTTTGTCACTCAAGGGATTCTTCAAGAAATATTTTGAAAGGATCTCCTAGCCCCTTTTCTTTCTTCTCTTCTACCATGGGAGGCCATCGAGATTTGCAAGGCTTTTCTTGCAAAGGTTTGATCAATTCAAGCCCTAACTCCTTATATCCCGACCTCATTGGGGACATGTAAAGAAAAAAAAAGAAGAGAAAATTGCTCTGATACCACTGATTCAAACTCAAAAAGTAACACAATAAATTATAGATATAACCATAAATATAGAGATGCAACAGAAATTACACTTCATTTCATTAATGTCAAACATTGAAACATGTTTACAAACAGAAAGGAAATAAAACTAGCTCGGGCGATGGTAGCTTATCTCTAAGGAGAGAAGTGGTAGCTACATACATATGAACTGTGTTAAAATGAGGCTTAAAGGCCTCTTTATTGTTGAGAAATAAAGGAAAACCCTAAAAATCCCAAAACCTAACCATAGGAGATGAAGCACCAAAACTGTGGGCCACGTTTGGGTAAATTGGTACATCAACTTCCCGGGGTTGTAACTTTGCAATACGATCTCTGTTTGACATGCACAAGACCTCGTTAGAAATATCTAACTGAGGACTACAACTTTTGAATGAAAACATGAGTTAATGCCACAATTTTCTTGGTTTTCCCAAAAAAACATCGTTTAGGGCCTTAAAAGGGCTCCGAAATTTCAGGACCCGAAAAAATACCAAAAAAATAAATTGTGCTACAATTAAAAAAATGAAAAACTGAAAGAGATAGTGGTGGGGGTCCAAGCGGAATAGGTGGGTGGCCACCAATATCCACTTGGATCAGGAATAAATCTGAATGTTGAACTAGAGGATGGTAGATATGCAGAAGAAACATAATATTTTGACAAGATTGTTGTCACTGCTACAAAAGTGACTATTGAATGCTGAGATAGACTAATTATGGTCATTGAAAATTCATTAAAGCATAGATTTCATCTTGTACACTTGGGAGAGAAGTTCATCTAGATGGATAGCTGGCAAGAGGAAAAGCTCACTCATATGAATACTTAGCTACAATGAGATTTGGTAGAGAAGGACGAGGAATTAGAAAAATTCCAAGTAGCTTTCCAAGAAAAATACAAAGTAAAGGCACCTTCCATTTCCATTGCCGGAGCCAATCCCATTACCAAGACAAATCTTGTAAGCTCACCTTATATATAAATTTATCTAAAGAATGTAGGTTATTTTGAAAAACATACCAAGGGATTTGGTTCAAAATTCTCAAGTCGAATGGGATATGGTGGAAAAGTGCTAGGAAATAGAAGGAAAGGAATTTTAAGCCCCATTATAGATGCACTAAAGGTCAGACATGAAATCCTAGATATTGATGATATAAGGTAAAAGTATATGACCATGAAGACCACATTTGTGAAGGTAAAAAAACATGATGTAGTTGACTGGTCATAAAAGGAAAGAGCAGAAGTACATGAAGTTGGTAGTCCACCACCACGTTACCATCTTATGATAGATTGAATAAGGGTAGTGATGAAAAGAATTTAAATAGTTATCTTGTACCATAAATTAGAAGAAATGGTAAGCAAATCATCCAAGGAAAGAAGTAGATAAAGAGCAAGAAGTCAACATCAAAGAAGACATCCCTTGTTTGTCATTACTAGAAGAGGAAAGGCCAAGGTGGTATTGATTGTTGTGCTTAGAGGCTTACTCATTTTGCAAGGACAAAGGACATATTAGGGCATATTTCTTAGAGAAGAAATCCAAATTCCATAAGCCTAAATGTTTTTAAATTAAGAAGGAAAATAAATATTTCCTATCACAAAAACACAATTATAGGTATATGGAGAAGAAAAGTATGCTAAGAAATCCATGTAATAGCACCAAGAACTTTTTCCACCACTACAATTAGAGTGCCCATTGGGAAGAAAAATGCCAGAGACTCCATCTAGAACTTCACCTCTAAAAGCCACACAACTATAGAAAGAATGTTTAAAAGGATTAAGAGTTACATACATATTTAGTCCAAGGAGAAGAATCTACCCTAGGAGCTATAATATCACAAGATATTTGTGACACACATAAAATAGATGTTATGTTGATTCTAATGGTGGCCACAATACAAAGGTTGTTTTTTGATATCGCATCCAAAGAAACCATCTTAGAAGATGTACTGGATATTTTGCATGAAGTCCCATGACCTTTGGGGAGTTCTCGAGAACTCCATGACATGCATGTGACCATATGTAGTCATTGGAGAGTTGTTTCCATGATAGGAAAAAACTAATGCTTGCATAAAATTTCAAGCCACACTTCCCTTGTGGATTCTTTTACTTGATGGCATAGCATGTTGGAGTCACACTGAAAAACAAAAACCAACAACTAAATTGAATCCATTCACTAATAATATCGACCATATCCAAGTTCGAGGGAGAGATGGGATTGAAATTTTATGATATAGATAAGTTTAATAAATTATTTATATTTGAGGATTGATGGGAAAAATGCTATGTTGTGGGAACACACGAGCCAAGAACTAGAGCTAGAGCCATAGCTAGGACCGAATCGTATAGCTAGATCCATGAGCCAAAGTTAGATCCATAGCTAAATCTAAAGTTGTATCTAGGAGCAAAAGTTAGGGCCATTCTCCAAAGAAGTAAACAAAAGGAACATTAATCAAGATTCATTACCTTTGATGATTTAGATACCAAAAGGCCTCTCAATAGGAAAGTGTGATTTGAAATGTATATACACTAATGAATGGATGTAAGATTGAGTACCTATAAGTTAATTCAATAATTAATGAAGGTCAGTAAATTATATAAAAGACAATGCAATTTAAAAGTGGAATAAGACAAATTGAGAGCAAAAAAACAATGGGTTATTTAGAATAAAAGAAGAGATTGAGGAATGGGAAGTGAAAGGTAGTAAGTATTGGTCTTCTCACAACATTGAAATTCATGTGAAAACTTATATTTTTATCCACAATATTAATATAAGTTTTTCATTAGAGATTACAATTTAGAAAGTGTAATATATAATTGTTATAATTTAAATAATGAAATGATTATTAAAAATTAAAATTAAAATGGAAAAATATTTTGTTTAATTAAATAATAATGAGTTATATATATAATTGGAACAAGAATTTATGGAGAATCAATAATTTAGAAAAATCAGTTGTCATTATTACACTAGATACAACTATTTCATAAATGCCACAAATGGGCTAGTTACAATGTCTTTGTTACACAGGAAAATGACCTCCTCATCAGCTCAGAGGAGAAGGGAAATGCTTGACATCCACGATTTGAGAAAACTCACCAATGACCCCATCTTTCACAACTTACTTTGGGCTCTAATCCCACACAAAATTCCCACAGTCATCTCGAAGTTCGAAGGGAAACAAGGGGAGGATCTAGGTACGCACATCACCACCTATCATTTATGGTGCATTTCTAACTCCATGGTGGATGATAGTATTTAGCTTCCGCTCTTTCCCTGCACCCTTACTAGAAATTCAACCAAGTGGTACATTGAGTTTCCACGCGTGCCAGTCAATAACTTTGGTGCTTTAGAAATGGAATTTTTAAATCACTTTCAACTACCCATCTGCATTGAAACGGGGACAAAACACCTTACTTATTTACGCTCGGACAGTTCCACCCACATCTCTGATCACATCCATGAATGGAGACGTCAGTGGAGGCTAGTCAAAGTGCCCCTCTTCAGATTATCTCTTAGCATATTGGTTTTGCAAATCTCTTTTCCCTCAAATCACTAAGGATGTTTCCTTAGGTGGTGCAATCATTGAAGACCAATCAATTCATCATGCCCAACACATAGATTTGATTTATTCGCAGCCTAGCACATTAAATGACGTCATTCCTAATGCCCCTGGAAACTCCAATGATCCTGCTACTCAGAAACCTGATGCACACAATGATGGTATTATCGGTTCTACCTTCAAGGCTGCTGTAAAACAACTTAACTTTCACATTGCCTAGTTGTCAGTTGACCCCACTACACAATCAACTTCTCTTCCTATCGCCGTGATCAAATCTATGTAGTATACACAAAATCCCAATGGTAAGAATAAGAAGAACAAGAAAAAAACCTTTCCTTCTGAAGAGTAGTCAACCAAGCAGTCCAACCCAAAGCAAAAAGTTGTTGCACCTCCTAACAGTGGAAAGGACAATGCTGTCAACTTCCCTTGCAAGATCTGTGCAGAAGACCATATGACAGATTGTTGTCTCTGTCTCCACAAATGCATAGATCTCCTTGATTAAAAGGACACTGGTCGTACCCCTGCGGCCTTAAAAAATCCTTTCCTTTCTCAGCAGTAGCAGCATCTTATTGCGAACCAGCCTCAACCCCCATAAGGGGGCAATGACAGTTCGCATCATCCCTCAGTTGGTGAAGGACCATCTACCATTTACACCTTTGAAACGGTCAATCTTCAAACCAGAGCCAAAAATTATGGATCTCCAGTTGCTAATGCTGAGGAAGCACCCACCACTGCCTAGCGATCTTCATATCAAACGTCCAGTTGCTAATCTTGTGATTCGCCCCCCAAAAGGGGAAATTCATCGCACAATGCATAATACATCTACACGTTCTACCCAGAACTACAGTATTGTGGAAGATTTGGCGCAAGCACCGTTAGCTATGTCAGTGCTCGAAGTATTAAAAACTTGTCCAACACAAAAGGAAAGCTCTGCTTTCAGCAATTGGTGGGGTCGACCCTCACAATTCCATCCTTACAATTTTGGACAGGGACAAATGTAAACATTACCTTTCACACCAGCTTGGATTTCAGGTGAAAATATTTTTGAAAGGACGAGGGGTACATAGAACTATCAATGTCAAATGTGATTCAACCTGCGTCATGTCGACTTCATGTTGGCTTCCCTTGGGTTCTCCAACCCCCTCATCAGCATCAAATTCCCTTAAAGATTTCAACGACCACACTTTCATCCCAAAAGGTTACCTTGCCAGCTACCCCATCATTTTGAGTGGTAAAATGATAACGGTGGATATCAAAGTCGTGGATAGAAAACTTGACTATAGTCTTATGTTGGGTCGCAGTTGGACTTATGCCATGACTGCCATTGTGTCTATTGTAATTCATATCATCCTATTTCCATTGGATGGAAGGATAGTCATAGTGGACCATCTATCTTTTTGCACCCCAGATTACTCCTCGTTACCTAGTGGCTCTGTACCTTTAGTGGGTGTTATACCTGACTCTTATGTCATTATCGGTACCGATCAATTGAAGGGTTTGATATCTGATTCAGACGCGATACCCATACAAATCCTATCCTTTAAAACACCTGAAATCATTCCCTCAAGTTACACAACTATCCAAACTTTAGATTTGGAAGGGAACATGGGAAATATTTCAAAGACATTGCTCATCGATATTTCAGTCAAGACAAGCATTGTGAAAAACATCCATATTGGAGCCAATTACACTCCGGAGGATATTGCAAACTTCACCTGCATTTCTCAGGAATTCCGCAATGTATTCACTTGGTCTTACGACGAAATTCCTAGCATAGATCCATCTGTAGCCGAGCTTGAGATCAACGTTTATGACAATGCCAAGCCTGTCCGCCAAAGGCTTCGACCAGTCCACCCCACAAAACTGTAGCCATCAAGACTGAGGTGGAAAAATTGCTACGTGCTGGTTTTGTTTACCTCGTTCCTTTAACAAAATGGGTTTCTAGTCTCGTTCTTGTAGATAAAAAATAGGGTACCATCCGCGTCTGTGTCGACTACCGGGACTTGAACACTACGTGTCCAAAAGATAATTATCTGACACTATTCATCGACCAAATAATTGACAATTGCACTGGTTGCGAATCCTTCTCATTTATGGATGGTTTCTCAGGCTATACCAGACCACCATAAAACCCACGGACTAGCACAACATCACCTTCATTTTCCCTTGGGGAATATTTTCATATCGAAAACTCCCAATCAGTTTAAAGAATGTTGGAGCAACATTTCAACGGGCCATGGACTACGCATTCCATGATATCATACATATTGTTCAGGCTTACTTGGATGACCTTCCAACCCATTCCAAGAAGAGAACTGAACATCTAGTTCTTTTATGAGCAATTTTTCTTAGGTGAAGGTTCTATAACATACGTCTTAATCCACACAAATGTGTTTTATTTTTCAAGTTTGGACGCCTATTTGGTTTCATTCTTTCCAAACATGGGATTAGGGTTGATCCCAATAAGGTAAAGGCAATTACTCAATTTTCCAAACCACAATCCATTTTGCAGCTCCAACATTTGCAAGGGAAATCAAACTTCTTACGACGATTCATCATAAATTATGTCGAGTTGACGAAAGGCTTTATTCACCTACTAAAGAAGGAGTACCATACTTATGGGATGATCAAGCCCAATGATCATTTGATGCCTTGAAACAGGCACTTATATCAGCCCCACTGCTTAGTGATCCCAACTATAGGTGTGACTTTCTTCTCTATTTGGAAGCCTTGCCATCCTTTATTGAAATGGTGTTGGTCCAAACTCATTATGATCTGAGTGAGCATGTGATCTATTATCTATTGAAAGTTTTGGCTGGGCCCGAACTCAAATATTCACATGTGGAAATGTTGTCCTTGGTAGTTGTCTTTGTTGTCAATCAATTCCAACATTATATACTACTATGATAGACTACTATCATCATTTTGGAGAATCCCATGAGACACATTTTGTCTCGCCAAGTCATTGGAGGAAAATATTCCAAATGGATAGTTATCCTCCAATAATTTGATTTGGTTTTCGCCATTGCCAAGGCGAAAAAATCCTTAGCCTTTACAGGACTATTGTCAGATCTTCCCATTATCGATCCAAATGAGATAGCTCACGATCCTCTCTTGGATGAATCTGTTTATCTAATCGACTCTACTAACCATTGGTATGGTGAAGTTCATGTCTATCTCCAAGTGAAACATTTTTTCCCTGAACTATCGTTAGGTGACTATCGTCGCATCTGCCACCAAGCTTGACACTATTTAGTGTTGGACGATACTTTATATCATCGTGGCGCCGATACAGTTCTTCGACATTGCTTCACTCATGAAGAGGTGGAACACGTTTTAAATAAATTCCATGTCGGGGCATGTGGCAGTCATCTTTCTGGCATATCATCTGCCTAGAAAATTTTACGCACAGGATACTACTGCCCAACCTTGTTCAAAGATTGTATCAAGGAAATCTAGCACACTAGCACAAAATGGATAATTAGTTACTAAAAAAATTATTGAAATTTCCATATAAATGACCATTTTTCAGCCGGTGACCAATAGTGGCTAATTTACAATATCTTATAGCGCGACTAACTTTTAGTCGTATTTAATGTAGTCATTAATTGATTGTCTCACATTTATCATCTAGTAGTATATTTAGTCATTAATTTGGTCATTAATTTAGTCATTAATTGCCACAATTAATGACCAAATGCACAACAAATATACTACTATATCATCACCCGATAAATCCAATTAATGACTAAATAAATATGACCAAAATGTTGGTCACCTTATAAGATACCATAAATTAACTACTAATAATCATATATATGCAAATTTTAGTCATTGTTTGAAACCAATTAATGACCAAGAAATATGACTAAATTTTGGTCATGTTATAAGATACTTTAAATTAGCTACTAATAGTAGTATATATTCAAAATTTAGTCATCATTTGTAATCACAATTTTATCGTTAACAATAGTCATTTATCTTTTTTTGTAGTTTCATATTCATTATATAAACGACTCATTTAGTAGTTTATATTCATTTCATTTACTTTCTTTAATAATCATTATAGACGACTAATTTAGTCATTGTATATTCATTTTATTTGTGCTCATCTTTAATCAATATAGACAACTAATTTAGTAGTTTTAGATTGATTTCATGTTTTCATTACTAATTAAATTAAATTAATTAGTATGATTTTGTGACTAAATTAAAAAAATGTCATACAATGTGCATGTTCATCTAATAAGAAAATGCAAAGTTACATATGTTAATGACAATACTAAATAATATCAAGTAGAACTATAAATAATTTCAACCCCATAAATTATATTATATGGAATGTCAAGTATTACAATATGGGTTTCCAACTTAATATTGGTTGGACTACAATTTACATGTGAAATATTGTTTCATCACTTCAAAACATTAACATTGTGTTGCCAAGGCATTGCATGTGAATTCCCCTACTCTAAAGACTTGACCATCTGCCTGGATCTCATGTGGGATATTAGCTTTAAGGGTATCAATAGACCAGTTCTCTTCTCTCTCAACCTTTCTACATTCGTCGCTCGAATGTTATTGTTCTCTTCTTTCTTCAATTCTTGCTTTTCACCATCAATATTGAGTTTTTCTTCTGAAAATGAAATAAGGTACAATTCAAAGTATAAGGCTAATTATTTATTAATTCCTCTCTTTTCCACCTTCTACAACAGTAAACAATATAGGAGTGTAAACCTTTCCTCAATGCTATTACGATAGCATATAAGACAAAAAGTCCAACCTGAATATAAGGAAAGTAGATGTCTTTGAACATACACTTAAGTTGATCTTCATTCCAATAATTTGACTTTAACTTGGATATATGCACCTGTCAGCATTCCAAAATAGTACATTATTCATCAAAAATCAGTATATTGAAGACATGTGCATAAACACCTACATATCGTTGCATTTGATTATGATATTAGTAATTATCATAAGTTGCACATTATGCTTCAATATCATCCTAGATATTTATATATTATCCTTTCTAGATTAATATGCCGATCATTAGCAATTATGACTTAAATTTGGACTTCTAAAAGCCATCACCTTGAACAAGGATTCTACTGTAATAGTTACACATCATATTTCAAACTTAAATAGCTATTTACACTCATCATTTTCCAATAACCAAAATATTAAATGTGTGAAAAGGGAATTTCAAAAACCACTAATAACATTAAACAATTCTAACATGAAAAAAAATTCTAACAATGCTCACTTAGAAGCTGTAAATTTGTAGTCAAATCTTCTTCGAAGCTTGATATTTCAACAATAATATAAGCTCATGAGATTTAATTTCTTTTACAAGAATAAAATAATACCTTGATTTCATAGTAGATATCATGGTGCCTAATGAAATCACAAATTTGCTCCATAAATTACAAACAAGAATTGTCTATAAGGTTTAGTAGCTTGGGTTATTGGTAGGAAGAATCATTATTTTCCCCATCTGGGTTTCAATCCCACTTTTTACATATTCATAATATTTATTCTCCTTGAGCTAATTGTTGAATGAGGCTTGTCATGAGCCAAGAGGAATATCTTACTCTTGCTTAGGGTGAGAGAGAGAGGAAATTGGTTACATGTTTGAGAAAAAAAAAAGTACACATAAGAATTGTTCCCACCATAAAAATAATTTCCAACAAAATATATAATTCGGGTGCCCACTATACTAGTAAAATTATTTAATTGAGTCAATGAAATCGCTAATTACATTCACTAATCTCATCCAAGCTCTTTTGAACATAATAAAAAACTCAATTTAAATGCATTGTCACTGAACATTTGGGAAATGAATCTCAATTACATCAAATCCTCATCAAAACGTTTAAATAAATTAAAGGTTGAAGGGAAATTTCCTTCAAATTTTATACTTATTACAACACTAACCAGGATACACATTATAATGATTGGAATAAGGATTCCCTTGGTGTTTCATTGTCTCTTAGTTGTGTTCACATTTGATTCGAATGTTTCATAATTTTTATAGATCAATATACAATTTTGGCATCAATGACATTTCTCAAAATTGTTTCTTCAGCCATCTTTTTTTTTTTATTCTAGTACATCAAAACCTTAGAAATTGTATTACAATACATTACCACTTGGCCTATGTGAGAGTGTTTCATGGTGCAACTTGAAAAATTGTGAATAAGTAAAATGCATTGCAAGTGCATTTATATATAGCAAAAAAAATCTTACTCTATTTTGTCATTCTTAGTATATGATTGTAAACAAGATATTTTTCAAAAATATGGAAAATCATATCTAGAAGTGACAATCAGGGTACAATTAAATCACTACAACAAAACTAAATAGTTGCATAATCAAGACAACAACCACTTCCATAGAATCTTACACAATAGAGCATGACTCCAAGTACATATTCCTTGTATAGAATGAAACATAGAGACCATAAGACATTAACATACAAACACTTAAAACAACATACCTTTGTAAAACTCCAATGAGAAGACATTCCAAGTTCATCTTGTGAGACCTCCCTTATGTCTCATGTTGTCTATAAAAAAACAATTGGTGAACAAATAGTAATGTATACTTTAGTCACATTGATCTAGTTGACTTCAAGCCATTTTGAAAGGGACAAATTAACCCCTTTTTTGTATTTATCTGAGAAACACATGCATATAAGGTTTTAACTTTTCATCCACTGTTGGTAGAATGAGAGATGAAAAATACACACCCTCCAGATCTAATTCTCTTTGGATTTTTGTACAAGCATGTACTTTTCCATGTTCAACATAACAACTTAATTTGACATTTTTGTCTTTGATGATACCATAACTAGCCTAACAAACAATTTCTTAAGAAGAATGAAACAATATTGTAACTCAAATCTTGAGTCTAGGGATAATCTTCATAATTTCATACAGGAAACTTGCCAATTACAACAATTATAAATGTTGTGACATACCCTCCCTGATGCATGGAAGTAGCAAGGCCTCCAAAACCATACATTCCAAAGCATGGCTGCAAGAAAAATATTTTATTAGAGGAAATCTCAAGCAACAAGCCACACATAAAAAAGCAGTAAAAATAAATTTTTGAAACCAAGTAATGTACTTATAAACCAAATAGACTAAGAAAACCAAAATACTTCAACCTTGGCACAAATGTCTAAAATAAAATTACATTTACAGTTTGATCCTAATATATGCTCTTCAATTAGAAGTCAGGATACTCTAATTCAAAATTCATACAAACATTCCCATGTTTGTCAATTCTCCAGTGAACTTCTACCTTGAAATGTCCAATTGGCTCATTTTCATACAAGCTAAATGATTTAATATTTCTTTAGCATGTATAGTTGTATGCACATGCAACTTTTGCATGCACCTACTCAGTTATTAAATATTGTGAATATGTCAATTTGGTTGCCGAATTGACATGATTTTGTTAAAGGCCAACCAATATAAGCCAAATTGGTAATCAAAGTGGAAAATAAAATTAAAAAGTGAGTAGCAACATGAAAAAAATAGCCTTAAATTGTTCCTAAGTACTAGTAGACACCAATGATGAAAAATAGAAATTAGAAACAAAGTATTAGAAACTCAAATTTCATTTCAAGCTAAGTGGCAGACAACAAAAAGTTACATAAATGAGATATCGAAGAATCAAAAAATCTTAGTTTTATCAACTATGAATGGATTCTAATCTTTTACTTCATAATTCTTTCAGCTTATAGTTTCCCTTGATGGAGGATATCTTCCTCATTTAACCAAAAATGGAGTTGAGAAGGTGATAAAACATTCCAACAAAGACCAGATACAATTTTTAGTGATATTTTTGGTTCAACCAATAAATTATATAGTTTATGCTTTAGTGGTCATATAATTCTTATACTTAGTACTAAGGAGCAAAGGAGCTTAGTTTTCTCAACTTTGAATAGATTCCAACTCTTTTACTCCATAGTTCTTATAGCTTCTAATTTTCCTCGATGCAAGATATGTTCCTTATTCAACCAAAACTAGAGCTCGGAAGGTGAGAGAATGTTTTAACACAAGTCAGATACAATTTTTTGTGATATTTCCTATTCAACCCTTAAATGAGAGTTAATGTTTTAAAGGTCATGTTGTGTATTATACTTGGTACTTTCTTCTTTCATTAGGGGAGAAATACATCCAACACCAAATTGCAAATAAATTTGAAATCCAAAGACAACCCCAAATACCCAAGCAGTGAGAGAAAACCATGGACTCCAAGTCACCAAGAAGAGTTGCATGCCAATGAAGTTGTCTTTGAAGCAAAAAATAATATAAGTCCTGAACCATCTGTCAACATGATCTAGTAAAACTACACTAATAAATACTTAGTGTGTTTGTATTATGAGAATTTAAAGAAGTAAAGTGATTTCAACATTTAATAAAGTCACATGTCCTTTTTTCATGGTTGCATTATGAAGTGTTTCTTCTCTACCATGCATCTCTATCTCTCTCAGATATATCATTCTGTATGGATAAAACACATTGAATAATACATCAGATGTATCTCCTCTCTCTAAAAATGTTATGCATATGTTCAAGTGCAGTTTTGATATGGCAATGATGCCAAGCTACATAGTTAGCATCTAGGAGGTCAAAGCCCTAACTAAGAATTGAGATAAAAACAAGGATCCCAAGTCACCAAGAAGAGTTGCACACTAATGAAGTTGTCCTTGAAGAAGCACATAATGTAAGTCTAGTACCAACCACCAACATGACCTAGAAAAATTGAACTAGCAGATACTGAGTACTTTTGAGTTACGAGCATTTATGGAGTGATTTAAGCATTTAATTCACATTTATTTTCTTTATGGCTGCATTTTCTAGTGGCACTGGTCTACCTTACATCTCTCTCTCATGGAGATATCATTGTGTATTGATAATTAAACATTGAATACTATATCAAATGTACCTCCTCTCATTACAAGTGTTATACATATGTGCATGTGCAACTTTAATATGGTATTGATGCCAAGCTATAAAATTAGTATCTGTCACATAGCTCCTTTCTCAAGTGTTGATCATAAATTTTTAATATAAGTCTATTTTGTCTACCACATTTGCTTAAGTGGTATTTTGTAACATTGTTTTACAACAACATCCTTTATATATTCCAAATTTAACTGGAAGTACACTTCCGAGTGCCAAAGGTGGTGGAGGCACAATTCCAATGCTTGGAAGCAACCAAATTTAGTATCAGTTCACTTGGCTTATATTGTTTTGGGCTTCTCTAGAAAGAAGATTATTCTATTATACAATAAGAAAATTATTTTAGTCGTTAGTAGGAATTCCAAATTAAGTTAGTTCCATGGATTGGGATGTTGTGGGGGCTTGTTGCATTCATTTCAAGAATATTGCATTAGGGAGTCTTAATCTAAAATAGTTGAACAAGACTTATGTAGCGTAGTAGGACATTTTTGTCCTAGTGTTAAATGTGAAGTAGCCAAACAAGACTTTCGTTGTGTGGCAAGATGTTTCACTTCCAGTATTAAATATTCATGTTGACTGGAAGTTTGAGTCCAAAAAAAAACAAACAAACAGAGATTAGAAGGCATGTTTACATTCAAGATATGGTTATCCTTAATAAATAGGTGTAAAATAAAATTTCAATAAAATATCACTCCTCGTCTCTGACAAGAAATATGTTATTATTGCTTCATAAACAAGGATAGTTCTTCAGAATGAGCTAGTTAGTTTTGAAAGGTATTTATACCTTCAAATTCAATACCAGCTACACAAGGACATCTAACTGTCATCTCCCATGTAGCATATGCCATAAAGCCAAAGGGCATGGTTTCTCTTTCCTAAGAATGCTTGAGATTATTGTGGTTATTTTTTTTAAAGGAAATCCATGATAGAAGTTATAGTTATCAATATAAATAGGAAATGGGTACTCATTTTTAAGTCTTACAATCTATACCCTATCAATGGATCTGGGCAACTTACTAGTCTTTATTCACCCTTGCTAAATCTTATTGAAAGGGTTCTCTTATTATAGCCTTCTAGGAAGCTCTGATGTATGTATCTTGAAGCCATGCTTTCAAGGGATTGAAGGAAACAACAACAAACCTATTCTAAATATGTTCTCTTAAAGGCATACACGACCTTGTTTTCCCTTGTGGAAAGTAAATGTCTAACCAATCTTTCTCCTGATCCTGAAAAGGTCAAATGATTGTGCTGCAATGTTGGGGTGTTCTTGGGTTCTTCTACATTTATTTTCCTATAGAATTTTCTATTCATAATTCATAATTCCCAACTATTATAGAATAACATTCAGTCTTGTATGTTTTTTCTCAACCATGCTAGAACTTTAGCAATTTGGTTGACATTGATTTATCTCAACCAAGAATCTCGCATTTGAGGTTTTCCAACATCATTATTGAAATTTAGAAGACATAGAGGTGAATTTTATGTAGACTTGGGAAACGATTATGCTAATTTTCAAAATTCTAGGGATCCTCATCCAACTAAAAGGCATGAAAAATTTATCTTGTAAACTATGAAGTCGCATCCTTGCCAAGGATTGGCTCATGTTGATGTCTATGTGTTGTTAACTCGATGTGTAGAATTTCTATCCATTTGGGCTTCTCGTGAATAGAGCAACACCATTTGAATAAAGAATCTGAAAGAAATATCCTGCTCTAAACTTACTACTTTAATAGTGTTTGTTTTGGTGCAGTAATGAAACAAACTTTCCAATACACATTTAAAGAAATTTTATACTTACCCTTTGGCTACAGTGTGCTTACGATTCATTGTACGAATGTTGTGCAAAATTCAGAGATTGTCTAGAAAAAACTATTAGAAAATGAATTTAGAGTGAGGAAAAGTGGCTATCATGGGTCATGGCTACTCAAAGATGGGGGTACTATTGCTCAGTATTGTAATATTCTCCTTATTTATCCTGGAAATATGCAACCCTAATTTTAATTGAGGTCATATGTTCTTGTACAAAATTGAGCTATGTTAGGCCCCTATACTACTAGTGTAACCCCTTATTTTTATTAGTATAACCCACTTATTATATTGATGTACCCATGTAGTGCCCATATTTTTACTATTGTGCCCCATAGAAGCCCACTATTGTTATTATTGTGCCCTTACATTATTATTGTTACGTCGGCTCTGATTATGTTATAACCCCTTAGACTCCTATATATAGAAAGGAGGTCTTTTCATTTGTATCATCCAAGAATTGTTCATTTATGTAATGTAAAGGAGGTTGCCCCCTCGAAGAGGCTGAATTCTAAGGTGTTGATCTATCTTTTCTATCTTTTCTTGAGCTGGTTTCATAACATTTGGTATCAGAGCTTTGGATTCTAGGGTTTCGCTGCTTCAAACAGGTCATCGTGGAATTTTCGCTATAAATGTTTTTATGTGATGTTTCAGAAGTTGCAAAAAAACCCCATTTGAGAAGAAATCACGTTGAACCTTGGGTCCGTATTTCAGAGCTTTTCGTGTGACGTTTTCGGAGATATGATTTGAGGAAGTTGGTCTTTTTGCAGACTCTTGAATTACATTCAAAACAGGTGACCTTGGGAAAATCGTCATAACTTTCTCTCTGAGGATCAGATTGAAATTTCATAAGAATGTACAGAAAGAGGACGGACTGTAGTTTCTTTTATGTATGTTTTAGATTCAAATTTTGAAACAATGACTCGTGGCACGTCGTACAAGTTCGCTCTACTGAACTAGTCTAAAAGCAAGTCACTGTGGGACATTTCACATAACTCTTCCTTGGAGAATCCAATTTGGGTCAGACTTGTGGCATTGGAAAGAGGATGCAGAAGGCTACTACAGGTCGCAATTTCAAAACTTAAAGATCCAAAAGTACATAGTTACAGTCGTTTCAAGGTCGAGCTCCTAAAATCAAGAAAAAGCAAGATGAGGAAGTTTGATGGCAAGGATCTGATAAATTGGATACTTCAGATGGAGCAATATTTTGATCTACATGGTGTACAAATGTTACAAAAGGTATGTATTGCATGTTCATATTTAGAACCAGATCAATTTTTATGGTACAAAGGGCCTCTTCTCGTAAACAACTTGTCACATGGTCAATTTTCATGGAGGAAATGATAGCACATTATGAGGATACAAAGAGCAACACCTTCTTTAGAGAAACACCACAACAATTGGAAAGAGTAAAAGGGCTTTGTGACATAGTGGAAAGAAAAATTATGGAAACCAGGAAGCGTACTCCTCACAACTATAAAGATGAAAGTGTTGTTTCTCCTAGCCTTCCACAACCTACAAGGGTTACACCACAACAATTGGAAGAAAAAATAGAAAAAGGGCTTTGTTACAATTGTGATAGAAAATGCACTAAAGGTCATAAGTGTGCTGAGAAGAAGTTATTTTACATAGAATATGAAGAGGAGGAAGAAAAGGATCAAGAAACATCAAAAGAAGAAGATATACGCCAGGACCCTACCCCAGAGAAAGAAGAAATGAATCAGACCATATCTTGTAAAGCATTGGCAAGAATTACCACTCCTCAAACTCTCAAGATAGAAGGACATATCAAGAAGAAAAAGGTGCAAGAAGGGAAAGATCACATCCAGAAAGAAGAAATGAATCCAACCATATCTTGTAATTCAATGGACGAAATTACCACTCCTCAAACTATCAAGATAGGAGGACACATCAAGAAGAAAAATGTTCAAGAAGTGAAAGATCACATCAAGCATCAAGAAATGAATCCGGCCATATCTTGTAAAGGACTGGAAGAAATTACCACTCCTCAAAAGATAGAAGGACATATCAAGAAGAAAAAGGTTCAAGCAGAGAAAGATCACATCGAGCATCAACAACAAGTTCTCCAACTTTTAGAGGATAACGCCACTTCGATGCAAAATCAAACGAAACAACAGGTAGATAAACATCGTAGTGAAAAATGTTTTGATGTAGGTGATTGGGTATTTTTATTGCTACATCTCAAGCAAGCTATTTATGAGAAGGAAATGTTGGCAATACTACATGCACTTAAAAAATGGCGACCTTACCGAATGGGAAGACTCTTCAAGGATGAGGATGTGGAAGCATTGTTTTGTGCTATTTATATTATCCAACCAGATTGGATAAACGAAGCAAGGGATGAATGGAAGAAGGATGAATAAGTATGGCCACTTATTCAAAAGTTGAAAAAGATCCCAATTCAAGCAATATTGCCAGAAATTGAAGAGGAAGGAAAAATCATATTGGAACCTAGAGCAGTCACAGAAACAAGAATCCGACAGCTACGAAATCGATCAATTTCAGAGTATCTCATCAAGTGGAAGAACTTACCTGCTGAATATTCCACATGGGAGGACAAGAATTTTATACAGAAGCATCAAGAACTACTCAAGCGTTGAGGACAACGCTTTTTGAAGGAGAGGGGCATGTTAGGCCCCTATAATACTAGTGTAACCCCTTATTGTTATTAGTATAACCCACTTATTATATTGATGTACCCATGTAGTGCCCATATTTTTACTATTGTGCCCCATAGAAGCCCACTATTGTTATTATTGTGCCCTTACATTATTATTGTTACGTCGGCTCTGATTATGTTATAACCCCTTAGACTCCTATATATAGAAAGGAGGTCTTTTCATTTGTATCATCCAAGAATTGTTCATTTATGTAATGTAAAGGAGGTTGCCCCCTTGAAGAGGCTGAATTCTAAGGCGTTGATCTATCTTTTCTATCTTTTCTTGAGCTGGTTTCATAACAAGCTACCTACAGGGGCTTAGCCTCACCTTACGTCATTGGATTTCTTGTCCTATTATATAAATAGAGGAAGAAGAGAGCCCTATTATACATTATTTTTATTATATTATCTTAGAGATGGGTAGCATGTTGGACATGCCCCTTTTCTTGGTACCACCTTATCTTCTTATCATGGGGTACTAGATCTTGGACCAGTTCAAAGTTCCACTAGAGATAATATTTGATCCTAAAGGAGGTATTCCCATGATAATGGTGCTCATTCTGACCCTAAAGGAGATAATTGACTGAGTAGGTTTAGGATACAGACAATTGGAAAACTTAAAAAATAAAAAAAAAAATGCATTCAACAGGATTAAATGTCATAGCTAGATATCTGCAGAATGATTGTGGGAATGATAATTCCCTACACATATATAATAAAAATAAACCAACATTTATTCTCATATAGAAAACTATGGTAGTATTAATTCTAGACCTGTTTTGTGTGGGAAGAGTATGGAAGTTTAGAATACAACTAGCTACATGACAGAGACTTAGCTAGTTATGCTACATTTTCTTTTGTAAATCCCATTTTCAAAATGTGCATTAGATAAGCTTCTTCAATTTTGTTTGTAATATTTCAACGTGCTCGAGAGGTTGCATGAGTGCACATGTTTGAAAGATTTAAGTGAAGATATGGGGTATCACCTTGGTGGATTCAGAGATGAGATAAAACAGCTAAGAGAAATGATCATGTCTTCCTCAAAGAGTTATTTTGAGGAACAAAGAATTCCTAGTTGTAGGACTTACAATAGAAATAGATGCACCATCTTGTAATCCATCAAAACTGTTGTTTGATTAGTTATAGTTCTTCCATTTCAAAATGTGAATTATATAAGCTCCTTTAGTTTTGTTTGTAATATTTCAACGTGCTCTAGAGGTTGCATGAATGCATGTGTTTTCAAGAATTAAGTGAATATATGGGGTATCACCTTGGTGGATTCAGAGGTGAGATAACATAGCTAAGAGATACGATGATGTCTTCCTCAAAGAGTTCTTTCGAGTAAGAAACAATTACTAGCTGCAAGACTTGTAGTAGAAAGAGATACACAAGACAAACATCTGGAAGGGAATTTATATGAGATCATAGTTTCAACTTTCAACTGATAAATTCAAGCCATTGGTAACTGAAGTAGTGATCATTAAGTGTCTCAAAAAATAGTGGTGTTAAAAAAGGACAAGGATGAATGACTGCTTTTAAAGGATAACTTGAACAACTTTTATTGTAAGTTTCATCTTGATGGTGTAAGAGTCTGTATCAAATTATCTTCCCCTCTTTGTTTGTATTTTATCCCATTTGTCTCGATATGTGTCAAGTGAGACTCCAAATGCTAAAGAGGTTAGACAGTTACATAAGTAGAAACTTAGCAATCCCAAGTTGTTATACATTGAACATTTTACATATAGAATGCATGGTAAACAAACATGGTTGACACTCTAATGAACTAAATATGTGCATTAATGCAATTTAAGGGCACCCACTGTGGACAAAGGATCCAAGCTATAATTCCTGATGGCAATGCATAGTTGTATGCATTGTAAACAATTTAAAATATTGATGGACCAATCTTCAAAGATTACGATCCCTCCTATTTTCCAGTGCTTTCGAGAGTTCCCATCCATTGGAGAGTAGTTTGGAGGAGAGAAACAAAGGCATTGGAAAATATCTTTGAAATTCCTCGAATTAGCCCCAACACATCCATCCTTCTGTAAGATCCACTAGGATATGCTTAGATTCTGCTCATAGTTTTCATCACCACCACTAGACCTCCTATTACTTGTTCCCCCTCACATTTCAACAGGTACAATAGGTCCTCCATGGAAATCCAGTGTGCCAGACTGTAGACCCTCCCCCTCACTCACTCCATTCCACTCTCTCCACATCTAACCAACAATAAATTCATCCTCCAATTGATGATTAACCAAAAACCCAAATGGTGTATTAAGCCACTGCAGATTGAGACAACACAAGAGCTCAGATGGAGTATTGGGTCCTACAAAATTCACTCTTCAAACAAGCTAAAGGATTTCACAAGGTAGGATTTGGGCAACACAAGGCTACAGGGTCCCTGCTTTGCAATAAAAAATGACAACAAACATGTCCTTGAAGAGGACAACCCAGAAGGTAAAAGTGAGTATAACTCTCTTGGATCAGAAGATGTCGATGAATAGGTTCACCTCACAACAGTGATTGGCGAGCCTTTCAAGAAAAACTTGTGGCAGCAAAGCAAGTTCAAAGAGTGGAAATGGTGATCTAGGAAGTGGGAAAGAATCCTTAATAGAATTTGGTCCTAAATGGGCTCATCCAATTCAAGCACCTGAAACGGGTTTTCTACTTGTTGCAACTAAAAATCTCGATGGGACACAGAGTTTTGAGATAACATTAGTTTTTCTTTTTAAAGCAGGATCTAATGACCCCAGAGAGGGTGCATTTGGGGTCATCCTTAATCGTCCTTTTCAAAGGTGTATCGAAGACATGAAGCCTACTAATCTAGGATTGCTTACAATATTTACAGATTTTCCACTGCTTTTTGGTGGGTTTCTTGAAGAAAGTATGTTCCTATTAACTATAGGTGAAAATGTTGTTACAGATTTTGATGAAGTTATTCCTGATTTTTGTTATATGCTAGGAATAATTTACACTCTGCAGAAAAACTTGTGAGGAATGAAGTGATTCAACCAGAAAATTGTAGGTTCTTTCTTGGCTATGCAGGCTGGAAATTCAATCATTTGAAGGAGGAGTTATCCTTGGATTACTGGTATGTAGCGAGATTTCAACCCCAATCTAATCATTGTTGCCTCTGCTTCAACTCCTGGCTTGTGGGAGAAAATTTTGTAGCTTGTGGGAGGCCGATATGTTGAACTTAGTAGAAAGCCAAAGGAAAATAGTTTATAATTTATATTAGTTTTCATGCAAATAGTGTCTGGCTATGTACATTAGATGTTTCCATTATGGGATAATTGATCCATTTCACTTTCCTTTTAAAAAAGGATTGGTAGAATGGAAAATTACTTGAGTAGAGTGTGTGTTGAATACTTAAGAAGGAATCAAGGCTATCATAAAATATCAGTCTGAGATGAATTTCATTTGTAACTATCCGATATACATTTGCAAGTTAACATTGTGGCTGACATGAGATGAAGAATCAATATGACATGGTTCAACATTATTGAAAAAAACTTCGAAGATTACACTTTGTGCGTAATATGTGGCAGTAGATTTCTGTCTTTATCAATCCTTGGAGTGAAAATATTTTTATCGAGTAATAGAAAAGACTATTTGATAGAAGAGTCTAGTCAATATTTAAAGATAAGCAATAACCAAAGGAACAAGAGAAAAAACACTAAAATCCAATCATGAGATGATTGGATGTGTGTGTGGATTCTCTACTATTTCTAAATTATTCAAAATATAACATCAATGTTGATTAGTGAGTTTCTCACCATTAACAATGTCTATTTATGAAGAGATGAACTCCTCTTCTAAAATAAGTAAGTTGAAATAACCAAACTGCAAGTATATGATACCAACTGTAGGATCCATGTTCACCTCGTCATCTTCGATGCTTTGATGCTTTTGTGTCTATGTGGCCAATGTAGATGCAGCTAAAACCTACATTTAGAATGAAATTAGTGAGAACTTAAACCCCCGCATTCATAAAAGAGACTATTAAAACCCATAAACTCCAATTAAGGAAGTCTACTTCACCCTGGGAAGTTACATAAAGTTCTATAGACTAATACCAACAATTTTTTTAAAAAGGTTCTATTAAACTTCAGAAGCATTGCAAGCAGGGAAACTTTTAAGGATGGAAAATTATCTTGAAGTTTAAAAACATTGGCGAATCCCACTAGTCCCTAATATGCAAACTATAAAATGTCTATTAATGTATTTGTCAAATTATTCAAATTAATAATGATTTTATATATACTCTCTATATAATGTTGGTGATTTTCAAGGTAAAATAATTTTATATTGTAAAATTTGGGCGAATCATTTTTATAAAAAATGGAAATTGGCGAATCTTTTTTTTGGAAAAATCATGGAACATTAGCCCACTTGTGAATATTAGCCCCTAAAATTTTCCATGATTGCAAGTGATTAACTACCTTCCTGCCCAAAGGTTGAAAGCACAAGCCTTGCTTTCCTCTCCTTGAACTTAGCAAATGTCGAAAGTTGTTCTCTATGGATAAGGCCAACAAAGGTTTGTCCAAGCCAATAATCATGTCGTAAGATCTAATAGCTTCCCTAGTAGCTGCATGGTAGTTCCAGTGAGTATAGGCCCAATGATTTCTTTGCAAAGTAAGTCATTGAATCCCAAGCTTGTATTGAACCCCAAGCTCCACTTGAACAATATTACC
Source organism: Pinus tabuliformis (assembly GCA_031772625.1). Taxonomy (NCBI): domain Eukaryota; kingdom Viridiplantae; phylum Streptophyta; class Pinopsida; order Pinales; family Pinaceae; genus Pinus; species Pinus tabuliformis. The sequence continues at coordinate 380,786,839 of CM062813.1, forward strand.
CACACCCAAACTTCTCCTTTATCCTTTTTCCCTTCTCCTTTCTTCCTTCCCCTTTCTCCCCTATCTGTGCCTTCCCTTTATTATAATGGCTCTTCTAGCTCTAACGGGTCTCGTCCTTTTTATGGCTCCTCCATCTTTGACATCTCTCATCTCTTTCGTGACTACAAAATATATATTCTTTATTTTTTTCCATTAATTTGAAGCGAGTGTAGTTTCCAATCTGGGTATGCCATCATCAAAAAATTCAAATCTGAGAATATATTGAAGTTCACATTATATATGTTATTATATCATTGGCTTATCAACTTCTAAAACAGGTGATCATAAGTTAGATCGTGGTTTCCAAAACATCCAAGAGTAGATCCTCTTGGAATAGATTCTCCCTCAATTGTTTCTCCAAAAAACGAAAATAAGGCGTTGAAACTGGGCATTATTTCCTTAATTGAGTTGCAAATGATGGGTCTGCAATATTGGTTCCATTCTTGTGCCTTTATTCTCTTTCCTTGTCCTGATTTCTTTTGAATTTACAAAAGGTGCAAGTCGCGAGATTAACCAAGGGGAAACACTTGCGGAAGGCATACCCCAGCGAAACCAGTAATCAAATAATTGATCATTCGACAGATGGAGGGAGAGATCGCGAAGGCGCCGCCTCTACAATCCCTAAGGAGATATGTATGGTTCCATTGATTATAGGCTGATTCAGAATATATATCAGATCCCTACTTCCCTGGAATTCTTATTTAAAGAAGAGGCCATCGTGCAGAGAAGGTATTGTGGTGAAAATATCACCTATTACATGGGCTACAAGTTTCTCCTCAGTGTCGTCTCTGGTGCCAGCGTTGGCCTGGTAAAGGGATTGAAGGCCCAGAAGATTCCAGCTTGGGGTTAACAATGTCTTAAACGCCTCTGGCCACACGACAATGAAGTTTGGTAACATACTAGGCATCATAGAGCTCCTCTATGCCGACTAGGAGAGCGAGATCATGGTTGCCAGGGGTACCAAGGATATCTTCAACATCGTTTGCGTTGGGCTTTGCACTAGAGCACTTTACAAGGTTGTCGCTAGCCCAAGGTACATGCTGTCGGAGCTCTTGTCATAGGAAAGCAAGATCTTAAGAGATACGTGCCCATTTGACCATGCTCTCCTATATGGTCCAGATAAATTTCACAACTCCTTATTCCATAGCAACGAGAGCCAAGAATAACACATGCTGCTACTATTTTGTTTTTAAAGAATTTTTTTCTTCTTAAAAAGGAATGTAGTTTCTCCACAATACACAAGCAATAACGTTGAGATGACATCTACTAATTGGAAGAGAGGAAAAGAAATTTGAATGAAAAAAATTTAAATTATGGTTAGAGGCTCTCTAACCTTTATGGTAGAGATGTTTTCATATCTAGTTAAAAGTATAATGTCTATTTAAACATTTTGAGTCGGTTAAAATAAACCAAATGAAATATAAATATAAATAAAAGTCTAGCTTAATAGAGATGTTGTAATGTTTTGTTAAACATTTTGACCCAATAAAAGTAAAATTAAATTAGTTAAGTTTATAATTAATAATTAAACTACACTATATCCATCTTAACACAAGACCTACCAAGCACTTAGAGGGATCAAATATCTTGAGATGAAAATCTCTTTTAGAGTGAAAATAAATTTGATCCCTCTAAGTCCTTGGTAGATATATAATTGAGATGGATTTAGGTTGGTATAAAACTAAGTTATGATTATTAAAAAAAAGAAAAACAAAAGAAGAAGAAGAAGAGAGTAAGAGAGAGTTGTCACAATGTTAAACTTTTTATTTTATTTTAAAACATTCCTATATAATTATAAAAATTTAGTCATTACATAGCATTGATAGACTTTTCTAGTTAGGCATAACTATTTATGCTTAACCAACATGTTTTAATTGAACCCAAGGGAAGAACCCTAATTTATAAAAAATGTTGAAATGTCCATTTAGTGGTAAGTAACGCTACATCATCACCACCCAACCATAGGTAACATTGTACCACCTCCTCTATGCGAAGCACTCTTGGACAACTAACAACCCAATATAGAATTGTGTTGTCTCCATCAAGGCCAACACATTGTAGTCCTCAACGATGTACCTAATGGAAACAAGATTCCACTTAGAATTCACTCATCAATGATGTTGCCTTTCCATGGCTAACACATTGCGAATTTACATCATCCTCCCCTAAGTTTGTGTTGCAATGCTTTGTTAATGAACAAACCTTGTTAGCGGGGTCTCCTAGTCCACACCAAACAAGTACAGAATCCTAATTGTCTCATGAAACAACCTAATTCACTCACAAAGTATACCGAACATATAACTCATCGTCCACTCTTAGTTGTGTTTACCCGGCATGCCATCGATTGTGCCATTTCTAGTGGAACCTCAAGTAAGATCCTTGCATTCTCCCCCCACTTTAATTGTTAGTATCTTCATCAAAATGGCTCCATTGGCTTATCTAATGGTCGGGGCATTGATGGTGAGGAGAAACTTTATAAGTTTTGCATTTAAACGTGGTGTTGATACCATTTTTCATGAGGGTAAACTTTTCAATCCACTTAAGCATCTAATACCACCTAAGAAACTTAGTTGTTTTATGGAATTGACGTGACATTATTGTTTGTGCATGACCATCAACCTCTTGTATCACTTGAACTATGCCTAGCTAGCATGTCCTAATCAAACCCAAGTTAGGCACCTTAAACTATAGGAAATATTGTCGTGCTTATTTCATTATAGGCGATGTTGTGTTATCACCATCCACACATAAACAACCTGTCACTACCTCCCTTAGGCCAACACACTTGAATGACTAACCACCTAGTGTAAGACTATGTTGTCTCCATCTAGACCAACTTCTTATAATTCTCTAAAGGTCATGTATCTAGTGGAAACTGGGTTCCACTTACCTTCAATACACTCATCAACAATGTTGCCTTGCCATGGCTAACATACTATTAAACACATTGCTAGATTGTGTTATCCTTTGGTTAATTCATGCTACAACACTTCATTGATCATCCAGCCTTGTTAGGTTAGACATCCTTCATCCTCCTAGTCCACACCAAACTAGTACATCATCCTAAATGTCTCAGGGATCACTGTGAGTTGGTCATGAGGGCTATGAAACATATAAACTAGGCATCCACCCTTTATCATGTTTGGTTAGCATGTTATATAGGATAATGTTTCTAGTGGCACCTCGAGGAAGGTCCTTACATTATTCCCAACTTGAATTATTAACATCCTCATCAATATAGCCCCATCAAATTCTCCAATGAAATGGGTGTGGATAGTGTAGAACAATTCCACAATTTTGCATTCAAACATGGATTTAATACCATTTGTCATGGGGCTAGAATTTTTATTGCACTTGAGTTTCCAATACCACTCAAGAAACATGCTCACCAAGAATCTTAAACATGACCTTACTAGTTAAGCATGACCACCAACCACTTGTATCGCATGTGTTGCACTTAATGGCCATGTCCTAACCAAAACTAGGCTAGGTACCTCAAACTGTGTGAAACGTTGTAGTTCTCATCTCACTCTAGGTACCTCAAACATGAAGTAACCCTCAAACAACCACATATATACTCTTTAAGGGATATTTAGATTTCAACTTGGATATGGAAGCCATGACATGTTATTCTACATAAAGAGCCACAAGAATTGTTAGTATGTGTGGTTTTATAATAATAATGTGTGCACATTCTAAGAATGTGAATGTGCTATTAGAATTTGTGCTTATTTTTGCAATGCATGTATCTGTAGAATTATTTATAGAATAATATGGCTTTAGGTATTTAATCTAGATTTATATTAATTGACCAAGTTTAAATCAACATACTTCAAATTCAAATTAATAAAATCATTGTCTCTATGAATTTAGTGCAATAATCAACAATGGTATGTAACAACACCACAAAAACCCCAGAACAAATAGTGTGTCATCTCTTTAAGATGTGAGGAACACATTTTTATTAACCCTTAAAAACCTTCTATAGTAGTTTCAAACTCTCTTCTTGTTCCTCCTTCCAAAGGGTAAAATTCCTACTGTGTAAGGTAGTGGTGGGAGCTCTGGACATGGGTTGAGAAGTTCCTTTTCATACTAAATTCCTACATTCATGAGGCATTGAATTTGCAGTATGGGTACAAGGCCATGGAAGTGGTTATGAAATTTACAGTTATGATGAATATGTATGCCTCATTTATTAGGCAATAATATGCATCCAATCACGTTGAGAATCCATGTCAATATTATAAAATGGAAAAACTTTTAGAGAGCAGAAGAAAAGTGAATTTGAAAGGGGAGTACCTTGCCCAGGAGAATCTCTCCAGAGTAAAGAGACACATCAAGAGGAGGGGCAATTCTACTGCAAGGGAAGAGCTCTAAGAAGGTTCTAGTTAAAGTTTTCATAATAACGTATTTGCACCTAATTCCCATGAAAAGGTTTTCCCCGCACCATGCCATTGGGTATAGAGAATTCCTTCACTTCCACAAACTCCCATATTCCATCATACCGGTAGAACCCTATCCCCTCATGTCAGTCTAGGAGGACCCTTCCATGACTCAGAGTCCATGAATGAATATCTGGAATCAATGTAGTATCCATGAAAATCATGGTCTGGGAAGGACCACCTCTCTGGGATGTATAGTTTATTCATTTGATCCCACAGGAGTTCATTCCCAGATCGAGACTAGTATAATGTCCTTTCACTTCTTTTTTCAGTGCACAACCCGTATGTTAGTTTCATCATGGTTTTTCTTGCTAATTGGTTCTGTATGTAATTGGTTCTTATAAATATGCTCTTACCCTAAATTCTTGGGCCAGGGATTGCATTCTTCCTTATCTTGTTGTATTTTGTTATCTATTTCCTCCTCCAGTTCTTATGCTTACTTTATTTCCCTGTCTAGCCTGGTTGGTATTTGTGCCCCATCTCAATGCCACGTTACCGAAGCACCAAAGAGTGTATGTATATATATTTGTCTATCCCTTATTGTCCAAACAACCCACCAAATGCCTGATGGCAATGACTATCCTAGACCTCTCTGGGATGTGTAGAGGGAAATTTAAAATGAAAAGTGAATATAAATGTGCATAGGGGAATTTAAAATGAAAAATAAATGTAAATGTTTAGAGGGAAATTTAAAATGAAAAACAAAATAAACTTGTGATCACTAAAAAATATGGAGGGAAGGAAACAAAGAGGGATTTGTTATAGACCATATGTTAATCGTAAAAAAGGACCAATTTCCTAGGTTGAAGTGTTTATTCCACATTGATACACACACTTTCCCATTCTATGTATATTTATATATTTAATTGTTAAAAACTAAATTAGAGTAAAAATATGGTGGTCATGATAGTCATTAAGAAGAACCCTACACAAAGATATATATATATATATATATATATATATATATATATATATATATATATATATATATATATATATATATATAATTTTTTCTATTTATGACAAGGATATTGAGCATGTTAATGTGTCATAGTTAATAATTTTAATATCAACTTCTATGTTGGTTTAGTAGTGATTGTATAAGGTGTTATAATTTTAGAGTTATAGATGGATTCATGGACCCCTTTAAGGGGGTTGTTGAATCCATCTACCTGAATTTTAACATTGCAGACGAGGGTCTCTAAATTTTAACACTGCATATGGACTCAGAGACCCCTTTGTCTCTAAATTTAACACTGCATATGGATTCAAAGAAGGGGGTCTTTGAATCCATGTGTAGCGTTAAAATTTAGAGACAAAAGGGTATTCATAATCTTAACACTGTATATAGATTCAGAGACCCCTTTGTCTCTAAATTTTAACACTGTAGATGGATTTAGAGACCCCTATAGTGAAATGTAACAATTCGGTATCAAAATTGCAATTTTCAATTTTTAGAGTGACACAATGTTAGGTCCCTATAATACTAGTGATTACCCCATTACTATTGTAGTTGTATCTCTTATTAATATTGTTGTGCCCCTATTGTCCCCATATTGTTATTACTGTGCCCCATAGAATTCCTCTATTATTATTTTTGTGGCTTTATATTATTATTGTTAGGTCAGCTGAGTTATATTGCGACTCCTTAGACTCCTATATAGAGAAAGGAGGTTTTGTCATTTGAATCATCCAAGAATTGTTCATTTATGTAATGTAAAGGAGGTTGCCCCCTCGAAGAGGCTGAATTCTAAGGCGTTGATCTATCTTTTCTATCTTTTTGTGAGCTGGTTTCATAACATTTGGTATCAAAGCTTTGGATTCTAGGGTTTCGCTGCTCCAAATAGGTCATCGTGGCATTTTCGCTATAACTTTTTTTCTACGATGTTTCAGAAGGTAAAAAAAAAAAAACCATTTGAGAAGAAATTTCATTGAACCTCGGGTCCAAATTTCAGAGCTTTTCGCACTATATTTGCGGAGATATGATCTAAGGAAGTTGGTCTTTTTGCATACTCCTAAATTACATTCCAAACAGGTGACATGGGGAAAATCGTCATAACTATCTCTCTGAGCATCAAATTGAAATCTCATAAGAAGGTATAGAAAGAGGACGGACTTTAGTTTCTTGTATATATTTTTCAGAGCCAAAGGTCGAAACAGTGACTAGCGGCACGTCGTACAAGTTCGCTCTACTAAACTTGTCTATAATCAGGTCACTGTGGGAGATTTCACATAACTCTTCCCTAGAGAATCCAATTTGGATCAGATTGGTGGCATTGGAAAGAGGATGCAGAGTGCTACTGCAGATCGCAATTTCAAAACTGGATGATCCGAAATTACAGAGATACATCAGATTCAATATCAAGCTCCTACTAAGTGAAAAAAGGTGTGTTGTTTTTAAATTTTTTTGCATAAGCTTGGTTTGAAAAATTAGTTTGAAGGAATTCAAAGGGCATAGTAAAGCATTATTATCGGTAATTGATGCCCCGAGGAAAGAAAATGCAAGTACCTAGTAGGCAACCTGAAAGCTCTAGCATGACTCATGAAGAAGAGGAAGAAATGCAACATGATATATCAAAATTATGAGACCAAGTGAAACAAGTGTCACTTGCACAAAAAGTAACAAAATCTAAGATGGATGGTTTAAGGAAAGATGTAGAAGCTAAGATGGATTGTTTAAAGAAAGTCGTAGAAGCTAAGATGAATGAAATGGAAGCTAAGATGGATGATTTGAAGATAGATTTGAATACAGACTTGAAGACAAGCATGGAAGATTTGAAGACAGATTTGATAAAGTTTCTACAAGAAATGCTTACTAATGGTGAAAGGGTAGTAAAGGAAACTCATGATGAGAACAAAAGAAATGTTAATCATGATTTCATAGACTCTAATGTTGGAATGAAGGCCCACCATATTCCAAAAATCGATATGAGGAAGTTTGATGGCAAGGATCCCGCAACATGGATATTACAGATGGAGCAATTTTTCGATCTCAATAATGTGAAAAACACACAAAAGGTACGTATTGCAACTTTATATTTGGAACCAAATCAGTTTGTATGGTATCAATGGCTTTGCTCTCGTAAACAAATTATCACTTGGGCAATTTTTATGGAAGAATTGACAGCACATTATGAGGATACAAAAAACAACACTTTTTTTAGCCAATTGATAAGTCTCAAACAAAAGGGTTCAATAATGGAGCACATTGAGGAGTTCCAAAAATTGAACATAAGTGTAAAAAATATTCTAGAGGAGCATAGGATTGATGTGTTCATATGGACTTTAAAGGATAATATCCAACATGATGTTTTCCTTTGGGAACCTGATTCATTAGAGAAGGCATTTAGGTTAGCAAGAAAAATGGAAAGCAAAATTATGGCAACTAGGAAGCATACCACTCACAACTATAAAGATGGAAGTGTTGTTTCCCCTAGTCTTCCACAACCTATAAGGTTGACACCACAACAATTGGAAGAAAAAAGAGCAAAAGGGCTTTTTTACAGTTGTGATAGCAAATACACTAAAGGTTATAAGTGTGCTGAGAAGAAATTATTCTACATAGATTGTGAAGAGGAAGAAGAAAAGGAGCAAGAAATGTTAAAAGAAGAGGATATACTCCAGGAACAAAGCCTAGATAAAGAAGAAATGAATCCGACCATATCTTGTAATGCATTGGCTGGAATTACCACTCCTCAAACCATCAAGATAGAAGGACAAATCAAGAAGAAAAAGGTAATAGTGTTGATTGATTTAGGAAGTACCCACAATTTTATTCATTGTAAGATAGCAAAACAATTGAATTGCTTCCTATATCCAGCACCAGAGTGTCAAGTGATGGTTGCAAATGGAGGAACCATAAATTTCTCTGGAAAGTGTCATAGTATCAAGCTATCCATGGGAGAATATGTATTGACTAGCCCAATGCTTTCCATTCCAATGGGAGGTGCTGATGTTGTACTAGGAGTCCAATGGCTACAATCCTTGGGTACAATAGTTTTTAATTTTCAAGAACTTTTCATGAAATTTTCTATAGAAGGAAAGGAGGTTGAATTAAAGGGTATTGCAGGGAAATCGAGAAAGATAATCAGCTCTAACAGTATGACAAAGATTCTAGAAAAGGAACAAAGAGGTGTAATTGCACAATTATGTTCACTAGATGTTTCCACATTGGAATCATCTATTTCTCTAGATCTCCAAAAAGTCTTGGACAATCATTCCAAGGTATTTGAGACTCCCAAAGTTCTCCCACCTATTCGTGATCATGATCATGCTATTCATCTGATTCCAGGAAGTGTTCCTCCAAACATCAGGCCGTACAGATATCCTTATTCCCAAAAGAGTGAAATTGAACGTATGGTTGCAGAAATGCTAGAGGCTGGTATAATTCAACCTAGTCAAAGTTCTTTCTCTACTCTAGTAGTATTGGTGCACAACAAGGATGGATCATGGCGCATGTGTCCGGATTATAGGGAGCTCAACAAGCTCACTATTAAAGATAAGTTTCCCATTCCTATCATTGATGAATTACTGGATGAATTGCATGGATCAATTTACTTCACCAAGTTGGATCTTCGTTCAGGATATCATCAAATTAGAATGAAAACTGAAGACATTCCGAAAACAGCATTTAGAACTCATGAGGGTCATTATGAATTTTTGGTCATGCCTTTTGGCCTTACCAATGCACCTTCTACATTTCAAGGTTTGATGAATTCCATTTTCAAACCCTTCCTTAGAAAATTTGTGTTAGTATTTTTTGATGATATACTAATCTACAACAAGTCTTGGAAGGATCATGTTGAACATGTTGACAGGGTGCTACAACTATTGGAGGAGAAACAATTATATGCAAAAAGATCCAAATGTTTCTTTGGAGTACAAGAGTTGGAATATCTGGGTCATATTGTATCTCATGAAGGAGTTAAGGTAGACCCTAGAAAAATTAAAGCCATTAAGGAATGAAAAATCCCCACATCCATAAAGCATTTGCGAGGATTTCTCGGGTTGACAGGGTATTATCACAAGTTTGTTAAGAATTATGGGAGAATAGCAGCACCACTAACAACATTATTGAAGAAAGATGCATTTTCATGGACTCCAGAAGCAACAAAGGCCTTCGAACATCTTAAAGAGGCAATGTGCCAAGCACCGGTCTTAGCTACACCGGACTTCAAAAAAACCTTTATTATGGAATGTGATGCTTCAGAAAAGGGAATTGGGGCTATTTTAATGCAAGATGAAAGACCCATTGCTTTTGAAAGTAATCCAATCAAGGGAAAGTTTTTACACAAAGCTATTTATGAGAAGGAAATGTGGGTAATACTACATGCACTTAAGAAATGGAAACCCTACCTAATGGGAAGACACTTCAAGGTAAAAAAAGATCATGATAGCCTTAAATACTTTTTAGAACAAAGATTATCCTCTGAAGAGAAACAAAGTGGGTCACAAAGATGTTGGCTTATGACTTTGAAATCATCTACAAAAAAGGGAAGCAAAATGTGGTCACAGATGCACTCTCAAGAAAGGATGAGGATGTGGAAGCATTGTTGTGCGCCATTTCTATTATCCAACCAGATTGGATAAATGACGCAAGGGATGAATGGAAGAATGATGAAGAAGTGTGGGCACTTATTTGAAAGTTACAACAAGATTCCAGTACATCTGATACATTTATCAGGTAAGATGATTCATTATGGTACAAAGATCGCTTATACCTCTGTAAAAATTCCCAACTCAAGAAAAAGATTCTTATGGAATTGCACACTTCTCCCTTAGGAAGGCACTCAGGATTTTTAAAAACTTACCACAGGTTTAAGAAGAAACTTTTTTGGGATGGCCTTAAATCGGATATTCAAAAGTTTTTGGCGGAATGTTTGGTTTGCCAACAAAATAAAGTTGAAACAATTAAGACCTCGGGTCTATTACAACCTTTATCCATTCCAAGCCAACATTGGGAGGAGGTTTCAATGGATTTTATCACAGGTTTACCCAAGTTTGAGGGAAAGAGTGTCATCACGGTGGTAGTTGACAGAATTACCAAGTATGCACACTTTTGTGCATTATCACATCCATTTAAAGCCAGTACAGTTTCTACTGCATTTATGGAAACAATTCAAAAGCTACATGGAAACCCAAAGATTATTGTAAGTGACAGAGATCCCATTTTCACTAGAAATATTTGGACATAATTATTTTCTTGTCTTGGTACTCAGTTAGCTCATAGCTCATCTTATTATCCTCAATTTGATGGGCAAACTGAGATAGTAAACAAATGTCTGGAAGGATATCTTCGTTGCTTTGTATCTGATAAACAGACACAATGGGTCAAATGGTTGCCTCTGGCTGAATGGTGGTATAACACTTCCTTCCATACAACAACAAAAATGACCCCATTTATGGCACTTTATGGATATCAGCCACCATCCATCACATCATATTTAAGAGAAAATTCTAAGGTTCAAGCAGTGGAACATCACATTGAACATCAACAACAAGTCCTCCAACTATTAAAGAATAACCTCGTGTTGGCACAAAATAGAATGAAACAACAGGCAGATCAACATCGTAGCTAAAGAAGTTTTGATGTAGGTGATTGGGTATTCGTACGGCTACAACTATATAAACAAATGTCCCTCAAGCAAGCTAAGAAGGATAATAAATTATCACCAAAGTATTATGGTCCGTACAAGGTGTTGCAAAATATTGGTACTATGGCATACAAATTGGAGCTTCCTGCAGCTTCTCGAGTGCACCCAGTTTTCCATGTTTCATGTTTAAAGAAGGTTATAGGTGACAAGCTCCCAATTCAAACAATATTGCTAGAACTTGACGAGGAAGGAAAAATTATATTGGAACCGGAAGTAGTCACAGAAACAAGAACTCGACGGCTATGAAATCGATCAATTTCAGAGTATCTCATCAAGTGGAAGAACTTATCCGCTGAAGATTCCACATGGGAGGATGAGAATTTTATACAGAAGCATCCAGAACTACTCAAGCATTGAGGACAACAATTTTTTGAAGGAGATGGGCATGTTAGGTCCCTATAATACTAGTGATTACCCCATTACTATTGTAGTTGTATCGCTTATTAATAGTGTTGTGCCCCTATTATTTCCATATTGTTATTATTGTGCCCCATAGAATCCCTCTATTGTTATTTTTGTGGCTTTATATTATTATTGTTAGGTCGGCTGGGTTATATTGTGACTCCTTAGACTCATATATATAGAAAGGAGGTTTTGTCATTTGAATCATCCAACAATTGTTCATTTATGTAATGTAAAGGAGGTTGACCCCTCGAAGAGGCTGAATTCTAAGGCGTTGATCTATCTTTTCTATCTTTTTGTGAGCTGGTTTCATAAAACACAATTAAAAATTACTAACATAGATGACTAATTTATATCCTTCTTATACCTTTTATTCGGTCATATTTTTATTCTTGTACTATAATAGTCATTTTTGTTAATCATTATTAATTTTTTCACTTACTATCTAGATATATTTTAATCCTATACTAAATTAGTCATTTAAGTTAGTTGCTTATTATCTAGTCTTATATTTTATCCCTAGACTAAATTAGTCGTTTAAGTTAGTCATTTTTAGTTCGGTCACTTAAAATTGCTCAAATTTAGTAGTAATTCACTTGAAATAATTTCGGTGACTAACTTTGTTAGTCACCTAGTCACTAATTTCATCATTTTCTAATAGTGAGCAGTGTCACACTTGTCAAGTATTTACCAAGAAAATGAGTGCTCCTTCAGCCCCCCTACACCCGGTTATATCTGTTGGCCCCTTTTCCAAATGGGGTATTGAATTCATCACATGTAACCCCACTTCCTCTGATGGACACAACTACATTATTGTAGTTGTGGACTACTTTAAGAAATGGGCCAAAGTCATTCCCACATTCTGGGCCGATGGAGAAACCATGGAATTATTCCTGTTTAAGGAGGTTAGTTGTCGTTTTGGGTGTACCATATGATCATTACAGACCATGGGTCTCATTCTCAGAATCACATGATGTCTGACTTAACATCGTTTCTTGATTTTTACGAGGACCAATCATCCTCGTACTACCCCTAGGCTAATGGCCAAGTAGAAGTCGTTAATGGCGTCTTAAAAACCATGATCTGCAGGTTTGTAGGTAGTCACAAAACCGACTGGCACCGCATGTTATACCTTGTGTTGTAGGAATATAGAACTTCATTCAAAACCGCTATAGGATTTACACAATTTCAACTTGCTTATGGCCTGGAAGTGGTACTACCTATTGCGTGTCAGATTCCTTACCTAAAAATTGTTGTTGAACTCTTGCCTGACACTACTGTCGAAGAAGAACGATTGCTATACCTCAATCAACTAGATGAAACCCATCAAGATGTCGAATTGGCACTTGAAGCCCACAAGCGCCCAGTCAAACCCAGTACAGGAAAAAGGTCAAGCCTCGTTCTTACTAAGAAGGTGATCTTGTTTTGATCTATGATAAAAAACATGACCTATTGGGGGTTGGTTCGCTTCAACCCTTATGGATTGGTTCATATGTTTTCACCAAGGCCCTTTCAAAAGGGGCATATGAACTTCAAGATTACGAAGGAATCCCGCTCGCAGAGCCCCAAAATGGGCTCTATCTGAGAAAGTATTATGCCTAGTACTGTACTAGGCATGTGCTTTGTAATTCTATGTATTTATAAGTTTTGCTTCTTTTTTATGTGACTCAATTTTTTGGCATTTTTTGAGTATTTGTCTCATACATGTTTCTTGTCGTGCAAATTTTGTCATTACCCTTACCATACGTAGGATATGCAGATGGTGGTAGTGGTCACACCCAGCACATTGCATCAGTTGTTTGGGTCATTTACACACCTGAGTCGAAACTGCTTTATTTTGGGGGAGTCTTTCCTGGCACTGCCACCAACAATATTGCTGAGTATATGTCTGTAATTTCACTTCTCACTGAACCATCATCTTGGGACATCTCCAATCTGGTGGTTAGGTTAGACTCTCAGCTTATCGTTATGCAATTGACAAACCATTATCACATTCAAAATCAAATCTTGTTATGTCATTATTTAAGGGTATGACTCTTGGAACATCAATTTGAGTTTATTACATATGAACACATTCCTCAAGAATTTAATGCAGTTGTTGATTCATTGGCAAACTATGTATTAGATTGTCATCTGTCTCATTTATTATAGATACATGTATGAAAGTAAAGATTTACACAGTTAAAAATTTACAAGATATTAAAAAACATTTACATCATAAAAATGCCAATATATATATATATATATATATATATATATATCGAATCCAGATTTTTACATCGGAAATTCACAAAACTTGGGTGTTTTAAATACAAAACGGCTACTATGACCCATTATAAATACCCGCTAGCTATACCATGCGCCTGTTAAAAGAGCCTACTACTCATGAAAAGTCAGTACAACTCTAGCTATCCTCCGAAGAGGAACCAAAAACCACTTAGGCACACCGATGTTGTTTCGTTGCATGTGAGTGAGAATCTCCCTCATGGGAAGTGGAGGAACGCCCATGCTCAGGCCTTCGAGGTTCCTCAAAACTTCGCAAAGACTCTATGCATCATCTCCATCTTCGGTAGCTACTGCTCCCATGCACGCTCCAGGTAGCTGGTCCCCTCACCTCACTTGGTAGGGCATGGCTGCAGGTCATACTGGTGCCACATATGTGTTAAGAAAAAGCTTCATGTCAGCACTTGTTCACCCATAAAAACAAAAACATTACATAAATATTCAAAAGCTAAAAAATACTTTAAGATGCTCTCAAAAAACCTTTTTACCTTGAGGCCCCCAATGTGTACCAGGGGGAAGTATCAAGTCTGGATCTCTGGTAAAGTCGACACCTTCATAAGCATAGTCATCAATCATCAAGATCTAACCACTGAGCCACTTGAAGAATCTTCTTCGAAGAAATGTCGGATCAACCCCCCTCCAGTACAAGGATTGAGAGATGCCCATCACCCTTGCCTGGGTTCCCTAGGATCAAGTGGACCCACACTCATCCACGATCTAATGAAGGGCACCCTCCCAAGTATAAAGGACGTGATGAGAGTACCATACCCAAAAGTCATTTGGGTACGAGTCTTGCATGCCGTCAACTCCGCCTTCAGCTGACAAAGAATTGCCTCACACAAGTTAAAGATTTGAGGTTGGACACAATCAATAGCGAGAAATAGTTGGGCCGTTGTGGAAACATGAGGACTCTTGGATTCCGCTAAGCGTAAGATCATCCACAATATGGCCCTCATGGACCTAGACCCAATTCGCTCGATGGGGACCTTGTTGCTCACTAGTCCACTCTCAGGTATGCAGTAAGTTTGGATCAACTCTAGGGTGGACTGTGGATCTGTCCTACCCCCAGTCAAGTTTGATCATGCACCTTTGCACGAAAAACCAGTCAGAAAATAGATATCATCTCTATCAATCGAGAGGTCATGACCCCCAATCTGGAACACCCCTTGGTGTTCATCCCAGTGTTGAATTATCCAACGTAGGAGTTCTTCCTAATCTTTCATCAGGTCAAGCCTTGCATAATTCATTAAGTGACATCTACGAAGTGTAAGTATGCATGCTTGATCATTCTACATCTGTAGTTCCTAGTGATCATGAGCTCTTTCTCTCCATAAACTCATGATGATGGATCAAAACCTACATAAATAAACCCAAAAATCAGTAAAAATGATGAAGAAATGCTTGCTGAATCACTTTCTGGGGTTTGGAAGTATGCTCATATGCACTAACGCCCCCCCTTAGGGAATACAGGGCACACTAACACCCCCCTCTAGGTCGTGAATGGCATTTAACACCCCTCTAGACCTAGACGGTAGCACTCGTCGCATTTAATGAGCTAGGGCTTCCACAAAATCCAAAAATCTACCTCTAATGCAGCTGAAAAAGGTTAAGGTACATAGGATATGGGTTTTTCCATCTACCTGGAACAAATGGCAAGTCGAATGGTCGCTTGGATTGCTCACAATCTTCTGGGGAAGATATGCTCCTCTTTTGCTCTAGAACACTCTCACAGCACTCAAATGATGCAAATGGTGAAAATGGAGGCTTAAAAACCTTCCTTATAGTCACTCTAGAGGTATAAATCATTTTTAATTAAGTCATTGAAGTAGAAGTAGTTCATTTCCTATGCTATTTATCATGTGCCATGTCGATATATTGTCAATATTACTCATGATTTGATGAAGGGATTTTGAGGGATGAATTACAGAAATGACAATGTTTGATTCACTGTGAGCGCTTTCTTTTATGGGATCTTTTCTCGCTCTTGAATTGAAAAATCCCTGAGTTTTTGTCATTAGGCTCATAAAACTCCTACAATGATGGTATGAGAGATTTCTTTTTTTGGACTCTTTCTCGCTCTTAAATTGAAAAATCCCTGAGTTTTTCACTTCTTCGGGCTCGTTAAATCTATGAAGAAGGAATGAGAAGTTATTTTATCTCTTTTTCCTTGCTCATTAAAATGAAAAATTTACCTCAAATTTTCTTCATTTGACTTGTTAAATTTGATGAAGGTCTATTGAGTTTATCATCACGTGAGTCATTAAAATTTCACGACGAATATCAAGTTTACTCTGTCCCCTCGTACTCGTAACAAAATGAGGCAAACGTCTATTGAGGTTAGGTTTATCACTTTATCTTGAATCAGTAGACTAACTTACAGAAATGGAACCTTTTCAGTTATACTATTAAACCTTTGTGGCACCTGTCAAAAACTATGACAAAGGGACCACCCTAGAGTCACTCTTTATGATCTCTTCAGACTCTCAAAATATGAAAATACCATCGAGTTTACCCATCTGGACTCATTAAATTAATCAGATGGGGAAATTGGAAAATACAATTCCTTTATGTTAGTATTTTGGAAAGAGTTTTTTGGCGGCAGTCGCTCCCTTGAACATGGCACTCCCTAACCAAAACCTTCTTTGGGTACAATAGTTTTTAATTTTCAAGAACTTTTCATGAAATTTTCTATAGAAGGAAAGGAGGTTGAATTAAAGGGTATTGCAGGGAAATCGAGAAAGATAATCAGCTCTAACAGTATGACAAAGATTCTAAAAAAGGAACAAAGAGGTGTAATTGCACAATTATGTTCACTAGATATTTCCACATCGGAATCATCTATTTCTCTAGATCTCCAAAAAGCCTTGGACAATCATTCCAAGGTATTTTAGACTCCCGAAGTTCTCCCACCTATTCGTGATCATGATCATGTTAATCTGATTCCAGGAAGTGTTCCTCTAAACATGAGGCCGTACAGATATCCTTATTCCCAAAAGAGTGAAATTGAACGTATGGTTGCAGAAATGCTAGAGGCTGGTATAATTCAACCTAGTCAAAGTTCTTTCTCTACTCTAGTAGTATTGGTGCACAAGAAGGATGGATCATGGCGCATGTGTCTGGATTATAGGGAGCTCAACAAGCTCACTATTAAAGATAAGTTTCCCATTCCTATCATTGATGAATTACTGGATGAATCGCATGGATCAATTTACATCACCAAGTTGGATCTTCGTTCAGGATATCATCAAATTAGAATGAAAACTGAAGACATTCCGAAAACAACATTTAGAACTCATGAGGGTCATTATGAATTTTTGGTCATGCCTTTTGGCCTTACCAATGCACCTTCTACATTTCAAGGTTTGATGAATTCCATTTTCAAACCCTTCCTTAGAAAATTTGTGTTAGTATTTTTTGATGATATACTAATCTACAACAAGTCTTGGAAGGATCATGTTGAACATGTTGACAGGGTGCTATAGCTATTGGAGGAGAAACAATTATATGCAAAAAGATCCAAATGTTTCTTTGGAGTACAAGAGTTGGAATATCTGGGTCATATTGTATCTCATGGAGTTAAGGTAGACCCTAGAAAAATTAAAGCCATTAAGGAATGAAAAATCCCCACATCCATAAAGCATTTGTGAGGATTTCTCGGGTTGACAGGGTATTATCACAAGTTTGTTAAGAATTATGGGAGAATAGCAGCAACACTAACAACATTATTGAAGAAAGATGCATCTTCATGGACTCCAGAAGCAACAAAGGCCTTCGAACATCTAAAAGAGGCAATGTGCCAAGCACCGGTCTTATCTACACCGGACTTCAAAAAAACCTTTATTGTGGAATGTGATGCTTCAAAAAAGGGAATTGGGGCTATTTTAATGCAAGATGAAAGACCCATTGCTTTTGAAAGTAATCGAATCAAGGGAAAGTTTTTACACAAAGCTATTTATGAGAAGGAAATGTGGGTAATACTACATGCACTTAAGAAATGGCGACCCTACCTAATGGGAAGACACTTCAAGGTAAAAACAGATCGTGATAGCCTTAAATACTTTTTAGAACAAAGATTATCCTCTGAAGAGAAACAAAGTGGGTCACAAAGATGTTGGCTTATGACTTTGAAATCATCTACAAAAAAGGGAAGCAAAATGTGGTCACAGATGCACTCTCAAGAAAGGATGAGGATGTGGAAGCATTGTTGTGCGCCATTTCTATTATCCAACCAGATTGGATAAATGACGCAAGGGACGAATGGAAGAATGATGAAGAAGTGTGGGCACTTATTCGAAAGTTACAACAAGATTCCAGTACATCTGATACATTTATCAGGTAAAATGATTCATTATGGTACAAAGATCGCTTATACCTCTGTAAAAATTCCCAACTCAAAAAAAAGATTCTTATGGAATTGCACACTTCTCCCTTAGGAAGGCACTCAGGATTTTTAAAAACTTACCATAGGTTTAAGAAGAAACTTTTTTGGGATGGCCTTAAATCAGATATTCAACATTTTTTGGCGGAATGTTTGGTTTGCCAACAAAATAAAGTTGAAACAATTAAGACCTCGGGTCTATTACAACCTTTATCCATTCCAAGCCAACATTGGGAGGAGGTTTCAATGGATTTTATCACAGGTTTACCCAAGTTTGAGGGAAAGAGTGTCATCATGGTGGTAGTTGACAGAATTACCAAGTATGCACACTTTTGTGCATTATCACATCCATTTAAAGCCAGTACAGTTTCTACTGCATTTATGGAAACAATTCAAAAGCTACATGGAAACCCAAAGATTATTGTAAGTGACAGAGATCCCATTTTCACTAGAAATTTTTGGATATAATTATTTTCTTGTCTTGGTACTCAGTTAGCTCATAGCTCATCTTATTATCCTCAATTTGATGGGCAAACTGAGATAGTAAACAAATGTCTGGAAGGATATCTTCATTGCTTTGTATCTGATAAACAGACACAATGGGTCAAATGGTTGCCTCTAGCTGAATGGTGGTATAACACTTCCTTCCATACAACAACAAAAATGACCCCATTTATGGCACTTTATGGATATCAGCCACCATCCATCACATCATATTTAAGAGAAAATTCTAAGGTTCAAGTAGTGGAACATCACATTGAACATCAACAACAAGTCCTCCAACTATTAAAGGATAACCTCGTGTTGGCACAAAATAGAATGAAACAACAGGCAGATCAACATCGTAGCGAAAGAAGTTTTGATGTAGGTGATTGGGTATTCCTACGGCTACAACCATATAAACAAATGTCCCTCAAGCAAGCTAAGAAGGATAATAAATTATCACCAAAGTATTATGGTCTATACAAGGTGTTGCAAAATATTGGTACTATGGCATACAAATTGGAGCTTCCTGCAGCTTCTTGAGTGCACCCAGTTTTCCATGTTTCATGTTTAAAGAAGGTTATAGGTGACAAGCTCCCAATTCAAACAATATTGCTAGAACTTGACGAGGAAGGAAAAATTATATTGGAACCGGAAGTAGTCACAGAAACAAGAACTCGACAGCTATGAAATCGATCAATTTCAGAGTATCTCATCAAGTGGAAGAACTTATTCGCTGAAGATTCCACATGGGAGGATGAAAATTTTATACAGAAGCATCCAGAACTACTCAAGCATTGAGGACAACACTTTTTTGAAGGAGAGGGGCATCTTAGGTCCCTATAATACTAGTGATTACCCCATTACTATTGTAGTTGTATCGCTTATTAATAGTGTTGTGCCCCTATTATTTCCATATTGTTATTATTGTGCCCCATAGAATCCCTCTATTGTTATTTTTGTGGCTTTATATTATTATTGTTAGGTCGGCTGGGTTATATTGTGACTCCTTAGACTCATATATATAGAAAGGAGGTTTTGTCATTTGAATCATCCAATAATTGTTCATTTATGTAATGTAAAGGAGGTTGACCCCTCGAAGAGGCTGAATTCTAAGGCGTTGATCTATCTTTTCTATCTTTTTGTGAGCTGGTTTCATAAAACACAATTAAAAATTACTAACATAGATGACTAATTTATATCCTTCTTATACCTTT
This sequence comes from Pinus tabuliformis, assembly GCA_031772625.1. Taxonomy (NCBI): domain Eukaryota; kingdom Viridiplantae; phylum Streptophyta; class Pinopsida; order Pinales; family Pinaceae; genus Pinus; species Pinus tabuliformis. The sequence continues at coordinate 380,806,736 of CM062813.1, forward strand.
TATTCGGTCATATTTTTATTCTTGTACTATAATAGTCATTTTTGTTAATCATTATTAATTTTTTCACTTACTATCTAGATATATTTTAATCCTATACTAAATTAGTCATTTAAGTTAGTTGCTTATTATCTAGTCTTATATTTTATCCCTAGACTAAATTAGTCATTTAAGTTAGTCATTTTTAGTTCGGTCACTTAAAATTGCTCAAATTTAGTAGTAATTCACTTGAAATAATTGCGGTGACTAACTTTGTTAGTCACCTAGTCACTAATTTCATCATTTTCTAATAGTGAGCAGTGTCACACTTGTCAAGTATTTACCAAGAAAATGAGTGCTCCTTCAGCCCCCCTACAACCGATTATTTCTGTTGGTCCCTTTTCCAAATGGGGTATTGAATTCATCACATGTAACCCCACTTCCTCTGATCGACACAACTACATTATTGTAGTTCTGGACTACTTTAAGAAATGGGCCAAAGTCATTCCCACATTCCGGGCCGATGGAGAAACCATGTAATTATTCCTGTTTAAGTAGGTTATCTGTCGTTTTGGGTGTACCATATGATCATTACATACCATGGGTCTCATTCTCAGAATCACATGATGTCTGACTTAACATCGTTTCTTGATTTTTACGAGGACCAATCATCCTCGTACTACCCCTAGGCTAATGGCCAAGTAGAAGTCGTTAATGGCGTCTTAAAAACCATGATCTGCAGGTTTGTAGGTAGTCACAAAACCCACTGGCACCGCATGTTATACCTTGTGTTGTGGGAATATAGAACTTCATTCAAAACCGCTACAGGATTTACACAATTTCAACTTGCTTATGGCCTGGAAGTGGTACTACCTATCGAGTGTCAGATTCCTTACCTAAAAATTGTTGTTGAACTCTTGCCTGACACTACTATCGAAGAAGAACGATTTCTATACCTCAATCAACTAGATGAAACCCGTCAAGATGTCGAATTGGCACTCGAAGCCCACAAGCGCCCAGTCAAACCCAGTACAGGAAAAAGGTCAAGCCTCGTTCTTACTAAGAAGGTGATCTTGTTTTGATCTATGATAAAAAACATGACCTATTGGGGGTTGGTTCGCTTCAACCCTTATGGATTGGTTCATATGTTGTCACCAAGGCCCTTTCAAAAGGGGCATATGAACTTCAAGATTGCGAAGGAATCCTGCTCGCAGAGCCCCAAAATGGGCTCTATCTGAAAAAGTATTATGCCTAGTACTGTACTAGGCATGTGCTTTGTAATTCTATGTATTTATAAGTTTTGCTTCTTTTTTATGTGACTCGATTTTTTGGCATTTTTTGAGTATTTGTCTCATACATGTTTCTCGTCGTGCAAATTTCGTCATTACCCTTACCATACGTAGGATATGCAGATGGTGTTAGTGGTCACACCCAGCACATTGCATCAGTTGTTTGGGTCATTTACACACCTGAGTCGAAACTGCTTTATTTTGGGGGAGTCTTTCCTGGCACTGCCACCAACAATATTGCTGAGTATATGTCTGTAATTTCACTTCTCACTGAACCATCATCTTGGGACATCTCCAATCTGGTGGTTAGGTTAGACTCTCAGCTTATCGTTATGCAATTGACAAACCATTATCACATTCACAATCCAATCTTGTTATGTCATTATTTAAGGGTATGACTCTTGGAACATCAATTTGAGTTTATTACATATGAACACATTCCTCAAGAATTTAACGCAGTTGTTGATTCATTGGCAAACTATGTATTAGATTGTCATCTATCTCATTTATCATAGATACATGTATGAAAGTAAAGATTTACACAGTTAAAAATTTACAAGATATTAAAAAACATTTACATCATAAAAATGCCAATATATATATATATATATATATCGAATCCATATTTTTACATCGGAAATTCACAAAACTTGGGTGTTTTAAATACAAAACGGCTACTATGCCCCATTATAAATACCCGCTAGCTATACCATGCGCCTGTTAAAAGAGCCTACTACTCATGAAAAGTCAGTACAACTCTAGCTATCCTCCGAAGAGGAACCAAAAACCACTCAGGCGCACCGATGTTGTTTCGTTGCATGTGAGCGAGAATCTCCCTCATGGGAAGTGGAGGAACACCCATGCTCAGGCCTTCGAGGTTCCTCAAAACTTCGCAAAGACTCTATGCATCATCTCCATCTTCAGTAGCTATTGATCCCATGCACGCTCCAGGTAGCTGGTCCCCTCACCTCACTTGTTAGGGCATGGCTGCAGGTCATACTGGTGCCACATATGTGTTAAGAAAAAGCTTCATGTCAGTACTTGTTCACCCATAAAAACAAAAACATTACATAAATATTCAAAAGCTAAAAAATACTTTAAGACGCTCTCAAAAAACCTTTTTACCTTGAGGCCCCCAATGTGTACCAGGGGGAAGTATCAAGTCTGGATCTCTGGTAAAGTCGACACCTTCATAAGCATAGTCATCAATCATCAAGATCTAACCACTGAGCCACTTGAAGAATCTTCTTCGAAGAAATGTCGGATCAACCCCCCTCCAGTACAAGGATTGAGAGATGCCCATCACCCTTGCCTGGGTTCCCTCGGATCAAGTGGACCCACACTCATCCGCGATCTAATGACGGGCACCCTCCCAAGTATAAAGGACATGATGAGAGTACCATACCCAAAAGTCATTTGGGTACGAGTCTTGCATGCCGTCAACTCCGCCTTCAGCTGACAAAGAATTGCCTCACACAAGTTAAAGATTTGAGGTTGGACACAATCAATAGTGAGAAATAGTTGGGCCATTGTGGAAACATGAGGACTCTTGGATTCCGCTAAGCGTAAGATCATCCACAATATGGCCCTCATGGACCTAGACCCGATTCGCTCGATGGGGACCTTGTTGCTCACTAGTCCACTCTCAGGTATGCAGTAAGTTTGGATCAACTCTAGGGTGGACTGTGGGGTATTTTGTCACAAAAATCTTCCACCCTAATATTGCAAACAATGGAGAGATCTGTGTCAATACTTTGAAGAAGGATTGGAATCCAACCCTTGGATTGCGACATGTTCTTCTTGTATGTGTTCATCCACTTATTAATTTAGCTTATTTATCATAATGTTTGTTAAGCATTGTAGTGTGTTACATTTGGCTGGACACAATTGTGCTTGTTCCATATTTTGTTTGAAAGATATTTGAAAACTGAATCTGCACATGAGGGCAGAACTCAATGGATTTTGCTCAACTAGTGGACCAGTTTTTAGTGGCCACTTTTAACTTTCTTTTATTAATTGATAACCAAGAAACTTATCAATTTAGCTTATTTATCATAATTTTTGTTTGTTAAGCATTGTAGTGTGTTACATTTGGCTGGACACAATTGTGCTTGTTGCATATTTTGCTTGAAAGATATTTGGAAACTGAAGATGCACATAAGCTATTTGAATGGCATTGTAGTGTGTTAATTTCTTTGACACAACGTGGGCTTGTTGCGTACTGCTTAAATGATATTTGAAAACTCAATGGATTTTCCTCAACTCGTGGATCAGTTTTTAGTGGCCACTTTTAACTTTCTATAATTAATTGATAACCAAGAAACTTAGGGATGAACTATTTGGGGTTTTCTAGAATTTATAAGTGAATTTTAAAAATGTATTCAAAATGTTACATTGACGTGATCTGTGCACACTACCCAGTGAAAACTGACTGGACTTCATCTGAAGAAGAAGAAACTTTGTTTGAAGAAGATTTTTTATTGCTATTTGTTGCATAGTTTGCTTTGTGTTATTATATGAACTCCGTTTTGTATCAACTCTGTATAAATTCTTGGATATTAGTTACAGGGGCTGGAGTACATGATTTTTGCCATAAATAATAGTAATGTCTTTCCCTTTCTAAACTTTGGATTACTGTTGTAGGTCATAAGATGCCTACTTGTAGAACCATTCCCGGAGTCTGCTTTGAATGAACAGGCTGGGAAGATGCTCATGGAAGATTATGAAGCATATGCAAAACATGCCAGGTATGTTATATTTTGGGATAGATATGGTTAGCCCTAATGTTTCTCTCTGTCCTTTGAGTACTGATCTTCAAATCTCATTTTTGTAGTTATTGACATAATTCTGGAAATTATACCATGCTTCAAGTATAATTTCTACCAACATTCCTAGTGACCAGAACTTCTTCATATTTTCCTTATGTCTGTCTTTTAAATTTATCAGGTTCTCTACATCTCTGCACTATCTAATGCTGAGTAGTGCATCTCCATTTTCTAGGGTTAACAATCATGGGTCACCCTTTCTTATGGCCTTCTTTCTTGTTTGCACTTGTATCCCGTAACTAGTTGCTTAGGCTTGTCATTCACTAGGTTTTCTAGCCTTGAGCCTCAGTGACCTGCTTTCCTTGTGACAAATTATGCTTTATCAATTTTTAATGGTCCTTGTGAAATAACAGTGTGAGTGTTCTTAATGGGTTCAGATCCACATACCGTAATGCTGGTAGTATAATTCTATTGGATAACAGCAGTAATGTGTAAACTGTTGAGACATTCTGTGAATCTAGTCAACTCTTTTGAAAAGGATATCAAAAATGCAAATGAACTTGTGATTGTGGTTAACTATACAACCTGATTTATTTATCTTCTGTTCAAATATTTGTTTCCAAGAGGTAAGATGTGCTTATGTTACAAACAAAATAATATTGATATGGGTTTCTTTTGCAGGCTCTATACAAGCATTCACGCTTTGAAGCCCAAATTGAAGAGTAAAGTGGCTATTTCAGAGTCTACTGCTTTAAATGAAGGGCCAAAAAATACAAAATTTGCTAAATCAGACCTGCCCTTCTAAGACCGTACCAGACCAGACCGGATGTTGTATCCACTCGGCTATCGGCAGTTGCAACTCGTTCATGTTCAACTCGTTCATCAATGGGGGAGGTTTATTCAATCTGTCTTTCCATCCTCTGCGGTCTTTCTGGAAGGCTTGGCTCGGATATGGGGTTTACCTTTTCTTCGTTAGCTAAGAGTTAATAAGGAGATGAAGGGTTAACTCTGGGGTGGAAACGAAGTATAAGACCTACCAATGGAGCTTCCTGGTTAACCTAGATTATGCGGGGGAGGAAAGGTTACCTGGGAAGGCAGAGGTTTCTCAGGGGGGGAAACAAAAGACCTGGTATTTACTTCGTTACATAAGTCGCCCTCATTCGTCAAGTCAGAGGGTAAAGCCAAGGCCAAAAAGATATCTAAAGGGAAGAGGATTATATCTCTGCTAATTTATACAAAACCGATCAATATTAACCCTCTCTCGGATTTGCCGAGATTAATACACGAATTATTACCAGATTCACTAGAATGCATACAATTGTGCAAAACTTTTGATGGATACAGTTTAGTAGAACACAAAGCTTAATGAAATCAATGTAGAAACGACGCTTTTACACTTTTAAAGGCCGGACTATGGAAAGGCAACCGATCAACACGAAAATTTAAGCTAAAACCTGGCATAATACCATAAAAGTAGGCCAAATGTACAAATCAAACATATTGAAGAACCACATGATTGAGAGCCTTACCATATCAAGCCTAAAGCGCGTCCAAACTACACCAGGATTCTGCAATTCCAAAGGAGCCTGCAATTCTGTGATTCCAAAGGCGTTGAACTTATTAATGGCAGATAGCTGCAGTTCTGTGGCTATCTGGTATGAGCTTCCAATGTGCCGCCACATCGTCTATCTGGTATGAGCTTTCCTTAATTTTTGGTTTCTCTCATCAGTCTTTTTCCTCTGTACAGGCAGCTTTCTCTTGGTGGAGCTCCCAATGTCCCCCCTGGCGCTCCCTTTTTGTTATCTCCTGTTGGTTCCTATGGACATGAAGGAACGACTGTATGTTCAACAACTCAAACAGGTCTCTGGCATCTATTTTGAATTCCATAATGGGCCTCCTGCCCTCTTGAATTATGCTCAGGCGCTCTTGCTTCATATCTGTCATATGGACAACTTTTTCGCTGCAATATCTGTCATATCTATCACATGGAGAGCAATTATACGTTTTGGGCTCATAGGGTCTCTTCATCCGGCCTACATCTGGACTTCTTCATTATATGCGGCTTCTTATGCTTATCATACTCTCTTTTTCATATGGATAAATATCTAGATAGCCTCTTTGCTGGACTGGTTATCATACAACATTCTGTATTTAGATCATTATATTTCCTTAATATAATCTATCTCGTTTTTTCCTCTGAAAAAAATAATCCTCTTCCCTTGAATGCTTACACATTCTACGCATTATTTACCGAGAAACATTGGAAGTCTTTGGTGCACAGAGAAGATCCGTACATGGATCGATAGCGAGTTAAGCTACCTAGGATGCGGCCAGGATAAGATGGATCTATAAAGAGCTAATCCTATTTTCGGATGTATCGCGTTACTTTCTTCTCACTTTTTTTTGTTCATTTTAAGAATAGAATTCCACTGGTTTTAAGAGCAGAGGAGATGAAATCTTATACAGTAGTAAAGTAATTTCATATAATTAGAAGATAAGTGTGATTCATTCAATCATTATCGTTTCAGAAGCAAGCATTATTATTCTTTTACACAAAACATGTATTATAAAAGAAAAGATCCAACGAATAAGCATAATCAATTCCAACCAAAGTTCTATCAAACCCTGAAATTATGACCTACATCCATTCCATACTATTTTCCCCGGGTCTGCGCGGTTATGTAATCTTTAATCGCCTGCAATCCTTCATTTCAGGCTTCTTAGATTTTATTTCTGAAGCGATTGTAAGTTTTCGCAGGAAATTTCAGAAGGCTTTAACTGTAACATGTATGTTCATCTTTCTTTCTGTCGAATTCTAGACGGAGCAGTAAAGAATTTTCTCTTTTATTAGGAAAATTTGAAAAGATTCAGATAAATCCCAGCCAAAGTTCTATCAAACCCTGAAATTGTGACCTACATCCATTCCATAATATTTTCTCCAATTGTGTACGCTTATGTAATCTTTAAACACCTGCAATCCCCCATTACAGGCTTCTTAGATTTTATCTTTGAAGCGATTGTAAGCTTTTGCAGGAGATTCCAGAAGGCTTTAAGAGTAATATGTATGTTCACCTTTCTTTCCATCAAATTCCAGAGGGAGTAATCAAAATTTTCCTCTTTTATTAAGGAAATTTGCATAGATTCAGAGCTGATGATGGAGAAATTTTGATCAGTACTATATTTTTTGTCAAAAATCTAAAATATTTGTTAAGGAAAAAAGGTTATTATACTAAATTTTGATAATATTTATAATAGAAAATTTTCATATTACTACCAGATTTCCTTTTCAATCTAAATGATCGAGCTACCGCATTGTAACAGGAAAGAAAATTCTTTTCCGACCAGACTATTCGGAAAGGAAATCCTTTTGCTACCAGATTGTAAGCCTTTTGCTGTCAACCTAGCTTACTCCTTTCCAACTGAAAGATCAAAGGACCGTGCTATTGGACGAAACCTTTTCACTAATTTTGAAGTACAGAGGTACGCTTCCCAGTATTTCGGTCAATGTACATCTAAATTGGAGATTACGCATACGGACTGCCGGGATTGACCGAGTACATTTTGACATTCTTGCCATTTAGAATTCAATTTCTAGTTTCATTTTCCTTTGAAAGTATCAGGGCAGACGAAAGGTTACAAAAGGAGATATTTACGGAATGCAAGGATTGACCGAGTACATTTTGACATATCTGCCATTTTCATTTTCCTTTGAAAGTATCATAAAAGGGGGCAGCCGATAGGTTAGAAAAGGAGATACTTAAAAAACACGAGGCTACTTCATCAAATGAAAGCAAATCAAAGAGAGTTACAACCATTGCTTTTTGAGACCAATGAAAGCAAGTCAAGGAGAATTCCAGCCATTTTGATGATTTTTCAAGTGCTTTTTTTACACAGGATAGCTGTGTTCACCGATGCTGAAATTCTTTGCAACCGGACCTGTGGTTCAACAACAGTGAAATATCCATTTGGCTTCGGCGGCTCATGTCCATACATACTGGATAGCGATTGCTCTGAAAGTGGTGATGTGCATTTGCAAGGATTCAAGGTTCTGAATTTTACTAATTCGAGTATAATCATTCAGCCGTGGCAGACTAAAGACAACAAATCCAGATGCTACGAGGATACAGGTCTCTCATCATCTTTCAAAGAACAATTTGGTCTCACCAATCGGAATGTATTGCTGATGGATAACTGCAAAAAATCTGACTGCAAGTTCAATATTACAGATGTAAGAAGCATTGGTTCTAAATACTATGAAGGTAGAGAAAATTGCCTGACAAAATCAGGTCCGATTACATGTTTTTCAAATACCGACGGTCGGTGGCTGTCTTGGAAATACCTTAAGGATTCTGCTTGCAAATACTTTCTTAACAGCTTTATCTCTGAGATGGCATCCTATGGTACTGGTTCCATCAGTATTGATGTGGATAAGCTTGAATTGGGTTGGTGGGTGAACAGTAAATGTATGCTGAATTCTTGTTCTCCGAATGCTAGTTGTTCCGATTTTCTGAAGCCCGACAATAATGAATGGGGACATATATGCTCGTGCAGTGAAGGATTTGAAGGAGATGGCTTTTCAAAGGGTATCGGATGCAAAAAGGGTAAATAAATGGCCGAACTTTATCGATTTTCTTTGAAGTTCAATTTTGCTACTTTGCACCCTCATATAGATTATATTTGTAATTGATAGTCCATTAAACTTGTCTAGGTTCCGGCTGCAAGGCGTCTGGAAACCTGTTTCGAAACCGTGGAAAACACTCAAAAACGATCCTTGTAATATGCTGTAAGTTACACAAAACTCTTACCATAGCTTCAATCCAATTTTTCAAAAACAGATTTCCAGATCTACAAATTTTATTATAATCATAGCTACAAAATGGTATAAACGTTGTTTCTACTTTCTCTTTGCGCCATGTAAATAATGGTTCCCCGTATCATTATAAAATCAACGTAGCTGCTATAAACGTTCTTTCCAGTTACATTTTGCTTTATGCTCTACGTAAATAACGTCCTCTAGCTCTAACATTAGTTGGTGGATAAACTCGCCAAATCAGGATACCATACGATATTTGAACTGATCTATCATTGCCTCGGTATAAACTTTCATAAAGGCTTTAAGTATATTTGCATTGATAGTCACCTTGAGAGATCAGAAACGTGCATGTTTTACTATTTATTTATTTTACGTTAGTTAAAAGCTAGAAATCTTAACATATATGGCAAAAAAAATGGTGTGGTGGCTCACAATCATGTTTTCTTCTCAATACATCTTTTACAAATTTCGAAAAGCATCCAGGAATCGACATAACAGTGGTAAGAATAATGGAAAGTAAAACATAAAGTTTATGATTGAAAAGGTTATTGTCACTGCTCATACTAATTAAACTAATTGACAGTGAAGTAAACTTGATGATCATCTTTCTATTTTTTGCATAAACTTTTGAGGCTTTGTTTTTACGGATTTCCAAACAGCTGGATGGGAAATGTGATAGTGTCTTTTGATGTTGGGAAGTGGTCGTTGGTCTCCATGAGTGAAAAGTTCATGGTTGTTGAACATGATTTTAATATTAAATGTTTTTTTTTTTAAGAAATAAACTTTTTATTTATGATGCTGAATTTGTGTAAGAAGGTTTTTTTTGTGTTGGTTGGGTTTTTCTTCTATTATTTAAAGAAGGAATATTTTATTTATTTAAAATAATGCACGGACTTTTTGGATTGTGGAAGTGGTTTGCTATTCCACTATTTCTCTTGGGAAATGTGATGGTATCTTTTGATGGTGGGAAGTAGTTGTGGGTCTCTATGAGTGACTTTTCATGGTTATTGATCATGATTTTAAATGTATTTTTCTTTTTAAGATTTGAACTTTTTATTTGTGATGCTTAATTTGTGAGATGGTTTTTTTCGATTGGTTTTTTCTTCTATTATTTAAAGAAGAAATATTTTGTTTATTTAAAACACGGCATGAATTTTGGGATTGTGAAAGTAGTTTGTTATTTCATTATTTTTCTTGGCATCACATAAAGTTTGGTAGGGCACTTCGGCATTATATATATTTGTGTGAAGCGTTCATTGTAGTGTGGCTATTATTGGTTTTAATGCATGTCTTTTCACTCATTGATATCTTGTACTAGAGGAGAGGACGTTGGTATGCCCATTAATGGTTAAGGTACTAGAGTAAAAAGGGAAGGAGGATATTTGGCAGGCTATCTGTTTGTGCGTTGAGGAATTAGGAGAAATTCATAAGAAACACTCCTAACCTTATCCTAGGGGTGATGGCAACTATCCTAAGGAAAATTGGCCCTGAGAATCTTAGATAGAAGGAGCTCTAGAGCAAGGCAAAGTGGAATTTGGAAATTATGCCACGCGGTGGAAGGCTTATAGAGGAGAAGACCATCTTCAACATTGGTGCATGATCCTTGGTTTTGTTCTCGGTGTGGGTATGGGTTATCCACACCAAGTTTAAATCTCTAGGCCTAGTCATTCCTTTTCTATTGGTTAACTGTCTATTTATAATTCTCAAATTATTTGTGTCTGGTGGCATAGAGTGGGTGTCTATCAAGGTATGTTCATAATTTCCTTCTCTATTTTCTTAAGGAAGTTGGGGCATCCAGGATTTGTTGGCGGAAGGTGAACCATCACCATGGACATTTGAGTGGCATGAGTGTCCTAGATTACGGTAGTATATGGTATAGGTGCCTTCGGGAAAGGGGGAAGCTTGCTTGATTGGTTGACAATGCAACCCTAAAAACCTTAATTCTTTGCCTTCTCTAGTGTGGGATTTCCTTGACCTTCTCAAAAAGCTTGGTGGGTATAACCTCCACAAGAGTCAAGTGGACTTCAGAGACAACAACAATACCATGAGTAGGGCCATGGAGAAACAATAGGTCTATCGCTCTCTTAGTCTTTTCCCTCTATGGAAAACATCTTTCTGACAAAAGACAATGGTAGTGTTATTCGACAGTTGAGTAATTCTTTGGACTAGATCAATCAAGCCTAGAAAGATGATCACAATGAAACAGTTGATTTCATCAATCATATTCAACGTAATTTGTGGGAGATGCAAGATAGACTGGTTAACCTTTGCAGAGGGCAGTGACACATACAAAAGTAGCTCGACCATTTGGAAATCCATTTGGCCCACATAAAGGGGCATGTGCACTTTGATTTCAAACCCTTGTGATCTCCTGGATCGTTTCCATATTATCCAACCTTGGTATATTTTGATGGTGTCTAATGCTTGTTGGTTGTCTCTTGGTTTTGTGGGTGTTTTGACATTTTTTGCCTATCGAATTATGTAAATCGCTATCATTTTGGAGATTTTCTATGTATTTGTGTATGTAGTTGTTGATTTATAAATCTGGTAAGAGTGAGGTCAATAGAATTTTGAGAAGCACCACAAGCCATAAGATCTTGGTTCTTTTAGTCCTTAAAAAGCTTGAGTTTGGAACCCATTTCTTAAATTCTATGTCTAATGACTTCTTAGTGGCCCATTGCTTCGATATTTTGACAACACTATCCATTCTTTGAACTCTTATTTAATTGCCTAAAAAAATGAAAATGGAAATCAAAGGCCACCTCCGTAATGTTTAGTTGAGCTATATTCAAGTGTGAAGAAGTATGAGAAGAAAGGGAAACATGGAAGCTACCTTTGTTGGCATCCCTCATGTCACTAGATGTGGTTGCCCCTTTTCTTTCAAGATTCAAAGTGGGAGATAAGTTTGAGATTAGTGATTTTTTATGTTTTTGTAGCATTAGGCGAACATTATCCCATGGGGTCATGCTAATTTACTAATAGATAATGATACGTTCACCCATGGGGCCATGTTGATTTGAATAGGGGCGAATGGCCTATAGGGATATTGGTCCACGATGCTCACGTTACTGAAGGATGGGGCCATGTTGATTTGAATAGGGGCGAATGGCCTAGAGGGGTATTGGTCCATGATGCTCACATTACTGAGGGATATTGGCCCACGATGCAAAATGATACCCAATACAGAATATGCGAAGAAAAGATACCCAGAACACAGAATATCAATGCTTTTATTATTCAAAGAGTAATGTTCACTTGCCTCTTCGAGGGGGAAACCTCCAATAGAGCAGAGCTCGATTACAAAATAAGACACGATACTCCTCGCAGGGAGTCTCTGTCCTTTATATATGACTCATACATGCAACACCACGGGCCAATACTGTGGGTTTTATTAATACCATCTATCTAATACTGCGGCCCATTTGCAACTAACTGTGGTCCCGTCATTACTTGCGGGTTAACCACTTACAAATATTAATATGGGCTTTATTGACTCTTGACTATGACGTGATCCCATGACATAAATAAGGGGGTTAGGGTGGGACCCTAACATGCCCTCCCCCTTAAGACCAGCCTTGTCCTCAAGGCTGAAGCTGTGGAAACTACTGAAGAATAGTGGATGGTTCCCAAGTTGCATCTTCCAGATAGGTGTCTTTCCATTTGACGAGGACTTCCTTAATCATGCAGACGTGCAGGTGTTTGTCTCTTGTGTCTAGAACCTGTTCGGGTTGAAGCCAGATTGACCCTTCTTCGTCCAATTCAGGTAGACTGGTTTGAACTCGGCAATTGTTCCCGATCACTTTCTTGAGACACGATACATGGAAAACTGGATGGATTTTTGCAGTAGGTGGCAAAGACAACTTGTAAGCCACTTCTCCAATGCGTTGAAATACTTGGTATGGTCCGTAGAATTTTGGAGATAGCTTCTGACAACCCTTGTCTTTGAGTGATTTTTGGTTATATGGTTGCAGCCTCAAAAAGACCTGATCCCCTTTCTTGTAAATGATCTCATAATCATATCCCAGCATTTTGGCGAGCCATTTATTTTGTTGTGGGGAGGATAGGCATTGCTCCAAAAAATATTTAAGACTGTGATGATCTGTGCAGATTTGGAAACGTCGCCCTAATAAGTAAGGTCGCCAGGTCTCGACTGCATGTAAGATGGACATCATTTCTTTTTCGTAGGTAGATTGGCCCAGATTCCTCCCACTTAGTTGTTTGCTTGTGAAGGCCAAAGGTCGCTCTTTCTGCATTAAGACCGCCCCAATACCGGTCCCCGAAGCATCACATTCAATGACAAAGGATTTGGTGAAGTCAGGTAGTGCTAAGACTGGAGTGGAACACATGGTGTTTTTGAGAGCGGTAAATGCATGTTGTGCTTCCTCATTCCAGAAGAAGGAATTTTTCTTTAGGATTTGAGTGAGGGGCTTCGCTATGCGGCCATAGTTGCGGAAAAATTTACGATAATAGCCTGTGAGACCCAAAAATCCTCTCAAGCTCTTCAAGGTCTTAGGTTGAGGCCATTCTTGCATTGCCTGGATCTTTTTGGGGTCCACCATGACACCTTCACGCCCCACAAGGTGGCCCAAATACTCAACTTCTTCCATGCCAAACGAACACTTGGACATCTTGACAAATAATTTATGCTTGCGGAGCAGGTGTAAAAGTAGATCTACATGCTGAAGATGTGCAGCCCAAGTGCCACTATAGATGAGGATGTCATCGAAGAAGACAAGGACAAATTTCCTGAGATATGGCTTGAGAATGTGATTCATAAGACTCTGAAAAGTAGAGGGGCATTACAAAGACCAAATGGCATGACCAGGAACTCATAATGGCCTTCATGAGTTCGGAAAGCAGTCTTGGGAATGTCAACTTCCTTCATGCGAATTTGGTGGTAGCCTGAGCGAAGATCCAACTTAGTGAAGAATTGAGCCCCATTGAGTTTGTCTAGCAAATCGTCAACCACCGGAATGGGAAATTTATCTTTGACTGTCAACTTATTGAGGGCCCTGAAGTCGGGACACATCTGCCACTCCCCATCTTTCTTGAGCACCATGACCACTGGGGATGAATAAGGACTAATGCTGGGACGAATGACACCTGCTTCCAAAAGTTCCTTGATGATATTTTCTATTTCATTCTTTTGGGTGAACGGATATCTGTATGGCCGCACATTTGGGGGTTGGGCCCCTGGAACCAAGGTGATGCTATGATCATGTTCCCCTCGCGAGGGTGGAAGCTCATGAGGCTTGTCAAAGATCGGCAGATGGTTATTTAAAATCTGTTGCATCTCAGGATGAATTGGTAGAGACTTGGTTTCGACGACCTAGATGGCATTAAATTGAGTTACCACTCCATGATTGCCCTTTTTTAACAACTTTTCCATCCGATGCGAGCTGATGATAGAGGGGGCTCCCGCCTGGAGTCCACGGAGGGTATGTGTGTAGTTGTTCTGCTTAAAACTCATATATAACTCCTGAAAATCCATTGTGATTGGCCCACGAGTGTGGAGCCATTCAGCACCGTGGAAAATGTCGCAACCCCCCATGTGTATGGAAAACATGTGGGTTTTCAACTGATAATCCCCTATTTGAAGTTTGACATTTTCACAACGGCCTTCACATTTCGTTGTGCCCCCATCCGCAATTTGGACTTGGAAGTTAGAAACTTCTCATACAAAACAATGCACTGCTTCTGCGATTTTTTAATGGATGAAATTATGGGCACTTCCACTATCAATCAAGACTACTATTGGGCGATGTTTAAGAAAACCCCTGATTTTGAGAGTTTGAGGGGAAGAAATCCCTGCCAATGCATGCAGCCAAATAACTGGTTCGTCAAAGACATTCTCCTTTGGGTTGTCTTCTTCTAGCGCCTCATGTTCCTCAAGTGGTGGATCTTCCTCTGTTGAGCTGTAGTCAGTGGCATCTATTTGAAAAAATTTGGGCTCCTTGCATTTATGACCTGGGGAGTATTTTTCATCAAAGTAGTAACATAGTCCTTACTTCCTTCTTTCGGCCATTTCCGCAGGTGACACCTTTTGGACTTTAAGTGTTTGAGTCGTGTTGTGAGCCTGTGGGGGACGACCTTTAGCGGGGAAATTTGGGCGACTGTATTGGGCTGCTAATGCACATTCCACGTTACGGGCTACCTTGCAAACCTCTGTCTAAGTGGGAGGGTGGTGCAGTAAGACTTGAGCTTTGATGGCTTCTTTAAGACCACTGGTAAAACATTCCGTGTAGAACACATTTGAGAGACCCCAAGTGCGGAAGGCTAAGGCTTCAAAAGCTGTAATATATTCATCCACTGTACCTGTCTGTCGGAGCTTAGTAATACGACCCAAAAAAAGAGTCCTCCTGTTCAAATCGATCTCGAAGAGCTTTGGTAAATTGGGTCCAAGTCTTAAAAGGTCCATTGCAACGTTGATGCCATTCCCACCATTGCCACCGTTTATTGTCCAAGTACATGCTCCCCAACATAAGCTTAGTCGCATCATCTAAGATATGATTCAGTTTGAAATACTGCTCCATTTGTGCTATCCATGCGGACGGGTGAGAACCGTCAAATTTATGCATGTCCAACTTGGGAGGTCGCTGACTGGGTGGTGGGTGGGTGTGCCAGATGTGAGGAGGGTGGCAAGACTTACCCTCATTGTATTCATTGTCATTATACTCCTCCTCTTGGGCTTGCTCCTTGCCCTTCGGGATTAATTGCTGGACCTAGAGACATAGTCCGGTAAGCTGCTTATTGATGGATTGGACGGATTTTTCAAGTTCGTCCATTCTTTCATTGGCCATTGCTTGAGCTCTAGTTTCTACCATACACCAACTTGATGAAAAATTGGGACCGCCTAAAAATTTTCACTAATAATTGAATGGTACCACCATGCTCAGCTCGTCGTCCTGATTCTGATGGGCTAGATCACCAATAAGCGCCCTGGTCAATACTGCAGTCGCCAAATCCTCAAAATGTCAATGCAGCCAAAAGTCCTGCGAAAATTATACCTCGGTATAAGAACCCTTCACAACAACTTCGATCTGGTGGATCTGAGAGATCTGAATGGCGGATCGGATAGCTCTGGGCGGCGGAACAGACTACTGCTGCGGATCGGCTGGCTCGAATAGATCGGAATGACTGATCTGCGAACTTAAGACTGTGGGACTGATGTCGGCTGCTGCTGCACCCCATTGCACCAACAGATCTGGAATAGATGATGTGCGATCCCCCGATAGAAAAGGGAACTATGGTCTTGAGGAGTGTCAGGTGCTACAGATCACAATATACATAAGGGTCTGGTAGTAGTACTCGGCCCAATGTTTTAGGGCTCTAACTAAGGAGTATCGACCATACCCTTAGCCGTACAACCCGACTACCCTATTGTACGGGCGAGTAATCTCTCCGAGTGTTGTTCTCGGTGTACTGTAGCCACAAGACGGCCGATGGTTTATCTATGGCGAGGTTTCAAGGGAGCCTAGGGGCTTCCGATATACCCAGAGGGTACGTGGAAGACAGTCTGTGCGCGGTTCTGTCTAATGCGCCACTACTCGAAGGGGTACCCACAGGGGTTACAAGGGAGTCCAACAGACGTGACCACCTCTTGTATTTCCTGCGTGCATGCCTCCCCAAATCCAGGTTTATGCGCTCAATTACAGATCCCGTGGTTTAAAGACGTCGGAACACGTCTCTAGCCAATTTTTTTTTTTTCTAAGAATTGGAGATCCCACCGGCCCTGGAAAGTTATCTGATACCACTTGTTATGATCTTAACCTGCAAAATGATACCCAATACAGAATATGCGAAGAAAAGATACCCAGAACACAGAATAGCAATGATTTTATTATTCAAAGAGTAATGTTCACTTGCCTCTTCGAGGGGGAACCTCCAATAGAGCAGAGCTCGATTACAAAATAAGACACGATACTCCTCGCAGGGAGTCTCTATCCTTTATATATGACTCATACATGCAATACCATGGGCCAATACCGTGGGTTTTATTAATACCATCTATCTAATACTACGGCCCATTTTCAACTAACTGTGGTCCCGTCATTACTTGTGGGTTAACCACTTACAAATATTAATATGGGCTTTATTGACTCTTGACTATGACGTGATCCCATGACATAAATAAGGGGGTTAGGGTGGGACCCTAACATGCCCTCCCCCTTAAGACTAGCCTTGTCCTCAAGGCTGAAGCTGCAGAAACTACTGAAGAATAGTGGCTGGTTCCCAAGTTGCATCTTCCGGAGAGGTGTCTTTCCATTTGACGAGGACTTCCTTAATCATGCAGCCGCGCAGGTGTTTGACTCTTGTGTCTAGAACCTATTCGGGTTGAAGCCAGATTGACCCTTCTTCGTCCAATTCAGGTAGACTGGTTTGAACTCGGCAATTGTTCCCAATCACTTTCTTGAGGCACGATACATGGAAAACTGGATGGATTTTTGCAGTAGGTGGCAAAGCCAACTTGTAAGCCACTTCTCCAATGCACTGAAGTACTTGGTATGGTCCGTAGAATTTTGGAGATAGCTTCTGACAACCCTTGTCTTTGAGTGATGTTTGCTTATATGGTTGCAGCCTCAAAAAGACCTGATCCCCTTTCTTGTAAATGATCTCATAATCATATCCCAGCATTTTGGGGAGCCATTTATTTTGTTGTGGGGAGGATAGGCGTTGCTCCAAAAAATATTTAAGACTGTGATGATCTGTGCGGATTTGGAAACGTCGCCCCAATAAGTAAGGTCGCCAGGTCTCAACTGCATGTAAGATGGCCATCATTTCTTTTTCGTAGGTAGATTGGCCCAGATTCCTCCCACTTAGTTGTTGGCTTGTGAAGGCCAAAGGTCGCCCTTTCTGCATTAAGACCGCCCCAATACCGGTCCCCGAAGCATCACATTCAATGACAAAGGATTTGGTGAAGTCAGGTAGTGCTAAGACTGGAGTGGAACACATGGTGTTTTTGAGAGCGGTAAATGCCTGTTGTGCTTCCTCATTCCAGAAGAAGGAATTTTTCTTTAGGAGTTGAGTGAGGGGCTTCGCTATGCGGCCATAGTTGCGGACAAATTTACGATAATAGCCTGTGAGACCCAAAAATCCTCTCAAGCTCTTCAAGGTCTTAGGTTGAGGCCATTCTTGCATTGCCTGAATCTTTTTGGGGTCCACCTTGACACCTTCATGCCCCACAATGTGGCCCAAATACTCAACTTCTTCCATGCCAAACGAAAACTTGGACATCTTGACAAATAATTTATGCTTGCGGAGCAGGTGTAAAAGTAGATCTACATGCTGAAGGTGTGCAACCCAAGTGCCACTATAGATGAGGATGTCATCGAAGAAGACAAGGACAAATTTCCTGAGATATGGCTTGAGAATGTGATTCATAAGACTCTGAAAAGTAGAGGGGGCATTACAAAGACCAAATGGCATGACCAGGAACTCATAATGGCCTTCATGAGTTCAGAAAGAAGTCTTGGGAATGTCGACTTCCTTCATGTGAATTTGGTGGTAGCTTGAGCGAAGATCCAGCTTAGTGAAGAATTGAGCCCCATTGAGTTCGTCTAGCAAATCGTCAACCACCGGAATGGGAAATTTATCTTTGACTGTCAACTTATTGAGGGCCCTGAAGTCGGGACACATCCGCCACTCCCCATCTTTCTTGAGCACCATGACCACTGGGGATGAATAAGGACTAATGCTGGGACGAATGACACCTGCTTCCAAAAGTTCCTTGATGATTTTTTCTATTTCATTCTTTTGGGTGAACGGATATCTGTATGGCCGCACATTTGGGGGTTGGGCCCCTGGAACCAAGGTGATGCTATGATCATGTTCCCCTCGCGAGGGTGGAAGCTCATGAGGCTTGTCAAAGACCGGCAGATGGTTATTTAAAATATGTTGCATCTCAGGAAGAATTGGCAGAGACTTGGTTTCGACGACCTAGATGGCATTAAATTGAGCTACCACTCCATGATTGCCCTTTTTTAACAACTTTTCCATCCGATGCGAGCTGATGATAGAGGGGGCTCCCGCCTGGAGTCCACGGAGGGTATGTGTGTAGTTGTTCTGCTTAAAACTCATATATAACTCCTGAAAATCCATTGTGATTGGCCCAAGAGTGCGGAGCCATTCAGCGCCGTGGACAATGTCGCAACCCCCCATGTGTATGGAAAACACGTGGGTTTTCAACTGATAATCCCCTATTTGAAGTTTGACATTTTCACAGCGGCCTCCACATTTCATTGTGCCCCCATCCGCAATTTGGACTTGGAAGTTAGAAACTGCTCATACAAAACAATGCACTGCTTCTGCAATTTTTTAATGGATGAAATTATGGGCACTTTCACTATCAATCAAGACTACTACTGGGCGATGTTTAAGAAAACCCCTGATTTTGAGAGTTTGAGGGGAAGAAATCCCTGCCAACGCATGCAGCGAAATAACTGGTTCGTCAAAGACATTCTCCTTCGGGTTGTCTTCTTCTAGCGCCTCATGTTCCTCAAGTGGTGGATCTTCCTCTGTTGAGCTGTAGTCAGTGGCATCTATTTGAAAAAAATTGGGCTCCTTGCATTTATGACCTGGGGAGTATTTTTCATCAAAGTAGTAACATAGTCCTTACTTCCTTCTTTCGGCCATTTCCGCAGGTGACACCTTTTGGACTTTAAGTGTTTGAGTCGTGTTGTGAGCCTGTGGGGGACGACCTTTAGTGGGGAAATTTGGGCGACTGTATTGGGCTGCTAATGCACGTTCCACGTTACGGGCTACCTTGCAAGCCTCTGTCCAAGTGGGAGGGTGGTGCAGTAAGACTTGAGCTTTGATGGCTTCTTTAAGACCACTGATAAAACATTCCGTGTAGAACGCATTTGAGAGACCCCAAGTGCGGAAGGCTAAGGCTTCAAAAGCTGTAATATATTCATCCACTGTACCTGTCTGTCGGAGCTTAGTAAGACGACCCAAAAAAAGAGTCCTCCTGTTCAAATCGATCTCGAAGAGCTTTGGTAAATTGGGTCCAAGTCTTAAAAGGTCCATTGCAACGTTGATGCCATTCCCACCATTGCCACCATTCATTGTCCAAGTACATGCTCCCCAACATAAGCTTAGTCGCATCATCTAAGATATGATTCAGTTTGAAATACTGCTCCATTTGTGCTATCCATGCGGACGGGTGAGAACCATCAAATTTATGCATGTCCAACTTGGGAGGTCGCTGACTGGGTGGTGGGTGGGTGTGCCAGACGTGAGGAGGGTGGCAAGACTCACCCTCATTGTATTCATTGTCATTATACTCCTCCTCTTGGGCTTTCTCCTTGCCCTTCGCGATTAATTGCTGGACCTGGAGACATAGTCTGGTAAGCTGCTTATTGATGGATTGGACGGATTTTTCAAGTTCGTCCATTCTTTCATTGGCCATTGCTTGATCTCTAGTTTCTACCATACACCAACTTGATGAAAAATTGGGACCGCCTAAAAATTTTCACTAATAATTGAATGGTACCACCGTGCTCAGCTCGTCATCCTGATTCTGATGGGCTAGATCACCAATAAGCGCCCTGGTCAATACTGCAGTCGCCAAATCCTCAAAATGTCAATGCGGCCAAAAGTCCTGCGAAAATTATACCTCGGTATAAGAACCCTTCACAACAACTTCGATCTGGTGGATCTGAGAGATCTGAATGGCGGATCGGATAGCTCTGGGCGGCGGAACAGACTGCTGCTGCGGATCAGCTGGCTCGAATAGATCGGAATGACTGATCTGCGAACTTGAGACTGCGGGACTGATGTCGGCTGCTGCTGCACCCCATTGCACCAGCAGATCTGGAATAGATGATGTGCGATCCCCCGATAGAAAAGGGAACTATGGTCTTGAGGAGTGTCAGGTGCTACAGATCGCAATATACATAAGGGTCTGGCAGTAGTACTCGGCCCAATGTTTCAGTGCTCTAACTAAGGAGGATCGACCGTACCCTTAGCCGTACAACCCGACTACCCTATCGTATGGGCGAGTAATCTCTCCGAGTGCTGTTCTCGGTGTACTGTAGCCACAAGATGGCCGATGGTTTATCTATGGCGAGGTTTCAAGGGAGCCTAGGGGCTTCCGATATACCCAGAGGGTACGTGGAAGACAGTCCGTGCGCGGTTCTGTCTAATGCGCCACTACTCGAAGGGGTACCCACAGGGTTACAAGGGAGTCCAACAGACGTGACCACCTCTTGTATTTCCTGTATGCATGCCTCCCCAAATCCGCAGGTTTATGCGCTCAACGACAGATCTCGTGGTTTAAAGACGTCGGAACACGTCTCTAGCCAAAAAAAAAAATTGCTAAGAATTGGAGATCCCACCGGCCCTGGAAAGTGCTCTGATACCACTTGTTATGCTCTTAACCTGCAAAATGATACCCAATACAGAATATGCGAAGAAAAGATACCCAGAACACAGAATAGCAATGATTTTATTATTCAAAGAGTAATGTTCACTTGCCTCTTCGAGGGGGCAACCTCCAATAGAGCAGAGCTCGATTACAAAATAAGACACGATACTCCTCGCAGGGAGTCTCTATCCTTTATATATGACTCATACATGCAATACCACGGGCCAATACCGTGGGTTTTATTAATACCATCTATCTAATACTACGGCCCATTTGCAACTAACTGTGGTCCCGTCATTACTTGCGGGTTAACCACTTACAAATATTAATATGGGCTTTATTGACTCTTGACTATGACGTGATCCCATGACATAAATAAGGGGGTTAGGGTGGGACCCTAACACCCACAATGCTCACATTACTTGCTTTGGGATGAAATGATCTATTTTTTATGGAGTAGGTTTGAATTGTTTATTGATTGGGGTTTTTCACTATGTAATTGTTGGCTTGTTGGGGCCTGAACCACGTTTGGAGTTAATTAGCCAAACAAATCCCTATACTATTGGCCCTTTCAGCAACAGTCGACAAAGCGCGGACTAAGGGCTCACTCGAAGTAGTATGGGGGGGTGCTGGAACCAGGTTTCCACACCCTTGAGATGTCTGAGGGTTTGATTCGGTCCAACTGCTCGTCCCTGTGCGCAAGTTACTTCACGCACTTCCCTGGCTTCTACGCTACTTGGAGCAGCGCTCTACACTATTTCCCTAAATCACCCAAGATCTTACCTATCTTCCTACACTAGTTAGTTACCTTCGCGTAAATAGAAGCCTTGTGTTATATTTATTTATACAGCACACACATATAAGTTTGCGCAACAAATAAATAGTACACTTGCAATTTATACCCAATAATATATTAAACAGGAAAAGATACACAAAAATATGGTAAACTTCTCTTTATTAATTCTTCCAACGGTTATAGACTTGACCTGCCCTGCGCACTCAGCTGCAGGGGTCCGCGCACTCAGCTGCAGGGGTCCGCGCACTCAGCTGTAGAATACTAGGCCTCTGTACACTCAACTACAGAGCCTTCTCCTACTCTTCAACCCAAAGACACACTTTAAACTTCTACTCAATCTCTTAGACTCATTATGCTTCTTTCTATTCCTTCCCTATTTTTCCTTTTCTACACTTAGAGCCTCGCTCTATTTATACAATCCCATGGTCCACGGACCATGGGTAGGTCTATCAAGCCGACATTACATTACAAAAACAAGGGCGGACAACCTTATGACTCTATTATGACTTCACGCTCCGCCCCCACAAATCACGGAATCTTTACAATGGACTTGGTCAAAACTTGGGCTTTAAGCCCCAAAACATGCCTTGGGGGGATTCCATGCCTAACAGGCCCCCAACACAAACATCGTGACTTGCTGCCGAGTCACTCTGTTGGCGCAGAGATCTTCGCATGGAGTCCCTCCAACTCTGTTCGAACCGCTGCAAGGTCGGCAGCGCACTGAGCAGCTACCCGCTGGATTTCCTGTACGCGTTGTTCCGAGACTGCGGTGTCAGAACTACTTCCCTGCATCTGTTTATAGGCCCGCACCTTCGTCCGGATACTTGGAGTGCGAAGATTGTGCTTCTATCGGCTAGTCAGAGAGTTGGGCCACTCATGTAGGGCTTCAATCGGCTGCCATTCACTTTGCCTAGGAAAAGCTCCCCATTTAGCTTTACTAGCTGTGTTGCGCCTCCGTCTGTAACCTCCTTAACCATGTATGGTCCCAACCAATGCATTCTGAACTTTCCCGGGAATTTATCAAACTTACTATCATACAACAATAATAAATCATTTACCTTGAAGACGCACAATTTAATATGTTGATCGTGCTAGGCCTTTTCGTGCTGCTTTTGTACATGCTAATGGAAGCCAGCCAGGAACTGTTCCTCTTAAAGTTCTTCCAACTGCGCGAGCTGCTCTTCCAGAGCTTTGTGGTCTGTCATACCTGTGAGTGCTACTATGCACAGACTAGGCACAATATACTCCATTGGCATGATAGCTTCCATGCCATACACCAACTAAAAAGGTGTCTGTCCCATTAGTTTCTTGCACGTTTTCCTATAAGCCCATAGTACTGCAAGTATGCGTAGGTCCCAATCACTCTGTTGTGCGTTGCATACTTTGGTCAACGCAATTTCCAGTATTTTGTTGAATGCTTCCACTGTCCCATTGGCTTGTGGGTGATACAGTGTGCTTTTTTGATGATACACCTGAAACTCTTCTGTTAGCATGCTGATTGTTTCATTCAGGAAATGTGTACCTCGATCGCTCATCAATATTTTCGCAGTCGTGGTAGCCGTGCAGTGTTTGACTGGTTGTACTTCTGCCCAATGAGTCAGGTACTCTGTCACGGTGATAATGTATCTCGCGCCCGTCTTTCCCTGAGGTTTGATAGGTCCTACAAAGTCGATTTCCCACTTTTTGAAGGGCTGCAAGATCATTTGTGGATTCAAAGGAATCTCGTCCCTCCGCAATCGTTTACTTGTTCTTTGGCATATATCACAGGCCTTACAATGTGCTTTGAATCTTGATGAAGGGTTGGCCACCATGACCTTGGGTGAAGAATATTTTGCGCGGTTGCTCGCCATGCATAGTGTCCTCCTGTAGCGCCCCCATGCGCTTCTGTGAGGATCTGACTTCATTTGAATTCAGGTACATACCTTCGCAATATCTCATCAGTTCCCATCTTATATAGGTGCCCCA
Organism: Pinus tabuliformis; assembly: GCA_031772625.1. NCBI lineage: Eukaryota > Viridiplantae > Streptophyta > Pinopsida > Pinales > Pinaceae > Pinus > Pinus tabuliformis. Next base: position 380,830,704 of record CM062813.1, read on the forward strand.
CAATGACATAAAAATCAGTCGTGCACACCACCAATTCCTTCTTCTACTGGATAGAGTATTCCTTCGGCATAGTCCCCGTTGTCAGAAAGTGGATTATATCTTCAAAGTGGCCATCTGTTGCGTGCACAACAAAGAGCTATGCATCAGGTAATCCTTCCTCCAAATTAGTAGGTTCCTCGCCTGTCTCAATTCGCGACAAGTGATCCGGTCCTGCATTCAGGCATCTAGGCTTCACAACGACTTCAAAATCATATTCTTAGAACAATAAGAGCCACCTATATATGCGTCCCCCCAACATAGGCTTATTGACCAAGTATTTTGGCATGGAATGGTCTGTATACGTCTTGAAGTGTCCCCCTAGCAAATAGTGTTGGTATTTTTGGAGCGCGTATACCATATCCAACCCCTCGCATTAAGTTATGGAATAGTTCTTTTTCGATTTAGACAACTTCCAACTTACGAACACGATAGGGTGATCCAAGCCCTCTCCACCCTCCTGTGTGAGTACTTATCCCAGCATTATACATGATGTGTCAACATGGACATGGAACTCCACATCCCATTTTGGGAAGACCAGGATTGGCACGAAGGCCAATTTCTCTTTTAGTGCATCCGGGCTCTTCATGCAATCATCATTCCAGTAGAACGTGACATCCTTTTTCAATAGTTTCTCCATTGGCACGGTGATCTGGGCATAGCTTTTGATGAACTTCCTGTAGTACCCCGTATGTCCCAGGGTAGTGGGAAACTGTTTAACACTTCGTGGTGCTTCCAAATTCAGAATCACTGCAATCTTCGCTAGGTCTACCATCAGTCCCTGTTTGCAGACCACATGTCCCAACAGGTTCCCAAAGGGAATGAAGAATGTACACTTCTAGAGGTTCAGCACGATTTGGTGTCATCGGCAAGTATCCAGCATCAAGCGTAAGCTCGCTACATGGTGCTTAACCAATTCAAATACAGTTCAATCATCCAGATAGACCTCCAGGAATTTGTGGATATATTCTTTGAATGCTGCAACAACTATGCACGAAAAGATGGTAAGCGCGTTCTTCAACCCAAATGGCATAACAGTGTATTGAAAGCAGTCCCACTCAATTGCAAAGGTGGTATTGCTTCTATCTTCTGGCATGATTTTGATCTGGTGGTACCTTGAAAACCCATTAGTAAAAGAATATGCTTCTTGCCCGCTGACATTTTCCAATACTTCATCTGTGAATGGATTTGGGAATGGATCATGCACACGTGTCATTCAATTTCCTGAGGTCCACACATATTCTTATCTCGCCCTTCTTCTTCTTTTCCTGTACTACCATAGGGCTTACCTAGTCAGATTCTTCCACTGGCTCAATGATTCCAACTGTGAGCATTTTGTCTACTTCTACGTGGACCTTTTCCTTATACTTCTGATTCAAGCAGTAAGGCCTCTGCTTAACCGGCTTCGTGTCAGGTTTTAAGGTGATCTTTTTCATCCCCAAATCGCCAACGATCCCTTTTAAGTCTGTGATCTTGGTCGGGAATAAGTCCTAGTACTCGCGGAGTAACTCAGCAACCTTATCCACCGTCGTGTCATCCTAATAGTCGTCGAGCGTTGCATACTTAGGTTCAGCCCCCGTACCAATGTTTACCTGCTTTGTCTTTACCAGCGCAGTTATGTCAGGGTCTTCAATCAATGGCCCTTGAACCTCGCGATAGCCTTCAGTTTCTGGAATGTTAAATTTTCGCGGATCTTCATCATCTTCTTCAATATTCACGTTGTAACACTCCAGCGTGCAACTCAACTGGATCGCCCATTCAGGCTGAAGCACTTCCATTGGCTCCTGGGGTATTTTAAAGATAGCTGCTTTTACTGCTTGTAGTGCATCATCAACAATATCCCACCAACAATCCTGAAACATGAAGGTTAACAAGAATCCTTCACGCAAGATATCCCATTCACTCGTCTCATGGTGGAGCTCCATCTCTATATACCAGTTCATGGGTATAATATCTAGGGTATGACAGAACAGGTGCACCCACTTAGGTTGTGGCTCTTACCCATAGACTTTTGTCCATCTGGCGAGGTGCGCGCGTGGATCATCCCATCCGTGATACTTGTCTTTTAATCGCATCTGAGGCTTCCCAAACTGCATGCGCATCATCCTCCTGCATTCACGCCAGTCCTCAAAACATCTTTGGTGTGTACCCCACCACCTTGTGAGTGTAGCGCGTAGTACCCATTTCAAAGCTTCGGAATGTTGTTGTTCGACACTTCTCTTTCAAATCTGTTCAGGAAGTCATCCACCTCACTTAACCCATCATACGTAGGCAGCTCCCTTACCTCCATTAATACGTAGCACAACGATCTCATCATCATGTTACAGTTTAGTGTCGCTACCTTGTGCAATCGGTTCTGCCATCATTCTATCTCTTTGTCAGAATCTGATGTGCAGGAACTTCCATGCGCCCATGATATTCATTCGTCGTGGTTGGATTCACCCAGTCTTGTTCTCGTGCGGTTATCTTGTAGATGCAATCCAAATCGTCGTAGTCACACAATGGTTCCGTGTAGCTCGGTCCTTCTACAGGGTCCAAAGGTACAACTACGCACAGAGACTCTTTCTCAAAAATCATCTTGCGCTTCTTTAGATTGATCACCCCATTCATGTCAGTGGCCCAATCAATTCCTAATAGCGTGGGGTAGGGATTGTTGTCATCAAAAATCTCTATTACTTCGAAATCTGTTAGCGCTTTCTCCTTCGATATCCACTGTGATTCCCTGCAATCTCCCCATAGGTAGGATCTTTTGCTGGTTTGCCATCCGTAGTTGGATAGGAGACCATTGCAGCATAAGCCTTATCATGTGCTCCCAGGTCTACTTGAGCAGGACGTTTGCGTCCAATCCTAGATCCAGAATCACTTGGCCCATCTCATATTCTCCAATCTGCGCGGCCAATGTCATCTCCCTTCCCATTTGTGTCTTGTGCTTTTCGAGCTTCCGGACTACGCGTGGTTCTCGTGGCGTGGTCCCAGCACATCTATTTATGAATTCTTGCAGCCCATTTATAGCCTTATTGTCGCACAACAACTTCATGCATGTTTCCAAGAACGTTGTGAGCATCGATGGGTCCATTTTCGACTCTGGTCTGCCTTTACTTCCTTAAGTGGAGGCATCAGTGAAGCTCCTCTTGGCTTCCATGAAGGTTTCCTTGGCACACTCCAAATCAAACTCTGGTTCCTTCGTTGGAGCCTTGAGAACCCAAGTACTTTCTTCAAGTTGCTTGCCTTTGTCATCCCCTTTCGTAATTCCACTTTGGAGCACAATATTTACATTAGGGTCTTCCTCGTACGGCTCAGACCTCATCATTTGCAGGTTTTGAGTTGGGGGAGGTTGGAGTGCTCCTTTATCGCACGACCTTGCTATCAGTGTGGGACAATCCTCTGTCTCGTGATCAAACAATGTACAATACAAGCACGATGGCCACGTTGGATTTGTACAATCATGGGCATAATGTCTTGGCCCTCCACAATTGTAACATGCAGTTGTCATGACCTCTTCCTGTTCCTCCTCCACCTCGTCCTTGTCCGCGGCCCGAAAATCTGGTTCACACCATCCCTGCATTCTGGTCAAGGGCCCACATTTTGGCCTAAACTCTGTAGGTAGGAGTCTGATCCATCATTAGCTCATAACGTCTATAGGTGCGCTCATCATGTCCCACTGATCTATAGAAATTACAAAACAACTGCTGTGAATTCTGCGTGTACTTTTGTAATAAATGGCAGTTATATGTAGCATGCTTCCATCCTATCTGAAAAATCGCACACCATAATGCAGGCGCCGCACTCGGTCCTGCTTGTGCGTCCGATCTCACTGGCCTTGGTCCTCCTCTCACAAGGTGATTCGCGAATACTAGGCAGTGGTCCTTGTCATGTCCCTGAACCTTGCACTTTACGTACCATACCTTGTTGTGCACTTCTGGGCGAGCCATCCTGTCTTGTTTCAAACTTTGCATCTCAAGGCACAAGTTTTTCAACTGCGTGTGAATCTACTAAACTCCCAGGTTGGGATCTTGTATTGGGGTCTCATGCAATCTCAGTGTGACCCCCAAGGCCTTGGCTTGAGTTGTTAGCCTCTGTTGTGACAGTGTGTTCCTTAGGTGTGGTGTTAAGGATGCTACAAACCATTTGCGGTGTTTTCCATCCATCAACATCATGTTGGCTTCGCAAATTGTGCACTTCAGTCTTTGATCCAACTCCCAAGGGGTCTCGCCTGGTACCATTGTGATTTCCTTGAACCCAGTGATTGACTATGCCTTTGACTTCGGCCTGCTAAATTATTTGTTTAACGCAATTTGAATATCTATGATCCCCATATTCGAATTGTCATTGAATTCTTAATGTACCAAGTCAGTGCATGATCCTGTAGAGCATTGACCAGTGCCACTTTCTTTATGTTGTCATTCGTGACTCCCTGTGCTTCCCATATAGCTTTTATCATGAACAAAAACTGGTTTGGATCTTCATTCCCTACTCCCTTGAACACTAGCAACTTTATCACGCTCTCCATACTGATTCGCGGTGGTGGCGAAGGTGGTATGGGCGAATATGGGGGTGAAGACGGTGAAACTGGCAGTGGTGTGGGTGGGGGTCGTATGCACGGAATTCTCTGCCTTATCAAATTGATTGCACTTCTTGGTGAGACCTTTGTGAGCTCTTCCTCGCCCCCTCACAGAGGTGAAATCAAGGGGCTAGTTTCTAGTTCTGTACTATCTTCATTTATGTAGATTCTCCCACTTCACGTAGGCCCAAACATCAATTTATTTGCATAACCCATTTTTCACACAGTAGAATTTTAACCCAAGTGTTCAAAGATTTAACGTACTTACCTCGCATCCCTTTGAGGAAGCATCGCTCTGCCTCGCTATAGCTGACTGAAGTATCTATCGCGAACTTGATGATGAATCCTCCTATAATTTGATCGAGCCAGTGATCAACAACGTGTGTGATCTTATCCTCCGATGTTTCCAATCTGGCACCAATTCTGGAGTCCACACAATAGGTCTGTCAAGCTTACACCTTGGTCAAAACTTGGGCTTTAAGCCCCAAAACATGCCTTGCGGGGATTCCATGCCCAACAGTAATGGGGTAACAAATTCTAGTATAATGTGGAATTGTAATGTAGGATCCATTAGTGAAGGGGTTTCTTGTGATGAGGTGCCCCTTGATGGGTCTCCACCCAACATTAGAGCTCTATGTAAATAGAAGAGCATGTGAGAGAAAAATAATCAACATAGAAAGATTGAATTTAATTTGTTCTAGTGGAGGATAAATTTGGACAAGGAGAAACCTATTGCTAGAGATCATATTTTATTTTTTCCTCATCATTTCTATCTCTCTCTTGAAGGCCGCACACATGAGGAGGTTCACTAATTTGACCAGCCGAGTTGACCATAGCTTGAGTGAGTTTAACCAATTGACATCTGTGATCCATACAACCATTGTTCGATCAATTTCACCTCAATTGCATATGTGAACAGTTGACTACAATTTGACCTTGATCGCAACTGCACAAGCAAGCGTTTGACTAAATTTTTTATCGTAGGATGAGTTGACTGCAGGGCCTAGTTTGACCATAGAGTTGAATTTTTAACTGGTTTGACTATTGTTGACTAAATATTATTTTGACTAGATTTGACTAGTATTTGACTTATATTATTGGCACATATTTCTAGATAAAATTTTATTTTGTAAACCATGTTGAAAAGAGAATTTCTCCTCAAGAAAATTTTCTTGATTTTCTCCCAAGGTTAGCTTTCCCAGGGTAAACTTTTTAAAAGAAATGAAGTTTTTATTTATGATGCTGAATTCGTGTAAGAATGTTTTATTTTTTTGTTGGTTGGGGTTTTCTTCTATTATTTAAAGAATGAATATTTTATTTATTTAAAATAGTGCATGGACTTTGGGGATTGTGGAAGTGGTTTTCTATTCCACTCTTTCTCTTGGGAAATGTGATGGTATCTTTTGATAATGGGAAGTGGTCGTTGGTCTCCCTGAGTGACTTTTCATGGTTGTTGATCATGATTTTAATATTGAATGTATTTATTTTTAAAAGAAATTAATTTTTTATTTGTGATTCTAAATTTGTGTAAGATGTTTTTTTTGTTGGTTGGTTTTTTCTTCTATTATTTAAAGAAGAAATATTTTGTTTATTTAAAATAGTGCACAAATTTTGGGGATTGTGGAAGTAGTTTGCTATTCCACTATTTCTCTCTACATCACATAAAGTTTGGTAGGGCACCTCAGCATCATACATATTTGTGTGAAGTGCCAAGTCATTGTAGTGTGGCTATTACTAGTTTTAATGCATGTCATTTCATTCATTGATATCTTGTACTAGAGGAGAGGACGTTGGTATGCCCATAAATGGTTAAAGTACCAGAGTAAAAAGGGAAGGAGGATACTTGGTAGGCTATCTGTTTGTGCGTTGAGGGATTAGGATAAATTCGTAAGAAACGTTGTTAGCCTTATCCTAGGGGTGATGGCAACTATCCTAAGAAAAATTGGCCCTGAGAATCTTAGAGAGAAGGAGCTATAAAGCAAGGCAAAGGGGAATTTTGAAATTACGCCACGCAGTGGAAGGCTTATAGAGGAGAAGACCATCTTCAACATTGGTGCATGATACTTGGTTTTGTTCTTAGTGTGGGTACAGGTTATCCACACCAAGTTTAAATCTCTAGGCCTAGTCGTTCCTTTTCTATTGATTAATTGTCTATTTATAATTCTCAAATTATTTGTCTGGCGGAGTAGAGTGGGTGTCTGGCAAGGTACGATCATAATTTCCTTCTCTATTTGCTTAAGGAAGTTGGGGCATCTAGGCTTTGTTGGTGAAAGGTGAACCATCACCATGGACATTTGAGTGGCACGAGTGTCCTAGATTGCAACAGTATATGGTATAGGTGCCTTCGGGAAAGGGGGAAGCTTGCTTGATTGGTTGAAAATGCAACCCTAAAACCTTAATTCTTTGCTTTCTCTAGTGTGGGATTTCCTCGACCTTCTTAAAAATGTTGGTGGGTATAACCTCCACAAGAGTCAAGTGGACTTCAGAGACAACAACAATACCATGAGTAGGGCCATGGAGAAACAATAGGCCCATCACTCTCTTAGTATTTTCCCTCTATGGAAAACATATTTGTGACAAAAGAAAATGGTAGTGTTATTCGATAGTTGAGTAATTATTTGGACTAGATCAATCGAGCCTGGCAAGATGATCACAATGAAACGATTGATTTCATCAATAATATTTAATGTAATATGTGGGAGATGCAAGATAGACTGGTCAGCCTTTGGAGAGGGCAGTGACGCATACAAAAGTAGCTCGACCATTTGGAAACCCATTTGGCCCACATAAAGGGGCATGTGCATTGTGATTTCAAACCCTTGTGATCTCCTGGATTGGTTCCATATTATCCAACCCAGGAAAATTTTGATGATGCCTAATGCTTGTTGGTTGTATCTTGGTTTGTGGGTGTTTTGGCACATTTTTCCTATTGAATTATGTAAATCGCTGTGATTTTGGAAATTTTCTATGTATTTGTGTATGTAGTTGTTGGTTTATAAATCTAGTAAGAGTGAGGTCAATAAAACTTTGAGAAGCACCACAAGGAGATGCCATCTTTTGAATTAATAAAAAAAACCTTATTTCACAAAATAAAATAGAAAATAGTGCAGTGAGCCAAAAGATCTTGGTTCTTTTAGAAATATTGAGTTTGGAACCCATTTCTTAAATTATATGTCTAATGACTTCTTAGTGGCCCATTGCTTCGTCATTTTGACAATGCTATCCATTCTTGCAACTCTTATTTAACTGCCTAAAAAAATGACAATGGAAATCAAAGGCCACCTCCGTAATGTGTTGAGCTCTATTCAAGTGTCAAGAAGTATGAGAAGAAAGTGGAACATGGAAACTACCTTTGTTGGCATCCCTCGTGTTTCTAGATGTCGTTGCCCCTTTTCTTTCAAGATTCAAAGTGAGAGATAAGTTTGAGATTAGTGATTTTTGATGTTTTTGTAGCATTAGGCGAAAATTATCCCACGGGGTCACGCTAATTTACTAATAGATAATGATATGTTCACCCATGGGGCCATGTTTATTTGGATAGGGGCGAATGGCCTAGAGGGATATTGGCTCACGATGCTCACATTGCTAAGGGATATTGGCCCACGATGCTCACATTCCTAAGGGATATTGGCCCCACGATGCTCACATCGCTAAGGGATATTTAGCTAAGGGTTATTGGCCCACGATGCTCACATTGCGTCCTTTGGGATGAAATGATCTATTTTTTATGGAGTAGGTTTGAATCGTTTATTGATTGGGGTTTTTCACTAAGTAATGGGGTAACAAATTATAGTTTGATGTGGAATTGTAATGTAGGATCCATTAGTGAAGGGGTTTCTCGTGATGAGGTTCCCCTTGATGGGTCTCCACTCAACATTAGAGCTCTATGTAAATAGAAGAGCATATGAGAGAAAAATAATCAACATAGAAAGCTTGAATTTAATTTGTTCTAGTGGAGGATAAATTTGAACAAGGATAAATCTATTGCTAGAGATCATCTTTTATTTTTTCTTGATCATTTCTATCTCTCTCTTTTGGAGGCCGCACATATGAGGAGGTTCACTGATTTGGCCAGTCGAGTTGACCATAGATTGAGTGAGTTTAACCAGGCCACATGTGTGATCCATACAACCATTGTTCGATCAATTTCACCTCAATTTCATATGTGAACATTTGACTACAATTTGACCTTGATCGCAACTGCACAAGCAAGGGTTTGACTAAATTTTTTATCATAGGATGAGTTGACCCCAGGGCCTAGTTTGACCATGCTAGAGTTTGACCATAGAGTTGAATTTTTAATTGGTTTGAATATTGTTGACTAAATAGTCGTTTGACTATATTTGACTAGTATTTGACTTATTATTATTGGCACATATTTCTAGATAAAATTTTGATTTGTAAACCATGTTGAAAATACAATTTCTCCTCAGGAAATATTGCTTGATTTTCTCCCAAGGTCAGGTTTCCCAGGGTAAATTTTTTGTGTCTACTATCCATCACTGCCTTTCTATGATCTTTATTATTTTTCTCACATTTACAGTTGATATTTTTTATGTGTAATTATTTAATGAGATCAGTGACGTGAGAAATATTGTTTGAAAATCATTAGGATGTAATATCAGAGCAGAAAGTTATATTTTATTGTGCTTTCCATAGAATGACAACATGGTATCAAAGATCAACCATTGAAATTACCCTTATATTTTAGTATTTAGTAACTTGTTCTTATTTCAAATCTCTTGTCAAGATGGTGCCCAAACTCAAAGTAAAAGACAGGTTGCATGGTGCTACTTATTGTAGAGCTTGAAAGACCAGGATACTCCTTATCTTGGATGAAAATGAAATTTAGAATTATGTGAAGGAAAATAATTCATAATCAGAGGTAGTTTAGGAGAAAGCTAAGAATACGAAAAATGAAGCAAAGGCTAAGAGGATCTTGATAGATTACATAAAGGACCATTAGGTTCCACTTGCTATTCAGTTGAAGATTGCCAAAGAAATGTGTGATTCCTTTGTGGGATTGTTCCAGAGCAAGAACAATGGTAGGAAATTAACGTTGAGGCATCATCTTCATAGTATTGTGATGTCCAAATCAAATTTATTTTCCACTTATCTATTTTTGCTTTGAAAAAACCCTTCAAAATGTTTCGTACACTTGAATTTTGGAGCCTACTGAGGACCTTGTGATTTGCAGTCCCATAGTCACTTAATGGTCGGTCGATGTTTTGAAAAGTGTTTGTCTTCTTCTCAGGTTCTAAGTTTCAATGTGAGTTTCTCACACATGCTTATCCATTGATGAACTCACAAACACATTGCTTAAGATTAATGCTTGCACAATCTCTAGAAATAGAGCTTGCACAGTGTTTAGTTATAGTGCTTATGGAGTCACTGTAAATAGTAACCGCATAGTACACAAGGATAGTACCCATGAAATGTTCAACCTATATCAACAGTTAGTGCACAACATAGTTTCATAGTACCTCTGTCACTTCAATTTCAATTGTACTTCTATTTCAATGAGTTTTCTCAATTGTTGCTTTTGCACACCTTTTATTTCACAAGTGTTTCTTTCACTTTCGCGACTATCGCTTTTTCTTTATTTCAATATAACAAGTGTTGTTTTCATGTTATATTCACTCTCTCATGGGTCACTTTGACTTTCTTTATCTTTTGCAAGTGTTTTTTTCACGTTTTCTTACTGTCACTCTTAGCAATTTCCACTCTTGTATGTGGCACACTTTTGCATATGACTAGAGGTTGTTATAGAGTACCCTTCGACATTATATGGTCCTATATATAATAATAATATGTACTAGACACATTCCTATAGCCTATTTCACTTTCTGGCCATAGTCAACACTACTGTCGCAACTTATGTTCTAAGTGTCACAATGCTACATTTCAACTGTTGCACTTAGAAATAAGTGTCACTTTGTGGTCCTTTCAAGGTGTTATTGTTGATCAAGATTCTTATGCATTCCTTGGCTTGTATTGATGGCATTCAAATGTGTGATCTATGTTTGAGTCTTATTTGGATGCTCTTCCCTCTTACTCTACTGGTCCCACACTTAGCCATTATGGAGCTCTACTTGCTCCTCTTGTCCAGTGTAAGTTATGAAAACATTAATCTTCTCACTGGGGGATGATTACTACCTATTCATGAGCCTCATTGATGAATTCCCTTCCTCTTAGACTTTTGCATTGCGCCTATGGTTGCACGTAAAGAACCTTCAAAGCATGGTCACTAACACTTGTTTCTTTTACTGACTGACTACACTAAGCCTTGATCAGTTCTGCCCTGCATAGTGCATGGAACACTTGTAGTTGAAAACAAGGACCCCTCTTACCCCCTTAAAAAATTAAATTGTACAATTCAAAGGTTCTCATGCTTTCACAATGTAATGAGAACCCTCCTTGCAAAGTGACTTGACCTTTTTCTACTTGCCTCAATCAACTACATAATATTCTCTAACAGTGATCCTCCTTGAGAACATTGTCCATTTCTAGAGGAAATCTAGTCTATGTTTGAGCCACTGCAACCCTCAAATTCACTAGCATAGCAGCATGCCCCTCAAGCATTGTGCATGTCCTAGTTGTAGTTCCTAGTGTTGCCTTCTCTACTGATTGGAACCCCTCATTGCATCATGCCTTGTTATGTTTTGCTCCCTAATGGATGTCACAGTTCTAGTGGATAGTGCAACCTTTCCTGAATCACTGATAAAGAGAACTGTGTAGTACACTAAGCCCGCCCTTCCTTCACAACGTATTGTGCTATCTAAGTTAGTAAGCCAACAACCCCTGCCCACTAGACCTCCCAAATGCGTAGAAACTTGTCCTATCTATCCTACACTGCATAGTTGATAGTTCTAGTCCACAGTGAGACCTCCCCATAGTCACTGTGAAGCTCAATTATGTTATCAATGTCTCTTTCTCCCTTGAGCTTTGAGCACTACATAGTTTCATTTAGCAAGCTCATCACACTATCTCTTGCACTTGCCTACTATGAAAGACCTTGAAGATACCCTCATCATAGTGCATGTAAAATTTCTAATGAGTAGTGGTTCTTTCACTTAGCTATTGAGCTCAAATGTTTAATCCTCAACAAGACCTTCCTCCTCAATCCTCACATAGGCCCATCATAATCAGCCTCTCCCATAAGCACAGTGGGCATAGAATAGATGATTTTTAGACTAACCTTTCCATGTCATCAGTGAACTTCGGTGGCAGGTGTACAACCTCAACAGGGAAAGGTGATGCTCAAGGAAGATGTTAAGGAGAATAAGTAAAGAAGAACTTCCACAGAAGAAGCACAAAGAAGAACCATCATGGAGACATGCACAGATCCTAGATCATGATAGAATGAAGACATTTCGTGATCACTCAGAGGGTCCTAATACTGATCCAAGACACTTTGCAGGGTGAATATGGAGTAAAATGAGATATATCATCAAGAATGAAAGACATAGTAGCAAGGAGAGCAACTTGGCATTGCCACATCATTATGAAGTTTGTTGTCATCATTTCCAAGTCACGACTTTTACAAGTTTCATAACAATGTCATATGTGTTAATGTGCCTTGCCACATGATGTGGAATGTAATAATGTATGTTCAAGTAAATGACAAAAATGTAAATGTGTGGAAGTCAAAGAGTCACATGTGGAATGTGAAAAGTCACATGTGGTCCAAAGAGTCTTACAGAAGTTCAAAGATTACTTAGGAGTCTAAGAGTCACGAGGGTAACTGAAGAGTCATAAGTGATATGAAAGGTCATTCCTCTTGTTATAAAAGAAACTTCATAACTCAAGCAAAGGGATTTTGGAGTCTTAGACTTTGGAGAGATAGCCTTAGATTCTCTAGCTTGGAATAGGAGAGAAGATCATTCCTTGTGGAAGCAAGAAGTGACTTAATGTTCCAATATTGGAACTAGTGCCTCACCATTATAACTGTTTACTAAGATATTTCACTTAATGATTAGAATTTTGTTGAGACAACACATTTTCATGCATGGATTGTGAATATTGTAATAATATTATTTAAATGTTTGTGTCATAAGTTATTTTCATATGTACTAAAGGAATTGAACTACTTCATTGGATTTTGTGCTTATCTTGTTGAATGTGCGTTGTATTTTCTTTAATGATTGTTGTTTATATGTGAACTACCTCGCTATAAATTTGACGAATCTTTCCTTTCTTTTGTGTGCCTCTCTTATGATATTACTATTAATTTCCTTCTAGAAACAATATTTTCTCCCCTCTCGTGAAAGCCTCTTCTTACACATTGCAATTGGTGTTTCACAGTCTCAACTTACTTGCTGATTTCAAAGGTTATGTAGATACTCTCTTATTTTATTCATTGTAGCTTAGGCATAACTTTGAGTTATGGTGGTTGGGTTGATACTTTAGATGGGGCTCCTACTCCAAATGATGTGAGTTTTAATTGGGACATCACAACGTGGATACCCCTTGTATATTGGCAGTATCCAGCACCGTCAACATTTTGATGCTAGAAGGAGGGCCAAATGACAAGATGTGCCCATTGAGTATGTTTTGAATCTCTGATGTTAAATGGATCTTACCCAAATCATAACCCCAGGATGTTTTTTAATAGATCAAATTTTAATATCCCTGTGGAATTAATTGATGACTTGTTTCAATTAAAGTTTGATGGCGAGGTGAAACATTCATATTCGAACCTATATCCTTATTCCTTAAATTTTGTCTGAAATCAATTGTAAAGATGTTGCTAGTAAATTGTTCACCCTGGATGGTTGTGCTTCCCCAACTTTTATAAACCATGAGACACCCATAATTTCATAGGAGGAACCTATCCTTTAGTTCATTGTCCTCCTCCTTTCTCAATACCAATTTGGGTGCCTCCTTGTGATGATGCTGGAGTTCAGAGATATCGAAATCAAATTGTATCTATCTCTTCAACCTTCATCCACTTTCCATGATCTAGATTTGATGGGCAAAATCTTAGAATGATTCATGAAGCCTAGGGTGAAGACTAATCCCTTAATCTTTCAAGATGATATTAACACTAATAACTTGAATCTTGAATACGATTTGATTGAAGTCATGATCTCTTCAAGGGATGCTTTTCTTCCTCTATCATGTGATTCTCATGATCCTTGTTCCTTGATCTACTTGATCAGTCTCTTTCAAACTCTCTTGGTTCTCAGTTTTCCAATAAAAATACTTATAAGGTGCAAGGTAGCTACATTTTGACAGATAGAGGAGCAAAAAGGTGAAGATTATTTCGATCTCCTTTTTCTTTTAAAATATCCTCTATTTCAAAGTGGCATTCCTAAATCCTTGGCTGATGTACAATATATTAATCTCAACACTCAACCAAATGAAACCAATTTGTGTAATAAATCTAAATCCTTGGGAAGCCATCATTCTGATGATGATGACTCCATTGATGTATATGATGATCAATGGCGAAGCGCACCAAATCATATTTTAGTTTCTCAAGAATATTTTTATTCAAGATATTTAGATATTAAATATGATTCGGTCAAAGAATATTATCTTTGGAATACTTCTTCTTTAGCCCACTCTCTTTGGTTTCCTATTGCTTGCGATGAATTAACTTGTGATGAAAAAATTCCATGCTCTTTGGATTCACTGAATGATGAGTTAATTTTTGAATTGATACAAGACAATGAGATCATTCATGGTGAAGAAGAAAGTAACAAAATCATCAGACATCCATCCCATGCTTTTGAAATTCCATTATTGCATCAAGATAACCCTATAATTTAGATTGTTCATGGACTTCCTTTGATCTATACATATTTAGATGCACATTCAAAAGAATCTTATTATTTGAGTAATTTGTTGGTTGAGACTGTAAAATATGATCAAACCAGTGATGTAGATGGCTATCATCTAGATAATAGTGTTCATGTTGATTCAACTGATAGTAATCGTCCACATGCAATTTGATATCTGTTTCAGTTCCCAAAATGTAATTTTCCAACTTTTCAAAATTCTGTTGTAGTTAATTCATCTTCATGTAAACCTCTTATTTCTAACTTGGGACTGGAATGTTTATCTTTCATGGATGCACATAGTTATATAGCTGATCAATTTAAAGATTATCCTTGGTCAAAGAATTCATATTTGTTAGTTGCTTTAGTGAACAATCAAATCCTAATCTTTATTGTGAATATCATGAAGCTAATCAATTTTTTTCTGTCCCAATCAATCCTTTTGAGTAGCATTCATTTATTGAATCATTTAGTAGACCAAACCCCCATGTTGATATGGATAATAGATTTGATTTGACATATCTTTCTAACCTTTTATCAACATGTTGTTCTAATCGGTTTTCTAGACTTACAAGGCCAAAAATTTCTTTTAAATATGACAACTTTCATATTACTAGTCTAGTATGGGATTGGATACAAAGGAAATTGATCGAGAATAAAAAATCTTGTATGTTAAGCCACCAATATGATCATAACACTCGGTCTAACAATTGTCATTCCAATGATCATTTTCTCACTAGTATAATAGATGATAGTTGTTTTATATTGATTGATATTTTTGAACCCATTGATCCTTGTGATTTGCCATCCCATTGTTCAGATACTTTTTAAACAGTCGAGGCACTTCATTCATTTATGATGGTTATGTCAGGTCCTCACTATTTTGACAAGGCTTCTAAACGATATCAGGTTACCTTTTCCTTGCAACATTCTCCCCATCACGCAGACGTGCTAATTGAAAGTTCATTTTCCTAAGAGTTTCAGGGTTTTCAAAAGGATTGTTTTGGATTTCATGACCAAATCTATGATTGTTTGGAAACATCTTAGAAAACCCTATTGTTAATAATATGCTTCAATCTTTCTTGATGTTTTCTAAGGAGGAAAATGCAGAGACAGGTAGATTCACAAGAAGTTTTCGATGCTTGTTTGATTTTTCTTCTAATCAAAAAGGGAAGGTTGCAGGTTGGTTAAGGTTATTTGCTATTACACATATTTCTGCCTCTACCAAAGACCTTCTATCTTTTTTGCAAGCTATTCAAGTCCTTATCTTTTCTTTTTTGCATTGTTTTATATCGGTTTTAATTGCTTCTATCTTTGTGTTTACAAATCGGGAACAATTATTGTGGCTACATTGGAAATTTCATTACAATTAGCCTTGACCTGCTAGTTGGTTAGGTTAGGAGTAGGTCTAGCTACATTATAGCTTCCCTTTTCACTCATCCTACGCTTTCTCTCCTTTAGTCTTTCCTTGTTTTCTTACTTTTGTATTGAATATTAATTTTAGCTCAATTTGCCATTTACCTTATTTTTTTGGTCTTGTTTCCTTGTTTAATCATGTCTTTCCTTTCATGATTTTCTTGATAATACGTTGCATGAAACATGTTCCTTTTGGCTCAAATACAATGTGGCAAATATTTGAAAAGGGAAATTTTGATGATGGGCAGTGCTTGGTTAATCTGTTACCTCTTCTCTATTCAAATTTGCTTTTTTTTTTTTGTTAAATTCAATGCTATCTATATCAAAAATACAATCCATCTAAATGGAAATCCTTTAGCAGAACCATAATACCCATATCGATTGTAGGACATTCATTCCTTAACTCATGATTTTAATTGAACATTGTTTTACATGTTGATATAATGAAGTAGAGAGGGGAAAGAGGAAAATAAATAATAAGCATAGCATTTTCAGAGGTATATAAATGTATATGAAGGAACAACCTCTCCTCATCTCAATAAGTCGGGATCCCTCTTCCACCTTGGTAAAATAATAAGTTCCTAAGTATAGCTTGAAATAATATAAAATAAAAAGGGTGAAAGAAGAGAAAGGCTTCATTTGCAGAGAGGTGAAACAAGTAACTTTGTGTTATAGACATTTTTGGGCTCTGCTCCTAAGTCCCTAAAAGGGTTGTTTCATACCCTAAAGGAACAAGGTTAGCTGATTACATCATCTACCAGAAGTTCTCCACAGGAAATTGCTCAGAACTGGTCAAAACTGGACCATACAGGTTGCTCAGTGCTAAGGGTGCGATGCATCCCACCTACCCAGTGAAAAGGGTGTGATGCATACTGAAAATCCCTTCTGTAGGGTGCGATGGGCGAGAGTGGACAAATGGCAGAGACAGTTTGCGAGGTGGATGATCATGTAATCTTCCAGAAACTTCTCCTATGACACTTGCCTCTCTGAATTCGCCTAGGGATGCGTAAGAGATCATCAATCTCCAAGTGGAATCAAGGAATATCAGAGAGAGGACACTAATAAAAATCCCAGAAGCTGACTCACCCCCCTGCAATCATCTATATATGGATCCCTCATCCCAGAGATCCAGAGGCTGGAATTTTGTATCTTGTAAGGAAGTACTATTGGTTTGTTGGTGGGATATCATAGTGTTGTGTGATCTAAGATTTTCATGAGGTGAAAGAAGGGCTTTCATGCTGGAGGATGACGCTGGGTAAGAACAATTGGTTGTAATCCTCTTTGCTTTCTTGATATTAATAAAGCTATTCAAGTTTTCCTCCACATTCTTGTATGTTTGATGATATATGCATTTGTGTGGTCAATATATATCTCGTCCTATATTTTTTATGATTTTAGATCTCTGTTCTTCAATAGTATTATGCCGCTTTGATCCCACAGGTGCTCTTTGAAGCTGGGTAGATGAAGGAGAAGCAGCAAGGATCTGTCAGAAGGGAGAGGAACCGAGCAAGGAACCAAGCACAAGACTGAGGTTGGTGTCCTTCATTCCTCTCTTATCTACTTCTCATAAAGGAAAACGAAAGTAGTTTTAGTTTGTTTGTTTCTAAGATAGCTACCAGTCTTAGTGGGACTAGCAGCTCCGAGTGGACACTAGATTTCCCGATAACACTTTGTCGACGTACAGAACGTGCTCACTAGGAGCAGAGAAACACTAGAGATGAAAACTAAGAATGATTATCTTAAACATGTAATTACATATTACCCTTCTCCTATATCGAAGCTATTGTCACATGAAAAGTTTTGTGAACGTGTTTAATCGAGGAAAGGAATAAAGAAGACTATATATGTAACGGGGTTAAATAGGGAAACCATCGTAATCCTCATGACAAATCATTACTTCCTAAAAGACTGAGACGTTGCACTTAAAGGGTAAAACCCAAATAAAGAAGCTATATTTCTACTAGTGTGTCTCCAATTGTTGTCTCTACGAAAAATACCCTCCAAAATGTTACCTACACTTGAATTTTGGAGCCTATTGAGGATCTTGCAATCTGTTGTCCCATAGTAACTTCATGGTCGATCGATGTTTTGAAAAGTGTTTAAGTATTCTTATCAATTTCAAAGTGTAAAAATCATTTTCTTACACATGCTCAATCCTTGATGAATTCACAAGCACACCTTTCGTCCACAAGCTTAGATAGGCATTACATAGTCCTTGAGAGTAAGGCTTGCACTGTCTTTGGGAATAGAGATTTTGCAATGTTTAGTTATAGTGCTTATGAATTCATTATAGACAGTAAGTGCATAGCCCACAAGCATTGTTCCTATGTAATGTTCAACCTATGTTGATAGTCAGTTCACAACATTATTGACAATCCCTTTCTCACATCGGTTGCAATTGTACTTCTATTTCAATGAGTTTTCTCAACTGTCACATTTCAACACCTTTACAGTCACAAATGCCATTTTAAATTTCTTGAATGTTGTTTTTTATTAATTTCACTTTAACAAGTGTCATTTTCATGTTATCTTCACTCTCACATGTGTCGCTTTCACTTTTTTCAACTTTTTCAAGTGTCATTTTCATGTTTTCTTACTTTCGTAGGTGTTGCTCTTAACCATTTCCACTCATGTATGTGTTGCACCTTTTCACATCACTATAGGTAGTTCTAGAAAACTATTCCACATTATATGGTCCTATATATCATAATAATATGTGCTAGACACATTCCTACAACTTAGCACACTTTTTGGTCACAGTCAACACT
Source organism: Pinus tabuliformis (assembly GCA_031772625.1). Taxonomy (NCBI): domain Eukaryota; kingdom Viridiplantae; phylum Streptophyta; class Pinopsida; order Pinales; family Pinaceae; genus Pinus; species Pinus tabuliformis. Next base: position 380,849,267 of record CM062813.1, read on the forward strand.
TATGTCGCAACTTGTGTTCTAAGTGTCATAGGAAACGATTCAACCATTGTACTTAAAAGTAAGTATCGCTTTGTTGTCATTTAAAGCTGTTATTTTTTATCATGATTCTTGTGCATTCCTTGTCTTGTATTGATGGCATTCAAGTGTGTGATCTGTGTTTTATTCTTATTAAGATTCTCTTCCCTCTCTTACTCTATTGGTCCCACACTTAGCCATTTAGGATCTCTACTTGGTTGTCCTGTCTAGTGCAAGTTATGAAAGCATTGATCCTATCACCAGGTGATGAGCACCACCTATTCATGAGCCTCAATGATGAAGTCTCTTCCTCCTAGACTTGTGCACTAAGTTTTTCTGAAGGCCATAACCTATGGTTACACACTGAGAAACTTCAAAGCATCGACACTAACCCTTATTTCTTGTATTGATCAGTTCTACATTTCATAGTACATGGGGTACTTCTATTTGACAGCGAGTCCCCCTTTATCCCCTTGAAAAACAAAATTTCACAATGCAAAGGGTCTCCTTCTTTCACAATGTAGCAAGAACCCTTCTAGCAAAGTGACTTGACCTTTTGCTACTTGCATCAGCCAACTACACAATCTTCTCTTCCAGTGAGAATTCCTAAGTGCGTTGTGAGTTTCTAGTGGAAAACTAGTCCATGTCTGAGCCACTACAGCCCTCAACTACACCAGTATAGGAGCTTGCCCCTCAAGCACTGTGCATGTCGCAATTGCGGTGCCTAGTCTTTCCTTATCTACTAAATGGAGCCCCTCATTGCGCCATGCCTTGTCCCACTTTCCTCCCTAGAATATGTCATAGTTCTAGTAGATAATGAAATATTTCCTAGATCACTATCAAAGATAACTGTGTAGTACACTAAGCATGCCCTTCATTCACAGTGTACTGCTTAATCTCAATCAGTAATTCAAAAACCCCTATCCACTAGACCTCCCCACTATGAAAAACTTTTCCTATCTCTCTGACACTATGTAATGCACAATTCTAGTCTGCAGTGAGACCTCCTTATAATGACTGTGAAGCTGAATTACACTATCATTGTCTCCTACACCCTTGAGCTATGAGAAAAACACAATTTTAGTCAAGAAGCTCACCACACTATCTCTTGCACTTTCCTACTGCATTAGACCTTGAAGAACCCCTCATCATAGAACTTGGTGCAATTATATTGAGTGGCGGTGCTTTCCCTTAGCAACTGTTGAGCTCAACTACATAATCCTCAATAAGCACTTCCTCCTCAGTCCTCACACAACCCCATCACGATCAGCCTCTTCTATGAAAAAAGTAGGGGTAGAATAGATGATTTTTGGAATGATCTTTCCTTTTCATAAGTGAACTTCGGTGGTAGGTGTACATCCTCAACAGGGAAATGTGATGCTCAAGGAATATGTCAAGGAGAAGAAGTAAATAAGTACTTGCCCAAAAGAAGCACAAAGAAGAACCATCATGGAGACATGGAGAGATCTGGGATCATGATAGAATGAAGACATTTCATGATCACTCAGAGGGTCCCAATCCTGATCCAAGACCCTTTGGAGGGTGAAGATGAAGTACAAATCATATCTATCATCAAGACATAGCAACAAGGATAGAAGCTTGGCATTTCCACATCATCATGAAGTTCCATGTCATCATTGCCAATTCATGGCTTGTACAAGTGTGATCACAATGTCATATGTGTCAATGTGTCTTCCCACATGATGTGGAATGTAACACTGTTTGTTAAATAAAATGACAAAACTTTAATGTCTTTAAATCCAAGAGTCACATGTGGAACATGAAAAGTCACATGTGGACCAAAGAGTCTTATAAAAGTTCAAAGGCCACTTAGGAGTCCAACAGGCATGAGGGTAACTCAAGAGGCATAGCGGATATGAAAGTTCATTCCTCTTGTTATAAAAGAAACCTCACAACTCTAGAAAAGGGCTTTTGGAGTCTTAGACTTTGGAGATCTATTCTTGGATTCTCTAGCTTGGAAATGGAGAGAAGATCATTCCTTGGAGAAGCAAGAAGTGACTTAATGTTCCACTATTGGAACTAGTTCCTCACCATTTTAATTGTCTACTAAGATCTTTCACTTAAAGATTAGAATCTCAAAGAGCCAACACAATTTCATGCATGTATCGTGAATATTGTAAGACTATTCTTTAAATTTTTGCGGTATATATTATGTTCATATGTACTAAAGGAATTGAATTACTTCATTGGATTTGATGCTTATATTGTTGAATATGTGTTGTATTTTATTTAATGGTCATTGTTTCTATGTGAACTATTTCACTAGATATTTAACAAATCTATCCTTTCTCTCTTATGCCTCTCTTATGATAGTACTATTACTTTCCTTCTAGAGACTCACTATTTTCTCCTGACTCATGAAATCCTCCTCTTAGACATTGCAATTAATGTTTCATAGTGTTAACTTACTTGTTTATTTCAAAGGTTATGTACACACTCTCTTATGTTATTCATTGTAGTTAAGGAAAACCTTTGAATTATGGTGGTAAGGACGATACTACGAATGGGGCTCCTACTCTAAATGGTGTGAGGTTTAATTGGGACTTCATTTTGGGGAGACCCCTTGTATGTTGGCGATATCCAACACTATCAACATAATCTTATGAGATTCTCCCAGTTGAGATATCAACTTAGAGCCATTGGAGATACCAATGATGATGTAAATCTTGTTACAGTGACTCTTAATGGATTTCCTTATTCATGGGATCAATTTGTACAGGGTGTTTATGCATGAGTTGAGCTGCTCAAGTTTCATCAACTTTCACTAATTGTGTCAGTAGGCAAAATTGTTGTCCAAGAATAACTTTTAAAGACCTCAGGATGAAGAAACCAAAGCCTCCGTAGATCATGCAAGAAAAGGAAAAGGAAGAAGAAATGTTGGTAAGAAGAATATAGGTTGAAGATCAACTTTAGTTCAAGATAAAAAGAAGAAGGACCTTTCAAAAATCAAGTCTTGAAATGTCATACATTTGGTCGTTATGCCTACCAATGTCCTTAGAAGAAAAGGCATGGAGAGAAACCTATATTAAAAACTAATGTTGATGATGATAATGAGAATCCACCACAGAAGAAGACAAAAAAAAACTAAACTTGATGAGAATGTAGATAAACTTCAGAATGAATGTTTGTTTATCTTCACTCATACAACCGCTATTACCAATATCAGTGATATTTGGTTGGTGGATAGTGGTGCTTCTAGGAACACGACAATTTCACAAGATTCTCTCTCATATTACATAGAAAGATATTCAACATTGCAGGTGGAACTTGGAGATATTTCCAAGTACGCAGTAAAAGGTGTTGGGATAACATCATTTAAATTGGAGTTTAGAGATTCTTAACACATGAGAGATCTATTGGTTGTACTAGGATTGAAGAAGAACCCACTCTCTACTTTAGTGTTGGAGGATAGAGGTTTAAAAGTTTCATTTGTAGATGGAAAGGTTATTATATGGCTTAAGGGCTCAGGCATAGTATTACTAGGAGTGATTGATGTTAAAGAGGGTGGACTGTATAGATTGTAAGGACATCCATATCAGGTGTTAGTGCCTAGAAATATCAATTTATGTGAGTTATGTCATCAAATATATTATCACAAGCATTACAAGGATTTTCCAACATTAAGGAGGATGGTTATAGGTCTTCCAGAGCTATAGGTAGAGAATGATGGTGTTTGCATTGATTGTACAATTGGGAATAATTCCAAGAGATCTTTTCCAAGAGGGATATTCGAGATAATACATTCAGATGTATGTGGATCAATGAAAATATCATATTTGGGTAGCTTCTTGTACTATGTTACATTCATTGGTGATTTATATTAGAAGACATGGATCTACTTCATGAAGACCAAGGATGAGGTCTTCAGTAGGTTCTAGGTGTTTAAGGCTCAGGTAGGGAACTTGGCAGGGATGAAAATCAAGGTTTTAAGGTCAGATAATGGAGGAGGGTATACTTATAGGGAGTTCAATGAGTTCTGCAAGTATGTAGTGATCAAGGGGGAGTGGATAGTTCATTACAGCCCTCAGAATGATAGGGAAAAGGAAATAAATAACGGGTCCATTTTGCAGGTTGTCAATGTGATGATTCATGATCAGAATTTGCCCATGTTATTATGGGTAGAGGAATATAGCATGATAGTTCATGTTCAGAATGGGAGTCCTCACTAGACATTAGAGGACAAGACTCATAAGGAGACATTCAAAAAGGTGAATCCAAAGGTCATTCATTTGAGGATATTTGGTTGTCTAGTATACATCCACATACCCAAGGCGAAGAGGAAGAAGTTAGAACCTTATAAGAAGAAGGATACTTTATTTGGATACAATGAGACTTCGAAGGCCTATAGGATCTACATTCTAGTACAATGTCAAATTGAGGTTAGTAGGGATGCTTCTTTTGATGAGGAGATAACCTTCAAGAGGTCTAGAGAGTCTCATGTGGGGATTTATAGTGAGGAGTGGGAGGCTCCAAAGGATGTGGGTAAATATCCCTCTAGTTTTTTGTTTATATTTCAAACTATCAGGAGGAGTCAGTAGAGGCACCAGAGCCAGTCGAACCATCTAGAGACGTTGCAATGAATATGAAGATATTGGCATGGCTTCGTGATACTTTGCAGGATGTAAAGAGGCATGCAACTCCATAAGGTACTTTCAGGGAGAGAATACAACCATATAGATTCTCAAGATATATTGAATTTATGAGCCACATCATTAATTTTGAACCTTGCAGTTATGAGGAGGCATCAAGGCAACAGGTTTGGAAGGATGCCATGATGGAGGAGTAATAACCCATCATGAAGAATGATGTGAGGGAGATAGTTATGATACTAGAGGGGAAGTTGGTGGTGACTTCTAAGTATATCTCTAAGATAAAAAAATGCAACATATTTCATCACTAAGAAGTGCAAAACAAGGTTTGTGGCGAGAGGGTTCTCCTAGAAAGAGGTAGAGGACAATGAGGATATTGTTTCTCCAGTTGCTAGGTTCACTTCCATCATAATTATTGTTTCTCTTACTTTAGTTATAGGTTGGACATTACATTACATGGATGTAAATACCTCATTCCTAAATGGTGTGATTGAGGAGGAAGTATACATAGAGGAATCTTAGGGATTTGTGATACATGGGAAGGATTCCCATGTTTGCAAATTGAATAACAATTTCTATGGACTCAAGAAAACACCCAACACATGGTATTTTGGGATTAATTTGCATACTTGATGAGTTTGGGATTCACTAATATTTGTGTGGATCTTGACCATTACTTCATGGTTGTTGATGGGGATCCTTTGATCTTGGTATTGTACATTGATGATCTATTCCTTACTAGGGTAGAGAGGCTCATTGGTAGGTCAAACATGGAGTTGGCTTCATAGTTATATATAAAGGATCTTTGATTCATGCAATATTTCTTGGGATTGGATGTGTGGAAGAGACTTAGTGAGATATTCCTTGGACAATGGAAGTATACAGTTCATATCTTGAGGATATTCAGTATGATGGATTGCATGTCCATGACTACACCTATGGTGACCAATATGAAGAATTTGAGTGATTCTGATTCACATTCAAATTTTGTGGATCCCCATTTGTACAAGAATTTGATTGGATTCTTGATGTACATGGTTAGTACCAGGAATTTTTTTTTTTTTTTTTTTCAATGAGCACCATGAGCTAGTTTATGGTTGAACCAAGGCATGCACATTGGGTTGTAGTGAAGCATGTGTTGAGGTACCTGCATGGTACATTTGGATATGGTATAAGATATGTTTCAAGTGGTGAACTGAGGTTGAAAGAATATACTAGTTCTAATTAGGTTGAGAGTAAAGTGGACAAAAGGATCACCTCAGTGTTTCATCTTGGGATTAGCTATGATATCCTAGTTTAATAGGAAGCTCACTTTTGTCCCAATCAATACAACACAATTGGAGTATATCATAACCAACGCCACAAGTTAGGAAGTAATATGGATTCAGAAGCTACTTATAGGGCTATTTGATCAGGTTCTAGAGACGACCTTAGAATATTGTGATAATCAAAGCCATTTCAAGCTTTTGAAGAATCTAGTATTTCATGATAGGTCAAAGCACATTGAGATAAAATATAAATTCATCCAATAAATGGTGTATAAGGGTGCAGTGAAGCTCTAGTACATATCCACAAACAAGAAGATTGCAGACATTCTCACCAAGCCTCTATTTGGGGGGACTTTGTATACTTCAGAGACAAGATTGGTATGATACAAAAGGTATCTCTTTCTAAGAGGGAGTGTTGGTTATTTTGCAGCATCGGGCAAACATTCTCCCACGGGTCATGCTAATTTGACTAGGGGAGAATGACACATTCACCGATGGGGCCATGCTAATTTGGCTAGCAATGAATGGCCCAGAGTAAATATTTCCATGATGGCAGCATGATGATTTGGATAAGGGATATTAGCCCATAATTATCACATAGATTTCTTTGGGATGGAGTGATCTATTTTTTATGATGGGTTTGAATTTTTTATTGATTGGGGTTTTTCATGCAATATTGGGTAAACAATTCTAGCCTAATGTTGAGTTGCAATGTAGGCTGCATTAGTGAATAGGTTTTTTGTGATGAGTTTCCCCTTGATGGGTATCCACTAAACATTACAACTCTATATAAATAAAAGAGCATATGAGAGACAAATAATCAAAATAACAAGCTCACTGAATCTCTTCTAGTGGATGAGAAATTTAGTAAGGAGAAATTTGTTGTTGGAGATCATCTTTCATCTTTTCTTCATCATTTCTCTCTCTCTCTCTCTCTCTCTCTCTCTCTCTCTCTCTCTCTCTCTCTTGGAGGCCACATGTGTGAGGAGGTTGATTGTTTTGACCAGCTAAGTTGACCACAACTTGATCGAGTTTGGATAGGCCACACATGTGATCTGTACAGTCATTGTATGACCGAGTTGACATTAGCTGCATGTGTGAATAATTGAGCACAGTTTGACCTTAACCATAACCGCATGTGTAAGATTTTGACTGAATCTTTTACTACAGGTGAATTTGACTAAAGAATATTGACCGTAGGACCGATTTTGACTAGGCTAAAGTTTGACCATAGAATTGAATTTTTGACTAGTTTGGCAGCACTGACAAAACAATAGTTTGACTTGGTTTGATTGGTATTTGACTAGTATTATTGACATAGATTTCTAGACAAATTTCTGACTTGTAAACCTTACTAAAAGAAAATTTTCTCCCCAAGAAAATATTATTGGGTTTTCTCCCATGGTTGGGTTTCCCAAAGTAAATATTTCATGTCTACTATGCATGAGTGTCTTTCTATGATATTTACTAATGTTTGTAAGTTTAGAGTTGATATTTTCTATGTGTAACTATTCAATTATATCAATGGCATGAGAAATACTATTTGAAAATTATTAGGAAGTAATTATCAGAGAAGAAAAGTGTATTCTATTGCACTTGCCATAGAATTTCAAGAGTGATGCAGGAGGCAAAGATATAGAAACAAATGAATGAATAAATCTAGTGAGAGGTTAATACCAAGGAAAATAAGAAAGTACGAAACATTAAAGGGAGAGACAAGACCTAAAATTGAAACATGGAAGATACCACCAAAAAATAAGACAAGCATGTGCCTCCAAGATTTGTCCTATCCATGCACCATGCTTAGGAGGAACACGACACCCCCAGAGTAAAGAAAAGGAATACAACCCTTATATCCTTCATCCTTACAACAATTAAAGTTCCATTCCCCAGGTTCTCACAATTTTATGACTAATAAGGGCCAAGATGAGTAGTAGTATGACCAAAATCGGGTAGAGTTAATGGAGAGAAGAGAAGGACACAAGGTCATTCAAAGGAGTGCCTAAAGTAATTGTTTGGACCTAAATCCTCCTAACCAAAAAAAAATGTCTTCCATATTTGTACCACCTTTCAAAAATACAATAAAACCAACAAAATGAAAAGAATAATGCAAGATACTAACTAGGATAGTTGCTTTCTACTATATGTTCCCAATAATTCTCAGCTTGAATTCAATAGACCTTGAGTTTGTTGGTTCACCCGCTTCCACCACCATGACTACTTACAAACCATTAGCATTGGTTATAAGCCTATAAAACCCAATTCTTGCCATTATTTCCCATCCTATGATTATTTTTAAACCATTAAATTGAAAACACATTCTGAATGACATAGGTGAGCCATATAATTTGCAAATAGCTCAAACCTATTAGATATTTTTACTCTCCCATTGCTTGTAGATACTTGTAGATGCATGTGCATGTAGAGATCCTTAATTCAATTAGTTTTAGAGAAGAGTCTCAATATACATGTAGAAATATCTAGAATATTTCAATTATCTTGTTATTTATTAATATAAAACCAAGTTCTAAAAATAGCTTCTCTAGATCTTTCTTAAAGATATCTCTAGAAGAATTTTATCTATTTATATGTATTTTCATAAGAAATTCAAGAATCTAAATCTCATGAGCCACAACTCCCTTGTATAATTCTTGTGATTTTTGATTTATTTGCATGCTTATATATTCTATTAGATTTAATTCACCTTCTCTATTCATTAAAGTGGTATCAAAACAAGGTTAGAGGGCACATAATGTAAGCCATATCATGATGAGATCACAAATATGAAGGTTTCATGGAGATCCATCTTCTTGAAGGTATTATTTCAATGTTGTGAGTTTCTTACACCATGAGATTTAGTTTTATCCATTTGTCTTAGTTGCAACTGTAGACTGCATTTGTTTAATTAAGTTTTGCAATCATGAGCCACTACTAAGAAAAAACATGTTGTTTCAAGAAAGGGAGAATCACCTTTTCCATTTCACTTTCTCTGGTTTTTTCATGACAAAAAGTGAAATCAATTAGATTTGGTATTGGTGTTAATGTCAACCATGGACATATTTCATTTTAATAATGACATTAGAATGTAGAAAATAAAATAAAGGTTAAAGTAATTATGATTTTGGAGATTAAAAAATAAGTACATTTTAAAGATTTGAAGTAGAAGATTCATTTTATTACACACACACACATATTTCCCACTTTATTTTGAGAAAGGAAATTTATTTGAAAAATATGGCTTCAAGAAACATCCTTGCACAACTACAGATCTCAATTATTATAGCAACAAAAATTATGAAGTTTGGGAAATGAAGATGATAATTTTATTATGTTTTAAAGATGTCTGAGATCGTGTAGCTTATCACTATATGGAATCAACTGATTTGGAAACCATCCAATACTTAGTAAATGCAAAAAAGGATTGGCTCAAGGACACTAGGAAGAAGGATGCAAAATCACTCTATGCCATCCAAAATGGCTCAAATGAAAGTATATTTCCCAAGATCTAAAGAGCGAAGTTCTCAGATACAAGGTGGGGCATCCTAGAGATTAATTAATAGGACATTACTAAGGTGATTATAGTTAAGTTGGTGACACTAAGGATGGATTTTAAGTATTTGAAGATAAAGGAGTAAGAGTTAGTAGATTTGTACATGACCCATGTCATCAAAATTATCAATAAGCTAAAGATGAATGGTGAAGAAATTCCATCTTAAAAAGTGGTAAATAAAATTTTCAAAACATTGCCTAAGAACTTTGATGTAGTGTTTATAGCCATTGAAGAGTCTAAGGACTTGCCAAAGCTATTAGTAAATGAGTTGTTGGGATCCTTTCCATCCCATGAATCCAAAATAAATAGGAATTATGATTCTTTTGGAAAATACATATAAAGATACAGGAGCATGAAGGTGAGGGTAGGAACAATAGATACAATGAATAGACAGATAATTTGGAAGAAGAAATAACACTAAATCAAAATATCCATAGCTAAAGGGGGAGTAGCATCAAAATCTCACAACTCAATTAGAGGTATGAAAAATCCAAAATTAAGTTTTTCACTATAATAAGCTACATCATTAAGCACATTAATGTAGGAATAAGAAGGTCAACCTTAGTAGACATGATGCAAACTTTCTAACACTCTTGAGAACTAAGATGACTCATTATTCATCACTTGTAATGTTACTCAAGGGACATATAATGATATTTGGATTATAGATCATCATGGACATAAAAACCATATGATGTTAAATAAAAGCCTACTTACAAATGATTCAATAAGGGCTATATTCAAGTTGGGGTTAGACAATATTCTAGAAGTTATGGGAAAAGGAATGGTCAACATCCTCATGAAATGAGTTTAGAGAATGTGCGTACTAGATGTGTACTATGCTCCAGGTTTGACACATAATATTCTTACTATAAGCCAACTAGGGAAAAAATTATGGGCTAATATTCGCAGGTGCGCTAATTTTCCATGCCTTTTAAAAAAAAACACAATTGTAAATTTCCAATTTTTTAGAATATGATTCGCCCAAATTTTATAGTATAAGAATATCATACCTTATAAATCACAAAAATTATATAGATACTATACAAAATCATTAGAAATATGAATATTTTTACAAAATTATCACCAAGTCTTTTTCAATTTGCATATTAGGGACTAGTAATATTTGCAAAGATTTCTAAACTTTAAGACACATTTCTATCCTTAAAATTTTCCCTAAAGCAAACTTACTAGGAAAAGGTATAATGTGAATTTTAAGGGAAATGTGTGTTTCATATATGATAAACTTCCTAGTAATATGTTGATTATGAGAGTGAAGAATGCATCCTCTTTCCATGGATTATGGTAGACAAGATGCCTCATTTGCTCAATAAGAAACATCTTTGGATGACTTTTGGTTTTCATACTTTGTATTTTCTCATCCACACTTTGGTGGCCTAAAACTATTGTAGTAAAATAAGGTGGTTGAAGGTTTTCCTCCCATTCAACACCCAACTATTTCATGTGAGAGTTGTATTCTAGAAAAGTTACATAGGGATAGTTTTCCTATGTGTGTGCCTTGTAGAGAAAAGGAAACACTAGAGTTGGTTCATACATATCTGTGTGGTCCAATGCAAACCCACACACCAAGAGAAAGTTACTACTTCATATTCGTCAAAGTGTTGAATTTCTTAGTGAAATAGAGAATAGAACAATATTTTTGAAAAACTAATAATTACTTTGATGTTGATCTTCTTTTAAATTATTCCAATATATCATTCAACAATTATACTTTAAAAATTGAACAATATAAGAATAGTAGAATAATATGGACCAAAATACACAAAGAGAAGACAAGATTTACCCTGGGAAAACCCACCAAGGGGAGAAACCTAACAACCTTTTCAATAGAGAAATTCTTATGTTTAACAAGAGACACACTTAGACCTATGGTCAAATAGTCAACCCCTCCAAGTTAAGTTTCCTAACCTAATCTAGCACTTCGCTCTACCTAATCTGACCCATAATTTTGACCCTCTTGTAATTGCCAGAATCTTAGAATTTTGACCCCGGGTAGCTCCCCAGAAATTTTAGCTCTTGCAAAAAAAACTACCCAAAAATATGCAAAATGCATAGAAAGAGAGTCTATCCACATGTGCAAGCTTCAGAGGTATAGAAATAGGTTAAATTCATCCATATTTTTCATCCTCCTTGTCCTTCTTGATCTTTGTTAAGATGCCCATAAACTGTCTTCTTGAGAGAGTGTGAATTGGTAGTGAGAAAATGACGTCAAGCTTCCTTTATATATTCATTTTTTGGGTCAAATGAGTGTGTCCTTTGGCTAGGCAAACTTGACAAACTTGGAGCCAAAATTTCAAATTTTCTTCTTTAAAAAATCCAAATGGGACTTGACTCAAAATATAATTTTCTTTTGACCCTAGAATTTAAAATATGTTTTACAATAATCAATATAAATGCATCAAGTGGAAAAATATACATTATGAAGACCGACCATAGTTACAAAATTAATCACTTCCTCTTAACTAGGGAGGTATTCATAATGAATGTCATAGGTGTTCCCAAGTTGAAAAATTTCTCTGAGGAAAATGTTATATCAAGACTTACTCTCTATGAGTGATCAATCCTCAAATAACAATTAGGACTCACTCTCTCAGGGTGAACATTCCTCAAATATCAAAACCGCTTGCTAGGCCAAAATGTTGAAGCTCAAACCCCCTCGAGAGTACTAAAAGGAAATCACTCAACCCTCCTAGGGATTACTCACTCAACCCTACCATTGGGATTTATTGGGTCTAGAAGTTGCAAGAACTCACTCCACCATTCCTATGTGTGTGATCAAGTATACATGTTGAAATACCTCACTCCACCCTTCCCTAGTGTGTGATAGGGTCCAGTGCTTACTCAACCCATCATGGTGAGTAATTGGGTCTCCTCACTGAGAGGCACTCACTCAATCCTATTTTGTGAGCACTCTGGGCCTCACAAACCATTCTCCTCATTAGGAGAATGCCCATCCATGCTAGTATCAAATCAACACTCCCTCTAAATGAGAGAGGTAATCTCCACAAGCCTCATATTGTCTCTAAATTACATGAAATACTCTCTAGGAAATGGCTTCATCAAAACATCAATTGTCTACTCATTGGTGGAGATGTACTCAGTCCTTATCACTCACTTTTTCACCATGTCATGGATGTAGTGGTACTTGATCTCAATATGCTTCGACCTATCATGGACCACAAGATTCTTTGAACGCTTCACATAGCTTTGATTATCACAATATATCACAGTTGGTTCCAACTCTTTGTCAAACAATCCTACAAATAAATTTTGAAGCCACACCACATTTTTACATGCTTCATTGGCTACAATATATTCTACTTCTACAATGTTTAGTGCAACATATATAATCTTATTCCTCATCCAATATATCATAGTAGAGCCCGAATTGAATCACACCCCTGGAGTTCCCTCCTTATTATCAACACTTCTTGAGCAATTAAGATCTACACATCCTTGAATTTGCACATCCTTGTTTGCAGCATATTTCAAACCATAGTTCAGAGTACCACATAGATATCTCAGAATGTGCTTTGCTACAATCCAATTCTAATGTCTTGGTTCCACCTAAAATTGGTTTAATGTGTTTACAATAAAGAAAAAGGGGCTAGACACGTGATTATTATGAATAATACTCCAAAAGAGTCCATATTATATCTTTTATTAAGTGTTGAGGTAGCCAAAATTAACCACTAGAAAGCTATTAGGTTGTGTTATAACCAGAACACTAGGAGGAAAAGGGGTTCCATTCTTTTCGAATGAATTTAATCCATTAATGAGAAAAATAACTGAGAGGGATAGGGAGAGAGCATGCAAAGAGGATTTGTGCACTGTATTAGTTCATGGGCCACATGCCTTACTTATTTGAACTCATATCCATATTCTCTTAAGAGAAAGAGAGTAGAGCAACCTCACCTTTGAGCTGGGTTTTCTCCCAAAAGGGTTTCCCAGATATATCTTATGTCAAATCATGGTTTATGAATTTTTTTTTTCATTTTTATTTATTTTCTAGATAATTTTAATTTACATGCATACACAATTTAACAATATTATATAGATCTAGAAATATATAGAGAAATAAACCCCAATTGTAACACCCTCCTCCCACTGCTACCCAAACAACCGACTATTCGGGGTAAACATGCAACAAGAGGAAAATATGATATGATTCAACCTCCTAAGTCACATTAATTAAGAAGTGGAACTCATAGAAACACACCATACATACATTCAACAATAGCATTAGGACCCTCAGGAACCAACCCAACCTTTTCGCCAATCATCCCCTCGGTCCCACTGAGCTTTTGGACATCTTGACCTTTGGACACTCTCTTGTTATGGGCATGTCATCTTTCAGGGACCTTTGGGCTCTCTCATAGGCCTACAAACAAACGTCCAAAACTCTTTTTGTCAGTGTTGTGCCAACGTCCCCAGGATTTGGGCCACTTTCTTAAGCCCAGAGCCCATGTCACTGCCCAAAATCGAATCACATCTTCATAATAGTAAAATAACAAGGAAATGACAGTATAAAATAAATCACTTGAATGAGACCTTGACTGAACCCCTACTAGCCATGAAATGCATTTCGTTAAACATATCAAAAATATGTAATCTATAGGTGTAAATAACAGATCTGATCATAGGGGTCTCATACTTAGATGAGAATTGCTAAGAGACATTGATGCCCCAACATATTAACTACCATTTCATCCATTAGGTAATAGATACATTGATCATTCGTTTACAAGTAAAAACATGATGAGAGCCATACATAGCTACTGTCATAAAACACATATGTAACCAACATAATAGCAGCAAAAATACCAATGAAATCACAACCATATAAACCATATATAATTCAATGTAATACTCATGTAAATATAAGGAGAAATAACCTCATATTCATGATGTAAAATCCAAACCGGGATGGGACTTCCAGTTCCACCTAACCGTAGAATGGCTGAGCCAAATATTTCTTCAGCCATTCACCCCCGTGCCATATTCCAAGCATGACTGTGGGATCTCATAGAACACATCAATCCAAAACCATTTAGGGCTTAAAGAGGCCATCGACCTTAACCCATCAAATAATGATTCCACTCATGGTCATACATCACAAATCCATCATTAGATTGGTCTCTATCCAAGCCTTCCAGGGCTTCTAGAGCGTTTGTCCAACCAAGGCTTCAAGGACTAGTAACTCAACCCACAACTTTTACCAGGCTTCCAGAGTGTTTTTCCAACCAGGGCTTCTAAGACTAGTAACTCAACCCACCAAGGGCTTCCAAACCATTTGTCCAATCAAGGCTTTTAGGACTAGTAACTCAACCTAAGTTGTTATAGGGTTTCCAGAACGTTTGTCCCACCACAGATGCCAAGACTAATAACTCAACCCAAGATAAGGAAACATGAGAACCAACAAAAAAAAAACAAGGAAAACAAATCCACAATCACCATGGATATCCAGGAAATGGCAAGGCTAGGAAATCCACTGTCAGTCACAGCCATCATCCACGCCCATGACAGATCACAATCAATAAACCGCATGCATATTTCATGCATGCCAAAAATAGCGAGGAAAACATACATGCAACTCGGTACTTGCAAGAATATCTGAGGTTGTTGTTCATCCTGATGTCATCTTGTGCTTCCCTGCTCTTTCTTTGCCTTCTTTCTCCAAAAATCCAAGTATGCAACACCCTCCAAGAGTGCTCCAAGAAAAATCTAAGTATCCAAGAGCATGAGAGAGAGAGCTCCAACACTAAACTGACAAAAGGTTACCAACTAATCCTCAGAAGCCTTTTTATGAATAAGGCCTCTATTTTCTTCATTTTCCATTATTTTCCTTAAATTTCCTCCTCACATGAAACCTGTGACCTTTCACCTCCCTTTTCTCCTAATTTTCATTATTTTCCTAAATAAATGTGCAAAACGTCATTTTTCCTTTCCAAAGCCTTATCTATTGCCTTTTCCAATTTCCTTAGCCATTAATCAATCACAAGTGATCCCCATCGCTAGGATTTTTCCCAACATTCAACTTAGAATAAGTGTCCCATCAACTGGGGTTATTATTTTTCCTTTATTAACTTTTATTACATGGAATTTTCACCAGGGTTGTTACAAAACCCTCCCCCTTGGGGGAACACTTTCCTCAGTGTTCAACAGCACCTATAACCACAAAACTGTTGTAAGAAAAATATACTGCCAATGGAGATTTATAACATATCTCGATGTGGTATTTACAATGATCCACCTGCTAAGAAGTAATCCAACATGAAAACATAACAAGATAACATCATAATGACATGACATCCATACCTCTTATTGGATCTTTATAACATAGCTCATGGCGGTATTTACATCCATATACATATGTACAAATACCAAAATCACCAAACATATACGAAAACATATACCACTACATATACCAAAACACCATGTCAAAACTTCTTTGCCTCAACTGGAAAACAAGGAAGGATACATAGCCTGCATATGATTTGCCATCTCCCATGTAGCTTCATCGGGACCAAAGTTCCTCCAGTGTAGTTTAACTTGCTCGACTTCTCAGTTTTGGACCATGAGCACCTTTTTCTGCAATATACATTGAGGCTCCGGCTGAAATTCTCCATCTAGTTCCACCTGTAATATAGACCAGTCAATCACATGATCAAGATATCTAACATACTTCTTAAGAAATGACACATGGAAAACATCATGGACTTTCACTGTCGAGGGTAGTGTAATTCAATAGGCTACTGGCCCAATCCTCTAAATGATGCTGAAGGGTCCACAAAACTGAGGTCCTAGCTTGGCACAGGATCCAGTCCATAAGGACTCTTCTTCGGGTTGATGCGCAAGTACACCTATTCCCCAACTTGGAACTCCTTGAAAAACCTGTTCTGATCTTCATAACTCTTCTACCTATCATGTGCTATCTTTAGATTCTTCCTTATAACCTTCATTTCCTATTCCATGTTTACCAATAGGTTTGGTCCAATCAACACATTGTTAACTGGATCACTCCAACATATAGGAGTATTACAACTCTGCCCATAAAATGCCTCAAATGGACTCATCTTCAAAGATTCATGATATACATTATTGTAAGCGAATTCTACCAGTGGAAGGTACCCTTCCCATTTTCGCTGCTGATGTATCACATACATCCTCAACATGTCCTCCAATATCCTGTTGACCCTCTCTAACTATCCATCTATCTGCGGATGATAAGTTGTAATAAAGGCCAACTCTATGCCCAAACTTGCAAATAACTCCTTCCAAAAATTGGTAGTGAACTTTGTATCCTTGCTTGACGCAATCTTCTTCGGAACACCATGCAATCTGACCACATCTATAATGAATACCTATGCTACATCACTAGTTGAGAATGTATACATCACTGGAATGAAATGTGAAACCTTTCTAAACATGTCCTCAATAACCATGATGGAATTATGTTGTCTCACTATCCTTGGTAATCCTGTGATGAAGTCCATGGAAATGACTTCCCACTTCCACTTTGGACTCACAATCGGTTGTAGTAGTCCACCTGGATGTTTAAAATCTACCTTCGCACGTTGATAGTCAAAACACCTAGCCACAAACTATGCTACATTCCTCTTCAGATTCATCCAATAATAAAATCTCTTCACTGCAGTCAGTGTCTTCTGATAACCTGGGTGACCAGAATATGTTTTTGCATGAAACTCTCTCAAGATCAGCTTCATGAGCTCACTGTTGTCTGGCACATATATCCTGTCTGTGAATCTGACCAATCCCTCTATTGTAAATAAATAGTCCACTTCCTGTGCACGTGCACCTATACCTGTACCTATATTTTCACTTATACCTATACATGTACTACCATCTATACTTGTACCTGTACTCTGTTGTAACCTGCACATAATCTCCATAGATCGGGCATCCTTTTGACTGCCTACAAGATCCTATCCTGTAAGTCTGTCCCATTGGAGCTCATAGTTGCTAAGTTATTTACCTGTATCCACCTACTAAGAGTATCTACCACTCAGTTATCTTAAGCTTTGATGTACCTAATCTCAAAACCGAACTCATTGATCGTATCCAACTACCGAGCCTTCCTACCATTAAGATTTGGTTAGTCAAATAGGTACCTCAAACCACTGTGATCACTCATCAATGTAAACCTCTTGCCCATAAGATAGTGTCTCCAATTATTCAATGATTTATAATCACTACCAATTCAAGATCATGTGTGGGGTAGTTCTTCTCGTGCTCATTCAGTTTTCGTGACTCATAGCATACCACATGTCCATCCTGCATAAGGACTCCACCAAGTCCTTTCTTGCAAGAATCTATTCATACCACAAATTCTTTGTCTGGATCTGCAATATTTAGCACTGTGCATGTGTCAATAAGTGCTTAAGCTACTCAAAACTAGCCTCACACCCCTCTGTCCATTCGAACTTCTTAACTTTCCTCTACAATGATGTGATAGGATACGCAATCTGTGAGAAATTCTTGATGAACCTCCTATAATAGCCTACCAACCAGATAAAAAACCTCACCCCATCTACACTCTAGGAGCTACCCACTCTATGATGGCCCTTATCTTTTTCGGATCTATTGCAATGCCCTCATTGGAGACATCATGCCCCAAGTAGTGTA